>OX381714.1:67346174-68554174 GCA_947462335.1 Harmothoe impar
ACCTAGAGGGGAGTGGTTGGTCCCAAACAAATTCAATGTCAAGCTTCATGACTAGACCATAGGTTCTGCTCCCATCATGTCCCATAAGACCTTCAGAAGAGTTTTCTGTGTTCCTTTTGCACCGCTGTAAAAGCCTGTGTCCACAGGGGAATGAGTTTACAGCCTAGCAGATATCTCATCGATTCTATAATTGTGGACTTGCATTTTTTTCAATCAATACCTTTTACACAAAATGTATATAGATTATAGAAATTATGCAATTTTGCATAGGCGAATGTTTTGATTAATAAATTGGGCATTCCAACATACTGTGTTCTATTTTCTCTATTTGTATGGCAGTACAGTTTTTTATGCCGAAGTGGTGGCGTAGCCACCCGGTGGTGCCGCCAGGCACCACCAGAATGAGGTATATGATGTTTGCACTTTGCCAGAAGTCAGAACGGGCGCCGCCATCTTGGATTGTGCCGCCATCTTGGATTAAGGTGTCACAACACAAATTCATGCTATGTGATAACAATAATATAAATCAACCTTTGATAGTTCGTGAGGTTGATTATAATCATACCTACCCCCCCTAATATGGACCCAAGGAATTCAATGGTTCTATTGGTTTGTTGCATATACAGCTGGTTGCCTAGCAACGGCTATTCTAATTGTTTATCTGCCTAGCAACACACATTTCCATGGTCCTGAAGTTGATTATAATCAAACCTACCCCCCCTATTATGGACGCAAGGGATTCAATGGTTCTATCCGTTTGTTGCTAATACAGCTGGTTGCCTAGCAACAGCTATTCTAATTGTTTATCTGCTTAGCAACACACATTTCCATGGTCCTGAGGTTGATTATAATCATACCTACCCCCCCTAATATGGACCCAAGATATTCAATGGCTCTATCGGTTTGTTGCTAATACAGCTGGTTGCCTAGCAACGGCTATTCTAATTGTTTATCCGCCTAGCAACACACATTTCCATGATCCTAAGGTTGATTATAATCATACCTACCCCCCCTAATATTGACCCAAGGAATACAATGGCTCTATCCGTTTGTTGCTAATACAGCTGGTTGCCTAGCAACGGCTATTCTAATTGTTTTTTCTGCCTAGCAACACACATTTCCATGGTCCTGAGGTTGATTATAATGATACTTACCCCCCCTAATATGGACGCAAGGAATTCAATGGTTCTATCCATTTGTTGCTAATACAGCTGGTTGCCTAGCAACAGCTATTCTAATTGTTTATCAGCTTAGCAACACACATTTCCATGGTCCTGAAGTTGATTATAATCATACCTACCCCCCCTAATATGGACCCAAGGAATTCAATAGCTCTATTGGTTTGTTGCTAATACAGCTGGTTGCCTAGCAACGGCTCTTCTAATTGTTTATCTGCCTAGCAACACACATTTCCATGATCCTAAGGTTGATTATAATCATACCTACCCCCCCTAATATGGACCCAAGGAATTCAATGGCCCTATCCGTTTGTTGCTAATACAGCTGGTTGCCTAGCAAAGGCTATTCTAATTGTTTATCTGCCTAGCAACACACATTTTCATGGTCCTGAGGTTGATTATAATCATACCTACCCGCCTTAATATGGACGCAAGGAATTCAATGGATCTATCTGTTTGTTGCTTATACAGCTGGTTGCCTAGCAACGGCTATTCCAATTGTTTATCTGCCTAGCAACACACATTTCTATGGTCCTGAGGTTGATTATAATCATACCTACCCCCCCTAATATGGACCAAGAAATTAAATGGTTCTATCCGTTTGTTGCTAATACAGCTGGTTGCCTAGCAACGGCTATTCTATTTGTTTATCTGCCTAGCAACACACATTTCCATGGTCCTAAAGTTGATTATAATCATACCTACCCCCCCTTTTATGGACCCAAGAAATTCAATGATTCTATTGGTATGTTGCTAATACAGCTGGTTGCCTAGCAAAGGCTATTCTTATTGTTTATCTGCCTAGCAACACACATTTTCATGGTCCTGCGGTTGATTATAATCATACCTACCCCCCCTAATATGGACCTAAGGAATTCAATGGTTCTATATGTTTGTTGCTAATACAGCTGGTTGCCTAGCAACGGCTATTCTAATTGTTTATCTGCCTAGCAACACACATTTCCATGGTCCTGAAGTTGATTATAATCATACCTACCCCCCTAATATGGACCCAAGAAATTCAATGGTTCTATCTGTTTGTTGCTTATACAGCTGGTTGCCTAGAAAAGGCTATTCTAATTGTTTATCTGCCTAGCAACACACATTTCCATGGTCCTGAGGTTGATTATAATCATACCTACCCCCCTAATATGGACCCAAGGAATGGTTCTATCTGTTTGTTGCTAATACAGCTGGTTGCCTAGCAACGGCTATTCTAATTGTTTATCTGCCTAGCAACACACATTTCCTTACCCCCTAACATGGGCCTAAGGAATTCATAGGAAATGCCATATTTGAAGTAATATCATCCTTCCCCCTGATAACCCCTTCCCGGCCCTGCTTTTTTGGTGTCTTGAACGGGTTCCCTTCAAACATACCAACCATGTAGACATTATGTTTCTTCGAATGCAAGAATTGCGGTTGTTGCCGCGTATAAAAATGCCTGAGGCATTTTTTTACGCGGCAACAACCGCAATTCTTGTTTTGATTGCCTTCAGGGTTCATGAGCAGAGGAGCACAATGAGCCTTTATTGGACTGCAGGCTGGGGGCATTCCTCAACTCCCCCCAGCTACAGCCTAAACGTTACTCTGCCACTCACCACCTGTGCTCTATACCCCCCAAGCACCCCCCCCCCCCCCAACCTGCTACAGTGGTTACTGATGGGCGCTCTATCGGCACTCTGTCAGGAAGCTGGGAGTTCCTCACTGCAGGATGTGCCTTATACTCTCTGTATACAATCTCTTCTGTTTGTTTTTTACAACACAAAGCCATTAACTCTTCCTGCTAACCCTGACAAACAAGGAATAAACTATGCAGAGCTTATGCAGTAGTTTATTCATAGTGTGAAGGACCTCTACATCAACATAGGTTCTTACTCATTACCTCAAATGTCAGTATAGTACCTGCAAGTTACTTATAAAGTTACTTATACATATTTAGGCATCATGCTGTATTCAAAGGAGAAATGTGCTGTCGTCAGGTTTGAGCAGTGGTTATCACTGATGGAAAAGTCCATAAGAAGGACTGATATATTTTCTAGGGAAAACTCAAGAAGCCAAAAAACTCAGATCCCAGAAAAGAGCCAATAAGCAATGAGTGTAAATAGCAAAAACAGTTTCATCACTGGTTGCCTTTTTTGCAGCCTAATTAGTTTGACTTCATCAACAGCGCCAGTCAAGTGACACTGAATAATCAGCGGGATAATTTGCCCTGTGGCTGCGACAGGGTGTTGTTTCAAAATTGAAATACTTCTCAATTCAAGAGGTCACCAGGGAGAGACCCAAAAGCATTTTTGAGAGAAAAACACTAATTTCTTTAAAATTGGTACCTTCATGATTATTTGTACTACCACAGGCTGCTATTATACATTTGACAGTTTGAATCTAACCATGAACCAGACAACAATGTGTCTGAGGAAAATATCAAGTCTCTGATGTGGGATGAAGTAACATACGGATATAAATCCTGAGGGGGAATGTCCAATGAATATAAATAGTCATTGTGTGGCTGGCCGACTGTGCTTTCCTAATATGAACAAGTCAGCGCAATTTGATTAAGGTTGGGTTGCTATAAGCGACCAATGCAATTTCAATTCAATTCAATTCAAAATTCTTTTATTTATACTGGAAAAATAGTAGGTCAGAGACCTGTATTCACCTTATTCCAGTCAATGGAACATATGTCAAAATATTCACATGAATCTTCAGATGGTACATGTATATAATAAATATAGAAATGATTTAGGCATAGGCTTAGAGCCATGACTTAGTATAATAGAGAGAAAGGGGTTAGTTTAGTAGCTCATAGTGGTGGCTGATGTTATTGCCAATTGGACTGATGTTGTAGTCCTGGTTGAATGGTGGTCAGTCATTCAACTGTAGTAATGGAAGGTCTCTGGTCAAGACCACAGGCAATGTTCAATACAGAACTACAGATAAAATACAGGAAAATAATAATAATAATAATAATAATAATAGGCATGAATATAATATGCATATTTGAATATTCAAACATACGTGGCAATTAGGTCTAGGTGGTGTTTTTTATTCCAGGCTGAAAATTTGTTACTATCCCTAATAGCTCTATTTTCAACAGTTAGCTCATTCCATGCCCCAGCCAGTCTGTACCTCAGACTCCTAGCATAGGCAGGATTAATAGCTCTTTTTTGGATAAGCAAACGCTGGTCCCTGCGTCTTGTAGCTACATTAATGATGTGTAGCTCATCTACATTTAACGATTTTTTGAAAGCATGTTCCATAATGTGCATATGTCTTCTATCTTTTAATTTGTTTAATTTAGCTTTCCTATGCAGAGCAGCAGTATTTAAAATTCCTGTCCTTCTGTAAGCAATTCTGAGGCTTCTGTTAAGTAATTTTTGGACACCTTCCAGGCTAGTCTTAGAGGCTACATCATAAAACACATCACAGTAATCAATGATGGGCACAACCATTGTTTTCACAACCTTCACAGCAACATTTTCAGGCATTTCGTATTTTACATAGTTAAACATAAATACTTTATGTCTCACGCTGTGGACAACAGTAGGTATATGATGATTAAAATTCAGCATAGGGTCAAGGGTAACCCCAAGATACCTATAAGAGGGAGCATAGGAGATTATATCATTACCTATACGCAGGTTTGGCCTTACCAGGCGGCGTCTTAGGGCTTTATTAGCAAATGACATATATTTTGTTTTCTTACTGTTTAGAGAAAGTTTATTAGTATTGCACCAGAGAGAGATATTATTTAGATCATTATTAATAAGATTAGTCATATTAGTTTCAGGTGTATGGTCAATATAAATAACTGTGTCATCAGCATAATGCTGGCAGTGTAAGTTGGTTAGTGAAGAGTGCATGTCGTTTATATAGGTTAAAAATAATAATGGTCCTAACACAGACCCTTGTGGGACCCCACAGGTAACGTTATGAAACTCAGATAGTATACCATTTGCTTTGGTTCTTTGTCTTCTGTCTGTAAGATAATTATCTAAAAGGGAGGTAGCTGAATTTTGTAGGCCTAAATTTGTTAGTTTAATTTTTAGTATTTTATGGTTTAAGGTGTCAAAAGCTTTGGAAAAATCAAGGAATATAGCAGTTGTGCATTTCTGTTTATTTAATGATTCAAAAATATTATTTGTTAATTTTTCTATTGAATTAAAGGTTGATCTATTTGGCCTAAATCCATCTTGGTTGTCATATAGTATGTTATTATCTAAAAGGTAGTCAAGTAATTGTTTATGAAGGACTTTTTCCATTAATTTAGCTGGAAGTGGCAATATGGAGATGGGTCTGAGGTTATTTACATCCGCTCTGTCTCCACCTTTGGGCAAGGGTGTTACTATAGCTTCTTTCCAGGCATGAGGAAAAACAGAGGTTCTTATGACTAGGTTAATTATGTGTAACAGGTGGTAAGGTAGTGTTGTGAATGTGTCTTTAAAGACTTGTGTAGAAATGTTAAGTATTCCTGATGATTTATTCATGTTAATCTTTTTAATTAATTTTTTCACTATATCTATATTACAATCCTTAAAGGCAAAGTTTTGTGGTAAGGGGGGGATGTTGCTCTGAAAAGGTAAATTTAGGTTTTGTGCTAATTTGGGTCCTATGGTTGCAAAGTAACTATTAATGAAATTGGCAGTTTGGTCGAATGGAATTTGTTTCTTATTTGTCTTATCATAAAGGCTGTAAATTGGAGATTTATTTTTTGGGTTCATTAAATTATTAATACTTTTCCAGTATTCTTTTGGTTTATTGTGATTTTTTACGAATTGTTGCTTATTATACCTATTACGTGCAAGGCGTTTTTCGTTATTGGCCAGATTTCTTAGGAAAATTGCAATATTATGATCATCATCATCTAGTGTGCGTCGGTATTTTTTCATAGCATCATCCCTGTCTTTGAAAAGTGTTAGTAAGTCATTAGTAACCCATTCTTTCTTCTTCTGTGTACAATTAAAAGTCTTGATAGGACAAGTAAAGTTAAGTAGGAAGTGTATTTTGTCCAATAAAATATTCCAAGCTATATTGGGGTCTGGGGCATCCCAGAAGGTATTCCAGTTAATATTCTTTAGGCCTGTTGTATAATTATCAACTACATAATCTTTATAAGTACGGCCTGTGAATACTATAGGCACCTTAGCTAAGGTTACATGTCTTCTTGTAACAAATATGGGATAGTGATCAGTTACCGTGATGTGAGAGACACCAGAAGAATAGACCTGAGGTGAATTGGTTAAAATTAAATCAATTAGTGTGTTTTCTCCCTGAGGATTTTTATGTGTAAAATTAGTAATCAATTGGTTAAGTCCAAAAGTAGCCATAAAATTTTTTAATTTTTCATGATCACCATATTGCCTTTTCACGTTAATATTAAAATCTCCTAACAGAAAATACTCCTTTCCAGGGACCTTGTTAAGGTCTGTTAATAATGTGGTTAGTTCTTTAAAGAAGGTGAGGATATTACCATCAGGAGGCCTGTATACATTGAACATGTGTATTGTCTTGCAATTGCCTTTATTTATGACAATATATTGCACCTCCATGTTGATGTTACATATGTTTTTATCCCTTTGCTCTATATAAGCTATGTCATTTGCTATGTATGTGACCACGCCTCCTCCACAGGTTTTAGCTCCAGGCAGCGTTAAGTCTCTATCTAGCCTGCAGAGATTATACCCTTCCAGTATAAAGGTATCATCTTTGTTCATATTAGTTAACCAGCTCTCTGTGATACCTATACAGTCCGCATGTGAGTTTTCAAACATAAGTCGTGCATCATCAATCTTACCCGGTAGTGTTCTTATGTTATAATTAATCATGTGTAGACCTCTTAGCCTATCAAAATTCAAATCATGGGACATAGAAAGTGTATGTACATTCCCTCAGAGAAATTCCATGCCAAATATATGTACCAGTGAATATATCACCTATGATAGTAAACCATATCATTATGTAATCTGTAGACCAGAGACCTGTTATCAGAATGGGCTTGTTTATCCCATTTAACCCTAATACCACTATGCGAGGGCATGTGCAGTAAAATGCTACCCAAGCTTGATTTAATTCAATATCTGGTAACATGAGTAGGAAAGAGCCGTGTGGCTCCGTATATATAGTAAATAATAAAATATATGAACCCATGTGACACAAGGCAAAATTAGTGGTTAGTGTAGAGATTAGTAACGAGTGATGAGATTCCCTTCAGGTGTAAACCCTCCAGGACCACATCCCTACCGTATATTTGACCATTGCTGGAGCGTTCTTATGTGTAGAGTACATATGGAATTGGTCTTCATTAGTATATTAGTAGTTTCACCGCCGGTCTATAGGATATATATATATGCATATATATATACGTATATACACACGCATAATACATAATACACCCACAACACTCACGCACATACACACACACATGCATACTTATACATTCATGCACACGTAAATACACATCTACGTATGCAAACATCAGTTTGGATGCCCACATCCATATACCGTATACCGTATACCGTATATCAGCGCTGTGGTGTACTATAGTTGAGGGCTGGCTGAGAAAGGATGTAGTGTCCATTACATTTAGTAAGATCAAAATTCTTTTAAGAAGTAAATACAAAAAGTCCTCAGTAAATACATACAATGTCCACGGTCCTAGCTAAGTGCAAGGGTCTATTTGTGTTGGTTTTAGTTCGAAGTATTACAAATATTACATTGGTATAGCATAACTGACATAAATAATTACATTTCACCTTAATATGTATGTAGTTAACAGTTTATAACAATTATTGTTTAAATAATAAACCAGCTGTTAGGCTCTTAATTACTCTACAGTAAGGAGGGAGGGTGGTGGGAGTGGGGTATCAAGGTCTTTCAACGCGCCCTGCACAGTATTGAAACCTGACACCAATAGGAGGTAAGCTAGGTGGGCAATGTTAAGTACTGAGTTTTACAAGCGCGCCCTGCACTGCTCATTTCCCTCAGTAACGGAGAAGGGTTATTGGTATATGTTAGTAATGGGGCAGGGTGTGCAGTCAGTTTAGTTTTGAAAAGGACAACACTCTTTCAAGATGCTGTTTTAATATTAGAGCACAATTATGTAAGTGGGTTGCTGCCATGGATTAGCTACAGATGATAAAATGCGTGTGGCCCAAGCTTGTAAATAGCAGAGTATAAAGAGGTACACCATTTAACTTGACTGATGCTGATGTCTATGTTTCATTTGTTGTACATAGTAGATGACACATATTACAGCAGTGATCAGTAATGTTTGCCACGTCCACCCAGGGTGATGTGTGGTGTGTTGGGGTGAGCTGCATTGTCACAATTGTATAAGTCACCAGTGTACCAAGAAGCTGCAATGTAAATCAATAAAATAATCGACATAAGTTGTTACATGAGATCTTTTTAGAAAGGAAGGAAAACAAAGCACTAAATATGTTTCCAAATTTCATGGCAAGCAGCATGATTAGAGTAATTATTGACTGCTTCAGTTTAGAAATTCAAATCTCTCGAGAACTAAACTCATATATTCGATCATCATCACTTGAAACACTTAGTATGCAGGTTGCTTCAATGGATGGCTCTAGCAAAAGTCCTTCTCGTTCTTATTATATTTTTGTTTATAATTTTGGATGATCATTTGCACCTCCAGAATAGTTCTGTAATTATAACAAGCAATGTCACAAAGATTGAATATGTTAAGTTATTTTCAACATACCGTGAGACATGAATTCTTGTCAATGACAAAGAGCCTGACAAAAGTAAATCCAAATGATTCCAGCTGCAACTGCTTGAGGAAGAGCTGGACCTGTGAGATGTGGATTATAAAATATTTATATTATAAACAAACTGAAATTGTAAGTCAAGCAATTAAATACATATTCGAACAGATTTATGCAGATGCATTACCAGTAGTTGTAGAATCCAGTGTGCAAGCATGTACAAAATATGATATTCATCAAGATTACAGGTTCATTAAAATTGCTTACTTTGTTTGTGTCAATAATCTAGATTTGGATATCCAATAAGTATATACCATATATCATAGGAATAAATAAGACCGGTATTTATAACAAACCTGGAGACCTGCAGCTGCATCGAGGGGTTTAAGACTCAGCTGGAGGAGGGTGGACTTCAGTGAATCTAGCTGTTGACAGACATTTCCTATACATATATTTCTGTATTTTGATATTCACAAAATTGTCTCAATTGAAAACCTCTACAGTATCTGCTAGATATATTAACTTTAGTACTACAATAGGATCATGAGTAAATTCATACTTTCAGGGTTGTCTGTATAACTTAGGAGACAGGAAAGATCAAAATTTAAGACACTTACCTCATTAGTGGTCTGTATGCAAGAGTAGATAACTGGAATGGTACCAGTCATTATGAAAATAGAAAATAGCATGCGAGAACTGGAATATACACCATTTACTGACAACAACAATGAGGTACAGAGGGTACAAATAAAGGAGGAGATCTCTATAGCAATTATACATGAAGCTGCCCTATCTAATCTATTGCTAATTGTAGACAATTTCAAAAATCTGTCTCGTGCTTTCTGTACCAAAACTTCAAGATTGTCAGCTATTCCCTCCAAGTAACCTACAACAATGTGAAGCTCATGATGCAAGATAACATTCAGAGAAATAATGATGGCACACGACATGACTTTCTGATACTTGGAGACAAAGGTATGACAAGCATCAAAAACAATGAACGCCAAATTTGATTTCAGACCTGACTTCCAGTGGTAAGCCAGGCAACAAGAAACAGTCAGAATCAGACCAACCAAAGACGAAACAACCTGAAGCATTTTAAACCTGAGGTGGAATTTCTGGAATTCCAAGGTACTCTCTAGCCTGTCAAATGCAGAAAACATTGAGAATGTATCATTGATACATGTCATCAGGTAGACAGCTGCAAACCACAACATGATATAAGATAACAATAAAAATCCTTTTCCAACTTGCCTGACAGTAAATAATTGCAAAGCAACATTGGTGTCATATGACAGATAAGAAAACTCACAAACTGGTAATGTAATAAGGATAACAAGGGAGGTAACACTGAATGCTACAACTAAGGCCTTCTTTAGTTTAGACTCTGGTAATGGCCAACACAAGACACCGGTTGAAGTAACACAGAATCTGATCCTCTGAAAGTAAGTCTGGTACTGCTCCTCATATGCCATAACCTGGCCTGCCTCCTCTGCATTAGCTGCCATCCTGAGTTATCCGGCTTTTAGCTGCTGTGTTATATTCAAATTAGGCATGAGTCCATCTGTGGAGTTGTCTTAGTTTGGTGCTGCTTTATAATTCCAGTTAAACACGGTATTGGTTTTGCATGTATTTGACCATTGGATGCTCTTTCATAGAAACTGCTGTAAACTGAGCTCTTTTATTGATAGCTTTAATGATGTCACGTTTGTAGTAGTCATATTCTGCTTACACTGACTATTGACTTATTTCAGGGTCGATGATTTTACAAGCAACAGTTCTCCTGTATTACACCTTTACTTTGCATACTGGGGCAGCTAAATGTAAGCCTAGATGAGTGCACCATAATATTCATGAGAATAATGTAAAAACTGTCAACTGTTTACCCTGCTAGTTGTGGAATTACTGCTTTAACCAGTCTATTATTCAGTTTCTGTAAAAGTAACTGAATATTTCACAAAATAAATAGGGATTAGAATGACAGCTTTACTATTTCTGAGGTTCTTTGGAAGACTGTGAGACTTTGGGTTTTCTGTTAATTCTATCAAAGCTTGCTTCTCATTAACACAAAAAGGTGAATTATTTCATGCCATAAGCTGAACATTTACATGATTGCAGCAATTAGTTAATGTCAGTCTGATTGGCACTTGGGCACAAACATTCTGATTTCATTTTGATTGATCAATGACTATTACTTTTTCAGCAATGACAATCATTTCACCCTGATTTGGCATCTGGAATTTAAACACTGATGGTTTTAATTCTATTTCAGATGTCCACATTGAAGTGGTAATCTATGATTCCTTAATACTGTGAGGGACACGGTTTCTCTGAAAATGACGTTTTCAGAAACACCGGGAGTCACACCTTGGGCCTTCCGCTTGCCAAGCGATGGCTCTACCACTGTGCTACACCCCCTTGTCCTATCAGATAGACAGTTCCTCACGTTACTGGATCGGTATGTTACAGAGGGGAGCAGGATTACCTGAGGGATACCCCCTTGCTGGTTCACCACCGAGGCACGGGGAATCCGGCCCCTACAATACAGTAATTTCTAAAAGGATTAAATCAGATAATTTGATTAGGTACATGAGAAAAATGCAAATCGTTCCATATCTAGCAGGAAACAATGTCTTATGGGAACACAAAAAAAAAGGAATAATCTGGTTGATGGCCAACATGCAACATGGGGAAAGTACCAAAGAAGGACATGTTGGTTGCCCTTTGTAGCCTTCTAGGTTTTACTCTATTAACAGTGACCGTCATTTGACCTTATTTAATTAGTGAGATAATTTACCCTGTGACTGTAAGAGGGTAGTTTTTCAAGCCTGATGTGCTTCTCAGCACAAACTACAGAGAGACTCAACAGAGACAGACCCGGCTCTAGCTAAGAGGAACGCTGGTATCCCATGCCTTCTCACAAAGGGACCATTATCCCAGATAATCATAATCATTAACTGGATGTTGATAACTTAAATGTCATGTACCATGAAAGTTATGGGATAATCACTGAATTAATGCCACTGGATGAACACTTATAAAAGTAACTATATTAGGGATAAATCATGTGATCAACACACAATTTTTGCTCAATGTTGAATCGAAATAAATCATGTGGTAATTTCAATTGTTTACAGTGTGGTGGTTTGCAATCACTCTTGGTTAAGATATAATGAGAACAGCAATTTCAAGATGTGAGAATACAATATACCTTTATTCACAAAGGAATAAAAGTGGTCACATTTCAAGATCAGAAAGAGTAAGTATACTACTCATATACAACCTTGTCCACATGAGTAGTATTGTTTGTATCGAAATGGGACTATGCTTAAGTACTATTTCTTACTCATTGGACTTGCAGCCAATCAGAGGCCTCCATTTGGCCGGAAGTGACCGTAGCCATGGTAACGTGACCTAGTAAGGCTCTCAGCCAATCAGAGGCCAGCATTCTAGGTGACCTACTGACCTACTTAGGGACTCTCAGCCAATCAGAGGCCGGCATTCTGGTAACCATGGTAACGTAACCTAATTAGCGACCACGTGACTGGTGACCTACTGACCTACTTAGATACTGTCAACCAATCAGAGGCCAGCATTCTGGTAACCATGGTAACATGACCTAATTAGCGACCACGTGACTCTTTTCTTTGTAAACAACACCACGTGCCACGTGACATGTCACTTGACGTGTTTGTTTGTAAACAAAAGTGACCTAATTGTTTGTAAACATAACGACTTATGATGTATGAAAATATAAAACACAACAAAAAAGGGCATTTTCATTTTCCACACAAAAAAAAAGTTCAGCAACAGGAACAACAACAGCAGTAACACCAGCAGCAGCAACAGGAGGAGTCAGCGCTAATTCTCGTTGTCGCGTTCAACCAGAGGCTTGTTAAGTGTGACAAATGACGGTTCTTTGTCAACACCAGTAGCAGCAGCAGTAGCAGCAGCAGTAGCGGCAGCAGTGGCCGCAGAAGCATATGCAGTAGCAACAACAGCAGCAGCGGTAGTAGCAACAGCAACCGAGCGCACCCTAACGGCATCATCAGCGGTACCCCTGGCAGCAGCAACAGCCTGAACAGCGGCAGCATCAGCAACAGTGGCACTAGAAGTAGCATCAGCAGCAGCAGCAGCAGTCACAGCAGCAGCAGCAACAACAATATCATCTCCATCACTAAATCGTGTAGCGAATGCAGAAGTTGCACGACCTCCAGCGCTAGCAATAGCAGCAGCAGCAGCCACAGCAGTAGTTTCACATATGCGCGCCACATCATAAAACCCCATGTCACCGTTACCTGAGAGTTGAGAGTTGATAGTCTGTAGTAGTAGTAGCTGTGCGGCCGATGATGAAGCTGGTGGAGGCGTGTGAGTGAGCCTTGGTCTCACTCTCCCTTATATACCCCTACTCTTAAACCGATTTTCACCTGCCGACTCATCCTCACAGTAGGAGGAGGAGATTAACTCGCTCATTTTCAAATTTTGTTTAGTCTAAAGTCACTTACCATACGGCACTCCTCTCCATGATCCCATAATCCTTTATACAGCTGACGTGTATTACACCAATTACACCAATTATCACAGTCAGGGTTCTGTTTGAACCACCCCTCTCATGTCGATGGATCAGAGGTGGAGGGATCCAGGTGAAACGGGGATCTTACCACACTTACGCGCACAAGTCTCGGGGGAGGGGCGAGGGGTTAGTTACACTCACCACCCCCTGTAGTTTATTGTATACACACTCACACCCATGATCCCATAATCTTTTTTACAGCTGATGCGCATTACACCAATTATCACAGTTGGGACTCCCCTCTCATGTCAATCGATCAGAGGTGAAGGGATCCAGGTGAAAGTGGTATTTGGGTTTTGTTTCTCTTTCATCATCATACACCAGGTGAAAACAGGATTAGATCTCTCATATAAAAAGGCCGACATTTACTTTCTTTCCACACACACTCTCAACACTACTACAACCACCACCACTACCACCACCACTACTACTATGACCACCACCACCACCACCACCACCACGACCGTCACCGCCGCCCTCACTTACACTCCAGGAGGAAATCTGAGCTGGCACTCGAGAGGACGCGCGGACAAGTCTCTTCTTCTCCTCCTCCTCCTTCTCTACTCCTCGTCTCCCTAGCTACTTTTTTTATCTGAAAGTACTGAACGTCACATACTTCAAAATCACGCTTGTCTTGAAGCGTATGAGATTCTCATGAAAAGCAAACGACATTCAGTCCGACATTGTTTGATAGCCACCCTCAACGAACCCACTCGTTGGGCGTTTCGTGAAAACAAAGTGCGCCCCTACTATAATACTGTGAGAATAAGCGCTATGAAACGATTCGACGACCACATCGGTTATTTGGGGGTGACAGCGTCTCCCATTCGGTGGGTGCGCGTGGTGGTCAATGTGAACACGATCTCGAAAGGTTTTGTCGTCGTCACTTGTTATCCTGCGTTTTACAGTGTAACTGAATTGAAGAAGAAAGGAACGCATCCGTTTAAAGCATACGCTCCAATTTGTGATTGTCACGACAGCATTCGCACTGCTTATTGCTTCTTAGATGTGATCGCGTCAGAACAAAAGGAAAAAGAAAGCGGCAAAGCGACAAGCTTTGCCTAAATGATCAAAAAAAAAAAAAATTGATCTGCGCCCCCTCTCCCCCCTGCTCCTCCCCTTCCTCTTTTTTAAAAAAATAAATAATTGTATCAGACCTATCTGGAGTCTGATACAATCTTTTATGGACGTTGAGTGAAAATAGAATATATCGCAAAAATAAGAAAAAAGAAAAAGAAAAAAGACTACTGCTGTTGCTAGTGGTGTTGGTGTGAATAAAACGCACCATGTCGTCGAGCTGACCCGAGATCGCCATCCCATCACCGACTATCACATGAACTGAAGACGGTGTGACGGTGGTAGCATATGAATACGCTTGAAATTAGTAGAGTGTTGAAGGAAAACATCGTTTCCTAGGTGTTTTCTCTTGTGAAACTATTCCGAAGCACCCTATCAAGGACACTTGTTTCGTGAGCAAAACAGATCCTCAACATTTACCAGGTCAGCATTGGGTGGCGTTTTACGTGTCGAGGACTGGTGAAGTGTACTACTTTGATTCCTTTGGCTTACCACCGCTGAGCGGGGAGTTCTTGTTCTTCCTGAACTGCTCTGCTCCGTTCAAGTGGCAAAGAAACCGTGTTCAACTCCAAGACACCTCTGCTGACACCTGTGGACCTCATTGCGTTTATTTCCCAATTGAAGCATGTCAAACAAGAAACCCGAAGAAATGCGTCATGCAAATGAGCAAAAATCCGAACCTGACTGACCCGACAGTGAGTCAGAGGCTGGCGATGCTGATGTTGTGACAGAAGCAGGGTGCTGCGATGGTGGTCGTTTCATGCAAGCAAAGGTTCTCTGCCTTGCCGAAATGGTGCTGGATTTATCCAAAGTGGTGCAATGTATGTTGGAGAACAAGGGTGGTGGGTGTGAGAGTGGCGAGGCGCGGCTTTGCGGTCTGTTGGGTTGCAAATCGAAGAACAAGAAGAAAAAGACATAAACTTGTGTGTGAAAAAAAAAAGAATTGAAATGTGAATAAAAGAAATGAAAATAAGTTATTTTGTTGTGTTTATATTTCCATACATTAGTTATTTTAAAACTAATCAGCTCATTGTCGACATGTTTACAAAACAAAAAAAGATAGAGTCACGTGCTCTCACTAATCCCTTAATTAGGTCATGTTTGTTGACAAACAAACACGTCACGTGACATGTCACGTGGCACGTGGTGTTGTTTACAAACAAAAGAGTCACGTGGTTGCTAATTAAGTCACGTGACCATGGTTACCAGAATGCTGGCCTCTGATTGGTTGCGAGTCCCTAAGTAGGTCAGTAGGTCACCTAGAATGCTGGCCTCTGATTGGCTGAGAGTCCTAACTAGGTCACGCTACTATGGCCACGGTCACTTCCGGTCAAATGGAGGCCTCTGATTGGCTGCAAGTCCAATGAGTAATAAACAGTACTTAGGCATAGTCCCATTCGGATACAAACTATACTACTCACATGATAGGACTGGCGAAGTTCACCTTCAGTCAGGCCTGCACTGACTGCTCTCCTGAGTAAACAAGTACAACAGGAACTTTTATATCCACCTGCCTTGGTCACAGGGACAAGTGGAGTGGAATGCAGTCACCCGAAGAGGACCCGAGTCCTCTCCCAGAAGCTGTGCGCACTTCCCCCAGGTGGAGAAGTTGAGTAGGTGTTACTCAGAAAAAACATGTATAACGTATATTAGGTATCAGGAATATCTCCTGTAATCCAAGACATATCTTATCCCTGTTTATTGGTGAAGCCTGGAGCAGCAGACTATGGGTATGGAGCTCTATAACTCATCACAGTCTCTTACATTTGACATAAGTGAGAACAGCAGATTCTCACAGTAACATTTGCGGTAAGCCCCTCTGTGGCTATTGGCTTCCATTCTAGCTGTATATGTTGGTACAGATATATTTTTCCCTCCCCAAATAGTTTTACACATAATGTGGAACCAGGGCCAGAGGTGATATAGATTCCCATAGGTTGCATGCCAAGTACTCAACTAGAATACTTTATAGGTCACTGTATTTGGAAGGGTTGCCCTTCTTGTGCATTCATATCATTAATCATAGCCTATATTTGGTTTACCATGTTGTTATTCCTGGAATACCTTCATCCTGCCATTATTTATTTCTATAGTTTTATTTATTCCTACTGCTGGTTAAAAAATGTTAAGCAATATGCACATAATCTTGAGGCAAGCTTATGAAAATAATCTTCAGTACGAAGTTTGGAAGTCCCATGGACTAATCACCAGAAAAGACACGTTGACAAGGCTTCCATATTGTGTAAGCCAAACACAAATACCCTACCTGTGTACAGCAACTTATATGGGAACTTACATGTTAAAAAGTATGAGAATTGCTCCTTCAGGATGAAGGTTGAATATAAATGCATAAGCGAGGCTTTAAAGATATCAACAAGCACCACTCCTCTACACATCATTTTAACCCTGAGTTATTCATGATATAACATGGCTTTATAAATGCATAGCTCGTCGAATTTTGATAATTTTCAAATTATTTTCGTCCTTTACAGTGCTCCATCTATGTAAATATTGTGACTATTGTATAGCCAAGCATTTTAGTTGCTGGCTTCTATCTAATATGATACCAGGTATTATCTTGTTCCCAAATAGTTCAGCAATAACTATTGTGGAAGGGCCTTCACTTTGGTCATATAAAAAAAAATCATTACCAGATCTACTCCCTTGCATTAGCAGTATTGGCACTTTAGACCAGGCTGCTTTCCAAATACCCACAGCACCACCAGTAAACACCATTAGGCCTCGTCACCTAGAATCAGCAGGTTTTATGTACCCTGCCATATAAGTATGCCATGATGATGCATACTAAAATGAGGATTCCCAGAGAGACCTGTTTAATGACCCTGTATATGGGTGGCTTCTTATCAGGACAGAATTTAGTTTTATCCATTGCCTCCCAACGAGCATTTATTGCCTCTTTGACATGAATTCATTAACCAAAACATGCTTTATTGAATTGGCCATTGTGAACAGAATATATTCTTAGCTCTACAGCAACAAGTTTTAGCCTACCTTCCTATGTATGGTGTAGTGATGTGGTGCTGCTGTCGTCGAAGGTTGCCGTGATGATGAGGTTATGTCAACAGCTGAGATTATGTCAACAGCTGAGTCCGTGCAGACCCCTAAAGAACAATAGATGCCGGGCATTTTTTACAGTGAGAAATGGGTTGTTCATACATAGGAGAACAAACATGGAACTCACACAAATCAAATGCAATCATACAAAAAATATATATTATTTTCAGAACTTTAAAGCAGAGACCAGAATGATCTCTAGAGATGTTGTATGCATGAATCCTACTGAATGATCCTTGCATGATCTCCTGTTCCAATGCCATAGTAGTACCAGGTTACATGTCAGGCTGCATTCACATATTACGCTACATTTGTATTTATTGCTGACAGCTCATTTGGAACATGAGGCATATCAAATTTATAAAATATGCAGCACTGCTGTCAGTATCAGATGATTGAGTAATGAAGCAAGTTGATATCCAACATTGTAGGCTCGTTAGGTAACACATGCTGTTTTGTGTATAGAATGCTGTAACCATGAGAATATTGAGTAAATGTGTAGCATACAACATTAATGGCTAGTATCCTCAAATTAAAGCTCCTCTGTGGTATGTTTCTGTCATGATACATCGACCTGACCATGAGGCATTGTCTTAGATATGACATATGTTTAAGTACAATTGAAGCCCCAGCACCCCTATGCATAGGGCTTAGTACCTGTAATAGTGCATTGACATCTAACATTTTGGATGAGGCCTGATATCTCAGCAATTTAGTATGTGAATTAACTTCTTCTTTTTTTCTCCCTTGTCTCCTAAACTGTTCAGCAGAGGTTTTCAGTCTGCAGGAACCCATCTCATTTCTCGACAAACTTATTCCATGGCTCAGTTACTAGTATGACCATTACCATTTTACGCCTAGAATCAATATTCCCACAACTTGTGGGCTGTTTATAAATGCTGTTATTTCCAAACTAAGTCACAGGTCATTTGGGCCAAAATTTCTGGGTATTTGTTGTAAAATAATTTTGAGCCCATACACCTCAATAAGCTTTGTGCCATCCCCACTCCCCCTCCTCCACACACACACACATAAATGTGTTTAGACAAGAGAATTGAATAAAGGTTGCTCGTACAAGAGACACACTGACGAATGCACCACAGTGCCTCAAGTTTTTACAGTACAGGCCGAAAATATATGAGCAAAAATATCTATGTTTACAGTATTGCCTTGAGGATGTATGTGAAAAGCCCACCAGTAGAATGTGTATTGAATGTCCAACATCGACCTCTATACTCTTCTTCAACATCCCTGGCATTCCTTCACAGTCAGTACAAATAGATGGTGTGTATTTAGGTAGCAAAATGTATGCATGTGAGTGTACAGTAGAAGAGACTCTAAAAACAGCTGATTCATCTCAGTGCAACACAGAACTTTCCTCTTCACAATTCCTTTATAATTGACATCATTCAGATTCCTCCACTTATCAATATCTTATCATCTCTATCTGAGAGGGGTTATCAGATTATTGATTTTTGAGAACTAAAAGATGAAGCTAGGCCTGGTGTAAGAACTGATAAAATGGGTTCTGACACCCTTAGAAATGAAGTGTCAGTATTATAATTATGGCGCTTCTGTAGGGAATGACAAAATCTCTGTTTCGGTAGCTTATCCATCTTTCCGTAATGACAGTTAGAGTAAATGAGATGTCGTGAAGACCAAGGGGTTGGAGTAAGGGTGTAAACTAGTCAATAGCAGTTTTAAATGAGCAAATAGTGCAGCTTTTTGAAGATGACTATGGTCTTTGCTTTTTATAGTATGATCCTGATCATCTGAAGAAGGGACAACCCTATCTTATGTAACATACACAAGTCCCTACTAAGTAAACGTAGTGCAGCCAAGTACTCATTTTATGAAAGTATTCTGTTTTCTATTTTATATGAAACTCAGCATTCCTCTGCCACCACATGGTTTGATGAAACCTTCCTGGGAGGATTAGTTTCTTTTGCCATGTAGCAAAAATAGCAATATAACAGACATTTCATTGTTGTACCGACTCTCTTTTATGATACCATTAACACTTTTCTACCCCTAGTCCCGACCCATGTGCCCACCAAGCTCACTCAACAATACACAGCACCTTCAGCAAGCAGCATTTGGCTATGTTGCCCCAGAAGCATCAAGTTTTATGTGTCTACATCCAGATCCAATGGGGTGCAAACCACACTTTGGATAGACTACAGACACCTATATAATGCACAGCTGTGCAATTAGATGTTATTTTATTGTGATGGAAACATTTTTTTATTCCTGTCCTCCCAACCAAACATCCTTGCTGCTGTTTGATATTCACTCAAAGTAAAGATACTTAAGTTAATGAGTCTTGTTGTGAATAGGATAATTCATAGAATGTAGCAAGCTCTTCTTAGTACCTACTCCCTTTTAAACCTCTAGTGGTGGTATTGTAGTGATAGAATTAATGCATAGGTTATGTCAATAGCTCAGCCAGTGCAGACCCATAAAGTACAGCCAATGTCGAGCAGAGTGTGCTGTGCATACATAATGTTGTGGATCAGTACCTGTGACTGACAGGCTGCTGTATGGGAGTCGTGATCTGTGCCTTTTATCACTCAATTTATGACGCTCCTGACTCTTAATATAATTCTGTTCGGAGATATTCTGAAACATGGGTCTTTTTAAAGTAAAACCCCTTATATCCACCCTCACTGTACTGAGAGCACAATGTAATGCTTTTGAGCTGGATGATAAGGGCTACCTCACCTAAGGTTATATGAATGGTTTTTTCACGAGGATGTTGTTTCCCTGAGGACCACAACTACAAAGTGCCCTGGGCCCTGCTGACATATCCCAGCTGGACTTAATTATGCATCAAATTTCCCACCCTTGCTCCCATTGGTTACTTATGTGGTCAGCTGGTCACACTGTGGTCAGGCTCTGACCAATTCATACTGACACTGTGCTCACACAAGTGCAGTTTGCTAGACACTGGCACTATACTTTAGTGGGGCCTAGTTTTGTGGTGTGTATTGTACTATTCATAGTCTAGGAGCTACTGGGCCCCGTAACTATAATTAGTGTACCGACTGTTTCTCTTTACATAAGTATTTTTTGGGTGAGTAGGCCTATGGCCTAGTAGCATTTAGGTGGAGTTGGGTTTTTAATCATAGTTTTTAAGGGTGTATCCCTTAGTATGATTTATTGGGCCTAGCACCTCCAGTGCTAGGCCCCACTTTGTAGTTTTGACCCTTACGGCGTCATCATCAGGTGGATTTGACGGGAAAAATATTTCTATAGTGCTACTATGTATATATTTTTATAAAAGACAATAAACCCCAATGGCAGTTTATTAGGCCTAGTCTTTTATTTATTTGTGCATAACTCTATGAACGGTACATTGTTTATAGATAAAGTTGGTTTGGGACATGTATGAGGGACCGGGGCAGTTTTATAGGAATTAGTCCTTGTTGGGTGAAACGCCGAGTAAATTCGGTGTTGCTTTTTTAACGAGGACGTGTTGACGTTTCACCCATGGCTGCCGTCCTTCGTGTTCATCCCCAAGGGTGAATGACTACGAAGTTTCTCTATCCAGTGGAATTCCACTAGCGCCAGTAGGCGCTTCCCTTCGTCGCTTTTTGGGTGTCGGTTTATGAAGTCCACGACGTAGAACCTCATGTCTCTGTCCTTTTTATGATCACACTGGTTGAAGTGCCATGGCACATCAGTTTCTCCCTCATTCTTTTTTACCGAGTGTACGTGCTCGTATATTCGGAATTTGAGAGCTCTCTCTGTCTTCCCGACGTACTGCATTTTGCATATTCTGCATTCTAGGCAATATATCAGGTACGAGCTCTCACACGTGATGTTTGTTTTCGATACAAAACTTTTGCCCGTTGTCTTTGACTTGATCTCCCCGCCTTTGTCTAGGCGGGCACATTTGTCACAAAACAGTTTCCGGCATTTTGATCTCTGTTTTTTCGGTTTCTCTATATTTCTGGAGATGCCGTCTTCTTCGTCCTCAGATGTTGGGTAATTGGTGGCGGCCCTAACCAAATGGTCCTTTAGGTTTTTTGGTCTTTTTTGGCCCTTCACTAAGCCGGCCCTTCTGAGGAATTTTGTGGTTTTGGATTTTCCAAGTCTGTCCCAATTTTTGGATACAGTCTTGTTGATTATGTTGTTGCCTGGTCTATGGGTACTGATAAGGTACGTGGTGTCTTTGTTTATATGAATGACAGCTTTTCCCTATGAGACATTCAGTGAGTCAGTTATTCCTAAATTGTACTGACAATGACAGTGACTACCGGGATGTGTGTTGTCTTACTTTTTGCCTTTTTAGCACTGCATGATTAGATGTGTTGAAGCACGTTTAAGTTAGAACTTGTGAAAATACAAAAACATTTATCTTCGTCTAGACCCCTCCATATCTATATTTCATATCGCTCAGAGATATTGTCATACTTTGGAAGGTACATGTTTCTATCATATTTCATACTTTAATGTTGCCTCTCCTCACTTCTGTCTTGGGTTTTCAGTCACTGATAGTAAAACATACTTTTGCTTAGCAACTCTTGTTGTAAACAGAATGTATTCACTAGTCATGCACAGGTATCTACCTCCTATTGCACTGTGGCAGAAATATGGCATTGCTGTTGGTGATGTTTGTATCATTGACTAGGTTATGTCAATAGCATGTCCGTGCAGACCCATGAAGAACTTAGATGTGAGGTTTTATTGTGAGAGCAGTCTCGTGTTCATGTTCATGTCTGACTGGACAAATCAGACTACTGTGGAATCAATGCATTTTAAATAGTTCAGGTGAAACATGGCACAACCACTACAACAAAATATGCATGCATATCACCTGATTGTGTAATAAAACAAGGAGGTCTCCAGGATTGTTTGTCAATAAGGCATCGCAAACTAAGTCAGTTCAGTAGCAGGTTTTTATTGGCTGGATATAGAAGCCTGCAGTTTGCATGCCTACTGCCTGAGATCACCATTTGCAAACACCAAGCTTCAGCAAAACATTATTGGCACAACATATGTCTAAGGTAGGGGACAGGCAGCTATATCCATTCAATAAAAACCTGATACCAAGCTCACTTATTGTATGCAATATAGCTTGTAACAAAGCAAGACTAGCCACAGGTGGCAGCACCAGTGACTTCCTGACAGGTGCTGCATGTGAGCCGTGATCTCTGCCTTTCATGTCCCCTCTGTACACTTAGACGTAATGGCCGCCTGTCTGCTCTGACAAAGCTACGCTTTACAGCATGACATGTTTTCTTCCTGAGAAGCTGCCTTGTCATCTCTTAACACCTCACAGGTGATCAGAGTAGACTTCCGGGAGGTACATTTCAGTATGAACTTTGAATGAATCCTTTTCAGAGACCAGACTAGATACAATGCCCTATATGGTCTCATTTGAAAGATTATTTAGTTTCTGAACTACCCCTCCTGATACATTAAGCTAAATGGGGTCACTCTGGTTGTCATGGCAAACTTGCCTGGTAAAAGAGTGAATGTCTTAAAATATCAACATGTTAGATTAGTTGTTGCCATGACAACATAATCCATATTTTTTCAAAACATTTTTCTCCAATGTAAAATTCATATTCTATGATGTCTTGGCTTTAAATTGGTATCAAATGTCTTTTTTTCTGCCATTTGGTCATTAAATAAATGTCATATTACTACAAGATGTAGATGAAGTTTAAAACTGTCCATCTATACTTTATGACTGGAGCTATGCTCTGCCTATAGGACAGCTCTAAGCCGCTGTTATGTAGGTATCAGATTACATTATGCAGCATTAGTATTCAGCAAAAAGTGCATCAGTAAAACCTCAGGGCACGAAGTGCTATTTCTTTCAGACTCATACATCTTCTTTCATAGCAACCATATTATTGAAAAGGAGAAAGTATAATCTCATGTATACTTTAATCCCACATCATGGAGTATATATTTAGACACCGGTCATATTACAGTAGATACTATGCCTGGTGCAAACATAAGGTCCTATTTAGATAAATAAAAAATTATTTCTCAGACTTTTAAAAATGTCTAGAGAGATTTTAGTCACCAAAATTGTTTTCAATCGGGAGACAACAACGTAATAAAAACTGTTCAAATTCAAACTGGAGAATGAGTTAAAAATTAAATTCATATGTTTAGTAAGTACTATCATGTAACTGTGCCCTCGGTAATATTCAAATATGACAGGTTATATATAGTGATGTCTTTGAATACTCTCTTTGAAGTGCACATACATTCTTTGTTCCTACATTGTAATTCTCTTCCACCTGATGTATGAGACGTGTGTCAGAGAAGCTAATGAACCTCACAGACAAAAACTCAAAGGCATCCAGGTCTGTAGAAACAAAACAACTATGTGGCAGCAGACGCCTATAAAGTATTTGCTGCTTAATAAGTTGTGGTGCTGTCATAGTTGTAGTCAACAAAGTGGCTTTGAACATCATAAGACAAAGAAGGCTGTGTCTCATGAGATTGTAACAATTAAAACGTCTTTGACCGGGTGTAGTCTTTGACCAGGTGTAGTCTTTGACCAGCGTATTCTTTGACCAGCAAGTTTCAAAAAGGCTGATATGTACACAGGCATGGGGGAAAGGTTCAAGGGATATTTCAATACTATATATTACAAACATCCCGGCATTTCTGTTAAACAGTCTAAATGAGCCATCATAGAGACTTTGGCACTCCGGCCTTCACATTTCTGTCACTTCTATTGCCACTATTGTACCACAACTTGCAGCTGTTACTATGTGAAATGCTCCATGCATACCATACCAGAAGCAACAGAAGTCTGGTGTGTACCAATATGCCATCCTTAACCCACTTCCTGTATTGTTTCCATGGTTACCCTTAAAACCTGGCTATATTACCAGGTTTCAGTAAGAGCTACGGCTGCCTGGATCTAACCTAATAATGACCCGCTATGTACATGGGTGAGGCCACCTTCCTGCTCCTATACCACCTTACCTATAGCCTTATGTGGGTCTGGGAGCTGATTCAGGAGAATGTTAGTGCCAATACATCCAGTACCTAAATAATTATAAGGTCTAACACCAACCTGCAGATGCTATATTCATCTTAGACTCTCACTTAGCTATATAAAATGTTAAGGCCTCACTCAACTTCTTAGAAGGGGTGTCAACCCTCCAACAGCTGTAACCTTTTTTGAGCAGGACTCTGTGCTAGTCTATTCTAGGCTGCACATTGATCACTTTGGATGTAACAGGGGGCAGTGAGAGATGGCGGCACTTCGGCAGGAAAGTCTGAGGGTTGATATTTTATCTGCTCCCCTGTGCTCGTGGCCTGTCAAGTGAGCAGCCAACAGGAGCATGGTAATCCACTGCCCCCTACTGTAA
Organism: Harmothoe impar; assembly: GCA_947462335.1. Lineage (NCBI taxonomy): Eukaryota > Metazoa > Annelida > Polychaeta > Phyllodocida > Polynoidae > Harmothoe > Harmothoe impar. The sequence continues at coordinate 67,371,148 of OX381714.1, forward strand.
CCCCCTTACAGCTATACTAGTCTTCAATTCACCAACTGACGATTCCTATCCTTATTTTAACGGGAGACCGATTTAGTTGGACTAAAGAAAAAAATCAAAAAAATCTTGTTTTTGGCATTAAGTGCTACGTTCACAAAAGGCCACCAGCATAGGGACGCCATAGCAAACTGGTGTGTAGGTCATGTTGGTCAACGGTCGGGTCTTGGAGGTTACTGGCACAAGCTGTGTCGTCCTGATGAGCTGGAGCTGTTTGATGTAGAAAAAATGATCTTCCTCAACTATTTGTATATTTATGTCTACTGTTAAAGAAACCAATAATATATAGTACCAGCACAGAGAGTACATATAAACAGCTCTCCCCCTGTTGTCCCGCTAATTAGCAGTAAAGCTGATACATCATTAAGATATTTAAAAAGTGCTTGTATGAGCCACATTCTGAAAGGGCACCTGCTACATTAAGGGCTTGTAGATGTACCTGAGGGCCTTAATGACAGTAAAAGGGCCTGTAAAGGTCATGAAGCCATCAGGTGAAGGGTCTGTAAGGGCTTCTTACTAGGGATCCTTACCCGCTGGGTGACTGACCTAGCGTATAGGAGAGTGAGCGGGGACTAACTCTATAATCATTGAGGGTGGGGTCTCTGGTTTCTTTAGATGATATTTCTGCTACTACAGAATCAATTTGATGTTGCTGTAATTTTTTATTCTTTTTTCAAACTGGTGGGACTTTGTAGGGATTGCAAAAGGAAACACAAGTTCAGATGATAACTTTTACAGGTGTAGTGTTGTATCTTTTCTAAACCATAAGCCTCTGCAGTGCCATGACATGGGTTCCACGCAAAAAAAACAGTTACAGTGCTTTAGGTGTTGGTACGCCTCTACTTACGTCCTCAGCCACCAACCAACAATCAAGCCGCTACACTGGTCAGTAAATGGCCACTGTGCAACCCTGAATGTCTTTCAATTCTATTTCAATTTGAAAGGTTTTTATTCTGTCGATCTCAAAAAAAAAAAAGTATGAATACAATTAGATTTTATCACTTCAGATAACAGAAGAGGTCGATACTTATAAAGGTAACATCACTTTATTAGCGTTTGGGCAACAGCACCTCCATTACATTTGTTCAATAATGATGACTTCAAGATAGCCTATCATTGTGATAAACAAGTCTATAGCACCCGGTATTCCCAGGCGGTCACCCATCCAAGTACTGACCAGGCTCAATGTTGCTTAACATCGGTGATCAGGCCAGAAGCAGTGTTTTCAACACAATATGGCCGATGACTGGAGTTCCTCAAGGGCAGAAAGAGCTTCTTATTAAATTCAACTTCAGAATCAAAATGCCTGCTTGCCTCTCCCTAGTTATTTATGCCATGTCAAAGCATTGAAATAACAGAGCTTTCATCCTATACATGTATATGAGAAACACAAGGTAGGTGCAACCAATGGTAATGATAATACCTAGTACTACTGCTAGATCAGTTTCAGCTAAATGACTGTGAACCTGACCATGGAAGTAGGTAATTGATAAATGATGGAGATACAAGTAAAAAAACTGTACACAGAGGGTTCCTACTCCATCAGTAGGGTTCCTACTCTGTCTGTTATTAAGGAGTCCCAAGTACCCAGGGGAAATTAACCTCTAATAAGCATGCGAGGCCTAATGAGTTACTGACTACCTTCACACTGGGTGCTGTAGGTATGGTAGATGAGTGGTCTCCTTTTGGTAAGTGGACTGGTAACGATGTGATGGCGGGCCTCATTAGTAGGTGGGATGTCTTCTTACAGACAGATGCTCCTCATAGACATAGTAAAGCTAAATTGCAGATATTTTGGGGGTTTCCTACCTATACATGATTTTTCTGAGGAAACAACTTTTACTCATTGTGAACAACATGTCACCATTTATTTCAAGGATGATCATGAATGCAATGTATTATTTTGAATCTTAGTTAAACTAATTAAGAATGCTGCATTGACCGTGAGGAACAAAAACCTTTCATCAACTAATTACATTGAGCTAAGAAAGCACTCACTTAATTCCACAAAAAGGATTAAGTGTTTCTTGCAAATGTCTGGTTTTATGGTGTAAGCCATTAGTTTATGTCAGTTTGATTGGCACTCAGGCATAGCATTCTGATTTAGTTTTCATTGGATTAAAATAGTATTTAGCTATCCACTGGTCGTATGACCCTTTGCCAAGGAATCACTGAATCATTAACTTAGCCAGGAGAAAATATCAATTTAAATGTTAATAATTCATTCAAAAGGTAAAGATATACATGGCAAATGAACTATATATGCACATGACACAGGTAGACTGATTGCCGTTGGAAGATTATGTTTCACATAAGTGAATAAAGCTTAGAAAAAGACGCAGAAAGCCAATAGGTATTACTTTGAAAGGGCAGAGAAAGTATCCATTTCAGATCACCTTTTGTAATTTCATTAGTCTGGCTTGACAACAGGGCCAGTCATCTAGGCCAGTAGCGTGATGAATAACCAGTGGTACCGGACCTGAGATGCTTGCGATCAGGAGCCTAAACACAGAAAGGTTGTTGGGTGAGAGACAACAACCATATCTTTTACCTTAAAATATTGTGTAGGCATTTAACATTGAGTTGCTTGCTCTGAAACCTGTTTTATAGCTTAAAGACGATATAAAATTACAATGGTCTCTGTGATCTATAATCATATATGGACAAATACTCCTTTAACGAAAATAGTTAAAAATAGTTGGCACATACCTTGAAACTGTTAGGCCTCAATTCAGATCAAGATTATGGCTTCTGTTGGTTTTGATAATCATAGGTAAATTAAGCTTGTATCTAGATGAATACTATGATATTTTGAATATTGAATGACTGACTGACATGTCATTAATGCCACTGCTTTTATGCCATAGTGTTCCTACAAAACTGTGTTGCCTTCTGACGCAGTCAGAGTGAAGCACAAGGTGATGTATTGGCGCCCATATTGCCTGCAGCAGCCATGTGAAAAGATACCAGTAATGTGTGCAGTCAATGTCTAAAACTGCCTGCTCACAATGTCCTCTTCTCCTTACACTGGACTCTGTACCGCTATTGCAGCCTCATAATTCCTATTTGTACCATGTCTCTGCATCTCCCCAATAACCAATACAAGTCTCACTGTATAGGTCTTAGTGCTATGAGGTCATAGGAAAATGCCACCACAGGGCAGTCTGTGTAAAGTAATGACTTCCTGCTCAGTAGAATACCACATTGATAAGGGATGTAGGCAGTGGCCAAGCAGACATTATCTGATTAGGAGCATGCCACATAAACACAAGCGGGGACCGAGAGGATTCCCCAAAGGATTGTTGCTAATTTAATGCTGCAATGCATCCATAAGGGGAAGTTTGGTAAGCTCTAGGACTAAATCAGCATGCACAGACATTGGACCCAAAGAGGCTTATTATCAAGCAGGCCATATTGTGTGTGGTTTCTTGGGGACTCCATAGTCAGCAATACCCAATTTATTCCCCTTCCAGTAGATTGTTGCTGAAGCTAGTCTGCCTAGATGACAAAAAGCCCACCGTGAGATAAAGGCACTGAATAGAAATTGGCTGACAGTAGAACTAGAGAGAAAAATCCAATAACACTCTTGCTCTCCTATTCCTTATTAGTCCCAGAGCCCAGGCACTTTTAATTTTGTTTTTGTGACCAAAAGGTTTGAGGGTGGGTTCTTATGTAGAATTTTCTGCCGAATTCAAAAATCCATTTCTTACAAAAATCCGGTGGTGCGTTTATCCAATATGGCCGCCCAAAGTGACGCCCATCATCTTTTTCAGAAATGACTTTTTTCACCCTTTTGACTTCAATTTTCTGCCTACTGAAGCTATCTATTCCTATTTTCTTACTGGTCAGTAACCTAATTCACTTATTTCTACATTCATCAGACCAATACATTCAAGATTTTCAAGATGGCGGCCATTAAAACAACAATTTTTTATGGTTTAGACGGATTTACAGGAGGCGGAATTCTGAAATTTTACCATATGAGGTATGGAATGTTTCAGGGTAACACACATACCAAAATTGGCATATGAGCTATACTGATCATGATTGGGGTGAATGGCATGTACACAATAGCTTTTCTCAGAAATGGGGCTGATCAAAGGCGGCCATTACACACATTCGCAACTTTGGTCATATCTTAATAAATAATGATGATATACTGTCATCTAAGGTGCCTAAACCCCCATTTTCAGGGTCTAGTAATACTATGGGAGCATCAAATTTCCTTTCCCATACACATTTTTCAACCTTTTCAGGGTAGCCATTACTGAAAATCACAATTCTTGCTTTATCTGTACAAATAATGACAATAAACAGTAATTTGAAGTGCCTACATCCATATTTCCAGGGTATTGGAAGATAATGGTGGCTTTATTTATGTCCTCTTTGTCATATTTTGCTCCTATCAGCAGCGGTCTAGAAAAGGGGGGGGGGCAGGGGGGTCAGGAGGTCAGGGTGCCCAATCACAGAGGGAGGGCCTGAATACATTTGGGCCTCCCAAAAAGATTTGCCAAGACCCTATCATATGATACACACAATTACCAAAACTTAGCTACTCATTGGGTTTTGTGTGCTAAAAATAACACTCAAATTTCTTACCTATTCCAATGGGGAAATATAGGGGTAGAGGGGTGTAGGGTCGTAATCAGAACTAAAAGGGGCTCATAACTACCTTTTGATACGATTCTAGTACAAGTGTACATGTTTGCCAAACAAACATGATATCTGATGCTTAAAGTGGCATAATCACCGAGCGTATCCCATTCAAGATTCTAGTACTGTTCTAGTCTACTATGTGGTTAAGTGCGCGTGGTGAGAATGCCCCTTTAACACTTGTTTGAGCGGGCCCCCTGTGCCACCCAATGGAGATTTGCTTCCTATGCCTCTAATCAGTGCTTATATGCCTATCGATGACTTCAATTTATCAGATTGTTTCCTATTAGAGAGATTCCTCCTATTAGAGAGGTGCCTCATCTGTAATAGCCACCTTTATCACAGATTATGTGTATCAAATAGGACTTTTTCACTAGCCCAAGAAGGATAGAGCAATGGCACGTTGGCATTTACCATGGTGTTCAATGGTCTACTTATCTATCCACTCATAGTGGTTATGATCTCAATGTAGCAAGACTTTCAATGAAACATTATCAGATTTTGTAAGGCACATATATGACAACTGGCCACCTAGGCCAGTGTGAATGCAGCATTAAACTCTGGTTAGCTTTTTCCTGTATCTCTTTCTATATATTACATTCCACCTGTGTGTTTGGCCTATTGTTCCTACTGTAGTGAGTTGCAGTACTGCTTCCCGGATAAGTTCAGCAGGCTATTTCTGTCACTGTAGCTGGGCTACACTCCTACCTGACCAGCCGATATGTATCAACATAATTTGGGTTCAGTCTGCGGGCTGTGGAGTGCGACCCGTCATACTTCTCGTCCAGCTGTGACTGACACCGGCTTCCCAAGATTCTTCGGGTCTCAAGTGTTAACGAGTTAGGTAGCAAAGTTGCATAACCTTTGGTATATAAAACCTTGTGCTCCTCGACTCCGGGAAGCAGTCTTGCTGTGCCTTCCTGCCAGCTTGGTTGTTCTGCAGCAGAGATTCCTAGAACTCTGCTGCACCTTTAGGCCATTTCCATTTGCTGCTCGAATCCTGGTTGCCCCTGGGTCCCTCTCCCTTCTTCCATCCGGGATTCAGTGGAGATTGACACACGGGTACCGAACCACTAGCTATACTCCCTCTGAGGAGTCTAGCTGTGCTGGGGTTCTACCAGTGTACGAGAAATGCGGGGAATAGAGATTTGAGATAAGACCGTGAGCGTATCACTCCTGTAACATTAGACATCATTTGAGTTGAAGCATATTCCATTAATTTATTCCTGTATGATTCACGAGCTATTTTATGTGGCAACAGTAATAAAAGAGTATTATCTGACAACTTATTTTTCTAATCTAGAGTTTTCTATAGCTGACAGCGATCTTCAATAGCCGGCAGCTACACTACTGTAGGTTTTATCCCATATTCTACTCCCTCTGCCGCGAGGAGGAGGAGGGTTATGGGGACATTTGCAGGAGGAGGTAATGGGACTAGTCAAGAAGGAGGCTTTGGGTACTAGTTTGGGAGGAAGTTAAGAGAACTAACTAGTATGGGAGGAGGTTATATGAACTAGGTCAAGTATTAGAGGAGGTTATGATCATTTTTCCTATTCAAAATCCTACTTCTAGTGAGATTTATTGGGATTCAGAGGAAGTATAGCTAGTGGTTCAGTACCCGTGTGTCAATCTCCACTGAATCCCGGATGGAAGAAGGGAGAGGGACCCAGGGGCAACCAGGATTCGAGCAGCAAATGGAAATGGCCTAAAGGTGCAGCAGAGTTCTAGGAATCTCTGCTGCAGAACAACCAAGCTGGCAGGAAGGCACAGCAAGACTGCTTCCCGGAGTGGAGGAGCACAAGGGTTTATATACCGAAGGTTATGCAACTCTGCTACCTAACTCGTAAACACTTGAGACCCGAAGAATCTTGGGAAGCCAGTGTCAGTCACAGCTGGACGAGAAGTATGACGGGTCACACTCCACAGCCTGCATACTGAACCCAAATTATGTTGATACATACCGGCAAATCTTTTTGGGGGGCCCAAATGTATTCAGGCCCTCCCTCTGTGATTGGGCACCCTGACCTCCTGACCCCCCTGCCCCCCCTTTTCTAGACCGCTGCTGATAGTAGGCAAAATATGACAAAGAGGACATAAATAAAGCCACCATTATCTTCCAATACCCTGGAAATATGGATGTAGGCACTTCAAATTACTGTTTATTGTCATTATTTGTATAGATATAGCAAGAATTGTGATTTTCAGTGATGGCTACCCTGAAAAGGTTGAAAAATGTGTACGGGAAAGGAAATTTGATGCTCCCATAGTATTACTAGACCCTGAAAATGGGGGTTTAGGCACCTTAGATGACAGTATATCATCATTATTTATTAAGATATGACCAAAGTTGCGAATGTGTGTAATGGCCGCCTTTGATCAGCCCCATTTCTGAGAAAAGCTATTGTGTACATGCCATTCACCCCAATCATGATCAGTATAGCTCATATGCCAATTTTGGTATGTGTGTTACCCTGAAACATTCCATACCTCATATGGTAAAATTTCAGAATTCCACCTCCTGTAAATCTGTCTAAACCATCAAAAATTGCTGTTTTAATGGCCGCCATCTTGAAAATCTTGAATGTATTGGTCTGATGCATGTAGAAATAAGTGAATTAGGTCACTGACCAGTAAGAAAATAGGAATAGATAGCTTCAGTAGGCAGAAACATGAAGTCAAAAGGGTGAAAAAAGTCATTTCTGAAAAAGATGATGGGCGTCACTTTGGACGGCCATATTGGATAAACGCACCACCGGATTTTTGTAAGAAATGGATTTTTGAATTCGGCAGAAAATTCTACATAAGAACCCACCCTCAAACCTTTTGGTCACAAAAACAAAATTAAAAGTGCCTGGGCTCTGGGACTATATGTAATGCCCCCAATACGCTCTTAGACAATGCTGATACCCAATAACTGTGTGGCTGCACAAATGATGCAGCTAACTCTGTCAATGTGTGTTTCTCCCCTGATAGTGTACATTGTAAACCTAAGTGTGCATGAATGTTGCAGACACCATTGGGTCTTTAATCAAGTACAAGCCATATCTTACCTTTTAGTGCTGAAGAATAGCTTACAGGCGACATCAAAGCTACTTGTGTGTTTTGTGTTGATGTACCTCCATAATAGTATTGCACTGACAGCAAATGATATGTCTTCTGAAATGTAAAGTCGGTCAGAGATTTGAGCTATACCACTCAAGATTATCAAGTGCAAACAAGTTCTTAATTAATATCATAACACATAGTGCTGATTTGAACATTTGAATTATTCAATACAATTAGAGTAGAACTAGCAGGAGTAGTCCCTGCAGCCCAGATGTGTTCTCTGGTGAATGCAATGCTGGGGGACGGGTGTCACACTTTATCATACCCTGGAGGGGGTTTGGCACCAGGAGGTGTGAGGCCATCTTCTCCTGGAGGCAGCCTCCCTCCCAGGGGACCACACTGATCATCCGTTGTCTATACAGTCTAACGGGTATTTCTTTCTGGTGAATCCTTTTTTTTTAAACAAATTCGAACTTTTATTTGGTCTAATATTCAAGTACAAATTCAAATGATTATGTCAATATGTTATACGAATGCGACCAAATAAAGAACATGGACAGCCCATCTGCTAGCAGTTATTATAGGCTGTCCATATGATGAGAAAAGGAGTGTACATGATTTATATAAATATAACAGGTATTTTGTAGAAAACTTGCCGCGGCATCACATATTAATATTAAGTACACTTATACAAAACCCTTATTAATTACCCCTGTGTATCACGAGTAGATTAATTACTCGGATACATAATTATTTATGAATTAATTAATTACTGGCACTGTTTTATACAGTTTTTCAGACATTTTAGACTTAAATGCGTCATGGTCAACGATGTTTCTAATATCTGGTTTCAGGGCATTCCAAGCCTGTGCAAGCGCCACGCGGGGACTATCTTCGTATGCCTTACAGTGGATAATATCATATTTTAATACTGGAGCAGAGGAAAATCTAGTATTCCTTGTCCTTTCTCTTAAGTACACATCGTGTTGTGCCCTTTTAAAGGCATACATGTTGCAGTGATAATTCCTGTGCTCTTTTAGAGTAGGTAACTTAGCTTCCCCATGTACAATCTCTGTAGGAGTTAATATATGTTTAAATAAACATGTTTTTAAACATTTGTTTTGTAGTCTTTGTAGTTCCTCACATGTTGCTACATTAGAATTTAAATACAAAATATCACAATAATCAATCACAGGTAGAACATGGGTCTTATAAACCCTTAGCAAAGCCTGAGAAGGCAGCATTTTGCTGACTTTGTACATTAGAATAGATTTGAACCGAACACTATTTATTACACTTCTAACATATTTGGTAAATTTTAATTCTTCGTCCAAGATGACCCCTAGGTATTTGTATGAGTTTACTGTTTTCAGAATTTTGTCATTTAATTTGATTTTTGGTTTTGGAAGATTTTTTAATTTAATGTCAGAAGCAAAGGTCATAATTTTGGTTTTATTTTCATTAATTGTTAATTTATTTTTCTTAGTCCAGGATCCAAAATTGTCGAGAGCTATTGTTAATCTATTAGAAAGGGTTTCAAAATTTTTCCCAGAGACATATAGTACGGAATCATCGGCATATAGCATCGTTTGGTGGTCATCTTGGTTGGAAATACAGTCATTAATATATAACAAGAAAAATAATGGTCCTAAAATAGATCCCTGTGGGACTCCACAGGTTAAGGGTAATCTTGTAGATCTAATGCTATTGGCTATGCAGCACTGCTGCCTACGTGAGAGGTAGTTTTCAATGAGCGATAGATTTCTATGTCTTATACCATACTGTTCTAACTTATTTAAAAGGATTATGTAATTTACCAAATCGAAGGCCTTTTTAATGTCAATAAATGCTGCTAGACTGATATTGCCTTTATTTCTATTGTCTAGTATGTCATCTACAAAAGTGGTGATCGAATCAAGTGTGGATTTGTTCTTTTGATACCCTCCCTGTTTTGAATTTAAAATCCCTTGCAAATCTATGTGCGCCATTAATTTGTTGTGAACTAGCCTCTCAAGTATCTTCCCTGGGACTGGTAAAACACTAATTGGTCTTAAATTAGAAACATTTGCGGGGTCCCCCCCTTTAGGTAGAGGGTGACCACCGCAATTTTCCATGAGTCCGGAATGTCTGAATTTACAATACATAAATTAATAATCTTAATAAACATGGATGGGTTGCGCAGTACTGCATCCCTAAAAATGCTAGTAGGTAAATAGTCAATCGCTGATGATTTTGACACATCGATATCCTTTACACACTATATTATTTCTTCATCAGAGAAAACTATCAACTGGGCATCTAATGCCCTCAAAGGCATAGGGTTCATCATGCTCAGCCGCTAGTTTCGGTCCAATTTCGGCAAAAAAAGTATTAATGAAACTGGAAGTTTCGTCCAGTGCTACAGGAGTGTCATTATCTACTAGGTTTATATTTTTGGATTTAGACTTACTCGAAGGTAGAATTTCCTTAAGATACCTTAAACCTTAAATTCTCTAACTGGGGATGAAACATCAAGCATACGCTTTAGCATATTTTCATATATGTCCCAACATTCAGCTGCATTTTGACATTCATAAAAATAATCCCAATTACAGTTTTCAATACTATCCAAAAAAATATTTTTATCATAATTCTTATAGGATCTGCCTTTAAACTGCCTATATCCATGCTTTACATGTACATGTTTACGTAAAGCAAATACAGGCAAATGATCACTTATATGTATGTTGAGTGGACCACTACAAATAATCTCCTCACAGTTAGTAAAAATAAGATCGATACAGGTATTAGTCCCAGATGTTGTGGTAATTTCATTAATCAACTGCCTAAAATTAAACTGATCCATTAATTCATATAATTTGGCTTTGTCAGGGCTATTCACAAGGGCATTCACATTAAAGTCCCCTAAAATAAATACATCATAGGTTTCTAATGATTCAACTTGTAATAAAAGCGCACGCATAGTATCACAAAAATGTAATAGTGATCGATTTGGAGGCCTATAAATATTACAAATTAGTGCCTTTTTCGATTTACCTTTCACAGACTGAAGCCATTGAACCTCAATGTCCTCATTGCTACGATTTAAATGTACAAATTTATTCAAAGAGCATGAAACATTCTCATCCACATGAGCGCATAACCCACCCCCCCGGTATATACTAATTCTATCATTTCTGAACATATTATATTTAGAAAAGCTATACAAACCGTCTTCATCAGTATCATTTAATCAGGTCTCGCTAAATAATATTATGTCAATATCTAAATTACTAATTTCAGCCTTTAATTTGGACATTTTATTTCTAACACTCCTAGCGTTTAGATGCACGACCGAGAAGCCCTTTTTAAAGTCTGGATTACCCTCGCCTATATTTAAAGTTGTTCCAAATGTCACGGTGTGCCTTAAGCAATTTCAAAAATCCCTTGATGATCCATTCAAAATTATCCGCAACAAAACCCAAAAAAGGCCCCCCTTCCCCCCATGAGGTTTCTGCTCTTGTGGCTCCTCATGTGCTATCTAATCTTGGGAGGTGAGGTTTCACGTCCCCAGACCAGAGATACATAAATGTAAGACGAGTCCATAATTTAGCATTTACCCGCAAGTCTAGGAATTTGTCTAGTATATCTTCCATTGCAGATGTATAGTACAGTGGCACCATTAGAACAAAGCCCTGTATTATTAATGCTTCAGAAAGATTGCACAACTGTGTTTTTAAATAGTCTGCTTCTTTCTAAATTAAAGAAGAGAAAATGGACATTTCAGAGGCTTAATGCAGAAAGAAAAATAAATGAGGTTATTCAATCACATCAAGTCAATAATTCAGTTTCTGTGAAGGATAAATGGAATTAAAATTACTTACTCTCTCTCCCACTCTCTGGTTCTCCCTAAGATGTATGATATTCACTTTTACAAGCTTCCTCAATGAATCTTTAATACATCTGCCACAGTCTGGATACAAACATACTGATTTTGTCTCTCATAGATTAAAATTACCAACAAAACAAACATTTTGTTTGTCGCATCCTGTCTCTGGCATGACACGATTAGCACTACCTGCACTCTAGTCCTACACCAGGTGTCCACTAAGCTGCTTCCCTAATACCCACAGCACCATCAGTAAACACCAGCAGGCCTCGTCACCCACAACCAGCAGGTTTTATGTACCTAAACCCTGCCATAATAATAACCACAATTATTTTCATATGACAGGCTGCATACTAAATTTCAGACACTCTAGGGACACACCTATATAATGCACCACTCTGCTACACCTTTTTACATCAAGATTATATTTATTATATTTTATATTCTTCCAGACTTTATTTTTTGTAATACTTGCCAGTGAATAATTCTTGAAAAAACTGGGGATAGAATACTCATCGAGCTGAACAAGCTCTTTTTCATGTCCAGTATAAAATAAACGGGATTGATAATATTGTCATCTCAAATCAAAAAAAAAGAAAATAAGATTGAATTGCCAACCAGCAGTCCTTGTCTCTGCTTGAAATTCATTGATGGTAAAACACACTGAACTTAATTTGGTAACAGTATATGTTTTTTTCAGCTCGGCCACCATATATTCTGGCCTATTTCCTTTTACAATAAGGCATATATATATAGCTCTGCTGTTGGTAGTGACTAAGTGTAAAAGTTATGTCAATAGCAGAGTCCATAAAGAACATAAAATCTGTCAGTGGGCAGTGTGTTGTGCATGCACAGCTTGGGGATTGGGAAGTGAGAGACATCCCATACTTTCACTCCATCTACATACATGTGTTATTTTCTGTCTCTCTTTTTTCCCCTGTTTGATGATTATATATTGTATATTTTTATTTATCCTTCTTCGCTTTTCTTATAATCATTAATATTCTTTGCACATAGTTGAAGTGGACTGTGTAGACCCTCAGAATGGCCTTTCTGTGTTGCTGCTGCCCTGGTATGGGAGTCTGTTTCCTCAGGAGAGTCAGTTTGTCACTTAGCTCTAGTCAGTCAGGTCTCTGTAATAGTTGTGTGTGTGTGTGAAAAGGTAGTAAAGTTGACCCCACCATTTAAATGCTTTGGTTTAGCTAGTTGGTTTAGATAGTTGGTTTCCAAGCAACTTTTCCCAGCAAGTTAGATATACCTAAATTGTACATCGCAAAAGTGCTACCATCCTCCTCTGCTGCTTGTGTAAAATCATCATCAAATGAATTTTTATGATGTGCAAGAAGTAGCAGCATTAATTACCTCAGGTCTGAATGGAATCGAACTCAACATTACCAACATTGTTGACTCAGCAAATAAAAAAAATGAAAAAGTGAATTATGCAAGATGACGTCAGTGACAAAAATTCTCTCACTTGCAACAGTACTTCAAAAGGGTAATGCACTTGCATAAAATACATCACTAGAACTAGTCTGTGGGACCTGCATCTAGATTCTCTTCAGTCCCATTGCTTTTGCCAATAGGTCACAGTGTCCAGCAAAACCTGGTATGTATGCTATAGCTGGTACAGGCTGCACTATAAGTGCCAACTGTAGATCAAGCCAGTCTGGAGACATTGACACACCGATCCATCAACAGGCTGGATGTGACTGGGCACCAACAGTTTGGTGAGAGTTGACCACAGTTAAGCTGAATTGTTGCCCATGTGTGCCTTCTTTACCTCCGGTCATGTGACTGCCTGTTAACAGCCAGTTGGCATGTGGCCAACAATTGGTGCCCTTGTGGGTCCTATTTGGACTATGTGGGAACTACCAGAGGAGTGCAGTGTGTTATTATGGGCCTTGGGCTACGCCATTACCTCACCTATACCCCTACTCTGCCCTCTACCAGCAGGGTTCTGTATCCTCTATAGCCTCTGAACTGCTATAGTGGTCTGAAAATGGCTATTTTATTGCCCAAACTGCCAGTCTGACTGTTAGCTTGTAATTTACTCCATTGCCACCAGGGCAGAAATGGACTCCAGGAGACTCAAAGTAAATGCAAGAATGCTCCCAATATAGTGGTTGTTAAATCACAATTCTTTGCATTGTCCAAAAATAATAGCTTAATTGCCCGAGACAAAACCAGACTTGATACAAAGAAAGGGTAAATTATTTTATGCCAATAGCCGAAAGCAACATCAGCAATTGATGTACATTCAATTTGCACTCAAGCATAAAATTATATTTTCCAAATTACCTAGGTGGTGAATTTATTCCCCTCCCCCCTCAAAAACAGTTGGAAAACTTAAAATATTGAAATTGCTTTCAATTAATATCAATTACAAACAGTATTCCACTGGCAAAGCAACAATCACATACTTCAGTAATTAGTTTCACAAGGGCAGAAAATTAGTTTTATCCAGGACCTGTTTGATTCATTGTTATTAAAACTTAAACCACAGCGGAGGGTTCAGACCACCATTTATTCCACTCAGGCTCACATAACCTCACAGCTGTGGTTTAAATCAGATAGACTATGATTATGAGAGGCTAACTCAAAATAATCACAGTAAACTGGCTGGCACCCTTACACTCTACAGTAGTTACATTTTAGTTACAGTAGTTTTGGATCTTGATAGCCAAGGCTGATGTGCTAAAACTTCTAGCAGACAACTTTAATCTCTTTAATCTGGTCTCACATACTGTCACATCGATCTATAGAGAATGCCCTAAAAACACTAACAAATAATTCTTTAAATTCTCTAGATTAGTTTATCTAAGTCTGCACAATTGACAATGAAGTAAAGACCCGATAGCAATACCTGTACTCCAAGCATTGTCTCAGGCATGTCTTTTAGAACTATTGTATTACTTCTTTGTGTTTTTACAAGGCTAAAAGATCACTCTATCTACCCCATCTATGCCAGAGCTTTGTAGTGCTTGCATTTATAAAAGCTGGGTTGTACCTTGGGCCTTGTCGTAAAGGATATGTACCTACACTGCCTCAGATGTGAGGCTTGTATTTATAGGTGTCATTAATAATGTAGATGTGGTGCTGAAACAAAGGCTGTATATCTGCTGAACTTTTTGGTGATGTTTCAGCCTCTTTGTTTTTGCAAATATGCATCATCATTGTTATTGTAGTTCTATAATCTACTGTAAGGAAGTATTATTACACACAAATGATAATAGGAGCTACACTACTTTTTGTTGCATGCTCAGAATCCATATAGAAACTATGGCAACTTTCTCTGCTGAAAACTACTGAATCAATGCAATATAGCCTACAGTGTGTCCCATTGGCGATCAGAAGAGGAAAAAAATTGTTGGGAAGGCCAAGCACTAAAGGCATATTCATGGACATTAAAGCCAGCTCCTTTATTTGACTAGTAAGCAGCCTGTCTACATTACCCTTGTTTCCTGAGGCAGTATTTCCCTGTATTGCTATAGCACATATACTGGCTGAATGGCAGAAGGCCGACTGGGAAATAAGGCCATTTAATAGGAGATGGCTGCCGGTATTACTAGTGGGGGGAAGATTATTTTTCTTCATCCCATTATATGCCCATGCAGTTTTCAAATCGCCTAATAGCAAAATGGATCAGATTGAGTAAGACATCCTATATTGTGACATGTATATACCTGGGTCAACCTTCTCTGTAGCCTATTTTCAATCTAATGTACAAAAGGCATGGGAGACAAAGCCATTCTCCTCCTACTCTCACTCTCGTTTTCTATCCTTCTTTGTTGTTTTTTAATATTTCATCCAAGAGTATATCATCTTTTTGTAAAATATGAGAGCATCGATTAGTAAGAGTCCCTACTTCCAGCCCTTCCATCAAGTTGTCTGCTCCCCTGTCCTGTTTCCCCCTTTAGGGTTCCCCCTGCTTTCAAGACAAGGCCTTACATTATGTCAGTGTTCAGCTCAGGCACCTTTCATTACACATGATCCTCAGTGACATATTTGGTAGGCAATAGAAAGCAGGGTGTTAACAGATTTATCACAGTTTCCAATGTACCCTGTACATTACTAGTGGGTCTGTGAAACAGTCATTATTTGTTTCTGTTCAAGTTCAATTCCATCTGACTCTCAGGTGAAGTCTGCAGTAATTTTAATTATTTATTGATACTTCTCCTGTCAATAATAATGTTACAAGGTGTGTAGGTCCTGACTATAGAGGGGTGCCAGGTGACTAACACGGTTATCTACATGATCATGTTTAACTTGAACTCATACTGCACGACTGTTGAGTCCTCTCATTGCACAATGAGATGGCATCCTATACACAATAAATGGACTCAGCATGCTGTATCAACATTCTTGGCTGACTGCAAACATGAGGTATGCCGATCCCCATTTACCCAGAGTCAGCATTTGACATGAGATACACCAAATGTGTGTGAAATATGGATGATGACAGTAAGTATCACTTCATCATGCATTGTAGGCAATGATTTTGAATCAGATACTGTTGCGGTTTCCCTCACAGAGCCTGTATGGAACAGATTTAACAGTTATTCTGGAGAAATTTATGACACTTTATTCATGCCATTCTGATTGACTGTCTTGGCACAGTTTTAATTTTATTTCCTTCAAATGTACATTTGGGTTATAACAAAGATGCAACTGCTGAAGGAACTTATTATGTACGAATGAGCCAAAGCGGAACTAATGCTGAGAGGCAATTTGTGAAAAGGTAATGAAAACACAATTTCAATTGTCTTTTTGCAGACAAATTAGTTTGGTTTATTTCAGTCATCTGACCCAAATAAACAGTGGGCTAATTTGATCTGTGCAACCCTGAGTGTATTTTATGTACACCTCCACACAAACCACATTTAGAGAAAGAGACTAATGTGAAAAACAGCAGCTTAAAATACTGAAAGACTGATGTGAGAACACTAGAAACAGCCTACTGTAATATAAGAAATTGGCATGGAATGCATTGATGTAACAACTTATTTGAAATCTATTTTAATACTGCAATACTTAATAATTATTTGTCCGTATTTGAGTTATTTTCTAAGACATTGTATGTTCAGAATGCCTGATGTCTTTCGATTGATTATGGTGAGATCTAGTCTGCCCTTCTGACACCTAGCCATCTCTTCTCACAAACCTCCTAGACATTGCTGAGACCTAGTAACTGTTTGAAAGCAATCACAATGCAGCGTACCCTGTGCACATCTATTCATAACATGGCAGTTTCAAAGAAGGATAAGAAAGGATAAAGCTCAAAATGAGGCCACTCTGTCAATGCTATTATTAGTAAGAAGCAATAGAGCCTGAAACATGGTATATGGTAGATAAAGGTAGCTGCACTGGATATGTTAAATCCATTAAAACCCAGTGCATGCATGATTCAGAAACCATGCATGATTCAGAAAAGCCAATAATGGTTTGACATTTAAGTGCAATGTGATGAATATCAGGCTTCTAACAGAAATTACAATTCTCTAACCGACAATTGTTTAATAATGTTTTGTATTTAGAAGCCTATTAAGGTTTCAATTGATCCAGAATAATTACTCCTAGTTTTTAATGCCTAACTAAAGTGGGTCATAATTGTCATTAGTTACCACCCTTATATTGTATCCAATCTGGGCATTGGATGAGATAGTAGCCTCCCCAGTGCTGCATTCAAGCACCATGCCGGTCCTGCAGTTTTGAGCCATTTCTGAAGGGTCAGCATGTAGTTAGAATCATCAGTTGCAGCTTACCCAGGTACCCTCACCCTGTGTGTAGGGTAGTCCCAGTGGTAGGCCTTGTCTCAGGGGTACGGTGCTGGGGGGATGAGGGTGTTACACTCCATCATGGGTTTAGTACCCGGGAGGTGTGAGGTCTTCCCTCAGTGGACGTCCTGATCCTCTGCAGCCTCAGGACCTGGTCTAACCCTAATCAGGTGCAGTCCCCCGCAGACCCTTTTTGTGTGAGGACCTGGTGTAGGGGAGGTCCTGGTGGTAGACCATGTCTCGTGGGTACGGTGCTAGAGGATTAAGGTGTTATACACCAACATGGGTTCAGTACCCAGGAGGTGTGAGGCCATCCCCCAGTGGACTGTCTGACCACCTGCAGCCTCAGCACCTGGTGTAACTCCCAGCCTCTTTACTTCAGACTCACCTAGACTGGGTTAACTATTGACACTGCAAGTCAATTAATGCTGTATTGTATTGTAAATGCGTCATCACATGCTGCAACTAGCTCTACTCTCTAAATCTGATCATAAATACACTATTATTGTGCAAAGTCTCAGTGCACCCTCCCCAGTCTCCCTTTGTGTTTTAGCTTCTGTATTTGATATTTCTCTGTAACAGCTGATTTTCGTATTCTAGGCTGATCTATTTCTAAGCTTATCTATTTCTGTCTATAGGCAACAACCTCGGTCATCCATGGCAGATGGCTATTCTAAAGGTAAAGTGCATCATTGATTTCTGGACACTTCAAAATTAAACCAGGCTTGGTGTAATAACTGATAAAATGAGATCTGACAACTAAGGAAATGATGTGTCAGTGACACAACTATAGTGGCTAGACAGAAAATGACTAAAACGGTAGCGGATTCATCTCACAGTGGGCACAGTGTGCATGTGTAGCTGATACATCTTTTAGTGCATTCTGGAGGCAAAGGTAGGTAAAGTGGTCCATCAATGAGTCCAGCAGGTAGAGTACTTTCTGACCAATGAAACCAGACAACCAACACAGGGTAAATTATGTAGCTCAAGACGTTTACTTTAGTTTGAGAAAAAAGTTCTGCACACTGTTAAAAGCATAATGATCTTTTGTTTTAGACTCTTGGCGGTCCAACATGGAACAGACTACAGTCTTTCTAGAAAGATATTTTAACAGTTACCAACCGTAATCTTATGAATGTTATCATAATACATAACATTAAACAGAAATGGAGATACTTCGTAATGAATACCTGTAAGGAGAAAATAGAATGGAAAAGGTAGGCAAGTTTAAAATGTGGTGTTTCCTTCTAAATTCTAGAGATGGCCTAAAACAGATGGAATGCATTTCATCAGTCATTAAGAGTCACATCCAGTCAATAATTCAGTTTCCCCAATGGATTAATTCAAAGATGAAAAGGAATCAAAATTTGCGAATCTGCTCCGTCCCTCACTCAGACAGGAGCTCTCAGGTTCTCCCTCCGATCTAAGACATGTTCTGTTAGCAGACTCATCACTGAATCAGCAGTAGACCTGGATACAAACATACATGTTATCCAGATGAACTAAACACTTTTCAGAACACTGTAAATTGATTCTACTTAGGTCTTGGTCTGTTTACCCTGTACAGTTAATGGTGAATCCCTGACCAGTGGGCAGCCCCTCGCCTAGAATCTCAGGGCCCTTGAATACTGAACTGGAAAGGAGAAGGTGTGACACTTTATCATCCCCCAGAGAGAGTTACTGCTGTAGACCGCCTCCCTCCCAGGGGACCCACGGACCACCTGCTGTCTATACAGTCCAGGAGCTGGGTGTCAGCCCCTCCTCCTCCTTACTGCTTACAGTAATTCCTGCACATGATATTTGCATTAATGGCATTGGTTGCTCTGCCCTTTTAGTTGTATATATGTAGCTGCATAACAATTCTTTTTTTCTTTCTCAGTTGTTGTACAGCCTAATGTTAAGCCAGGAGCAGAGGCGATATATAGTCCTACAGTTGCATTCCAGGTATAGCAAACTTGAATAAAAAAAAATTTTTTTTTTTTTTTTGGGACGTGTTTATTGCAGCAATCCACAGTTACGCAGGTTTAAATGTTGCTTACAAACATAACCAATTCTGATGATTTTTGTTGTAACAAGAACAAGATAAAATACATTTAGTACAAAATTTGATTGAATAAACATTAGTGGGTATATACAGGTTCATTATGTACAGGTATGTGTTACATTAGATTGTCGGTATTTACATCATATGAGGTATATGTGGCATAAATGGTGAATGTGACGGACTCAGTCTGGTACGGGCGCAATGGAATTGGCTGATGTTTTGTGAAATCAACAGCAAGAATGCACTGAACTATCAATATGATATATAACAAAAATAAAACGATGCAATACAATACAATACATATGAGTTATCTGTGGTTATTATACTAATTGTGATACAGCGTGGGCAGTTTGGGCTCATACTAAACCCAACCCGTCAACATGCATTGTATTATTACCAGTAGTTATACACAGAGAATATTTTCTTGGTATTGTTCCAGTTAATTATAGCCTTTTTTGATCTTGGCTCTTAGATCTTTGATCTTATCAATCTCCTGTTTAAATTTAACCTCGCTGGTTGCTCTCTGCACACCAGCTGACAGAGTATTCCATAATACAATTCCTCTATAATAAGGCGACCGCGACCGCGTAAGTTAATTTTACAGACCTAGTGTACATCAGCTTAGAAGCAGTTTATCCATACGTCTTTGCACAGTCACAATTTTACACAGGTTATGCAATTCTTCTATGTGATATTTTCTGATATTGCACTTCAGACAGATACGAAGAGCCCTGTTTTGTAAACGTTGGATTTGTTTTTGACCATCTTCATTACAGCTTGAGGTAATAAAACTACAGTACTCTAGTATGGGGCGTATTGTACATTTATATTGAAGCACACACCTGTGTGTGCACTATAACTGGGACCAATGAACTAAGCAAGTCTACTTCTCAACTCACCAGGTGGGGCGGCCACCTCCTCCCTCCTGCCTGCATGGTGACCGGCCCCGGCTGGCCACACTGACAGAGAACGCTGCTGGACATACATCGACTCAATTTTTCTGCATGGATTAACGGCGAATCCCCCCCTTTTTGTAAGCATAATTGGCGTTGCTATACAAAATGGGTAAACAGACTAGATATTGTGCTACTTGTAGGTCCAGCCACCAGGCACCCACTGGGAAGAAATGTCAGCGGCAGCCCATTTTCTTGTCAGAAGAGGAACCATTGGAGGATCCCTACGGCCATCTTGCCTCACCTCGTGGCAGGACGCCCAAGGGGAAAGGCAAGTCACCCAAGGGTAAAACTCGTATTGTACATTTATATACCAGAATACTGTAGTCCCTGGTTAGCCATTTCCTTATAGCAGCAAACCTGAATAACTTATTACAGATATTTCTCTTAAGAAGTTTTACCTGTTTGTCG
Source organism: Harmothoe impar (assembly GCA_947462335.1). NCBI lineage: Eukaryota > Metazoa > Annelida > Polychaeta > Phyllodocida > Polynoidae > Harmothoe > Harmothoe impar. The sequence goes on from OX381714.1 coordinate 67,391,932, forward strand.
AAAGACAGTGTGCTATCAATTGTAACTCCTAGGTACGGAAAATGTTGTACAGTCTTAACAGTGTGTCCATAAAACGATACTTTAGTATCAGCGCACCTTTTCAGCTTATGTTTACTACAAAACCACATAAATTCAGCTTTCTTTGGGTTTAAAGTTAACCTATTATCAAAAACCCACTGAGCAAAAAGTTTTGACTCGGATTCCATGACATTTTCAACAATCTGTGCATTATTATGCCCATAGTGAATTACAATATCATCAGCATACAATTTGATATCTGCTTTTTTCAAAATCTTGGTAACGTCATCTATGTACAAAACAAACAGGAGTGGTCCTAAGACCGAGCCTTGGGGCACACCATATCTGACCTTATTTGTTTCCAACACATTCCATGAGAAGGTAGTTCTTTGGCTTCTATTGTTAAGGTAGCTTTCAAACCATCTATGATTATCATATGCTAGGCCTAAGTTGGCAATTTTGCGCAATAATTTTGAGTGAATGACACTGTCGAATGCCTTCCCAGCTAACAAAAAAACGTTATTTTACGTCAAAATAACGTTTTAAACTTTACATAAGGTTAAATCACACTATAGAGCCTTAAAAAAACGTTGACATTTAACGTTATATAACGTCATAAAATGGTGGATAACGTTATTTGTTTACTGGGTTAGTGAAGTCCACAAATAAGGCTCCCCGAATTAAACCATTATTTCTATAACCATACAACTAATTAACAAGGTCAAAGGTGGCATCTCCAGTACTAGATCCTCTTTTGTAACCATATTGATTATTACTGAAATTTCCTGAAAGTGTCATTTGTTCACTCAGGAAACCATAGATAACCTTTTCCAGAATTTTAGATGGAACCGGTAATAAGGAGATAGGCCTCCAGTTTTTTACATCACTAAGATCGCCATCTTTTGGGATGGGTTTGACTAAGGCGTCACCCAATTTGGTGGGAAAGATACCCATGTCTAAACTGACCTGACATATATGTGTGAATTCTTCTAAAAGTGATTAGTATGTCACACCTAATGCCATCTATACCTGAAGACTTATGTATATCCAGGTCTTTGATTATATAGTAAACAGACCATTTAGATATATTAAGTTTTGGTATATCTTTCTCAATATAATCACGTTCATCAACGCGATCAGCATTATCCAACAATTTCTGATCTTCCCCCACAATATTATTATGGAGTTTTTCCCCAATCCCAGTGAAATAATCATTTACATATTTGGCAGCGTCATCAGTTTTAATTAGTAGGCCAGTTTCTTGGTCCTTTAGATCAGGGTATATTACCTCACCTCCACAGTTAAATATCTCAGCAATATGTTTCCAAAATTTTCTCGGATTGGCATAACTTGCATCTAGATCCCCTGTTATACCCCCTTTCTTTGCAGCCTTAGACATTTTATCAATCTTGCGTCTGCAGGCCTTAATGGCCTCCTTTTGTTCTGGCAAACCTTCTATACTATACACATTAAGTCAAGTTTCTCTTTCAAAAATAACGTCCATGATTTCATCATTCATCCAGCTTTTATGCCTATCTTTGATTGTCCTATGAGGGGACACATTTTGTCCAGATAAGCCTCAATGGGGGTCAGGAAGCGGTCCCACAGAGAATTTGGATCATCCCTTACAAGCATGAAATCACCCCAGTTATGTGCTTTTAGATGATCTAAGAACATGCCTTCCTTATAACCCCTATAGTCTCTACCTTTATACGTGGTACTCTCAGTTATAGTTGTGGCCTGGCCACGCATAGCAAATACTGGTACATGGTCAGACAGCAGAGCATGTAATATACCACTCTTAGTAACTGGGGTACTATTAGTTACTACATTATCAATACAGCTACCACTAAAAGGTCTAGTAGTTGCTGTTATTAATATTTTCCACCCAATGTCTTTGCATAGGTTCCTAAATTGCTCACTACCATAACACTCATCATCATTCATGTTTAGATGTATATCCCCCAGAATCCATGTTTCATGTCGTCCATTACTGATGTCGTTATCATAATTGGCTATTCGCTTAAGGAAGTCAATAAAACACTTATATGTGGCCGCGTTTTTCTTCGGTATTCTGTAAATACTATAAGCATCTGTTTTTCACCAGGTAGCGATAAAAGAATTGATATGGCTTCATAATCACTTGTTATTATAGTTAGATCATCAACAGGTGTACAATATTGTGCCATATTCGAAGTAACACTGATGGCAACCCCCCCTGCTTTTTTATGAGTCCTATCGTGTCTATATAAGACCCGACCTGGTATGTTTAACATTCCTGTATTCAAAGGACCTTTTAACCAAGTCTCATTTAGGCACATGATATTACTTCTGCCCAAGATTCCGTGAATTTCTTCTTTCTTTCCTTCAAAACTTCTACAATTCATAGCCGATAAGACCAAGCCCTTCTGATTCCTGAAGTCCTGGAGGCTAAGAGCCATCCAGGTGCCTCCTTAAATCTATCAAGTACAGAAGGATATGTAACATATGAATCAGTGAGTAAATATTTACAAGTGTGCAGAAATAACAGAAACTACTTAAAACTAAAGTATGCACCACAAATGACCATTGTAGTGCACAGAACAGGACAAGCCTTAGCTTTCTAATGAGCTAAATAGCCCGTCCTTGGCCCCCCTCCCATAAATTGCTAACGCTGTGACAAATTAATTGATGAAGTCACAGGGTTATGGGTGCGATCATTTGTTTTAAATAAAACTAAAGCGAGCAAGAGAGATTGCCTGACCGATATAGGCATTTGTGTGTCATTTTAATGGTTGGACCATGCATGCATTTATGTGTCTTGGTTTACCCTACTTGTAGTCTTCCGTGCTTTTATATCCAGGATACTATTACTTTGTTATTTTTCATTTCTAGTTGTGAAAACATCATGTCACAAATATTAACTGATGTGCACAGAATCTCCAGGCAAGCTTATGAAAATAATCTTGAGGCTTGGCATGATGCATTGACTGATTGCCTGTAATGACATATAAAAAAGACCTTCCATACGGCCTACACAATTATCCTTATTCCTGCTGGTAAACTGCATCTTATGTGGTGAATAACAAATAAAAACAGTTCCTAGGGGAGGAAATTTGACCCATTAAAATATAAATGCATTACCAAAGATATAAAAACCTCCACAAGCACCAGCCTTCAATATGTCTGAGTTATTGATGATACAACATGCCACATCATGGAGAATATATAGCGAGCTCCTGTTAACATGCTTCATATTGTCATGGATCATTTACTTTTCATAGGCTGCTAATATTAAAAAGCCCTTACTGTGTTCCGTTTTACTGGAAAAGGGATACGAATATTTATGTCACATGAAACCCCGATTATGCTTAAAGATATAGTAGAGTTAACTGCTCTTGATACTGAGTTTCACAGCAGTACGCTGATGTATGTTTGATATCATACAAGGTATTCTTCTGTTCTAAAACCAGCATAAATCATTGAGGAAGGAACTTGCTTTTGTCATATATATTACTAACAACACAAACATTTTGTTACAGCATAGCCTCTTTGGCTTAACACCATTATCACTTTAAGTTGAATTAAACTACATTCTGCAGTATATATGCAAGATTAAAATGCTAGTGGTTATAAACAACCACTAGTGTTTTGATCTTGCAAATTAAAATTCAGATTTTGCAGGGATACCTAATTAATGCACTGCTGTCATTGTGGACAATTCATGTCAAACATGAGGTTGTTATACAATATACAAGGACTCTTTTAGTATCACACTACTGTAATTAAACAGGGAGTTCTCCATCATTTTCGGCTCATAATCTTGTTTGGCTGAATCTTTCAATCTTTCAAGCTGTCTGCACTGCCCCGCACCAGAATCCATTATGCAGTATTAGTATTCACCATGAGGCCAAAGGTGCAACATGAACAGATGAATTTTCTATAGAGCAGGGCTCACTCTGCTATTCTACATAGAGGCTGAATATTATATTTTCTGAGGACAACCTTTTTTTACAAATATGATCGAATGAAATATTCACGATATTTCAGCAGCCATCTTTGCTATGCAAACGGAACGTCTCTACAAAAGAAATACCACAAAAGTGGGGTTTTTGTCCCTGGTTGAGGCCATGATGATGTACATTTAAATATCTATACAGGGAAAATGTCAACAACATGTCTGATAACAAAAAACAAATCTAGGTAAATGGAGAGTGTTTTATTCTGCAGAGGCTTAGCCTTATCTACTGTGAACCTTACCATAACAACCATAGATAACCTGTACAGATGGGCCTTACTCTATCAGCCATACACAGGCATTGCCTGTTATTGAGGAGCGTTATCCACCTCCTGGTAATCAGCCCCTAATTAAGCACACCAAGCCAGATGAGTTCCTACCTTAGCCATGAGTTAGCTGTTTCAGTATGGCATACTGCTTTGTCACATGCACACATGGTGTATTTAAGTCCTTCTTAGTTTATATTGCAATGTCTACAGTAGGTTATGTGGCAATGGTCTAGGTAAGAAAGATGCAATGAAGGTGAGTAGCAAAGTAGTGTTGAAGCCTCTCTGCTCACCTGACAGGCCAGAAGGACAGTAGAGCAGATTAAATGTTTACAATACTACCATTACCGACCCACAGCACCAATATGCAGCCAAGGGTAGACAAGCCAAGGTTAACCCTTTAAGGACAGATGTCACAAAAATAAGCCATTTGCTGCTGCATTTGTGGATTATGCTGACTCTACAGGAGTATCTCACCACCATGGGGTCAGTATGATGCATCAATACAGCCCTGCGAGTTACTCACCAGAGCTGCATTCATGCATCGTGACAACCAAAGCATGATGCATAAATGCACTATGCCATCCTTAAATGGGTCAACGTGGGAGAAGAGGGAAGCTGCAGGAGGTCAGTGACCACTCAGCCAGCCCAGTGGGACATCTGAATATTAGATAGGGCGGTAATGGTGTTAGACAGCTTTTTATGGCTCCTGTAGGTGTGGTCGGCGCCGTCCTAAAGCCCTGTTCAGACCCAGGTTAGGCCATATAGGGAATAGGTTTGTGGGAGCTGGGAGAGGGTGCTGTATGTAGAGGGTCATTATTGGGTTAGTTGTGAGGGATATAAGACCCAATTATACCTGCCAATGAAGAAATGTTTAAGGGTAACCATGGAAACAGGGTAGGATATAGGTTGAATATGTTACATTGGTATCCACACTGGTCAGAATAATTCTACTGCTGGTATTGGATGCATAAGGAATATATAATAATGACTTGTGGATACAGTTCTAATGGTCTAATGGTCATAATAAAAAAATGAAAGGCTTTTCAAAACTGATTCCACAATTTGTATTAATAAATGTCAGTAAATGTTCAAAGCTTTTTATTGTGACTCACATCAGTTCAATGAACTACACCATAACTTGTTCCATAAAATGTGTGGTTAATAATTCTATGTATACCCCGATCAAGAATATCATCAAAGGGGGAGCTATTCTTTACAGGTATTTTCCCCCAATCCATACGATAAATAATATGTGGCATATCAAAGGTGAATGAGATGCAGTAAACTGCCATAACATAATACAGATTGGATTGATCTATGTTATCTTTATATAAAAACATTTATGCTTTTTAGATCTTTTTCAATACAACTGATAAGAATCTGAATATCATAAGAAAGCAAGATTAATGTCATTAGACCCTTATATACTAGATAATATCTAGCCCCTTCGAAGAGGAGAAACAGATGGCTATTGCATCCCGCTTATATCTGTATACTTATGTTCAAAGCTACTAATTTGAGGCGTATCATATGTCAACCAATTAAATGGTTCATCTTCAAAAGATGTCTGCTACCTTGTCTTAGACATGTGATTTGTCTGGACCTGTCATCAACCTGTCGAAAAGAACTTGGGAGGTAAGTCTGTCAACTATTCATTGAAAGAGAAAATCATGTCACTAAATGTACATCATAGCAATTTTATTATATTTGTCATTATATTGATATGCCCTTTCACACTTGTTTCTTAGGCTTTAAACGGTTTGAGGATCACATGGGTAATCGGTGTCTAAAAGCTAAATCTTTAGGGTCAACTATTTTCTGTATCCTGATATCCCTTTGAATAACCCAGACCACAGATATATACATGTAAAATGATGCAAAATTGTAATGCATATTATAAGTCAGCATTTTATTCTACACAAAAGAATTTTTTCCCCTCTCCCTAAAAACTGCCTCTTCCCCTGATGAGCCTCCTTGATTAGGGCTGTTTTGTGTTACGCAGCACACCATGCCTTATGCCCTCAGGTCTCCACTGATTGAATCACCACATGGTTGACTTGGGTCAGATTTCTGGCACAGTGAATGAAGCAAAACTAATTAGCTTGCAAAAAGCCAATTAAGGTTGAATCCCTTTCCTTCCCCTCACTTGGCCTGCCTAAGGTTCGAATTTTTGGTAGTTCACCTTTGCATATTAAGAATAACTAGGATATTAGTAGAACATGATGCTCGTTTAAACCTATCCTTCTGTGAGACCTACTACTGAGGCAATCAATCATAACTATTACTAACACAGTTGGCCACTTAATTAAAATACCTATAGACCTTAATGTATGGCAAAGGTAGTAGCTCATCAGGGGGAGTGTGCTAAGTTAGGAGTAATTACCTGTAGGAGTATGACACTCCTTAATAACACAGTCTCTGTGTATGACTTATGTAGTAATGGCACAGCTAATAAGTCTCTGCATGGCCTTCACAGTCAGGTTCACAACCAATCAGCTTAAAGAGCCTTTTTCTGTATAATTAGCGTGAATCAGTGTCATGGGTTGCATTTACTGGGTACCAAACAAATCGTTAGTTATTAAGATCCTGATATTTGATGAGTCTTGAATTCAAAGTTAGACTCATAACTATAATTTCAGAGAGAAACGCCTTCTACATCTTCTGCATATTAGCTTGGAAACTGCCCACCTACAGATGAGGTAGCTGTGCCAGTTGCAGAGTGTGCATATACTGACCATGGTAGTGCCTTGGGGGCTGTTAGGGATGTATAACACTGTTGGTGAGTAACAGAGGGTAGGGAGGAGGCTTGTGGGTAGCAGAGCTGGGTAGGGGGGTGTTCAACGGGCCTAGCCTGGAGCACAATAATAGCCCATTGTGCTCCTTTACTAGTCCTCTCTTGGATGTGGAAGGTCACCGATTGTTGGACACATGCCAACAGGCCATTAACAGCCAGTCACATGACCAGGTGGAAACAAGGTCCAGTGTGCAGCTATTCAAGCCAACTGTGGTCCATTGTCACCAAACTGTTGGTGCCCAGTCAAGTCCAGTTGTGATGGATGTGTGCGCTAATAACTAGGAATGGCAAATGTATTTTTTAAGGCCGAAAGGCCCCGGAGGGGCCCTGGTGGTGAGCTTGCGAACTACCAGGTTGAGGCATTATATTGTTTTCATTTGACAGGAAGTCAGAACGGGTGCCGCCATTTTGTTTTAAGGGGTGCCGCCATTTTGTTTTAAGGTGTCACAACACAAATTTATACATATAATGATAAAATTAATATAAATCAAACTTCCATCCTGAGGTTGATCATAAGCATACCTATACCCCCTAACATGGACCCAAGGAATTCAATGGTTCTATTGGTTTGTTGCTAAGACAGCTGGTTGCCTAGCAACAGCTATTCTAGTTGTTTATCTGCCTAGCAACACCCATTTCCATGCTCCTGAGGTTGATTATAATCCTACCTACCCCCCCTAACATGGACCCAAAGAATTCAATGGTTCTATTGGTTTGTTGCTAAGACAGCTAGTTGCCTAGCAACAGCTATTCTAATTGTTTATCTGCCTAGCAACACCCATTTCCATGCTCCTGAGGTTGATTATAATTGTACCTACCCCCCCTAACATGGACCCAAGGAATTCAATGGTTCTATTATTTTGTTGCTAAGACGGCCGGTTGCCTAGCAACAGCTATTCTAATTGTTTATCTGCCTAGCAACGCACATTTCGATGCTCCTGAGGTTGATTATAATTGTACCTACCCCCCCTAATATGGACCCAAGGAACTCAATGGTTCTATTATTTTGTTGCTAAGACAGCTGGTTGCCTAGCAACAGCTATTCTAATTGTTTATCAGCCTAGCAACACACATTTCGATGCTCCTGAGGTTGATTATAAGCATAACTATACCCCCTAACATGGACCCAAGGAATTCAATGGTTCTATTGGTTTGTTACTAAGACAGCTGGTTGCCTAGCAACAGCTATTCTAGTTGTTTATCTGCCTAGCAACACCCATTTCCATGCTCCTGAGGTTGATTATAATCCTACCTACCCCCCCTAACATCGACCCAAGGAATTCAATGGTTCTATTAGTTTGTTGCTAAAACAGCTAGTTGCCTAGCAACAGCTATTCTAATTGTTTATCTGCCTAGCAACACCCATTTCCATGCTCCTGAGGTTGATTATAATTGTACCTACCCCCCCTAACATGGACCCAAGGAATTCAATGGTTCTATTATTTTGTTGCTAAGACGGCCGGTTGCCTAGCAACAGCTATTCTAATTGTTTATCTGCTTAGCAACGCACATTTCCATGCTCCTGAGGTTGATTATAATTGTACCTACCCCCCCTAACATGGACCCAAGGAATTCAATGGTTCTATTATTTTGTTGCTAAGACGGCCGGTTGCCTAGCAACAGCTATTCTAATTGTTTATCTGCCTAGCAACGCACATTTCGATGCTCCTGAGGTTGATTATAATTGTACCTACCCCCCCTAATATGGACCCAAGGAACTCAATGGTTCTATTATTTTGTTGCTAAGACAGCTGGTTGCCTAGCAACAGCTATTCTAATTGTTTATCAGCCTAGCAACACACATTTCGATGCTCCTGAGGTTGATTATAAGCATAACTATACCCCCTAACATGGACCCAAGGAATTCAATGGTTCTATTGGTTTGTTACTAAGACAGCTGGTTGCCTAGCAACAGCTATTCTAGTTGTTTATCTGCCTAGCAACACCCATTTCCATGCTCCTGAGGTTGATTATAATCCTACCTACCCCCCCTAACATCGACCCAAGGAATTCAATGGTTCTATTAGTTTGTTGCTAAGACAGCTAGTTGCCTAGCAACAGCTATTCTAATTGTTTATCTGCCTAGCAACACCCATTTCCATGCTCCTGAGGTTGATTATAATTGTACCTACCCCCCCTAACATGGACCCAAGGAATTCAATGGTTCTATTATTTTGTTGCTAAGACGGCCGGTTGCCTAGCAACAGCTATTCTAATTGTTTATCTGCTTAGCAACGCACATTTCGATGCTCCTGAGGTTGATTATAATTGTACCTACCCCCCCTAATATGGACCCAAGGAATTCAATGGTTCTATTATTTTGTTGCTAAGACAGCTGGTTGCCTAGCAACAGCTATTCTAATTGTTTATCAGCCTAGCAACACACATTTCCATGCTCCTGAGGTTGATTATAATCCTACCTACCCCCCCTAACATGGACCCAAGGAATTCAATGGTTCTATCATTTTGTTGCTAAGACAGCTGGTTGCATAGCAACAGCTATTCTAATTGTTTATCTGCCTAGCAACACCCATTTCCATGCTCCTGAGGTTGATTATAATCCTACCTACCCCCCCTAACATGGACCGAAGGAATTCAATGGTTCTATTAGTGCTGCTGCACTGGTGGCCACCTAGTGGCTGTATATTACACTGAATCCCTGTAATGGCATGTTTTCCCCTGTTGTGTCACATCTGTCAGTTATATCATCCTCCCGCCCTGTTTATAAAGTGTCTTGAATGGGTCCCCTACAAATATGCCAACCATGTAGACATTATGTTCCTTCAAATGCAAGAATTGCGGTTGTTGCCGCGTATAAAAATGCCTGAGGCATTTTTTTACGCGGCAACAACCGCAATTCTTGTTTACAAGCACCTTGCCTGTCACTCCAGAAGAATACCACCCTGCCCTGAGTGGGTCTCAATATCATGGTGATCACAATTACATAATTATATCGGACGTTGCCACCTCATGCAGCAGGGCTGCTATAGTTCACATACTCAGTGCCTTGTATTACTCCATTATATATCAGATATTGATATATTAAGGAACATTAGGGTACAGATGAGCTGGATAATTGCAGGATTAAAGTTTTGATTCCTGTACTGTGTAGAGATCTTTGTGTTATATTCTTGACATGGTGGCTACAAGTGCCAGGGAGAGTGGCAGCAGAGACAGATGAGGCACCTCAGGGTTCACCCCTGACCCCTTTAACACAGCACCCACCCACCTATCAATACCCTGAAGTGACGTCATATGACCTACTTATGGACCGGAAGTGACGTCATATGACCTACTTAGGGGACCGGAAGTGACGTCATATGACCTAATTTAGGATCACGTGACCGGAAGTGACCTGATGAGTCACGTGAGAGGAAGAAGTGTGTCTCTTAATTTTTTTGTTTAGGAAGTGATTGTCTTTAGGATCACGGGACCGGAAGTGACCTGATTAGTCACGTGACTAGAAGTGACGTCACATGCCCTAATTAGGAGATCAGCAGTGACCGGAGGAAGTGACACTTTAAGAGGACACGCGACTTAATTGTTATGATATTTATTTTATTTTTTTTACTTACTAATAAAAGAAGACGTATGAAAATAAAACACAACAATAATTTTAATTTATTTTTTTTATTTTCTTTTTTTTCAATTCTAATAAACACTCTATTGTTGAAAAGATGCGCTCAATCAATCAATAACACACTTATTATTTTTTTCATATCTCTAAAGGACTCGTTGTCACACCGTCAGAATGCACGCGACGCTTATAATACAAGTAGCGCACGCCATCTTTCTCTATGCTGTAAGTGACCATTTCGTTTCGTACCACTTTGAAATTTCTATTTACCGCAAGGAGAGTTTTTCGTTAACGAAGAACATCCAAGAAGTCGTCTGGTTCTTTAGGGTTTTTTTTCTTCTGTACACCTTTTGCACTCCATTTTTTTGATTTTCTTTCACCGGTGCCGCTGACTCGATCGTAGCAAATGTAAGTCTTAGGGTTGAGACTTAGGATCCCTTCACCTTCCCACTCCGCTTTCATAAGCCCCGAAGTTCTCAGATCGTGAAGGTAACGTCTCTCACAACATCCGCCGGGCGGCGGACACCATTCTCGCACTCTTATCGTTTTTATCTTCACGAAAAGCTCTAAGCGCTGTCGGAATCCACTTTCGTTTCTCTCTGAAGTACTTCTCTCTCAGGTGAGGTTTGACTAGGTCATCCAACGTGTCACCACTGAGAGCCATGTAAAGACTATCGGTGTCCATTTGACAAAGAGCATAATTGCGCCGATCGACGAATCTATCCAAAAAGTCTTATGTGAACTCTAACATTTTCAACTTCGCGTACTGGTATACCATGAACCCTATTTGAATAGGGAGGTTGTTCTTGACTGTTTTCGGTTGTAGTTCGACTTCAAACAGATCAGAACTCAACTCGGACGCCTTTTTCAAGCGCCACGAATTGGCCGATAGTTCGAACTTCCGACTGTCAGTGTATCTCACCGCCGTGTGTTTTTCTTTGTTGCAGATTGTTTTACCGTACGTGGCGTTTCCCATTAACTTGTAACAGTCTGACAGAATTTTCTCGTTCTCGTTCACGTTGCCACGTCTTCGCGCCGCCGTTACTTCATCCGCGAAACCGGCAAAGGAGCGTTTAGGTAGGTATTCTACGACCAGCTGTACTTTAGTGACTTTCAAACCGTGCTCTAAATACCACTTGAGAAGTGGCGTTCCCAGGAGAATATTTTTTCCGTGGTAACTCCCTATCAGACATCTCTGAGGCGTGTTCAACAGCTTTTCTTCCTGCGCAAAGTCTGACATGTGAGGTCCTATGTCTGATTTTGAAACGGATACGTTCTTGAAAAGGGGGTCATTTCTTCGAAGTAGTCTCGTAGGTGAGGCGGCGTAGTGATGTCCACTTGAACTAAACCGAACATTTTCCCGTCTTTGACAGCGGAAAGGATGTCGCTCTCGCTCATAGCGTTTCGAGACACTTTCAAAGCGTCAACCTTCCAGTGTTGTTGGGAGGCCTTAACCCGTTCATCTCGACGCTTCATCTCTCTCCATTCGCACTCCCACACGACGACCAGCTTGTAACCTAGCGCTTTCAAGTAAGCGCTTACTCTAGCCGTTCTGTCGCGTCTCTCCTCCCTCAGTGAAGCGCACTGATATCGGTGCGACGGTATGCACTCGTGAGCGTGGAACCAACACCCGTGAAACTGGAAAACCGTATTAGAGGCCGCGTGACACCCGTCGACGTGAATTCTTCGACAGCCTAGAACCATCTCGCCGCCGTTGAAAGCGTGGCGCAGTTTCACATCGCGGTCGTGCTCTACGAAGCGTAACCATTCCAAAGCGCTGTGAGAGTTTTTTTGCCTAATTTCGGGCCTTAACTCGGTCTCAGGTCGTCTCACCGCGTAATAGCCCGTGCAGTGCGCTTCGCTCATGCAGCGCAAGTAGAGAGAGTTGGCGTCTAGGCCTAGGATGTGCTGGCACGTTCTCGCTTCTTCGCCGTACTTGTGCTCCCTTATCCGCGTGGTGCCCTTCTCGTGAAATCTATGGAAGATGATGGAAGGACCACCGACTAGATTTTCTTTGATCAGAGCGTGGAGGACGGCGTCAAACTGGGGGAACGTTGTGAACGCGTCTTCTAGGTTTTGGAAGAGGAACTGTAAAGTCAAACTGGCGAGAGAGATCCTGTCTTTTAACATGTCAATGCCGCGATCTTGGAAAAATTTAGCGTGATTTTTCAGAGCCTCTATGAAAGGTTTGACGTCTCTGTTGTTGTAGTGGATCAAGTAATCTCTCATAGTTTGCATCTTCTCGTCGGACCAAACTTTCTGACATGCGGCGTAGTCGGATTCGGACATTTTGACGCCTGTCAGTTCGCTGTCAAAAGCCGATCTCGGTGGCAGTGTTCTGTTTCCCAGTTTCCTGGTAGACGTCATCCATTCGTAAGGAAAGTGACCTTTCTCTTTGTTTCTGGTGAAAGCTCGCAAATAATTCGCGTAGTTGTAACCGGGTGCCAAATAGTTGACTACGTCCAAGAAAACCGTGTGCTGTGTGTAAACCGCCAAGTATTGATTACTTCTCTTGATGACGCTGAATTCTTGGTTTCTTGGGTCTCCGGAGGCAAAGAACGGGTGGGGGCGTATTTTGATCAGGTTCAAGTCGTAACGCCCCGAGTTGAAGCCCACGACTGGAGCTTGACGGATGTATCTCAGAAGCCGCTTCTTCAGTTGAACTAACGGGTGTCTTGTCTGAGCCGCAGCGAAGCCGCCACAGCCACCACCGCCGCCGCCTGGAGAAGGGGTGAATGCCGCCTGAAAGCAGACGGAGCAGTAGCAGGCGTAGCAGCACCAGCAGCACGAGGAGCACCAGCACCAGCAGCAGCAGCACCAGCAGCAGCAGCAGCAGCAGCAGTAGCAGCGGCAGCGCGCTTAGCAGCAACAACCGTCGCGAGTGTAACAACGTCGCTACCACGACGACTACTACCAGTAGTACCGCTACTACTACCACTACTACTACTACTACTACTACCACTACTACTACTACCACTACTGCTACTGCTGAGAGCGCTCGCTACAGCGGGAGGGTGATAAGACCAAGTGGTTGCGGCGGTAGTCTCATCTTCAGTAGCAAGAGGAGACGCTGACGCTAAACGAGCGCTGTTCCGCATACTCTTCTTGTTCTTGAACTTGCTTAGATCCTTGGACGGCGGTAGTTGTTGTCTTTTGCTCATGGTGGTGACTGTAGAGAGCAGCAAAAGACTGAGTGAGTGAATGGGTGTTTCCAGCCCCTTTATATACGCCTTCTCGCTTCTAGAGCTAAGCTACTTACTGCCCTGTTCAGCTGCCGCCGGCTGACCGGCGGCCATTCACAAAGAGAAACAAAAGACATAATGCATGACGTTTTCAGCTGGATCCCTTTCCCCCCTTTTGAGAGATCGACTGACATGAGCTAAGCTACTTACTGCCCTGTTCAGCAATTCAACGCGCATTAGCTGTATAAAGGATTAAGCGGTTGCTGCCGCCGGCTGACCGGCGGCCATTCACAAAGAGAAACAAAAGACATAATGCATGACGTTTTCAGCTGGATCCCTTTCCCCCCTTTTGAGAGATCGACTGACATGAGCGGGCGGTGTACCGACTGTGCTAATTCAACGCGCATTAGCTGTATAAAGGATTAAGCGGTCATGGGCTTAGAGTGTGTATACAAAAAAACTACAGGAGGCGTGTGGCGTGAAGCAGGACCCCCTAAGACGAGTGTGTCTGTCTGTGAGTAGAGTCGTGTGCATGTGGTGAGCGACTCAAGTGTAAAACAAAAAATCACCGCCTCCTGCCGTGGTGAGTAGACCAGGCCGGCCGGCGGCGGCCGGCTAGTTCAATAGGGGTGACAGCTGACTAAGGCTGTGCATGAAAATCCGATTTTCACCTGACCTCTGACGTTTGTTACAATGAATGCCAAAGGGAGAGACAGTCGACCTCAGGTAGGGGGTAGGAGGTAAGGCTATGGATAAGGAAAAAACGACATTTTCAGCTGGCCTCCACGGATGGCGATGACATACTCCTCGTCATCTAAGCTCTTAAGAAGCTCTTAAGGAGCGGAGCGGCTGAAAAGCGTTATGCTGACAGGTCGCTAGACAGCTGGGGTGCTGTTGGAAATAGGATTAAACTCCCTCTGTATAAAAGCTCTGATTTCTGTTGGAAAAAAACCATATCACCTCTGACCACAGTAAAGTCTACTACCACCACCACCACTACCACCACCACCACTACCACCACCACCGCCGCCACTGCCGCCACAGCCGCCAAGACGAGACGAGATGGCTCAAGCTATTCCACTTTCAAGCTCGCCTTCACCCCCTTGTCCACCTGAAAAATTAATGCGGCTTCACGACGTGAGACGCACGGTGCAGGCCGATGGGGAAAGTAGAGAGGTAGGACAGCAGCGCTTAGCATATAGCGAGGCCTTGCTTCGTCAACTAGGTAAAGAGTTGAGCGGATCTTGGAGAGTGTTGGGCAGTAGCTTAAAAGTTACCGCCGCCCGTATGGATGCTCTAGTAGAGCGCAGTGTCAAGACACCGGAGGAGCTGTGTACGGCGATGTTCCGAGGTTGGTGGGGTGAAACCCAGCATCGTCATAGATGGGGAGAGCTCGGCCGCGTCTTCACCCGCATTAGACGAGTAGAACTGTTGGCTCAGTGGATGACCCTTCTCCACAGGCAGGGGTTGGATTTCGAGAACACCGACTCGCACGCAATGCATAAGCACTTGGGCGCCCTTGGCAGAGGCCTAGGTAGCAGGTGGAAAGAGGTGGGGGGTCATTTAAAAATGTCGCCTGAGAGGTTAGATAAGATCGCTGAAGAATGCGAATGCGGAGGAAGTCCCGCTGAGTGGGCCTTCCAAGTGTTGAAAATGTGGCAAGCTGAAGCTGACAGTGCCGGCAGTACACGCTTTGAACTCCTTCGAGTGTTGACTGAGGACATGGGAAAGTTTGACCTCGGCATCACGATATTACTTGACTTTATCAAGCAAGAAACAACGACGAGAACAACGGACTGTTGTGTTTTATTTTCATACGTCTTCTTTTATTAGTAAGTAAAAAAAAAATAATAATAATAATTATAACAATTAAGTCGCGTGTCCTCTTAAAGTGTCACTTCCTCCGGTCGCTGCTGATCTCCTAATTAGGGCATGTGACGTCACTTCTAGTCACGTGACTAATCAGGTCACTTCCGGTCACGTGATCCTAAAGACCATCACTTCCTAAACAAAAAAATTAAGAGACACACTTCTTCCTCTCAAGAGAAGGAAGTGTGTCTCTTGATTAAAATTAAAAAATTCTTTTCTGTCTTTTTTTCTTAAAAGAGACAAACTCCCCTTAGAGTACCTCCCTCCCCCCTCCCCCCCACCCACCCCATGCATCCTAAGAGTGCCCCCCTCCCCATGCATCTTAAAGTGCCCCCCTCCCCCCCTCCCCTCCCCCTCCCCCCTTATACACTCTAAAGAACACTTCTACCTAGTTAAATAAGTCACTTCCAGTCGCTAATGAAAAATAAAATGAAAAAACAAACTTATAATGTTGTGTTTTTTATTGGTTTACAAAAAAAATAAGAGACTCGCCTCCTCCAAAAAAAATATATATAACATTTTAAAGCGCGTGACCCCTTAAAAACGCTAATCTCTTCATTAAGTCGCGTGACGTCACTTCCAGTCACGTGATCAATCAGGTCACTTCCCGTCACGTGATCCTCAAAGAGGTCACATGACATCACTTCCGGTTGTCCATTAAGTCATGTGACGTCACTTCCGGTCACGTGACTCATCAGGTCACTTCCGGTCACGTGATCCTAAATTAGGTCATATGACGTCACTTCCGGTCCCCTAAGTAGGTCATATGACGTCACTTCTGTTTCATAAGTAGGTCATATGACGTCACTTCCGGTCACGTGACCAAATGGAGGCCTCTGATTGGCTGCATCTCGATTGAGTAATAAACAGTACTTAAGCATGGTCCCGTTCCGATACACGTGACCAAATGGCGGCCTCTGATTGGCTAAGTAGGTCACGTGACGTCACCACTAATCCCCTAAGTAGGTCACTTCCGGTCACGTGACCAAATGGAGGCCTCTGATTGGCTGCATCTAGATTGAGTAATAAACAGTACTTAAGCATGGTCCCGTTCCGATACAATATGCACTACTGACAGGAGGTAGGGACAAGAGGTAGGGACAGGAGGTAGGGACAGGAGGTAGGGACAGGAGGTAGGGACAGGAGGTAGGGACAGGAGGTAGGGACAGGAGGCAGGGACAGGAGGTAGGGACAGGAGGTAGGGACAGGAGGTAGGGACAGGAGGTAGGGACAGGAGGTAGGGACAGGAGGTAGGGACAGGAGAGTAGTGACAGAAGGTAGGGACAGGAGGCAGGGACAGGAGGTAGGGACAGGAGGTAGGGACAGGAGGTAGGGACAGGAGGTAGGGACAGGAGGTAGGGACAGGAGGTAGGGACAAGAGGTAGGGACAGGAGGTAGGGACAGGAGGTAGGGACATATCAAGACACACTAATGTGAAATACACTAACGGTCGAAATTTCGAATTATTGACCAATTCATGGCGTTTCAAAAAGGGGGCTGAGTTGACCTCCGATCTCTTTGAAGTTGAACTGCAACCCAATATGGTCAAAAACAACCTCCCTATTCAAATAGGGTTCATGGTGTACCAGTACGCTAAGTTGAAAATGTTAGAGTTCATGTACGACTTTTTGGATAGATTCATCGATCGGCGCGATTATGCTCTTTGTCAAATGGACACGGACAGTTTTTACATGGCTCTCAGCGGTGAAACGTTGGATGACCTGGTAAAACCTGAGCTGAGAGAAACGTACTTCAGGGAGAAACGAAAGTGGATTCCAACAGCAGTGTGCGACAATCACTTAGACCTCTTCGTAAAGATAAAAACCGAAGGCGTGCAAGAATGGCTCCCTCCACCTGGCGGCTGTTGTGAGAGACGTTACGCTCATGATCTGAGAACAATGGGGCTTTTGAAATCCGAGTGGGAAGGTGACGGGATTCTAAGTCTCAACCCTAAGACTTACATTTGCTACGATATAGACTCGACAGGTGAAAAGAAAATGTAAAAAATGGAGTGCAAAAGGTATACAGAAAAAAACAAAACCTTAAAGAACCGAAAGACTTCTTGAATGTTCTTTCCAACCGAAAATCTATCCTTGCTACTAATAGAAATTTCAAAGTGGTATGAAACAAAATGGTCACTTACACAATAAAAAAAAAAATTGGAGTGCGATACTTATATTTTAAGCGTTGCGTGCATTCTCGAGTGAAAACGAGTCCTCTAGAGTTATGAAAAAAGAGAGGTGTATTAGTGTTGGAACAAAAAGAAGAAAAAAAAAATCGCAACGAGTCCTCAACGAGTCCTCTAGAGTTATGAAAAAAGAGAGGTGTATTGGTGTTGGAACAAAAAGAAGAAAAAAAAATCGCAACGAGACAGTGTCGCGTACTTGGTTGGTTGGTTGACTGGTTGGTTGTTTGCTTGCTTGCTTGCGATCTCTATTTTTTTCAGTTGGAGGTGTGTGTTGTTATTGCTATTGTTCTTTAAGACGGTTGGATTCTTTAAGTGTGTTTAGTATATCATCAATACATGTGAGAAAATAAAAAGTTAAAAAATTAAAATTGTTGTGTATTTATTTTCATACAAAATCTAAACAGAAAAAAGAATTAAGAGACTCGCCTCCGAAGAGGAGGTGAGTCTCTTAATTAAGTAAAGTTCTTTTTTTTCCCTTTTTTTCCCCCCAAAGAGACGCTCACTCCCAAAGTGCCCCCCCCCAAAGTGCCCCCCTACCCCCCCAGTGGGCACAAAATTCTGTTCAATGTTGAATCAATGTTGAATCAACATTGAATCAATGTTGACAACCATTCATCAATGTTGATTCAATGTTCTGTGCCCACTGGGCCCTCCCCCCTACCCCAAAAGAAGTGCCCCCCTCCCCCTCCCCCTCCCCAATCGTCGGGAAGTGCAGTTGTAGACGATTTTGTATTTTTATTTGCTTCATTTAAATAGGCTTTGGTAGCCTTTTAGATAACTCTCGTTATAAAATGGAAAGAAAGGGGGGTTGTAACTACTTAGTGAACACAATATATTGCTCTCTAATCGTACATTGGCTGTCTGATGTACTATAAATGATGATAGAATATGCTGTGCTTGCATAGCCTTAGTATGGCTGGCCACATATTTGGTCTCTTGTGACATCACTCTCTCGGAATGTATTTCAGGTTTAAATGCTTTATGCTGCATATGCTAATGGTATGTATGTCAGAATATTGCTAATCAATGACAATAGTACCAATAGAAAGCCACATACACTAAGGCTGGTCTTTTCTTTTAACTAGGTGGTCACTTCCAGTCACGTGACCACATTTCTTTTTAAATTGGGTCACTTCTGTCACTTCCGGTCATCGCTAATCTTTCCCCTAAGTAGGTCATGTGACGTCACTTCCGTCATCTAAAGTAGGTCACTTCCGGTCACGGGGGTGTGGTCTATTTTGCAAATGAGGGGGTCACTTCTGGTCAAATGGAGGCCTCTGATTGGCTGGTACACTGGAAGTGACCCATTATGCAAATGAGGAAGTCACTTCTGGTCAAATGGAAGCCTCTGATTGGCTGGGGTCATGACCTTGACCATTAAGTAGGTCAAGGTCATGTGACGTCACTTCCGGTATGCCCTTATATGAGCATGTGACATCATTTCCGGTCAAATGGAGGCTTCTGATTGGCTGCAAGTCCAATGAGTAATAAACAGTACTTAACCATAGTCACGTTCCGATACAAACTATACTACTTCTCTGTAAGATGATTATACATTGTACATCTCTAGTTGTCTTCCATTAGTATTCTTTGCACATAGTTGAAGTGGTTTGTGTAGAAACTACTTCCATGTTAGGTTCAAGTGTTTCAATGGTAGGTCCTCAGAATGGCCTTTCTGTGTTGCTGCTGCCCTGGTCTGGGGGTCTGTGTCCTCAGGAGAGTCAGTTTATCACTTAGCTCTCTGTAATAGTTATATGTATGGAAAAGTTGACCACACCATTCAAATGCTTTGGTTTAGCTAGTTGGCTTCCAAGCAGTTCTGAAATTATAACTCTTCCCAACAAGTTAGATATACCTAAATAATACATCATTAAAGAAGTGCCATACTCCTATGCTGTTTGCTGAAATGTATTTTAATGATGTATTTTTTGGAAGGGTTTTAATCATTTATTGACCACATTGATTGTACAGTAAATCTTGTCCATCATCGTAAAATATGTATCACAGTATCATACATGTTATCACTTTGTATTCTATCACATATGGGTATTATTTGATTTCGTTATTACAGTCATCAATGATGAGGAATGACACTCAGCAGCGCTGATTTTAGGTGCCAACCTAAATAATTTATGTATGAGAAGTAGCAGCATTAATTGCTTGGAATTAAACTTCAAGTTACCAACATTGTTGACTCTGCAGAAAAATTAGTGACAAATTAAATTATTCAAGATGATGTCAGTGACCTCTTTTCAATCTTACAAATATAGATATCTTCCTGATAGATGTTCCCTTTTTAAACCCAGTCTGTCTCCTCTCACCTGCAGCATATTGCAAAATGGTAATGCAGTTTTTAAAAAAAAACATCACTAGTATAGCAATAGTCTGTGGAAATCTAAATTCTCTTTGGTCCCATTGCTACATGGCCAACGTGTCCCAGGGTTTATAGTCAGCAAGACCTGGTATGTAGGCTATAACTGGTACAGGCCGCACTATAGTTCCCAACTTTTGGTCAAATCAGCAGGAAGACATTACTACACCCATCCATCAACAGACTGGACGTGGCTGGGCACCAACAGTTTGGTGAGTATTGAACAGAGTTAGCCTGAATTGCTGCACACTGTAACTTGTTTCCACCTGGTCACGTGACTGACTGATAATGGCCAGTTGGCATGTGGCCAGCATTTGATGCCCTTCTGGGTCCAATTTAGTGTATGTGGGAACTACCAGTGGACCACAGTGGGTTATTATGGGCCTCGGGCTAGGCCATTACCTCACCTACAGCTCTACTCTGCCACCTACCATCAGGCTTCTACATCCTCTACGACCCCCAGGCTGTGGTACTGGTCAGTAAGTGGTTATTTTAGTACCAAAACTGCCAGTCTGACTGAAAGCTGGTAGGCCAAGGGCCAAACGGCTGAAAGGGATTCCAGTAATCTTGAAATAAATTTAAATACAGGGTTCGCGCTAACCACTCGCCAAATCGCCAATGGCTAATCAAAGTTAAATTTGGCTAATGCTTACCACTGAAAATTCGCCAAATTGGCTAACTGTTTCTGTGGAACAGGTTTTACTATTCACTATAGTCATGTTATATATCATAGGAAAGATGGAATCACAGAGAAGGCAGCCACTCTGATTATACTCTTGAAACATCAAACTCAATTATAAACATTCTCAAAATAATTAGGACATTAGATTTTCATCCCGATTAGCAGCTTTAAAGTCAGTAGGGGGAGTTTAGAAGAATGGGAGTCAGGAATCAGTTTAAGAGGATGGGAGTCAGGAATCAAAGACAAGCGCTGAGGGGGGGGGGCAGGATAAGTTTGGATCATAGCTTTTCAAAAACACTGCATATTCCCGACAATTTAAACTAGTGAAAATACCTTTTCCCCTTTAAACTATAACCCTCACTTGTCAATGGAGAATTCCATCCATTTTTTTTCAATATTAGAGATACCGTCTGAATTGGAAGTGTTTATTCTTGCCATATATCGTTGGAATCACTGTATTAGGCCAAAAAAAAGAAGGTGTGTTTCAGGTTACATGGTTTGAAAATCTAGGGTATGTAGGTCGGACTTCTTTTTTTTAATTCTTTTTTTTTTTTTAGCAGCTTTGTATAGTCACACAAAACCAGACGAGTTCAAATTCGGTTGACAACTTTATTCATGGTAAAACAATAACATCAAAAACAACATGTTGATATGTATGTAGAAGTAGGTGGTAGCTGGAATGATCAACGTTTCGAAGTATTAATACTTCTTCTTCTTCTTTTTTTTTTTACCTTGGCTTGAAATATACCCAGAAATCGACTCACGAACTTCAATACTTCAATGCCGACTCGCCAACGACCACCTTGACTCGTGAACTATCAAATCGACCCTTAAATAACCCCTAAATGACCTAAAATATTATTTTTTTTTCAAAATTGCATAAAATGTCTAGGGTCGGCCCTGTTTTGCTAGGTAGGGTCAGGTAACCTGAAACAGACCTTTTTATTTATTTGGCCTTATTAATGGTAAAAAAAAACATTGTAAAAATTTATAGCAAAAATAGGTTTGGCTAATCAATTCTGAATTTGGCTAATCAAAATGGGTATGAATTCGCCAAACTGGCTAGTAGAATACAAGCCCTAGCGCTAACCCAGAAATAGGAAGCTCAATTGGAAAAGTAAACAATCTTATAGCAACCTGCAGTGCTTGCTGATCCCTATTTCAAAGCTGTAAATATCATATGCTAAGTGAATTGAATCCTTTTATTCCGATTGACATATGACATATGACTTGAAGAGGTTCTACCAGGAAAGTATCACACCTTAGGTAACCTTTTGGCTCATCGAAACTCTTATCTGGCCTAAAGTATGGTGGTCAAAATACATGGAGATATTGTGGTTTTCATCTAGTATCAGAGAGTTAATGAATCACACTTCTCCAGGGACCACATTAATTGAAGATGCTGCTTTGTCCTTGTAAAAATGATAGCTTTATTTTCTAAGATGAAACCAGACTTAATACAAGAGAAATGGTAATTTTTTTAGTCCAATAACCAAAATCAACATCAGCAATTGATGTCCATTCAATTTGCACTCAAGCATGAAATTATCATTTCCAAATGACCTTTTTGGTGAACTTAGTTTTCTCTCCTCAAAATCAGTTGGCAAACTTAGAATATTGAATTGCTTTCAATTGATATTAATTTCACCCAGTTTTCCACCCGCAAAGCAATAATCACATACTTCAGTAATTAGTTTCACTAGGGCAGAAAATTAGTTTCATCAAGGACCTAATTGATTCATTGTCAGAAAAACTAAGAAAATTTCCAAAATCCAAAATGCAATATTAGTAATATTTAAGGATTGACTTCCAGGTGTTTTGTCCTTTATTAGTTTCCTTCAGTAATCTAAGATAGATATTGCATGTTTCTACGACTTAAGTAGAGATTTTCTTTATAAACAACCTTTTGAATTGAAAGTTCTGATTCTGCAGAGAGTGTAAAGAAATAGTTTACAAACTATATAATATGGCTGATAAACACTTATAAAATCTTGCTTTGCTGCAAGGCTCAGAAGACACAGAGAATAAGGCTGCTTTTGTGGATCTTTATAGCACAGGCTGATGTGCTCAAACATAAGCAGACACCTTTGATCTCTAAAAAAAATGGTCTTGCATATTGTCACATAGATTGAGACATAAAAATAACCACATGTAATTCTGTATGTTAATTAATTTAAGTGTGCACAGTTGACAATGAAGTGAAGACCCCATAGGAATACCTTTACTTGAGGCATTGTTTCAGGTCTAATTCATGTGTCTTATTACCATCGCAATACTCCTTAGTGTTTTCCAAAGCTTTAAGATCACTCTATCTACCCCATCTATGCGATAGCTTTGTAGTGCTTGTATTTATAAAAACTTGTTAGTACCTTTGGCCATATTGCCAGGTCTGAAGCATTTCTTTCAGTGCCATCATATTACTCCTTAGTGTTTTCCAAAACTAACAGATCATGTAAGGTACCCCATCTATGCCTTAGCTTTGTAGCGCTTGTATTTATAAAAGCTGGTTTGTACCTTAGGCCGTATAGTAAAGGATCTGTAGCTATGTGACACTGCCTCAGAAGTGAGGCTTGTATTTGTAGTTGTCATTAATAACTTAGATGTGATGCTGAAACAAAGCCTGTGTGTCTGCTCAACCTTTGGGCATGTATCAGCCTTATGTTTTTTGGTGAAAATGCATCATCATCTTTCTTGTAGTTTTATAATCTACTGTAAGTAAAAATCATTACAAACAAATGACAATGGGAGCTACACTACCTTCTGTCTAATGCAAACGAGTCCAATCGAGAAATTATTTGTTCATCTCCTTGTGTTTTCCCAATTAAACAAATCAAATAATACAGGGCGCTTTCTCCGATTCTACCTTCGAAATTATATAGTGCAGCTCCACCCCTTGTGTATAGATGCACTGTTATGTAGCTTATAAAACAATTAAATTATATGAGACTGTGTCTGTACCTTGGGCCTTATGTTATAGGATCTGTACCTACTCTCCACATCAAACACTGATTTAGATGTGAGGTGTGTATTTATTTACCATTTATTATTGACACCTAACTGTGAAGCTGAGGTTGTGTATCAGCAAGATTATCATTATAGTAACACAATGTGCCTTTTCAAAACTATAGCAACTAGTCTACCTTCTCTCTTCAACTCCTAAATTCAATGGAGGCTACAAGGTGTCCCATTGGCACTCACATTGCCCAGGTTATCCTTACAAAGTATCACACTGATTGTATTCTCACAATGTGCCTCCATGATATAATGGTGCCATAATCCTCTTAAAACTGGGCATATGTGTCTTCCAGATTCCAGAATATGAATCCTGTATATTGAACTTGTAATGGGGTCATATGGTGATTACATGGTAGGAGTAGTTCAATGGCATATGGTCATATCATTACACTGCTTTCAGACTTCTGAGCCCATGAGGACACTTTATGAAGGAAATGTTATACACCATCACCTCCTAAATCTACAAGCGGAGAGTATCTTTAACTGCATATACAGCAAGTATTAGGAATGCAGGCTTAAGTACTTCTGAATATTCATGCAATACTAGAATGTTCCCTGCCAGAATCAGGAGGATGTTTAAACGGATCTAGCTCTTTATCTTCATTCATTCCGAGTGGCATATATACTCCTAAAAGGGTGCAGAAGAGGACAGAGAACTGCTAGGAAGGTCAAGCACTGTAGCCAAAAAGATTCTCTCATTTGGTTAGTAAGCAGTCCACATTGGCCCTATTTCATGAGGCAGTCTTTCCCTGTGTTTCTGTAGGAGCCTGACTGGCTGAATCACAGAAGGCCAACTGGGAAATGGGCCAACCAAATAAGGTTGCCTTTACTAGTGGAAAGAAAATAGCAGTTTCTCCATCCTATTCTGTGTAATTTGATTATTGCCCTTGATAATGGATCAGATCAATATCATATTATATATATATGCAAGGAATTTGATTAAATCCTGACCAGGAGGGTGTTTTTCCCCATTGGTCCAATACGGGACCAATATGGAGTAAAAATACGGACCATATACGGGACCCGTATTGGGAGGCCCAAAAACTGTGTTTTTCCCCCCTCCGTATCACGTCCGTATGTGCATACAGGATTGGCATAAATTCTGCTGCATATGGGGAACCAATGCAGGACTCACCTGCCCCAATTGTAAAGATGTACAAAAACCAGTCTACATTATAAAAATCCCCTAGGTAATTCCCTCTGTGACGTCATTATATAGAGACACATACGGAGGTAGGCTGGGGATGGTATGAATAGGGTCCGTATATTGGGGAAGAAACAGGGGAGGGACAGGAGAGGTTTGGGAAGGGACAGGAGAGGTCGGGAAGAGACAGGAGAGGTAGGGGAAGAGAAAGGAGAGGTCGGGGAAGGCAGTGCTGGGGTATGTATATATATACCTAGAGCACTGACCTGGGTGTAAGCAGTCCTATTGGAGTTCAATGGTAAGCTTTAGACCCGTCCACTTTTACTAAAAAAGGCCCGAGAGCTTTAATATTTGAGATATCGAGGTGAATTCTGGTGTGTGGATCGATAAAGGTATCATGAGGGTTTTGTAAAAGTTATAGGCCCACAGGATAAACATAGCCAGAATAACAATGTGCCGAATACCACAGTGATGTAGGTATGTACAAGTACCCAGAGCACGGACCTGGGTGTAAGCAGTCATATGGGCGCTCAATGGTTAGCGTTAGAACCGCCCCCTTTTGCCGAAATGCTGTAAACAAGTTGAGAATAAGTCTTCGATAGACTATGAGATATGGTGAATATATGAGGTATTATGAATGAATGTGATAGTTGTAGGTATGTATATGTATCCAGAGCACACTGTGCTGCCCTTCAAGGAGAAATTTATGTCCGTATGCTGCATACGGGGCCCTTTTCTTGAATTTATGCTGCTCCGATAGCTCAGGAATTGAGGAGACTAATACGGACAGGATGCGGAAAAAAATTCCCGCATCCGATGAGGAAAAACATTTTTTTCCCATATGTGCATACGGGATCCCATATGTGCATACGGGATCCCATATGTGCATACGGGATCCCGTATAGGATACGGGACTCTGCTTTTTGGAAAAAAAATGTCCGCATCCAATGAGGAAAAACACTTTTAGCCCGTATGGGTTGCCGGGACCCCCGTATGACACATACGGACACAAAAACCAATGGGGGAAAACACCCTCCAGTGAGCCAACTGGCTATGTTGTCTATTATTACTCTCACTCTCTTTTTCTATCCTTCTTTCCTGTTTTTCTAATCTCTCATCTAAGAGTATCTTCATCTCTATATAAGAGGTGTGAGCCCCGTTTATTAATGGTTTCCTGCTCCAGCTCTTTCCTCAAGGTGTCAGCTGCCCCATCCTGTTTCCCTCTTAAGGGTACCCTCCATCATGTCTGTGGTCAGCTCAAGCATCTTCACTATTCATGGCCCTCAGGGTAATATTCAGTAGGCAATAGGAAGAAAGGTGCTGATTCATCACAGTGTCCAAGAGATACCCTGCACATCACTAGTGGGGTCTATGTAACTATATGTAATTCATTGATACTTCTCCTGTTATCAAACTTGGGTAAATCATACTTTTACAACATGGGTAAGTCCTGACCATTTCCTAGAGGAGTGCCAGGTGACTAACAGAGTGATCTACATGATCATGTATAACTTGTACTCATACTGCACGACTGTTGAGTCCTCTCATTGGACAATGAGATGGCATCCTATACACAATAAATGGACTCAGAATGCTGTATCAGCATTCTTGGCTGACTGCAAACATGAGTCATCCCCATCCCTATTTACTCAGAAATAGCATTTGACATGACATACACCAATTGTAACATTAATAATTCATTGATACTTCTCCTGTTATCAAACTTGGGTCATTCAGATCTTTACCACGTGGGTATGTCCTGATTATTTCCTATAGGAGTGCCAGGTGACTAACATAGTGATCTACATGATCATGTTTAACTTGTTTTCATACTGCACAACTGTTGACTCCTCTCATTGGAATCCTATACACAATAAATGGACTCAGAATGCTGTATCAGCATTCTTTGCTGTCAGCAAACATGAGGCATGTCGATCCCTATGTACCCAGAATCAGCATTTGACATGAGATAACCAAATGTGTATACAACATGGATGACAACAATAAGCCTCACTTCATCATGCATTGTAGGCAATGATTTGGAATCAGAGATTGTGTTGCTGTGCCCTCCACAGAGCCTGTAGGGAACAGATTTAACAGTTATTCTGGAGAAATTTATGACACTTTATTCATGCCATTCTGATTGACACTCTTGCACAGTTTTAATTTTATTTCCTTCAAATGTACATTTGGGTAATAACAAAGATGCAACTGCTGAAGGAACTCATTATGTACGAATGAGCCAAAGCAGAACTAATGCTGAGAGGCAATTTGTGAAAAGGTAATGAAAACACAATTTCAATTGCCTTTTTGCAGACAAATCAGTTTGGTTTATTCTAGTCCTCTGACCCAAATTCATAGTGGGCTAATTTGATCTGTGCAACCCTGAGTGTATTTTATATACACCTCGACACAAACCACATTTAAAGAAAGAGACTAATGTGAAAAAACAGCAGCTTAAAATAGTGAAAGACTGATATGAAAACACTAGAAACAGCCTACTGTAATATGATAAATTGGCACGGAATGCATTAATGTAGCAACATAAACTTATTTGAAATCTAATTTAATACTGCAATACTGAATTTGTTCGTATTTGAGTTATTTTCTAAGACATTGTGTGTTCAGAATGCCTGGTCTCTTTCAATAGATTATGGTAGCTCTAGTCTGCCCTTCTGACACTTAGCCATCTCTTCTCACAAACCTCCTAGATATCGCTGAGACCTAGTAACTGTGAAAGCAATCACAATGCAGTTTACCCTTTGAGCATCCATTCATAACATGGCTGTCCCAAAGAAGGATAATAAAGAATAAATCTCAGAATGAGGCCACTCTATCAATGCTATGATTAGTAAGAAGCAATAGAGTCTGAAATATGGTATATGATAGATAAAGGTATCTGCACTGGGTAAGTTAAATCCATTGAAACCCAGTTGAAACCAAGCATGATTCAGAAAAATCAATAATGGTTTGATATCTAAGTGCAATGTGATTAATGTCAGACTTCTAACAGAAATTACAATTCTCTAACCACCAATTGTTTAATAATGTTTTGTATTTAACGGAGTATTTAGTTTCTAACTGATCCAGAATAATCACTGTGTAAACTAAAGTGGGCCACATTTGTCATTAGTTGCCACCCTTACATTGCATAGGATCTGGGCAGTTGAAGAGGTAGTAGCTTTGCCAGTACTAGATTCAAGCATCATGTCCATCCTGTGGATTTGAGCCATTCCTGAAGGGTCAGCATATAGCCACAACCATTAGTTGCATATTGGAGAGCCCAGGTATCCTCACCCTGTGTGTAGGGTGGTCCCAGTGGTAGGCCTTGTCTCCTGGGTACGGTGCTGGGGGGATTAGGGTGTACACTCGATCATGGGTTTTGTACCCGGGAGGTGTGAGGTCTTCCCTCAGTGGATTGCCTGATCCTCTCCAGCCTCAGGACGTGGTCTAACCCTAATCAGGTGCAGTCCCCGGCAGACCCAGACCCTTTTTGTGTGAGGACCTGGTGTAGGGGAGGTCCCGGTGGTAGACCATGTCTCGTGGGTACGGTGCTAGAGGATTGTTGTACACCAACATGGGTTCAGTACCCGGGAGGTGTGAGGCCATCCCCCAGTGGACTGCCTGACCACCTGCAGCCTCAGCACCTGGTGTAACTCAAATCTTCTTCACTCAGGACTGACTTTTTTGGGTTCACACGCTAAAAAACGCTCTCTTGTACCCAGCCATTATAAATTAAATCAGACAGTCATTAATGCTCTTTTCTAATGTGTTCTCAAATGCTGTCCTTGTTCTAGGAAAGGACAATATAGTTTTGTTTAGTATAAATATTTTTTCATTGTGCAATGTATCAGTACATCCTCCTCAGCCTCCCTTTGTGTATAAGCTTCCGTCTTGTGTACTCCTCGGTAAGCAGCTCTGTTTATTTTTCTAGGCTTAACTGTTTCTGTTTCCACCTCAGTTATCTACTGCAGACAGCAATTCTAATAGGGCTGGTTCATCATCGATTTCTGAGAGCCTAAAGATGAAACCCGGCTTGGTGTAATAACTGATGAGATATGACAACCAGGGTAATGTTGTGTCAGTGGAACATCATGGTGCCTAGATTGAAAATGACAAAAAGACTGTTACAGTCTTTGATCCATCTTGTGGTGTCAACAGTTTGTGTGTGTATGTGAACGCTGTTGTACAGTCTGAGGCTGCTGAAGTGGTAAAGAGCTCCACATTCAAATGTATAATAGTGTATACCATCTGTAATCTATGGTAAGACAACAAACACAGGGTCAATTTAGGCAGAAAGTCCCAGAGATTGATACTAGCCTAAAAATCATTGAAACGTTACTACCCTTTTTATATGTTGGGAATAGCAGCATGTCACCAGCAACATCTAGTCTCTGTTAGACATATGCCCTGGGCATTGAAAATAAAAACAGGAACACCTGATAGTATGATAAATGACATATCATTGGTACATAGACAAACAATGCTGTAATAGTTACTAAAACATTATACAGACATAAACAAACTACATAATGGAGGCCTAAAGCATGTGTTCAGAAGGAGGGAAACAAATTGAAAAGCTAGGTTGTATATATATATATAATGTATTTATGAGTGTATTTTAAAGTGGTTCTTATAGTGCCTTTAGATATGTCAATGTTATTCACACGGAAAGAAAGATGGCAACACCTTTATTTCAAAATACTGTGATCGTTTGTAAATTTTAGGAATGGATAGATGAAACTGTTGAAATTTAAAGGGCTTAACGCACAACAATTGCATTTTATCAGTCATTAAGTCACATCCAGTCAATGTTTCAGTTTCCAGGAAGGATTAATCAAAAGATGAAAAGGAATTAAAAAAATAGCAAGTAGTTTTCCTCTTTCTCAGACAGGAGCTCTCAGGTTCTCCTTAAGATTGAAGACATTTTTTAGCAGGCATCAATGAATGACCAGTACACCTCGACACACACAAACAAATTATTGAGATGAACTAAACACAATGGTTGGGCCCTCACCTAGAATCCCTGGGCCATGAGCATGGAACTCGAAGGGAGAGGTTTATGGGTGCAACCTTATCATCCCCTGGAGAGAGTTTTTCCTGCAGGCGGCCTCCCTCCCAGGGGACCCAGAGACCACCTGCTGTCTGTACAGTCTAGCAGTGGGGTGTTGCCCCTCCTCCTTCCCACTGCTTACAGTAATTCATGACAACAATATTTGCATTAAAAGCATCGGTTCGTCCTTGGGGCCTAAGGCTGGCATTCTAGCTGTATATGTAGCTGCGGTTCAACTTTTTCCTTTCTCAGTTGTTTTACAGCATAATGTTAGATCACGGCCAGAGGGGATATAGATTCCTACAGCGCATTCCAAGTATATTGAACTAGGATAAAATATAAACATGTATATGTACAGCCCAATTTAATAGTTGCACTATCTATGAATGCATTCATGTTTCTTGGTGTTCCCTCCATTTGGTACACCATGCTTTTATATCCAAAATAGTATTTTTGGGTTATTCTTCAGTCGTAATTGTGCAGAACATCTCCTTATTTTGACAAATGTGCAAAGAATTTCAAGGCAAACAGAAGACTAAACATGATGCATTAACTAATTGCCAGTAATAACACATTAAAAACAGCTTTGGCATGGCTTAAGTGGTACACAAATAGCCTTGGCCTTACTGGTGAACAGCAACTGATGTGGTGAATTTAGATGTTGTAACAAATAGCAGCAGGTCCTTGGGGAGGAAATTTGACCCCTGAAAATGTAAACGCATCAGCAGGGTCATAAAAATCCCAACAAACACCAGCCTTTAACATGTCTCCTTTAACTAATAACAATATGTCACATTATGGAGAATCTGTTAGGAGTTCCTGTTAACCTGCTGAATATTGTCATTGCTTATTTAATATTGATAAGCTGCTCATGTCTTTCTCCTTTACAATGTTCCTTTTCACCTGGAAATGGACAACAATATTCTCTGACACATGAAACTTAATTATGGAAATATAGTTAAGTTAACTCCTTCCAACCAACGGTCCTTTACTTCATCCTATGAATCTTTTTGTATTTCTAGTTCTCAAAGTTGTCTGCCCTACTTCTTTTAACAATGTAACAGGCGCGTGGTTGTACTGTCGGCAGTGATTGACCGAATGCTCATGTCCCCTGTCATTAATGTTTTGAATCAGTCCGCTTTCACTGGGCTTTGTGTCAAATGTTGATTATTAAAATGGCCATGTGAAATACTAAACATGACAAATTGCTGCGAAAAAAGCATAAAAAATCATGAGACCCAAAAGTATTGTGTAGGTATTGTAATGCGAGTGCAGTATGTCTTGGTAGGATTCTGCTACACTACTGTATAAGTAGGAATGAAGTATAATTATTCAATGCAAGTTGTGACAAGACCGGATGACCTCAGTGACCTCTGTTACATCTTCCAGCCACAGGTAGCAACACCAGTGACCTCCTGTCAGGTGCTGCATGTGAGTTGTCATCTGTGCCTTTTATGACTCCTCCTTAGCTTTAACGGCTGCTTGTCTGCCCTACACAGTGCATGCCTTATGGCTCCTGAATGCACACCTGTGTGCTCTCACAGAAGAGGAAAAAATAGCACATCAAGAAACAGCACAAATGGGTATTTCTCATTGATAACAAAAAAAACTCATGGTATTGTTTCAATATTGAATATTCAAAATTATTCCTTCATGATTAGTTGGCATTGTGAAGCCTTCATCTGATTCAAGGTATACTTTTCTTTCACTGTTATTACTTCCACCTGCCTCCTCTCACAAATAACAGGACTATACCTGCCGTGAGGAAGGCTGCACTGTCTCTATGCTGCTGTGTTGTAGGTCTTTGCTGTTTGGCACCAGAATCCATTATGCAGTAACAGTATTTGCCATGAGGCCGCAGGTGTACTGTTCTATAGAGCAAGGGCTCACTGTGCTATTTTACATACCGGCTAAATATTATCTACTCTCAGGACATTTTTACATCTATAATTGAATGAAAATATTCACGATGAGATTTCAGTTGCCATCTTTGATATGCAGACAGAAATTCCCTACAAGGAAAAAGCCACAAAAGTAAATTGTCCCTGGCTGAGGGCATGATGATGTACATATATTTAGCTTTACAGAGAAAATGTCAACACATACCTGATAACAAAAAACTTATCTAAGTAAATGGAGAGCATGTTATTCTGCAGACTAAGCCTGATCTACTGTGAACCTAACCATAAAAACCATGAATTACCTGCACAGATGGGCCTCACTTCATTAGCCATATACAGGCAGTTTTTGTTATTAAGAAGCCTTATCAAGATCCTGGTAATCAGCCCCTAATTAAGTACGCCAAGCCTGATGAGTTCCTACCTTAGCCATGAATCAGCTGAGTCAGTATGACATAGTGCTTTGTCACATGGACACATGATGTGGTGTCAGGTGTCAGAATAGTGAAGGGCATGTCGGTGTACTTTAGTCCTGCTTTGTTTATATTGCAATGTCTAGAGTAGGTTATGTTACAATGGTCTAGGTAAGAAAGATGTAATGAAGGTGAGTAGCATGGTAGTGTTGAAGCCTCTCAGGGCAGAAGGACAGTAGCACAGATTAAATGTTTACAATACTACCCTAACCCACCCGCAGCACCAATATGCAGCCCTGGGTAGACAAGCAATGGTTAACCCTTTAAGGATGGATGTCACAAAAATAAGCCATTGTAGGATTATGCTGACCCTACAGGATTATCTCACCACCATGGGGTCACTATGATGCATTAATACAGCCCTGGCGAGTTACTCACCAGAGCTGCATTCATGCATCATGAGGACCAAAGCATGATGCATGATTGTATTAGGCCATCCTTAAATGCGTTAAAGAAGGAGAAGAAGAAAGCTGCAGGAGGTCAGTGACCACTCAGCCAACCCAGTGGGACCCCTGAATATCAAATAGGTCTGTAATGGTGTTAGACGGCTATATTTGACTCCTGTAGGTGTGGTCGGCGCCGTCCTAAAGTCCTCTTAGACCCATGTTAGGCCATATAGGGAATAGGTTTTGGAGCTGAAAGAGGTTGCTGTATGTAGAGGGTCATTATTGGGTTAGTTGTGAGGGCAATAGCAGTCACTTAAACCTGCCAATGCACCCATTTTTAAGGGTAACTATGGAAACAGGGTAGGATGTGGGTTAAATATGGTATATTGGTGTCCACATTGGTCAGGTCACTATTGCGGGTGGTACTGGCTGTATGTGGAATATGGCATTGTGTCTTATGGATGCAGCTCTATAGTCTGTTGGTGGCAACAGTGGTGACAGACAAATAAAAGGCTGCAATACTAATTCCATTATGTGTATTTATAAATGTCAGTCAATGTTCGCATCACTTCAATGTGCTACACAGTTACCTTTTCTCTGTGTGTTGTCTTTGATTTTCCATGCATGTGGTTGATGGTTCTACACCAGCCAAGTTAGATCAAGAAATATAGTTTAATGATCTACAAACATGTACATTATTAAACGGGGAGCCATTATTTTCAAGTACAGATTTTTCAATGTATACAACTTTATCTTTATTTGAATATGAAACAGGTCTAGTTAGTGTTTACAAGGAACATTGTTAATTATCCCCTGTCCACCAGATCAGGTCTAGCTCCATCTTTCAAGAGAGACAGATGGCTAGTCCAGCCTGGATATTAATGATCGAAGCTACTGAGTTGAGGTGTATCATGCATCAACCAATCTAACAGTTCATCCTTAAAAGGTGTATACTGCCTTGTTTTTGATGTCTGATTTGTCTGATTTATTGGTCTCTTATCTCTAACACATATCTGTGAGATAAAACAGCACTTGGAGGATTTAAGTCTGTCAACTGTCTACTGTAAGGGAAAATCCAAGGACAGACAGTGAAGATCAGGTTACTAACTATATACAGCATAGGACGGTGCCCCATAAATAGCTATCTTTAATTGCTATGTATACATATTATCACCCAGTATTCCAGTTCTTTTTTGTATAGTATACTATGTCATTAGTAGCATTAAATGGCTGCATAAAGGTCTATGGCACAAGAGATGCCATATTCCTTCTTTCATTCCAAAAAGCTCCGTCCTCTCCTGATGGGCCTCCTTGATTAACGGTGTTTTGTGTTGAGCAGCTCACCATGCCTTATGCCCTCAGACCTCCACTGATTAAATTACCACATGGTTGATTTGGGTCAGATTTCTGGCACTGTGAATGAAATAAAAAAGGTTGAATCCCTTTCCTTTCCCTCACTTGGCCTGCCTAAGGTTCAAACCTTTGGTAAGTCACCTTCGTATAAGAATTATTAGGGTATTAGGAGAACATGATGTAAGTTGAGTCTTGAATTCAATGTTAGACTCATAACTATGATTTCAGAGAGAAACGCCTTCTACATCTACGGCACACGACTTAAGCTTGTATTTTTTACAACGACCTTGCCTGTCACTCCAGAAGAATACCACCCTGCCCTGAGTGGGGCTCAATATCATGGTGGTCACAATTACATAATCATATCACACGTTGCCACCTCATGCAGCAGGGCTGCTATAGTTCACATACTCAGTGCCTTGTATTACTCCATCATATATCAGATATATTCATATTATTGAAGGAGCCCTTAGTCGCACGAGGAAACGGGGAGATAGGCGACGGCGAGAGAGGCGACCTACACGAGTAAACGGCGAGAGAGGCAACCTGCATGAGGGAACGGCAAGAGAGGCGACCTGCATGAGGGAACGGCAAGAGAGGCGACCTGCATGAGGGAACGGCAAGAGAGGCGACCTGCATGAGGGAACGGCAAGAGAGGCGACCTGCATGAGGAAACACCTCTATAATTGCCTCTAGATTATTCAGGAGGGGGATTTGGTGGATCAGGGGGGTGGGGGGAATTTTGACCCCTCTAACAGGGGGGGGGGGGGGCAGAACAATTTTGAAGGAAGTATTTTTCACCAACATCCCCAACCCCCGTTGTTAAATAATGACCACTACTTTATCTCTCTGTCTCTGTCTGCCTGTCTATGTCTCCCTCGCTCACTAAATCACTCACTCCTTCCGTTTTGTGATCGCTTACTCAAACACCCATTAGCACTCAATCAAACCAGCCCTTTTCCACTCCCTCCCTCGGCTATTCCCTCACTCACTCATTCCCTCACTCGGGCACTCACTCACTCTCCCACTGACTCCCTCACTCACTTGCTCCCTCTCTCAGGTTTCCTGTCGTGCATCCCTTCCTCCCTTACTAATCACTATTACACTAACTTTAACACTCTCCCTCACTCCCTAAAATCTCCAATGCCCCCCTGTTGTTAAATAATGACCACTCCCGTAGCCGTTGCCTACCCCCTCCCCAACTCATGTCGTCGCCTCTCTCGTCACATCGCCTCTTTTGTCAGTCGCCTCTCTCGTCGTCACGTCACCTCTCTCGTCGTCACGTCACCTCTCTCATCGTCACGTCTCCTCGTCATATTGTGAAAAATTAGTCACACCCGGGATTTGAACCCTTGCCTCAGGCATGGAAGGTGAGCATGCTCACCATTATACCAAGGTTTCACTTGATAACATGTATAACTAATATGCATTATGTCCTAGTGTATGTCACCTCTCTCTTCATGTCACCCCTCTCGCCATGTTGCCTCTCTCACCATGTCACCTCTCTCGCCATGTCACCTCTCTCGCCATGTCGCCTCTCTCACCATGTCGCCTCTCTCCCCATGCCCTCATGTATGTCGCCTCTCTCGCCCTGTCGCATCTCTCGCCATTCCTCATGCCAATAGCGGACATTATTCACAGGAGGAGCTTGTGCGAATATCGCTGGCGCAACTCATGAGGTCAGGTAGGGATTGGGATCTATTTATATAAACAAGAGGATTTAGATAAATATGCTCTCCCAATAAAATATGCAGATGTGTGCCTCTGGGAATCAGATGTTGTTCACCAACAGGCATTAGGGCTCTATGAGTATTCCTTAAAGCAAAGGTGCCATGTTCTTGGACACATATATCAGAATCATATTTGTGCCCTGAGCCAAAATCCACTTTCCCATTACTACTTGGTATGCCTACAGTACACAGGCTGTAAGGTTGTAGCTAGTAGTATAGAGACATATACCATAGCCACAGGCACACACAGTCTCTCTAATAGCAATGTTACATTATAAACTCTCAGATAGATCCAGGGTGCACTACAAGGAACTACTGCTTTCTGGTTGATGTGTACATTTGGTTGTACTGATGTCCATATCTTTCCTACATCGTTGTGATATTATGAATGCTTAAACCGCTATTGTTAAACTGTACATTTCTAGGAACAAATTTGTTATATTATATAGTCGCCGATTATCATCTTCCACTATGCATGTCTATGATGGTTATCCAATACCTGCAACAAAGCAGTGTGCACCACAGCCTACCATTAGAACTGGTTGAGCGGGCATAGTGGGTATTACTGCAGAGGTTATTGCACGTGGGCATTCCACGCTGTTAGTATAAACAATAAACCTAGGTCAAACACCCAATTGCAGATTGTGTTGCCACCTACTGTCATGCATATCTACCTGGTAGATTAGTAGTCAAATACTAGATGAGGATGGCCCGGTATGACACTGTGATGTGGTGCACTGTGTACCACATACCCCTTGACAATATCCAGAGTTGGCAGTTTAATCAACCACATCGTCCACTGCTCCAGCAGATAGCCAGAAGTCTGGTGGGAAATCCCAGACCCCTTCTCCCTCTTTGTACATACACTTTAATCTATACTTATCTATGTCTGCCCCTGCGGTCATACACATTCATACAATTTGGACACCAGTTTTTTTCTACACTACACACAGATCTATACACGACTGTGTCTCACCAAAATGATGCGGGTCTGCGACTGCTCGGCGTCTATATGACACAATGGCGTCTATATGACATAGTAACTTTTCATGGCTATATTTCCTGCCCTTCTTGCATCTTATTATTTCCAAGTCATATATCCTATGGCTCTACTAAAACATTTCCCACATGCAAAATAGTATGATCCTAACAGAGTTATATATAGGAGAAATGTACTATTAGGGTGGGAAATGCGTCTATATGACACAATGGCATCTATATGACACAGTAACATTTCAGGATTATATTTCCCACCCTTATTGTATTTAATCATTTTTAAGTCATGTGTTGTATGGCCCCACTAAGGGACGTTATCCACATGTAAAATATTATGATCCTAATAGTGTCATAGTCAATAGAAATACAGTATTTTGGAGGAAAAGGCGTCTATATGACACAATGGAGTCTATATGACACAGTAACATTTAAGGATGATATATCCCACCCTTATTATATTTGGTTATTTCCAAGTGGTACAATATATGGCCATACCAATTCATTATTGACATGTAAAGTATCACGTTCCTACCAGTGTTATATGCAAGAGAAATACTGAATTGGGATGGAAAGCTGTCTATATGACATGATGGCGTCTATATGACAAGCTGGCGTCTATATGGCAAGCTGGTGTCTATATGACAAGGTGACATATCAATGTCTATACCTTAAATTGTTATCATTTTTCATTCTTTTCAGCTAATGCCTCCCGCCTGTATACAAAGGCACTAGCCATATGTCAAATAACATGGCCCTCTACCCTTCAAGCAGTCTGTAGGAGGGTGGGAAAGTGATTTGATGGTGTCTATATGACATGATGGCGTCTATATGACAAGGTGAAATGAGCATTTGAATATCACTGTAGTAAGACCTTATGCATTTCAAGGGCATCACATATAATATCTCTACACATAGGCATGGGTATCTGCTATTATTTAGACAATGAATAACCAACAAAAGCCAAATAGGGTAGTTACAGTAAAACTGCAAAATTAGATTACAGGGAAAAAAATACACAAATACAAGAGTTCAATTTCAATCACTTACCCTCCTTTCCTAGCAGAGTTTAGCCTACATATTTTTATCTCACCTAAAAAATATAAATATACCCTCATTTTGCAATAAAAGTAGACTGGTCATTGTCAAAATCTATTTAAATTAGGCCTATATGGAAATTTGGACTAGCTTTTCATATAGACGCCATTAACCATCTCATCCCTTGTTTGGATGGTAACCATGGCAACCATATACATATTCAAGATAAATTAACTCCATGGCATGATACCCTAAAACATATAGTAAACTAATGTAAAAGGATTACCGTAAATTCCCGCGTATATCCCGCATCTCGCGTATAACCCGCACCCCCAACTCAGGAAAATCCTACAACCCGTTTTTAAATCTAAAAATTAAAATTTTAGTACTGTTCTATAGTGATAAAAACCCTCGTATAACCAGCACCCTATATAGGCATGTTTGGTATCAAATGAAAGCTGAGTTTGGTTCACGTACAACCCGCGGGTAGTACGCGGGAGTTTACGGTAGGTCTTATTGGAAGAATGAAATTTTCTTCCTGTACGCCCCAGACCTGCATCGTTTTCGTGAGACATAGTCACTGTACATATCTTTGTGTTGAGCTTTTCTACTCTGTAGCCTCAGGTCACACATTTGGATGTTGATCCTTACTTTTCCTTTCTTTCAGCTGAAAGTTGGCTCCATTGGGAGAGAGTGTAAGTAGACCACTTTCCTCCTATGTATATAGAATGTAAATGTTAGATAGATGCACTGCATAATCCTGTAGAGAGCAGCCCTATGTAGATACTCTTGGGGGATGCGGGGCGTGTATTACTATGCCTATGTGCTTTTATCAACCATGCTTCACACGTTTCCATTTTAGTGTAGTTACAAACTGGCACATGTACATTTCTTTTTGCTTCTGGATGTATCATAGTCAACTTTGTGTAATGCTGAAAGTTGTTTCATTCGTATTGCTCCATGTATTCAATGCTGTACTCTCTAAATTTGTAAAATCTTCATATATTATCAATCTTTATACATGTATTCAATATTATATTGATTGATTCACTATGTCACTCACTCAAGTGATGTTCCGCATAGAGTTCCTACAAACCTATATTGGCTTCTCATAGAGGCAGAGTGAAGCACAAGGCGTCCATATTGCCTGCAGCAGCCATGTGAAAGAAGTACCAGCAATATGTGCAGTGAATGTCTAAGATTGCCTGCTCACAATGTCCCCAACTGCCTCCTTATACCAGATCTTGTGCCTCTATAGTAACCTCATAATAATATCTGTGCTGCATCCCTTCATCTTTCACATACCCCATACAAGTCTCACTGTATAGGTCTATGTGCAGTGAGGTCACATGATACTGCCACTGAGGGGCAGTCTGTGTAAAGTAATGACTTCCTGCTCAGCAGAATACCACATTGATAAGGGATATGTGGAACCGCCAAGCAGACATCATCTGATAAGGGGCATGCCACATAAATACTAGTGGGAACCAAGAGGATTCAGCTAAGGCCTGGTAATAATGTGATGCTACAATGCATCCATAAGGGAAAGTTTGGTGAGCTCTGGGACTAAATCAGCATGCATAGCCATTGGAACCAATAAGGCTTGTTATCAAGCAGGCCATAATAGCTATGGTTTCTTAGGGACTATATGGTCAGCTATATCAAATTCCTTCCCATTCCAGTAGATTATTGCAGGAGCTAGTATGCCTGCTGTATGAATGACAGAAAGCCAACTGGGAAATGAAAGCACTGAATAGAAATTGGCTGGCAGTAGAACTAGAGAGAAAAATCCAATAGATCTCTTGCTATCCTATTTTTATGTAATGCCCCCAATGAGCTCTTAGACAATGCTGATAGGGGAGACCGGGGCACGTTGAACTGCTTTAGCACCTTTATTTTTTTCCTGACCTTGTTAAAGGAATCTGAGCTTTGATTTTTTATCAAGCAGTTACCTTGTATCATTGCGATATAAGAAAACCTATCGCAAGGCAAATGTGGTCTTTTCTTGTATTTTTCCTGAATTTTTGAAAATAAAATCTTAGGGTGGCTCAATGTGCCCCATGCCCGGGGTAGGTTGATCCACCCACCGGGGCACCTTGAACCACATACGTTGAAAGATCCAAACAATCACCAATATATATCAATAATTGAAACTTTGGTTGGAATTAGTTAACATTGTTCCTGTTTCACAGGATTGAATGCAAAAAATACATATTCAATGCACAAAAGTCACTCAATTATAGTTTCTATAGAAGTGACTGAGTTTGTACCTTACAGACTTTTCTTAGAGTCAAATTAAACCAGTTTAATAGTATTCCTGTTATTTCTTAAGTCTGAATAAATCTTTGATTACATTCTTCTATAATGTAATGCACTTTTCTGCCTCTGAAAAGTGATAAATGTAGGGAATAAAGACACTTTAAATATGTTACACAAGACTTTTTTTTACAAACCGTAAACTATGTATTCTATCATAATTTTATGACCAAATTGTATCGAATTAGTTTATGTCATTATCCATATCATCTTCCCTTGATACACTACTAACATTGCATCATTATTCAGTCATTTAATTGTCTTAACACAATTGCCAAAGAGCCCCTAAAATCGGGGCACCTTGAGCCGGCTCAAGGTGCCCCAGAGCTTGGAGCACCTTGAGCATGGCTCAAGGTGCCCCGTTTTTTGTGGCTCAATGTGCCCCATGCTGGTCATCACAGATAACATTGATGTTATTCAAATTACATAAGACGCCTAGCAGTAAAGTTGGGTTCTATTCAAGGGTTCATATGTATACTTCAACCTCCATAGAGATCTTAGGCCAGCAATGTTTTTTAATGACACAAGAACAAAAGTTTACCAATTGCAAATATCTACTTTCAAGGCCATAACCCTTTAATGTTGTCTAACTTTCTCATCAGCATCCTAAACTCATCATGATGTTGCTGATCTGAACTGTCTATATAAGGGGGTGATGTGGTAGGCATACTGCCAGAAAATTCCCAAAGGAATAGCAAAGAGAGCAGGCGGCTCAACGTGCCCGGGTGGTCAACGTGCCCCGGTCTCCCTTACCCAATAACTGTGTGGATGCACAAATGATGCAGCTAACTCTGTCAATGTGTGTTTCTATCCTGATGATACACATTGTAAACCTAAGTGTGCATGAATGTTACAGACACCATTGGGTCTTCAATCACAGTTACATCCCACATCTAACTTTTCATAAAGATAATACCCTGGATGATATCCACTGAGAATATTTCCAGGGCATCTGTGATGTGAGAAACTCACAACGTATGTGTGCTCAGTGCTGAGCAAGTGCTTACAGGCGACATCAAAGCTAATAGTGTGTTTTGTATCGATGGACCATGACCATGATGTACCTCCACAATATTATTGTGTCCCCCTGATGGCAAATAATATGTCTTCTGAAATGTAAAGTCGGTCAGAGATTTGACCTATACAAGATTATCAAGTGCAAGAAGGTTCTCGATTAATATAATATCATGAGTTGATTATCTAAATCAGTCAGTACATTTAGAATAGAACTAAAAGGAGTATCCCATGCAGCCAAACGCCAACCAGTCTGCTTAGTTTATGGGTAAGTCCCAGAGGCCAGGGTGTGCTCTCTTGTGACTGCAGTGCTGGGGCAGGGGAGAGTCAGTGTGTCACACTTCATAATGCCCTGGAGGGGTTTTAGCACCAGGAGGTGTGAGGCCATCTTCTCCTAGAGGCTGCCTCCATCCCCAGGGGACCCACAGACCACCTGCTGTCTATACAGTGTTAGGGCTGGGTGTCAGGTTCTCCCCCTCACCCTACTACCTGTGGTATAATATAACAACCACTATTTGTATGCAGCTCTGTTACTCTGTACATTCTGCAGATGCAAGAATGGTAATTTCTGACAATAACATTTGCATTCATGGGAATGGCGCTAAGCCACTCCGAGGCCAAAGGCTGCCATTCTAGCTGTAAATGTATGTTGCATATTAATTGTTTACTTAGTACCAGCCAGGGTAGACCACAATGTGGGAGCAGGGCCGAAGGTGAGATACTCAAGGGTTGCATGTCAAGTATACAACTAGGATAATGTAGGGAACTATTGTATCAGCTCCTTGGAAACCAAAGGTGACACATTCAAATGTAAATGAGTCATTCATGATATAACATGACTCATCACAGAGAGTGTGTACAGAGCTGCTGCTCGATGTCATCAAGAGTTTTTATTATAGTTAATGTGCTGATGTCTTTTCTCCAATGTAGGGTTCCCTCTTATCTGGAAAAGGGACAATCATGCTTTATGTCACATCAGACACTGACTATGTATAACATAATAGGAATGCACACTACTGGGAATACTGATTTCTACGACAGTATTCTTGAATTTGATCTTCCCAAATAGTATAATGTTAACCACACCTTTGCTGTTGTCATAGGATAAAATTAACAACAAAACAAACATTTTGTTGCCGCATCCTGTCTCTGGCATGACACCATTAGCACTACCTGCACTCTAGTCCCAGACAAACTGTCCAACTAAGCTGCTTTACAAATACCCACAGCACCATCAGTAAATACCCTCAGACTGAGTCACCCACAACCGGCAAGTTTTATGTACCTAAACCCTGCCATAATAATAGCCGCAATTATTTTTATATGACAGGCTGCATACTAAATTTCTGATACTGTAGGGACACATACATAATGCATTGCTCTGCTATGTCTTTTTCATATCAAGATAAAATTGACAACCAGCAGTTCTCGTCTCTGCTTGATATTTACTGACTGTAAAACATACTCAACTTTTTGTAAACACAATGTCTTTTTGGCCCTTCAGCAATATATTCTGGCCTACTTCCTTTTCCTGATAAAGCATGCATGTGGCTGTGCTGTTGATACTGCTTCAGTACCAAGGTTATGTCAATAGCTGAGTCTGTGCAGAGCAATAAACTACATAAAATGTCCAAGAGCAGTGTGTTATGTATAAACAACATGGGGATTGGGAAGTGAGAGACACAAATACGGAGCCTTTTCTCATATTCTCACTCCATGAATACATGTCATATTTTCTGTCTCTCTTTTTGTCTCTGTTTGATGATTATACATTGTATATCTTTATTTGTCTTCCTTAGCTTAGAACTGTTAGTATTCCAACTGCAAAGTGATAGTGGTTTGCATAGAAAACAAGTTCTATGTTCGGATCAAGTGCATCAATGGTTATTGCTCT
The DNA here is from genome assembly GCA_947462335.1 of Harmothoe impar. Classification (NCBI taxonomy): domain Eukaryota; kingdom Metazoa; phylum Annelida; class Polychaeta; order Phyllodocida; family Polynoidae; genus Harmothoe; species Harmothoe impar. The sequence continues at coordinate 67,435,186 of OX381714.1, forward strand.
CTTGAACCCCCATAAGGCCCTCAGAATGGCCTTTCTGTGTTGCTGATGCCCTGGTCTGGGAGTCTGTGTCCTCAGGAGAGTCAGTTTGTCACTTAGCTTTAGTCAGTCAGGTCTCTGTAATAGTTGTGTGTGGAAAGTAGAAAAGTTGACCACACAGACCACAAACTTTATAATATGGCTGATAAACACTTATAAAATCTTGCTTTGCTGCAAGGCTCAGAAGACACAGAGAAGGTCTGTTTTGTTGTTAATGGATGTCATCTTAAAGGCTTTAAACGCTTTATAGTAATGGCATAAAAAGGGACACATTAAATCATTATCCTTCCATTGTAAAATCTAATCACCCTTAACAAAAACTTAGTAGTACAGGAACTTTAGATGAATTCTAACCCAAACCTGGAATTAAATACCATAAAGCTGAACATTTCAGGAATGGATCGTCATGATAATAGGTTTGACCTCTTAAAAGTCCTGGAGTGTCCTATGTGGGCTTCCATTGAAAAACGGGCCAAATCCAATATGGCCGCCAATAATCAGAATCTCATCTCCAATAATGACAATATCACTCCTAGAATAATTTAAACCTTACCTACCCCCCCTAAAGTGGGTACAAGGAATCCACTGGTGTCATTGGTTAATTGCTAGGACAAGTGGTTGCTTAGCAATAGCAGGTTTGCATAGCACACCGGGCTTAGAAGCAAGCATCTACGGCAAAACCCCAAGACTCCATTTAGGAAGATCTTTACATCACTATTTTTATTTGCTTAGCAACACCATGGGTCCCCAGATCAATTTTCATTCTGCCTTTCCTTATATTATAAGATAATCCTGGGATAGAAATGAAAGTGTAGCTAATCCCTCGTTGCTAACATATTGTCTCTAAAATTGATTATTCGGGTCAAAGGAAAAGACCAGCGTGATTTCATGTGGCCTTCTATCAGTAGTATTGATTAGCAATATTCTGACTTGCACACTATCAATATGTGCATCATGTACTTAAACCAGTAATAAAGAAGATCAGAGTGACATTGCATGAGACTAAATATATATGTACCCAGTCATACAAATCCTATATAAGTATATTCTACTACAATTTACAGTGTAATAGAAGGTAATATATGGTTAGGGGGCTATTCCTTGTATACATGAAGTAATTACAACCACCTTTTCCTTCTCATTTTGTACAGACAGTTATTAGGGAGGCCATAATAGGCTTATCAAGCACAGACCAGGGTGTGAGGTAGCTGTCTGATAGGCTCCACTCACTGACCCTTCTGTCACTCTCTACACAGATTGTTTTGTGAGACAAGAGTTATTTCAGCTGAGGGATCTGTCTTGCATTGACCACCATGGAGTGCACACGGGGGGGCAGAGATATTGTATTTTACTTATCCCATTAATCTACATGGCAATTTGGGTTTATTTCTTACTTATATCTGAATAAATCTCATTACTAGATTAAATAAAATGAGAATAATTAATATTGAAAGTGGCTCCCGCTAGAGTAGGGAGCATTGGGGTGGCTTGTAGCTGGCCCTGGAGCAGGTAGGGCCGGGTAGGGAGCATTGGGGTGGCTTGCAGCCGGCCCTGGGCGGGTAGGGCCGGGTAGAAAGCACTGGGGTGGCTTGCACCTGCCAAAGTCGCCCACTACCTCCAACAGCTTCCTATAGGCGGGGTAGGCTGGGTATAGAAGCCATACACCTCCCATAGTTGCCCACCACCACCCACAACTACCTAGAGCCTTTAGTAGAGGGTGGAGAGGCCAGGTATAGAAACCCTACACCTCCCAAAGTCGCCCACCACCCCTCACAGCTTTCTAGGGACAGGGTAGGCTGGGTATAGAAGCCCTACACCTCCCATAGTCACCCACCACCTCCAACAGCTTCCTATGGGCGGGGTAAGTTGGGTATAGAAGCCCTACACCTCACACAGTCGCTCACCACCTCCCACAAGCAAGGTGGTGGCTTGTAGCCGGCCCTGGGACAGGCAGGGGCGGGTAGGAAGCAGTGTAGTGGCTTGTAGCTGGCCCTGGGACAGGCAGGTGTGGGTAGGAAGGACTGGTGGCTTGTAGCGGGCCCTGGGACAGCAAGTATGCACATGTACACATCGTAGAGGCACTAGATGCAGCCATAAAGTAATATTTTTATAATAATATTGGACAGTAGATTTAAGAACTTGCCTGTATACAAACTATACTATACACTATAGCATATCTGATGTCTGCACATGCTTACCCTAACTCAATTTATTAGATAGATAAAATGACTTTCATGGATACTATTACCTTGGTCTGTATACAATATAACTTAATTGTAATTAATTGAAGCCTAAGGCCAGTACAAACTGGTACAAACTTTGTTGCTTCCTAATGGGCCCTACCTGCCCCAGGGCCAGCTACAAGCCACCACCTTGCTTCCTACAGGGGCCTACCAGCCCCAGGGCTGGCTACAAATGGCCCCACTGCATGCTTCTTACCCGGCCCTACAGTTGGTACAAGCTCCAGTATGTTCTGTGACAACTTCCCCCGCCAGTTAGTCAAAGTATTAACCTCCAGTATATTTCATTACAACTTCTCCACTGGCATCTCCAGCGGAGTAGTAGAGATACTAAACCCCATCACATTATATTCCATGACAACTGCCCCACCCAGGTAGTCGAGGTATTAAGCCCCATTATATTCCATGACAACTGCCCCACCCAGGTAGTCGAGGTATTAAGCCCCATTATATTCCATGACAACTGCCCCACCCAGGTAGTCGAGGTATTAAGCCCCATTATATTCCATGACAACTTTCCCACCCAGGTAGTCGAGGTATCAAGCCCCTTTATATTCCATGACAACTTCCCCACCCCGGTAGTTGAGGTATCAAGCCCCTTTATATTCCATGACAACTTCCCCACACAGGTAGTCCAGGTATTAAGCTTAGGTATATTCCATGTCAACTTGAAGACCTAAGTTGTCATGGGATATACTGAGGTTGGATGAGGTTGTCATGAGAAATAAGTAATGTGACCAATATCATGCATCGGGGTATTGGTATATATTCACCACACTAGTACCTCAGGTATCCACCAGGTGGCGGGTCACACACCACCGGGTGCACTGTTCAACCATGTATACTGTTCATTGTCGTCTGTGAGCTCGCCGTGTAGGCAGCAAAATTCTGTCAGGGTTCTTAAGATTTGAGAATGCCTAAACAGTGCCCGGAATGCAAGGCTACCTTCACAAGTAGGAGGAAATATTGTCCGGAGTGTGTCCGTGCAAAGGATGCATTAGCAGAGGAGGAAACAGACGAGGTTCTGTACGAACTCAACAAGAGTCTCAAGGAGATCGAGGACGACAAGATGGCGGACGAGGAGACGCGCAGCGAGGAGGCCGCAAAAAATGAGGCCTCCAAACAGGAGCTGGAGGAGGCCAAACGGGCTGCAGCGGAGGCCCAACAGGAGAGGAAAAGGCTACTCACGGAGGTCGAATCCGTGAAGACGGCCAGGTTGGAGGCAGCCAAGATGGCGGCCGTCAAGTTGAAGGAGGCCAAGGCTTTACTAGCTAAGGCGACGGCGGAGGCGTCGGCAGCCCGGATGGAGGCCGAGAAGGCAGCCCAGGAGGCAGCCCGCCTCAAGAAGGAGGACCCCGAGACTAGTAAGTTGGATCAACTTATGCATAAGTTAGATTTGACTTTGGACACCATGAATAAATTGGTGCAGGTGGTGTCGACGGTGAAACAAGATGGCGGTGTCCCGGACGAGGCACCGGTGGCACCCGACGAGGGGGGGAAATTTGACTTCTCGGGCGGTACCCCCCCCGGCGTACATGATCACCCTTCGGTCAGCAACAATCAGTATTATCCTGGCCCCTCCAGGGGTGGTTACCCGGGTGGCCGGGGGGGTTATCATGGCTACCCCCAGCAGTGGCGTGGCGGATACAGACCGCCTCAGCAATGGAGTACTCAACAGCAGCAGGCAGCTCCCCAGGATCAACGTCAGGATCAACAACAGCATCAACATCGACAACAACAGCCTTGGTGTGGCCAACAGCCCGCGGCTGGAGCAGCGGGTGGATGTTGTCGCTCGCAGGATCTGGAGCTGAGTATGTTTGACTACAGACGGTTCCTGCCTGTTAGTGAAAGGAAAAAACAATTAAATATTAAGACTTGCGAAGAATTGTGGAACTTTCATAACTGTTTACTACGTGAATTGTTGTGGATGGGGGAAGATGTAACAGGTTTTGTGGATCACATGGGTTACATGTCGGAGATGGCGGCCACTGACATTTATGATATACGGGCGTTAGTGGCGTATGATGAAGAATTCTTGGAATTGGCCCGTCATTGGGGTCCCTGTGTATTCAGGGGAGCAGATACTAAATTAACCAACAGTAAATTGGGGGTGGCTGGCACCAAGGCCGCCATGGCGGCCAAGGATGGTCAGAAAGGGGGTGCCCAATACCAGTCTAGGGGTAGGGGTGGCTCCCGAGGTAATTACGGTAGAGGCGGTTATGGCGGTGGTAACCCGGGTAACAGCCAGGTCCGGGTCCTGTCAGGTTGGCGAAAAACAGCTGCTGACAAGAACATCTGCTTCAAATTTTGCCAACATATACGATGTGATGGTTGTCAATTCAAACACATTTGTGTACATTGTGATGGTACGGGGCACTCAATGAGTGAGTGTCCAAAACAACAGGGCGATAATAGGGCCTGACATCAAAACCCGGGTCAGGGAGTTGTTTGTCACGATGTTGATTATGTATTGTGTGACAACATGAACGACAGATTGTTGAGTAGTGTGTCTGAATTACCTGTGATTGATAGTTACGTAATTGACAGCCAGATTGGCGATGGTAAACATGATGTGACGAATAGTTCCCTCGGAGGTGCGGAGATCAGACCGCGCGACTCTGAAAAAGTGTGTGATATTCCGGATGTAATTTTGGATTCTCTCGAGATAGATCACAATGTTGACCTTATTGGCTTAGTACGAGGGGAGGAGGTCTATTGTACTGCAGATGTAAATGACATGGAGTTTTGTCTGGAGGCGAGAAATATTTTATTTAATAAAATAATTCTAAGCGGAGAAGAATTCATGTTCGCGCACGCTAGTGTGATCCAAGATGGCGGAGTACGAGTGGAAATCCACAATGACGGTCATGATTATTGGGAAAATCTTCCTCAATTTGTGAGTATCGACACCAATATTTACAATTGTGATGTGTATTCGAGTATGTATGATGTGGATGTCCCGGTGGGACTTGTGGAGATAGGCCCTTATTTCTTACTTATATCTGAATAAATCTCATTACTAGATTAAATAAAATGAGAATAATTAATATTGAAAGTGGCTCCCGCTAGAGTAGGGAGCATTGGGGTGGCTTGTAGCTGGCCCTGGAGCAGGTAGGGCCGGGTAGGGAGCATTGGAGAAATAAGTAATAAGTATATCTCTTACAGCTCCATTTTCGTGCAGTGTTAATACTGCTGGGTCTGGGGCCTCAACCTGCCGCATTCTGTGGCGTTTACACCATCATAGAGCCAGATGGAAAGGGTTAATAGTGCCAATGCTAACCAATATCAGTAACAGTTAACCTATTGCTAAGCAACTGCCACAGTTATAAATGACATCATTGTTTTTCTTTTTCCACTTGGTGCTGTTAGAATGTTCAATATTAATTCAAAATAATGTTCTCAATCTGCATGGAATTCAACCACAAAAAAGTGAAATGTGAGTTGCTAGGCAATTATGTATTTGAAAGTAATGATGCTAAGCAACTAGAGGTCAAAACTAAAGCAATATTAGCAATGTGTTCCTTAGAGTTGATTTAGTGGGTTTTTCCTGAATGGCACCATGGGGGTCTCGCTGTAGATATTTGCTTTTAAGCCCAGGTTGCTAGGCAAGCCTGCTGTTGCTAAGAAACTGATTGTCCTAGCAACAAACCAATGACACCAGTGGATTCCTTGCACCTATTTTAGAGGAGTAGGTAAGGTTTGTATTCTTCTAAGATGAATATTGTTGTCATAGGAGATGGGTTTAACCCCGGTTTGCTAGGCTAAGCCCAAACAGGATACTCCAGGACTTTTAGTACAGTGATAACAATACCAAAACCAAACCATTCCTGCAATTTTCAGCTTTATGGTATTTAATTCCAGGTAAAAACCTAAAGATCCTGTACTATTAAATAACCATCATTCTATTGTTTTAAAGTATTTCACCTCAAACTTGTATCAAGAAAATGCAGAGCCAATGAACTTAATATTTACATATTGTTCCTATTGTGTAATCCCAACTCAGTATCTATTCATTTTCACCCATGAGATATTTCCGATACCTCAGTTCAAGTTCCACCTAGTTAGGTTCCCTCGACATTCACCATGTATATCATATACCACATGACCTAAGTAACTCATGGTTTGTTGTCAGAGAGTTTTTGACACAAGTCGTAACAGGTTTACTTGGACCTCAACCTTACACCAATCCCAGTCCCCCTGGTGTCCACTGATAAGACTAACGTTCTCTTTACTTTCCTCACCAAAGCATAAAACCTAAATCTTTACAACCCATCTCTAGCCCAATTCATGAGACAAATTTAGGTTTGCACCCCTACTGTCCTGAGCTCTAGGGAAATCTCATTCTGCTGCAGGCTGCATTAGACAACTCTGAGACCCGGATGTGCGAGGGTGAGGATGCAAATGAGGCTCTAAGTGTTGGTTCACACACGCTCCTACCAGATTAAATTGTGCTGGTTTCCTGAGAGCGGATATTGTGAGGCCTGCAAATGGAGGCAGATTGAGTAAGTTGGGAGTAACCTGGAGCCCACTTGGAACCTGTTTGGGGCCGAGTCGTGGGGACATAATCACATAGATGCTCTGATTAAGGTTGGCTACTGATCCTGTAGCCAGCTTAGTATGATGGTCACATGACCTATTCTGGGGAAGATAACTGCTAAGGTTGTAGGTGCAAGTTCTAGGGGGAATATTCATGATGTTCAGGGAATTTGGAACAGAGGCTGCTAGTGTTGACTAGGGTAGGTCAAATTATTTGCAACCTATGCATATGTTTTTTTTAAATGTAGGTCATCTTGGATACGGTAGGCACCCATATATGTGCAACTGGTACCTTACCATAAATCCTGCTCCTCTCTGAAGTTCAACCCCTAAAAATCTGCAGAGTCAGCTGTCCAATATCCATTATGGATGTCATAGTGAGGTTTTGAAGCTACCATGTGAGTCATCCAAGCTACTACTCTGTGTGTTTATTTCTATATGCAAATGTATCAGGAAATTAGGAAATTGATTTAGCTGGGTTTCTGTGAGAGTAATAAATAACTGTGCCCTGGTAAATGCATGATATTTGACTGAATATGAATGATTGTACTTGTACATATAATATTTCACACAAAACCAGACACTGTAAGTTGGGTTAAAGATGGCTTTTATTTATAAATGTTGACAGTAAACCTATGTTGCATATGTGGTAGGCATTATGTAGGAGGGATCAACGTTTCGAGTTATTTATAACTCTTCTTCAGGATGATTTGTGAAGGTTATTAGTTAAGCTTAAGTACCTCTAAGGATCACATTTTGTAAGTCATTTCCTGTTGGTTGCTTAGTAACAGTCGCCATGGTAACAATTGTTGTGAGAGAATTATCACTGGAGCCCTCTGGTGGCTAGTTGCAGAATTAAATTAGTATTTTTTGGATGATTTGCTTTTACCGGTACATGGACTATTAATATAAGTATATCTTATGTACAATTGGTTTGATACAAGTCATTGGTGATAAAAAGGACAATTGGTATAAATATATTTTCATATGTCAATTGACGTGGTTAATTAAAAAAATTCACATGCAAGCATGATGTTTATGATTGTTCACTTTGCTATTAAATTGTTGCGTGTGAGATATCTGTAGAAATCTCGTCCCGTGTCTTGGTCAACATTTAATGTTAACTGGTATATACCAAATAAGATGTCAGAGAGTGGGATCATTTTCTCCTTCTTTGGACTCTTCTTGGCAATTGGGGTGGGTGTGTACTTGACTTGGCTCGTAGTAGATTTGCTTGAGCTGGGTACGGGGTCATAGGCTTCATGTTTCACTACGTGTACCTCTGACTTCACACTGCGATCTTTGGTTGAAAAAATGCTGGTGTTGGAGCATGACGATGAGGCTCTAGTGTCGTCACGGGGGGAAGGCACTGTGGATGGTGGGTGTTCAGGTTCATCATCATCGTCACTCATTTGTAAGTCGAGCTCGACCTGGTCGGAAATTGAGACGGGCATGTCTAGTGGTTTTGAGTTGCTGACTGAAGTCTCTGGTTTTTCTAATGCAGAATTAGGTAGGTTGACGGCAGCATCATCCTTAGTGACATTGCTGGATGTGGTAGTTTCATTATCACTGTCATCACTGGACCCTATGAATTCTCTGGACTTGAAGTGTGAGATGTTGGACTTTTTGAGAATTTTAAACTTCTTGGATGGTCGTTTTTTGAAGCTGGTGATCAGTGTGGGATTGGTACGTTTTCTAGTGCATGGGTCTTGTTCAAGGGCAGGTATGATGTCGACACTACCGGTAGTTAGCTTCCTGGAAGTTGCTTTCTTGTTATCAGGCACGGGGGCTTTGTTTGTTGTCTTCTCCGGAATGGGTGTTGGTGTTGATGTGGGCGTGGCAGGTTTGTTGTTGGCGGTGACACCCTCGGGCAGGTTTACTGCTGCAAAAGGGAACACCCCGGTATACAATTCTGAATTTCACATTTTCAGGTGTAATTTTTGGATTGCGGAATCTGACAATTGGTTGTTTTGGGGCCTTGATTTTAGTGTGTAAATATGGCGGGGGAATTGGTACATTGTTGGATTCATGTACTTTTCGGTGATGTCTTTTTAAATTGCTTTTGGTTGAACAGACTGATTCACAAAATGGGTAGAGACAGGCGTACTTACCGCTGGTTGTTTTGTTTTCAGCGGGTTTGCCCGTGTGGGCCTCCCTGAGATGTTTGAGGATTGATGCATCGGTTTGTTTGACAAAATCGTCACGGTAGAGGCACTTCTGGTATTTGTCCATAGTAGGAGGCGTGTGGGTTGATGATTATCGTTGATCTATCGTTGTTCGGTTGTGTTTTGAATCTGCCGCCGATCGTTCCTTATATAGGGCGGGTTGGCTAGTTTATAGATGCAGATGTCCTCCTTCCAATGGTATCACACATGATACATAGTACATTTGGACTTTAAGAGAAACATGCATTGAAACCCTGAGGCTGGTGGGGAGGCCATTATACGTGTACAACCTAGATGCAAAGTACAGCTACAGCTGACTCAGGGTGTAATAGAATAGTGGGCATGTCTTCAACCTGATAAAGTGAAACTGCTGGTTACAAGAAGCTGAGGGCACAGGTTTCAGCACATCAGGGGCCTTTTTCTGGCTCTATTATTGTCATTTTGTTAACCTATGTGGTAGACAGGATGACATATACCTAACCTTATAACAAGACCTGCTATGATCTATTCAAGAAATCAAATGAAGAGCTGCTCTCTGATTGGATGAGAGTCCATGCTGGGCAGCTTTGACCTATCAGAGACGCCCTTAGCTACTGTGGGGTGAGTGGCTAGACACTGTGGTATATCTAGATGGATATACCACACCTAGCATTGGAAACATTATTTTTTATGGTGAACATCCCTCGATTCAGACTCATTTCAGTGTTTAATCAAACTTTTGGTGAGTTAAGTTATGCTTTTTGTCGCGTTTTTGTTCAAGTTCCTACCATGTTTACTCATATTCCAGTGTTTATTTACATCTTTGGTGACTTTAGATCACCGATTTTGCTCGGATTGTATTCGTTTTCTTATCTTCAATCTGTCTGCAAGTCGTAATATGTACAGGCGACTTTGGATTGCCTAATTGGTGGCTGCTGATGTGCTGTCTACCTCCTTTGATTGGGTACTTCACTGCTTTGATTGGGTAATCAGTCAAGTCAAGTTGTACATTTCATGTAGTTATGACTAGAAGTCGTCTGGGGGGTTCACCGTGCATTTCTAATCTACAGGTCTATTCGTGATTAGTTTTAAACAATTATGAAGTATATTACTGTGTCATAATGTGAATAGGGCACTTGGACATCGACATGGCTATCACCTAGAGAAGATAGAGACATCTCGGAAGGCTCAGCAGATGGCTCAGCCATCCACTGAGCCTTCCTCAACGTCTCTATCCAGTCTAGATGATACCCATGTTGATGTACCATGCCCCATTCCCTAAATAATGTAATTGCAACGGGAAAAAGGGAGCTTGGAAAGGAAGCAATATTTGGAGGGCAGGCTTCACTGATAAGGAGCAAAAATCTGTGTTTAAAGATGCGTTTGTGAAATAAGAAGAGTTTGACATAAGTGCCCACCTAACTACTGTTTTGTTAGATATAAGCCCTACACTGCAGACTGATATTTATTGTGGTGGACACATTGGTCAAAAATCCTGAAAATGTCTATGATGATGATAACATGAAAAGTTTGTGAAACTCAATCTATATTAAAACATTTTTATTACCTTGAAAGACTGGAGCTTTATCTCCTAGGAGTGCAGTTATATCAGTAAGTGAACACAAGATAGAGTAAAAGTGTGGCAGTGTTGCCCAAAACTGTTACAACAGGGTTTGAATATCTAAAGCAAATATCATAGTGATTTCTAGATATGTTTAAAAGTATCCTTAGTATGTGTAAATAGACATACCAAGTTGAAAAACCATTGCATAAAATTATTGTTCTGTCCATTAGCAAAATATGTATTCATATCTCTAGTTCAGTAGATCAATACTGCAGAGTTAAAGTGGTTGAACTTTGGGAGAATATATCCTTATAGCTATGTAGAATGGGGTGCTTGATGCAACACTAGACTAAAACAGTACTAGAACCGTTGGCCATGCTTGGTGATTATGTCAATTTAAGGCTTAGTGACAGATTGTTTCTTGTAGTATGGTGTAGTGACTGATGCAGTGGGTGTTGGGGAGCTGGTCATGTCACAGGAATACTTGCCCCCATGCTCTGACACACTGAAGTGTGAACAACCATCCTCCCTGTGGCACCTGTGAAAGGAAAGCACCAATGTAGTTGTTATTTTAATCAGCGGTAATCACAATTTAATCCTCTACTTTGTTATTACAAATAGTGGTCAAGATACATTTAAATTCAAAATGATGAATATGGAAATTTGTCTGATACAGTGGCCTAACTCCTGAGTTATGGTAGAAACATAGCAAACTTCATTTATTATTAACCATTCGAAAACATTCTGACAATTCTGTCTGACGGATTGTGATATTGCATTGCAGTTTTTCAATAACAGTAAAGAAACAAAGGCATGAGGTAAAAGGCCAAAATATACAATTTTCCAAATGCTTCCAAACAACATACTTTCTTGCACACTCAATTCTAGAGTGAGTCAGCATTGCTTGGTCTCTTGGATTTAAAGTGAGTGTAATCCCAGAAGATTCTTGGAAAACCGTCATGGCTAATAAAGATTAAAAGGTTGATAATATTACACATAGAGCCATGCAAAACAATGAGAATCTAATGCAAGAGAGCTACACAGAGGGCCCAGTATATTGCATGTGTGGAAATCACTTTTTTCTCTATGCTTTTAAGTACGAGAATTGCAAATCTCGCCACCCCAGTCGAGAAACTGATGCATATTTTCCATCTAGACATATTATCATGGACTTCTGTCTACATCTCCCTCTGTTTAATGATATGAACACAAAATATGACGTACACATAATGTACATATGACGTACACATGATGCACACATGAAGTACACATGATGTATTATGATGTACACATGATGTACATATGACATACACATGATGTATTATGACGTACACATGATGTACTTATGATGTACGTATGACGTACGTATGATGTATTATGATGTACCATGACGTACATGATGTACCATGACGTACACGCATGTCGATAAAATATGATGTAAAATATGATGTATTATGATGTATTATGATGTAAATATGACGTATATATGACGTAAACGGGCCTAATGTCCGCCCGGGCCTAATATCTTCCTGGGCCTAATTACATAGGGCCTAACGGTCAAGGGCCTAATCCCCAGGGGCCTGATTCACAGGGGCCTCATATCCGTGAATCAAACACATTATGTATGCATCAATCATGTATGCATCAATTAGAAAATGCAAGCTGAAGATTTTTCAATCTCATAGGCAATATATGGTCTATAGGAATCCTTCATATTTACCTTCAATCTTCCTGAAGTAGGCAGTGAAATCAAGTAAGGTATTCTGTGCAGGTTTCTCACACATTTTGTGTTTAAGAACACACGGGTTATTGGTCCAGGACCATGTGGCTGAGCGCACCAAGAGAAACCCAGCACACTCGGGCATCGAGGTACACAGGGCTCCACAGGCCTCGGGGGTGTCAGCCCAGGGAGTGTTTCCGAACAAGATATCATTGCCAGCGCAATCTCCAGTAGTGGACTTATAACCAGCAACAGTGCAGAGACCATTGGTTATCATCCATGTATGTCTACAGTAATCTATCAGATTTAAGAAGTCCTTGTAGTACAAACAGCTTACAGTGATTTTACTATAGGAATTATATTTAACTAACCAGGTTACAGCAGACCCCTCATTTTGTGGACCACTGTAGGTATTAGTAGTGAACCTCAAAAAACTAATATCTTCTAAACAAGAGACTATCATATTATTAAAATTTGACTAATTTACCACTTAGGAAGAAGTTTCATTTGACGGCTTTAGACTTTTTTGTGTTGGCCTATTCATTAAGTTTAAAATTAGAATTATATTTGTATGGAGCACCATGAAGTTAACTTAAGAACATACATGATGATGACAGATGTTACATAGTCTTACCAGCTGAGGTTTTATGAGGCCTGGTTAAAATGAAAACAAGCACAAGAAGAATCCTAGATTTCCACATCTTTTTTGCCTGCCTCTCCAGCTTACAATGTCAGGTACAAAGGGCATATTGCTACAAGTAGAGTAATACAGGGCTAATTGATCAGCGGACCAAGGGGTTTCCTCTTACTGCTCTCATAAACATAACCAACCCATGAACCTTAATACTAACTCAACCATTCAATAAAATCACCCCGCGCTCGGGTAGCCAAACTGGGTAAGCCACACAGTGTTGATCTTGGACTGTGTATCAAGTTGCTACAACACTAATGTGAGAGGGATTGAACCATCCATGTACCTGTTAACTGAGTATCAAACTTCAATTTGCTTTAGACCAGGTCAATACAATATAAAAGTCCTGGGCTTTGTTACTCATAAATAGCCTCACCCTAGAGTTTATAACATTAAAAACACAAAGGATGAAAATAAATCTCTCAAAGATATCTTTTTTTTGGTAGATTTGCTTTTCTATGTAGCCTGTAATTTCAACTGAACTGTTCATGTGAGGCTTATCTTTCCTTCAATTTGTCAAGGTAACAGTTTATATACCAACTACATTTAATTGGTACAAGACCATGTTTTGCCAAAATGAACTCCTGTAAATTTGAGGCACACTTTGGGTCTTTTTTGCTGACGCTACTTCTGTTCATGATGACACCCTGAAGACAGATGTATATTATAGCACCAGAACCGAATACCCTGTGTAGGCCACTATTTTGGTCAGCCCTATTATTGACCGCTATTTCCTACTCTGCAGAAATTACTGGTTCTGACACCAAACCTTCACATGTTCAAGTGAATCTACAGGAACCCAGGTTACATATAAGTTGCCATCTTCTCTGCAGTTGTTGTCAGAATACATGCATGTATAGGTATGCAGTCCCAAAAAAATCTCTTGTGTGCAGAGAAACACGAACAAGGTTAGTGCTCTTCTGCACAACCAGGGGGAGTTTGCATTCATGACATTATTGATGTCATCATGGGCTTCATAATGGACTTCATGATGTCACTGATATTGGCTCCTTCCAACATAAAGTGAAGGCACTGGTTGAAACCCATCAGCCCATTGTGTTGTTCTATTTGTGGGACTCAATGATGTGCTTTAGGGTGATGCCATTGTGACCAGAAAAGGGTGTTCAATGAAACAAGGCAGTGATAGGGAGGGGGAAGCAAAGGGCTGGAAAGGACAGGGTGGAGAAGAAAACACCATCAAGAAGCTTTACACCTTTACAAAAGAATGAGGACGTCACGGACATTGTGGGTCTGGAGAAGAGGTTAAGAAATCTAAAAAGTGCAAAATTTCATGAACAGTTGACAAAAATATTTTGCCTTCAGTTCGTGCTGTGTAAAGGCATCATAACACTCCTGAACTGGACAAGATCTTTTTTGAATTACCACACCAAAGGGCCTTCTGCAAATAATAGCATTATTTAACTGGTAACTCTAGGAATGTAAACAGGCAAGTATAAGTCCATGAGGTGCTAATAGAATTCACACCTCTGCCTCTGTGTAGCTAGAGGAAACACATAATCCCCTTTTACGTATGAAGACTGGAGACCAGCAGCAATGTATTACTGAACAGACTACCCCTGGTTGACACATTACATTTTCATGAGGAGCAGTTTAGGGTGTGGGATCAGGCTGTGGAGGTCATTACTCTTGATCTTGTTGAGAAGATCCTTTATTCACAATTTAATTAATTGTGTTCACTTACCTCCCTTCATTTATACTTCCAAAGACCATTCATAGATATCCCAATGATATCAATGTTTGTTCTCCACCTATAATTTCATTGATTCAAAAGATTAAGATGAATATAAAAAGAATGAAATTATCATCTTTGCTGATAATTTCTGTATGACATGATGATAATGTGTTTTTTTCCCCTGAAATTAAAGTAGAATGCTGCTGACGTAATAGGAAAAGCTGTTATTGTAATGTAACTGGTTTGGGATACAGGGATTGTATTCCGAGCCAACAGATTCGAAGAATAGGTTGTATTAATTATATTTCTTTATTTCAATAGATCAAGCACAGTTACAGAATGAGATATATTCTCAGGTCTTATTACTTCAGTTCACTCCCCACTCCCATACTCAAGTATGCCTCAGAACCCCATTTCTACATGAATGGGGGATAGGGGTTCTATAGTTGGGGCTATGCTGGCTTCATACAGAAAGGTTCCTCCAACAGTTCCCACTCCAGCATGAGAGTTGGGAAGGTGGAGAGTATACCTGTCACAGCATTCTCCAGGACTTGGAGACATCTGTGACAGCAACCAACCTGTAGGGAGCCCAGCTCCAACAGTGGGACTACAGCAGGGATCTGGGACCCACTGCTGTGTAGCATTCTATGGACTGGCATGAGCCAGCCTCAAGGAATACCTTGCTGGTGTCCTGGCAGGCAGGCCTTATATACCTGCCCCTGGTCAAGGTTCAGTGGGCACAAATCCGGGAGTCCCAGGCACCCAGCACCACCAGCAGCAGGGGGGAGGGGGGCCTGTACCCAGTGACCACGGGACCTTCCCGGGAAAGTTCGGGTAACCGGGCGGGAGCGCCGCAGGCGGCGTGAGGGTGAGAGGAGTAAGGCGGATCGCTACACTACCCCCCACCAGACAATATAGTAACCTTCAGTAACCGAAAGAATTGAGTATTGTTATATGAGTAACATGAGTATAACAATATATATTGTCGAAACTATATAATAGTAGAGACGACTTACTTCTCAAGACCTCAATTAAAACAATACCAGGAGTTTAGAAAACTCCTCTTACTGAAAAATACTTCAATAAAATCATATATCATCTCTCAATATTCATACATTTTCAATTCTAGAAATGCTCAAGAATATGAAACGGATAATGCAGTGATGAATATCATAGTGATTTCACAAACCAAAGTATAGCTACACATACTTATTGAACACACATCTCTAAGCTTGCTAACCCTTCTGGAAAGTCAAACTGAGGAAACAGTGTTACAGTATAAAGCACATAGCATCAACATATGAGTATTAAACACACATCTCTAAGCTTGCTAACCCTTCTGGAAAGTCAAACTGAGGAAACAGTGTTTTAGTCCAAGGCCTCTATGGTAACCTTCACGAGTATATCAACATATGTGCAGTCCCTGGTTTCATAAACCAAATAATATGTAGCCACCTGTAGCATAGTCTCTGCTTGGTCTCAAAGAGATCCAAATATATCAGCAGAATGAGTGTTCACTGTCCGTTTTGATTCACGCATATCCTGCTCAGAGAGAAGGCTTCTTAAGCATGGAGAGATATAATGTTGTATCTCCAACACAGAAAACACACACTAGCATATAAATTGGGTACTAGGCACAAGATATAAAAGTTCTCAGGAGTGTCTTTTCATATTTGTACCCTTCAAACCATACAACATTATGATAGTGCCTCTATAAAATTTTAAGTACAACAGTCGTGTTGCACTGTGCTCCATCGATGACTAACCACTGGATACAGGTAACATAATCCAACTGGAAGTCCATAAGTCAACTCTCATGTAGAACAGAGTTGCTGGAACACTGAAGTTGTACCGGAACAGTTCATAGCTGGTAGTAGGAGAAGCATGTATGTGTATCATAGCTCACATACCGCTAATCAGTTCATCAGGATGACAGGAGATTGGAGGAGGTAGAGTTCTGCAGTATTCCACCATAATCCAAATCTCCCACCACAGCTGCAGCTTCAACAGACTGTCAAAGCCCAGCAGTTGTACATCATAAGGCTTGATGGATGGCAGAGGGACAGGCAGGTCCGTACGGTAATTGTCCAGACCATCTCCGGAACCGTACCCTTCAGCATACTGTAGAGGCAGCATCCCGTCCACGACGAACACTGACTGTGAGTGTGGTGAAGTGCGTACCGGTCTATGTACATGACTGTGTACATGGTTGCGTACCTGACTCAGATTTTTCATATCTGATTGCGTACCTGTCTATGTACATTACTGTGTACATGATTGCGTATCTGACTCAGATTTTTCATATCTGACTGCGTACCTGTCTATGTATATTACTGTGTACATGATTGCGTACCTGACTTTTCCACCAACTTGCGTACTTATGTGAATATAAATCACAGTGACATGGCATAACACCTTACAAAATCATGTAACATAAGTAAAAACTTCCATCGGAGATCAAGGCTTTAGACTTAATGGCTCCGCAAGAAAATCTTTGTCTTATGCACTTAAAACCCAAAGGTTTTGGTTAGAACTTTTACCCAAAGGTTTCTGACTCCTCAATTCGAGTGTCAGCCGACATGGACTCTCCTCAAACTTACTGGGTTTGAGTTTCTTTGCAATAATGAATTCCAATGAGGAACATACTCTGTGTACCCGGGCCGGCATAGCGTCCGATCCAGGAAGGTACCCAGAGACCATATAGTCCCATTAGAATTATCTATAGGAGATTATAATTTCATCTCCTGGTTCATCTTATGTAACTGCAACTCCCGGTACAGGAGAGGGGATCAGATTGATCATCTCCTAACACACCATTGGAGACTGAATCACTGTACCATAGATGTAGTGGAGCAGAACTCCTGTCTACCCTATAGTACTTTCACCATACCACGAGACTACATCACTGTACCATAGATGTAGTGGAGCAGAACTCCTCTCTACCCTATAGTACTCTCACCATACCACGTAGTAAGTGGTATTATTATTACAGTCCTCAAAGAAATCAGTAATCTCTGAGAAGCACTCATCGTCCTCTTATGACTGTTTTGTCAAGAACGGAGTACTACTCATTCAGATCAACCAATTTTACCTTAAGAGACTTTACTTGATCAATTTACTATAAGATCAGACTACAAGGAGTAGAATTTATGCTCCCACATGGTAGTCATATCTTTTAACTATGTCTAATTGAATTATGTAGTTTGTGGTTAGGATAGTATAAGCAACCAATTCCAATAGCTTCTCTATCCTAATTTTCTCCACCAAGAGTTCTAAAGTATACAAAACATCTCTCAATTCGAGATCAGTCTTGGGTACTTCCGTCTCTTATTCCTTCATCTTCATACGAGAGTGGAGATCAGCTTTCACTGCCTCCAACTCATGTTAGTTCAATTTTGATCTACACCCTACTAGGAAAATACAATTTCCCTGAGATTAAAGGCAAATTATCAGTGAAATGAAACAGTGGCAGGAGAGCTCATCCTATCACCTCCCCAAAAACTGAATCATCACCAACAATCTCCACTGAGGGAGAAAACACCACATCCATGTTTGCAACCATGAATGGTGGTAGATCCTCACTCTCATCGCTGAGTTTTACAATGTTTTTAAGAGTGCAAGGAGCGTTTGAGTTAACCTCCTAAGCATTCATGCTGACATAAAACAAGTATTGATGAACAATGCACTGGATGTATTCATGATATTCTGAATACAATAAATGTTGAAAAAAACAAAATAATTTGGTGTTCCGGACTTACTCCGGGGGAATGTTTCTTAGTTTTGGTTTCCTCACATTTAGGAATAGCATCTCCTCATCTCAACCATTCTGGTTTCCTCATATTTAGGATTAACACCTCATTTCAACCATTCTGATTTCCTCATATTTAGGAGTAACATCTCCTCATCTCAACCATTCTGGTTTCCTCATATTTAGGCTTAACACCTCATCTCAACCATTCTGATTTTCATATTTAGGAGTAACATCTCCTCATCTCAACCATTCTGGTTCTCTCATATTTAGGAGTAACATCTCCTCATTTCAACCATTCTTAAACATCACTCCTTCCAATGATATAATAGGTTGGATTCTAGGGACAAATAACCCGACAATTACTAAGGTTTAGCCCACTACACAGATCACGGCATGTAAGTATCTTAAATAATTATTCTCATTCCAAATACCGGGAATCCCAATGCCCTCTACTGAGTAAGCAGCACCCGTTCCTGCCACATCAATTTATACCAAGAATCCGGGTTTCTCGTTGTGTTTTCTCGACAATCTGCACCAGCTGTTAACTTCCCGGGGTTCCTCGGATAAACCTCGGAGATCCGAACAAATTCGGACCTGCCGTCTGGCATATCCAGACCCCTTATCTGACTAAGTAACAGCACCCCGGCCTGCTATGCGTGCACTTCTAGGCACAGGATCCGCGGGTACATCCGTTTTAGCACTAGGAGGAGTCTTCCCGACCCTCTCCTTAGCAGCTAACTTCTTCTGCTTCTTCTTCTTTCTACTCTTAACCTTCTTAGCAGGCGCTGCTTTTGGGGTCTTTTTAGTAGACGTGGGTGCCACTTCAGGCTCTTTCCGCACCCACCTGGATTTAAGCAAAGGTACTTCTACCAAGGGTCCATCCTCATCGCCTGGTCGGCGACCCAGCCAAGGTTTCAGGCGGTCCACATTGCCAGCAACAATTTTGCCTCGGACATCTTTGAGTAACACAGTGACGTCAGATATCACTTTTGTTACCTCAAAGGGTCCATCCCATCCTCTAGAGATCTTTCCATGGACAGGTGGTTTCAATCTTACCACCTTCTGTCCTACCACATACTTCCGTTCCCTCAAGCCTGTATCATAACCAACCTTCTGATGAATAGCAGCTTTCTTCAAATGCCCTCTCACCAATGCATAGCTTTCACGCAGTTCACGCCGGAGGGTCTCCGTAAATGCCACACGACATGGGAGATCCTTCCTCCGCAGAACACTGCCAAAAACTAAATCAGCTGGCATGATGATCTCAGATCCGAACACTAGGCTATTAGGAGTGCAACCAGTGGATGCATGCACTGTACAATTGTAAGCATGGGCTACATACTGAGAAAAGGTATCCCAGTCATCCTGCTTAGAATTAACTAACGCAGTCAGCCCCTGTATCAATGTACGATTGAACCTCTCAACCATCCCATCCGACTGCAGTCGATAGGGATTAGTGCGTGTCTTCACTATTGCCAACTCATCCATCATCCCTTGGAAGAGACGAGATTCAAACTCCCTGCCTTGGTCTGAATGCAGCATGAGGGGTGCACCAAATGTTAGGACCCACTCCTTAACCAGAGCTTGTGCACAAGTAAGCGCAGTATGATCTTTCATAGGAATTACCCGTACAAACTTGGTATAGTAGTCTTGTACCACCATCATGCACACATTGGAGTTAGCGGTTGTCTGGAAACCAGTGATGATGTCAATGGCTATCCTAGCAAACCTAACTCCAAATAATTCTTGTACCAGCGAACTCTTACCTTTCCCAGGGCCAGGCTTAACCAAGCAACACGTTGGACATTCTGTTAACCAACGTATGACGTCCTTAGACATCCCTGGCCAGTAATATCGCATTGCTAGCTTGTCCAGTGTTCGCTTTCTGCCGAAATGGGCAGAGGTCTGGTGACAATGAAAGTACTCGAAAACCTCCCAACGTAGAGATGCAGGTAAAACTATTTGCAATCTCCTCCTAGATTTTCCTTCAAGAGTCTTCCATCTACACAATAGGCCATCTCGTACAATCAACTGAGACCACTGGCCCACCAGATTCCTCACCTCCACACTTTCCAATGACAGAGCTGGATTCCGTATCACGTTGATACCTTCGTCCTCCTGCTGAGCTTCAAGTATGGACTCCGCCGACCAGAACACCAAGTTCTCTTCCCAGGCTGAATCAAAATTCATTATTGGAGCCACCAACGCGTTATGTATGCCACAATCTTCACAGTCCAACCTTGCACATCTTCGGATTGGCCTCCTAGACAAGCAATCCGCATTCACGTGCTTCACTCCGCTCCGATGCTGAATCTGGGCATTCTCTATTCCCAATTCAGACAACGCGGAGATCCATCTACCCATCATCCCATCTGCTTCCTTGAAATTAAGGAGCCATCTCAAGGATGAATGATCTGTACGCAGAATGAAATTCCCACCATACAAATAATGGCGGAATTTCTTCGTGTATACCACTATGGCTAACAGCTCTCTTTTGGTGGTGCAATAATTACGTTGAGTTTTACTCAAGCTGTTGCTAGCAAATGCCAAGGGCACTTCCTTCCCCTCCTGTACTTGGGATAAGACAGCGCCTATGCTGTCGTTGCTAGCGTCGGTGTCTAGGATGAACTGATCACCCTCAGTAGGATAGCTCAGCACAGGAGTTACCGTAAATAACTCCTTTAGCTTCTGAAAAGCCTGTTCAGCTAATTCCGTCCAAATAAATGGAGGTAGCTTCAACATTCCCTTCCTTTTTCCTACTACCAGCGCCTGTAAAGGAGCCGACACCTCAGCAAATCCGGGAATGAAATCGCGGTAGTATGAGCAAAAACCCAAAAACGATCTTACTTCCTTCTGATCTTTTGGCGTTGCCCAACTCGCTACTGCCTCTAATTTCCCTGGATCCGCCGAAATACCTGTGCCACTGACAATTCGGCCCAGATATTCCACTGATTGCCTGAAGAACTTGCATTTCTTAGCTTTCAGTCTCAGGTTATAGGATCTCAGTCGATCCATCACCATGGTCAAATTTGATAGACACTCCTCCCGAGTTTTCCCGAAAACTATGATGTCGTCCAGATAAACCAGACAGTTTTTCCACAACAATCCCCTTAGCATTGTCTCCATCATATTCTCGAAAGTAGCCGGAGCATTGCACAAGCCAAACGGCATCACATTGAACTCAAACAACCCCCTGTGGGTTGTGAACGCTGTCTTTTCCTTATCCTCTGGGTGCATCCCAATCTGCCAGTAGCCTGACTGCAGATCTAAGGTACAAAACCAGTGATTGCCACCCAAGGAATCTAGACTTTCATCAATGCGTGGTAAGGGGTAGGCATTCTTCCTCGTAATCCCATTTAGTCTCCTGTAATCTATACAGAACCGACAGGTGCCATCCTTTTTGGTAACCATTACCACTGGACTAGCCCATGGACTATCAGAAGGCCTTATTATCCCTTCCCCTAACATCTTGTCCACCTCATCCTCCAATGCCTGTTTCTTAGACAAAGGCAGACGCCGGTAAGGCAAGCGTAACGGCGGGCTAGAACCGGTGTCTATCCGATGAGTTACTCGGTCAGTTCTACCCAACTGCTCTCCTGGAGCAGAGAACAAGTCTGCATTCTCACACAACAATTGAGCCAGACTCCCTTTGTCCTCCTCCTTCACTAGGTGGCTATCTGTCACTAATGGTAAAAGATGCAGTGGTAATCCATAGCCTTCCTTCCTATCCTGCTCTCCAGTGTCTTGTAACACCACTGGCATAGCGGATGGATCCAAAGCCCCCAATTCCACTGCCCTCTTTGCTGCTAACTCCACCTCTGGTGAGTCAGCTCTTCCTACCACATCAGCATATGTTACGTCCCCAAAGGTTGTCCCTTTTTCCAGGTACACATCCTGAAAAGTCATATTACTGACTGGTACCACTGTTCGTCTTGAACTTTGTACCAGGGTACAAGTTGAAGTCAGACCAAGCTTCCGAAGCTGCTCATTGTCTGGCTCAACCACACCCATGCGATTGAATTCCACATCTCGGCTATATACAACTACATTGCATACATGGCGAGGAGGAATTCTGACTGTCTGAGCAACGGAAGAGACGCCTGAAATCTTTCGAAGGACAAAACTAACTCTCAATTCAGATGGAAACTTTATCACCACTTCACCAGTGACACTGTCCAATCCTACTCCATAGAGAGCACAAAAATCCATCCCAAGGATTCCCTGATCCGTTATCTCAGCCACAATCGGGGATATGACGAAAGATGTCCCATTCGTCACCAGTGATAGCACTTGTTTGCCATATGTCTGCATATGAGATCCATCCGCAGTCCGAACCCGATCGCCCCTGAAAGGTTTATCAGGCAGGTCTGCAAACGTGCGGAAGAAATCCCTACCGATCATGGAGTGGCTTGCCCCAGTATCAATAAGAAATTCCGCCGAACGCCCATGAATCTTTACAGGCAAGTACCAGCGCCTTCCCTTTAAAGGGGAGGGCATGTCTGCAAAGCGTTGGAAATCCCCATTACCGCCCAGATCAAAACCACGTCTCTGTAGAAATTCCACTACAGGATCCTCTGGGTTGAGTTGCATGTCACAAACTTTGTGCACCATACCTGCCAACTCATTTTCACAAGCAGCATCAGGGGGTGCTACCTCCCCAATGCCTATCTCGCTTGGTTCCTGGGGCCCCGTCTCATCCTGTTGGCGTCCCAACCCGGATGCGGCCTTACCCAGCGTTAACAGTAATGATTCTTCCTCAACTAAGCAGGGGCTAGTACCCTTAACGACACAAGTTGGGGCTGTTGTTTTGTCATCAACAACAGCCCTTTTCAGTTTTCCGGCGGTGGTGGGGCGGAATTGGAAGCAGGCCCATCTTTTTGCTCTCTCAAGACAATCTCTGTCTCAGGACCTTCTGTCCCACACTGTTTAGCAAAATGCCCTCGCTTCCCACACCTATGGCATACAGAATCCTTACTAGACTTTGCCTTTTTAGGATTTGTCTTCTTACCCCATTCAGCTCTACCCACTCGCTTCATGACCCTTTTGATCATGGACTCCATTTTCTTGTCAAGTAGTAACTCCTCTACCATACTAGTAGACTCCTCTACATCTGACTTGGAATGGGGTGTATGTGCTGCCACCTCTTGTGACTCAGCAGCAACTTGACCCTCACTTAATACACAGGGTCTATATGCTCCCTCTGGTGTCACATTGACAGTTCGCAACAGCTTTCTCTTCAACAAACAGTCCCCAGTGAGATCAATGATGTCTGCTAGTGACATCTTTGTCTTCCACTGGGATCTTACTTCAGCCCGTAAGACATTGTCTTCCAACCCATCGATGTATATCCCCCTAGTTTCCTCACTAACCAGGGATCGCTTGGTGAAAAAGACTCAAATGCCTCCATAGCCAAAACCCAAAGCGCCATGCCAAACTGTCGGTGTCCTTCACCCTTCCGTTGCACACAGGCCTCCAACTCAGCCTCTTGGTCGGTTCCCGATTCAGAACCTAGAACCCAAGCAGCACATACGACTAGGCCTTCATATGTGCCATCGCCGTCGAGTTCGAAGGCGGTGAGAGCGGCGTCACCAGGACCATCAAGCAGACACCATGCCAAGGAGGCCAGGCATTCCTCGCCGACCCATCCATTATTACGCATGTCTGCAGCGAAGCGAACAAACCACCTTCTCCATGGAATCGTACCATCAAATAGCTTCAGCTCATTTGCTCGTCTCTTAACCGGCGTCACACCTGAACTCACAGGTCTCCTTGCCACTGCTAAGGACCATTCCACAGATCTACTGTTCCCAACTTCACTATGCACAGCATCAATCCCCATTGCCCTGATAGCAGGGTTAGATTGATACACCAGTTCCTCAGACATAGACATCTTTCTATGTTGCCCTTCTGGTGGGGTCACACCCATTCTTTGCTGCGTCCCATCATGACCCGCTAAACTACAAAGGGTTTCCTCTAACCCTTCCTTCCATTCAACTATCCTACAAGGAGATTCCCCTTCATCCTGTTCCCTTCTAAGTCCGAGTGTCATGGCACTATCCATTATAACCTTGCTCCCATCTGGTTGTCTCGTAACCCCTGGAGCCTCAGATTCCGGGTTTTCAATTACACTTGGCATCACCCTGAGAGTAACCCGGTCCTTAGGATCCACAGCCGGAGTCTCATTCCCCATCTCCTTGCCTACCTCCCCTCCAGGAGTAGGAAGAGAATCAGTTTGAGCCTCCCTCCCTGTATCACCACTGACCGGCATCAATTCAGATGTGCCCTCCATGTGTAACTCTACTGACCCTAAAACCGACTGTGTCATGACCAGCTCACCGTGTGTTACCTTCTGCGCACTACCTGGATAAACTCGGGAGAGATCGGCACGACCCGGAGAAAGCCGGGAAGCAGCCTCGGCTAACTCCCGCCTCTCACCGGCGCCCAGTGTAGTATCCACTACCACTCCCTGAGTTACCTCCTGCGCACTACCCGGATCAACTCGGGAGAAACCAGCACGACCCGGAGAAAGCCGGGAAGCAGCCTCGGCTAACTCCCGCTTCTCACCGGCGCCCAGTGTAGTATCCACTACCACTCCCTGAGTTACCCTATCAACCTTGTAGTTTGGCCTCATGGCCAGAGGGAGTTCCAGTGCCCCCAAGTCTATCTCTAGACCGGGCCCACCTTCAGAAGGCTCACCTCTACCAATCCCAACAACTACCATCCTGAAAAAACAAAATAACCACACACTTTTCACCTATGGAACCTTACTCCTACTAGATAGTCACACACAAAAGCAATAGATATATCAAACTCTGTCCTTACCAAACCCATAGAATAAAATTCCTATAATACCTATATATGTATATGTATAGACCACACAGTGTTCAGGGTCCACGTAAACACTTCAGATTACGTGTCCCTACCAATCAATGTATCACCTGATACGGTCACAGTCTAGTGAACACAATCACAGACCCTGTAGGGTGAGTTGCACTATAGGCCTACTTGCCAACTTCACGGTGCACTGCCAACAATCCCCTACCAGTCTATACCTACAGGAACCATCCTTAATATTCTAAAGTTAGTAGCTTGACCTATACCCTAAACAGAAAATATAAATTTTATACTTACCTAAAATGGTCACGGCACCAGTGTAACTGGTTCGGGATACAGGGATTGTATTCCGAGCCAACAGATTCGAAGAATAGGTTGTATTAATTATATTTCTTTATTTCAATAGATCAAGCACAGTTACAGAATGAGATATATTCTCAGGTCTTATTACTTCAGTTCACTCCCCACTCCCATACTCAAGTATGCCTCAGAACCCCACTTCTACAGGAATGGGGGATAGGGGTTCTATAGTTGGGGCTATGCTGGCTTCATACAGAAAGGTTCCTCCAACAGTTCCCACTCCAGCATGAGAGTTGGGAAGGTGGAGAGTATACCTGTCACAGCATTCTCCAGGACTTGGAGACATCTGTGACAGCAACCAACCTGAAGGGAGCCCAGCTCCAACAGTGGGACTACAGCAGGGATCTGGGACCCACTGCTGTGTAGCACTCTATGGACTGGCATGAGCCAGCCTCAAGGAATACCTTGCTGGTGTCCTGGCAGGCAGGCCTTATATACCTGCCCCTGGTCAAGGTTCAGTGGGCACAAATCCGGGAGTCCCAGGCACCCAGCACCACCAGCAGCAGGGGGGAGGCAAGTTGAGAAATGACAGTGCGGTCTGCGTCGGTTTCAAGTCACCCCCAACCACATAAGGCTAAAGGGATATCGGGCTGGGGGGTATCACGAAACTGCTTGGTGGCCGCTCAGCTTGGGATCAGCTGATCGTTGACCCACATTTAGATTGATACAATGACACTTTTTTGAATCACATTTCTTGAAAATGGCTCATATCAAAGGTAAATCTCAACCAATATTCACCTTATTAGGCTCGTTAGCTGCAGAAATGTCATCTTTATTAGGGCCTAGTGTGTCAGCCCTCCACCCCCCCTACTTTTTGTTTAATTTGACTTTGTTTGGGAATTTTGGCGAGTAGAACGCTTCGACCATGTCAGGTTTCAGGGATGAATTTGTCGATCAAAAAGTAGAATTTCCGAGTACCGCGATGTCCGTAAAAAGCGTGTTCCACTCTGCTTAGGTCTTAGCTGAGGCCAGAAATGAAACCCTGACAAAATTCTGATCAAAATGCACTATTTACAGGTCCAAATCGGACAAGATTTCATTTTTTCAATTTATGAAGAATATTGTGAAAATTGAAACTAAAATATGGCATGGTGGGTTTAGGAGGGGGGGGGGCGTAAAAATTTCAGACCCCTCCCGAGGAGGAGGGGGGGTGTAAAAAATTCTGACCCCTCTTGAAGGAGGGGGGGGGGGGCTTTTAGCAAAGGGACCCCCCCCCCCCCCCCCCCGCCCCACCCCAGCTACTATTGACTAAGAGACCAGCGCATGCGAGACGAGTTCAGAAATGTTCAATTTATCTCTCTATCATGTTTAGTTCCAGAGCTAGGTGAATATTAGTAACCTTTTGTCCCCCCCCCCCCCACTGGAGCTGTCTGTGGTTTAATACATGTAAAACCCGGTAGTTAACACTCAGAAAGGTTATTAGAGTTGCCTGTGCTTTAATACATGTAAATACTCGGTATTTAACACTCAGGAAGGTAAATAGAGCTGTCTGTGGTTTAATACATGTAAATACCCGGTAGTGACTTTAAATAAAAGGCCATGGTTCTTCAGAAGTTAAAGTTCTTTTTCTGCCATTTTATATGTAAATTCTTATATTTTCCAGTGAACATGAGCGGTACGAGCAGGAGTCGCACAAACGGGAGCCACGGGAGCGGGAGTCGCCGGAGTCGCAGGAGCGGGAGCCTTGGCCACGTGGACACAGCACTCAGAACCTTGATCAGGGGCTCTTCAACACGTCTAAGGGCTCCAACCACTCCTCCTTGGGTCAGCATTTTGCATGAATGCTGATTAGGACCCAAATTGTGAGTAGCACAGCTCATGTCGTGTAACCCAGTTAGGCTCCATCCCTCAACCCCAAATTTTAGCTAAGGGACCCAAATTTTATACAGATCTGTGGTAGTCCTCGCAAAAAGAATTTCTCAAATATTGTGTCTAGGTACCTCAAAATTGAACATTTCCAAAGGGCCAGTGGGGGGGGGGGACTGAAAAAACTGTGCGCGCGCCCCTGTTCACACCAACGAGTTCAGTTCATGTTCACTAAATAACTACTGCATATTATGCAATATCTCCCAGAAATTCTCATTCTTTGGACATCTGTGGTAGTCCCAGCAAAAGGAAATTCTCAAATATCATGTCTAGGCACCTCAAAACTTAAAAGAGCAGAATGAAGAATATTGTGAAAATCTAAACTAAAATATGGCATGGTGGGTTTGGGAGGGGGGGGCGTAAAAATTTTCGACCCCTCCTGAGGGGAGGGGGGGGCGTAAAAAATTCTGACCCCTCTTGAGGGGCGGGGGCTTTTAGCTAAGAGACCCCCCCCCCAAAAAATCTTTGGGATTGCGCCAAATGAAGTGTCTCTGCGAGAGGAGTTCAGAAATGTTCGATTTATCTCTCTATCATGTATAGTTCCTGAGCTATGGGACCCCGCCCCCCCCCCCCCCCCACCCCAGCTACTATTGACTAAGAGACCAGCGCATGCGAGACGAGTTCAGAAATGTTCAATTCATCTCTCTATCATGTTTAGTTCCAGAGCTAGGTGAATGTTAGTAACCTTTTGTCCCCACCGCCTGGAGCTGTCTGTGAAAATCTAAACTAAAATATGGCATGGTGGGTTTGGGAGGGGGGGCGTAAAAATATCTGACCCCTACCGCGATGTCCGTAAAAAGCGTGTTCCACTCTGCTTAGGTCTTAGCAAAGGCCAGAAATGAAACCCTGACAAGATTCTGATCAAAATGCACTATTTACAGGTCCAAATCGGACAAGATTTCATTTTTTCAATTTATGAAGAATATTGTGAAAATCGAAACTAAAATATGGCATGGTGGGTTTGGGAGGGGGCGGGCGTAAAAATTTCAGACCCCTCCCGAGGAGGGGGGGTGTAAAAAATTCTGACCCCTCTTGAAGGAGGGGGGGGGGCTTTTAGCTAAGGGACCCCCACCCCAGCTACTATTGACTAAGAGACCAGCGCATACGAGACGAGTTCAGAAATGTTCAATTTATCTCTCTATCATGTTTAGTTCCAGAGCTAGGTGAATATTAGTAACCTTTTGTCCCCCACGCTTGGAGCTGTCTGTGAAAATCTAAACTTAAATATGGCATGGTGGGTTTGGGAGGGGGGGGCGTAAAAATTTCTGACCCCTACCGCGATGTCCGTAAAAAGCGTGTTCCACTCTGCTTAGGTCTTAGCTGAGGCCAGAAATGAAACCCTGACAAAATTCTGATCAAAATGCACTATTTACAGGTCCAAATCGGACAAGATTTCATTTTTTTTCAATTTATGAAGAATATTGTGAAAATTGAAACTAAAATATGGCATGGTGGGTTTGGGAGGGGGGGGGCGTAAAAATTTCAGACCCCTCCCGAGGAGGAGGGGGGGTGTAAAAAATTCTGACCCCTCTTGAAGGAGGGGGGGGGCTTTTAGCTAAGGGACCCCCCCCCCCCCCGCCCCACCCCAGCTACTATTGACTAAGAGACCAGCGCATGCGAGACGAGTTCAGAAATGTTCAATTTATCTCTCTATCATGTTTAGTTCCAGAGCTAGGTGAATATTAGTAACCTTTTGTCCCCCCCCCCCTACTGGAGCTGTCTGTGGTTTAATACATGTAAAACCCGGTAGTTAACACTCAGAAAGGTTATTAGAGTTGCCTGTGCTTTAATACATGTAAATACTCGGTATTTAACACTCAGGAAGGTAAATAGAGCTGTCTGTGGTTTAATACATGTAAATACCCGGTAGTGACTTTAAATAAATGGCCATGGTTCTTCAGAAGTTAAAGTTCTTTTTCTGCCATTTTATATGTAAATTCTTATATTTTCCAGTGAACATGAGCGGTACGAGCAGGAGTCGCACAAACGGGAGCCACGGGAGCGGGAGTCGCCGGAGTCGCAGGAGCGGGAGCCTTGGCCACGTGGACACAGCACTCAGAACCTTGATCAGGGGCTCTTCAACACGTCTAAGGGCTCCAACCACTCCTCCTTGGGTCAGCATTTTGCATGAATGCTGATTAGGACCCAAATTGTGAGTAGCACAGCTCATGTCGTGTAACCCAGTTAGGCTCCATCCCTCAACCCCAAATTTTAGCTAAGGGACCCAAATTTTATACAGATCTGTGGTAGTCCCCGCAAAAAGAATTTCTCAAATATTGTGTCTAGGTACCTCAAAATTGAACATTTCCAAAGGGCCAGTGGGGGGGGGGGGCTGAAAAAACTGTGCGCGCGCCCCTGTTCACACCAACGAGTTCAGTTCATGTTCACTAAATAACTACTGCATATTATGCAATATCTCCCAGAAATTCTCATTCTTTGGACATCTGTGGTAGTCCCAGCAAAAGGAAATTCTCAAATATCATGTCTAGGTACCTCAAAACTTAAAAGAGCAGAATGAAGAATATTGTGAAAATCTAAACTAAAATATGGCATGGTGGGTTTGGGAGGGGGGGGGCGTAAACATTTTCGACCCCTCCTGAGGGGAGGGGGGGGGCGTAAAAAATTCTGACCCCTCTTGAGGGGCGGGGGCTTTTAGCTAAGAGACCCCCCCCCCCAAAAAAATCTTTGGGATTGCGCCAAATGAAGTGTCTCTGCGAGAGGAGTTCAGAAATGTTCGATTTATCTCTCTATCATGTATAGTTCCTGAGCTATGGGACCCCGCCCCCCCCCCCCCACCCCAGCTACTATTGACTAAGAGACCAGCGCATGCGAGACGAGTTCAGAAATGTTCAATTCATCTCTCTATCATGTTTAGTTCCAGAGCTAGGTGAATGTTAGTAACCTTTTGTCCCCACCGCCTGGAGCTGTCTGTGAAAATCTAAACTAAAATATGGCATGGTGGGTTTGGGAGGGGGGGCGTAAAAATATCTGACCCCTACCGCGATGTCCGTAAAAAGCGTGTTCCACTCTGCTTAGGTCTTAGCAAAGGCCAGAAATGAAACCCTGACAAGATTCTGATCAAAATGCACTATTTACAGGTCCAAATCGGACAAGATTTCATTTTTTCAATTTATGAAGAATATTGTGAAAATCGAAACTAAAATATGGCATGGTGGGTTTGGGAGGGGGGGGCGTAAAAATTTCTGACCCCTACCGCGATGTCCGTAAAAAGCGTGTTCCACTCTGCTTAGGTCTTAGCTGAGGCCAGAAATGAAACCCTGACAAAATTCTGATCAAAATGCACTATTTACAGGTCCAAATCGGACAAGATTTCATTTTTTTTCAATTTATGAAGAATATTGTGAAAATCGAAACTAAAATATGGCATGGTGGGTTTGGGAGGGGGGGGGGCGTAAACATTTCAGACCCCTCCCGAGGAGGGGGGGGTGTAAAAAATTCTGACCCCTCTTGAAGGAAGGGGGGGGGGGGCTTTTAGCTAAGGGACCCCCACCCCAGCTACTATTGACTAAGAGACCAGCGCATACGAGACGAGTTCAGAAATGTTCAATTTATCTCTCTATCATGTTTAGTTCCAGAGCTAGGTGAATATTAGTAACCTTTTGTCCCCCCCCCCTGGAGCTGTCTGTGGTTTAATACATGTAAAACCCGGTAGTTAACACTCAGAAAGGTTATTAGAGTTGCCTGTGCTTTAATACATGTAAATACCCGGTATTTAACACTCAGAAAGGTTAATAGAGCTGTCTGTGGTTTAATACATGTAAATACCCGGTAGTGACTTTGAATAAAAGGCCATGGTTCTTCAGAAGTTAAAGTTCTTTTTCTGCCAATTTTTTATATGTAAATTCTTATATTTTCCAGTGAACGCGAGCGGTACGAGCGGGAGTCGCACGAACGGGAGCCAGAGGAGCGGGAGTCGCCGGAGTCACAGGAGCGGGAGCCTTGGCCAAATGGACACAGCACAGAACCTTGATCAGGGGCTTTTCAACACGTCTAGGGCCTCCAACCACTCCTCCTCGGGTCAGCATTATGCATGAATGCTGATTAGGACCCAAATTGCGAGTAGCACAGCTCATGTCATTTAAACCAGTTAGGCTCCATCCCTCGACCCGAAATTTTCTAACCCGCAAATATACATCTCTGACTCATTGCAGGTCTGTTTTTGGAAAGATTAACGATGAATTCATCCCCTGGGAACACTTTTAGTTTTTTTAAATTCTTCTATCGGTAGTGACTTTTAATGAGCAAATTTGTTTATCTTTCAAATTAAAACATAATCCTACCACTGATGCATACATGTCTATACCTGTAGTTATACCTAACTCACTAACTCTGAAATAAATCCCAAATGCCTAAACAACCCTGCATAAATATTAAATCCAGTATCTTCTCAAACAAGTGAGGGCTAGCAAACAGATGGAATCTGTTTGCGCCCTCACTTGTACCTAGCATATGATAATGCTATCTGTTAAGCACTACGATCTGTATGCTCACGGTGTGGCGTAAAAAAGTTGTACGCCCACGTGTGGGCGTATGGGGCCGTATGCACACATGTGGGCGTACAGCGCTAGGCCGTGGGCGTATGATAAAGTAGTGCGGGGGTGAGGCGGGAGGACGGGGACGCTGTGTGGCGACCCCAAGCGGGAGTTTCATGCACTAGCGGCCGCGCGTGGATTTAGGTCACGTAAGTAGGTCAACCGTAGCGCCCCTCGCGGACTGGCCGGGAACTAAGCCGCCCGGCGACAATAAGCGCGGCAAATTGGTGTCGCCCCCTTGCGGGGAAGAGGCACACTAGGGATTAGCAGACGAATTTTAATCACAGTTCTTCAAAATGGCTAACGAAGAAGAGACGTACCTCATCGCCAACTGTGCTAACTTGATAATAGATCAAGCAGTGGTGGGTCAAGTTGCCGAAATCTTCCATGAGTTGACTATAGAAGGCGGTGGTGAAGTCCAAGAAAATGGAGGTGGGTTGGATTTGTTGGTGGAGACCATAAACGGAGGACTGCATAGCGACATCGTCCAAGAATTGCAGGATTTGGCTCTGGAAGACGAAAAAAAGTTTTGTGAAGTTGAGGAAAACAATGCCGGTTTTGGAGACATAGAGGCACTTGTTTCCAGTATTGAGTCAAGACAAGAAATGCAGAGGCACATAGATGCAGTAAATGGGCAGGAACCAGAAGAGTTTGACATTTCAGACGACATTCTGCAGCAAGCCGAGTTGGTTCCAAACGATGATTGTAGAGCCAAGGGTTCTTCTACTTCCCCTGCTGGAGAGCCTACCCCACCACCTGCACAAGCTGAGATGCTTAATGATCAACAGCTTGCCCAGTATGTCCAGAACCAGAAGCCTATAAACACAGTACGTCGTACAAAGCAGGTAAGACTTCATTTTAAAATAATTAAAATAATTAATTTAAATTTTTAAAAAGGACCGTAAAATAATATTTCTGTTAAAAAAGAATTCCATTATACACCAGTAAGCACGAGTATTTATAGGAAAAGGCATGCCAGCATTTTAATAAAAATAAAATTGAATAAAAACAAAGGGAAATACAGAAATGTTTTTGTTTTAAAAAATCAATGATAATTTACCTTGTTTTTCCTTTTTGATTGAAGGTGATCAGCAAGTTTGAGGAGTGGCTCGCTGTTACCCATCTTGATGGTCGACCCATTCACACATTGGACGCCACAAAGCTGAACAATTACTTGAGTAATTATCTACTGACTGTGAAGAGACTGGATGGTTCCGACTTTGAACCTGACACCCTTACGTCCATACAGCGGGGCATTGACAGGTATTTAATCTTGAAATCTGGAAATAAATAATAGTAGTTTACTATACATTTTTCAAGTAATTGATAAAGACTAAAATTAATTATAATAGAGATTTATTGATATTAAATTTCAATATATTTTAAAATTGTAGCCTGTACCGTAAATATGCATAAAAAAGTGTAGTTAATTTTCAAATTAAAACTTTGATATTTAAAATAAGTGATAAAACCCCCTTCTTTTTTTTTACCAAAACCAAATATTTTAAAATTCTTTTTTTTTTTGGGACAGATACCTCAAGGCACACCATTACCCCTACCAGATACTAGTGGACCGAGAGTTTGAGCCCAGCAGATCAATACTTTGCTCCAGGAGGAAGGCACTGAAGAGTAAGGGGAAAGGTGGTAGGCCCAATCGCAGTGATGCCATAACAGACGAGCAGCTGGAGGAATTATGGGCCAAGGAGGTGTTTGGGGGGAGAACTCCCAAGAGTTTGCAAGATACTATTTATTATTATATTGCTTGTGCCTTTGGTTTCCGTGGTTGCCATGAAGGCCGCCAACTTTGCTGGGGAGATGTCTTCTTAGGCAGAGAGGAAGATGGAAAAATGTACCTTGAGCTCAGGTGTGAACGGCTTACAAAAACACGCCAGGGGGCAGAAGGGGGCCACACCCGACCCTATAATCCACGCCTCTATGCCAACAGTGATGACACAAGTTGCCCAATTCAGCTCTACCTACTATATGCAGAGAGAAGACCAGCAGCTATGAGGGCACCAACCTCACCTTTCTTTCTCACCCCCAAACAAGATGTCAACAAACAAGACACATGTTGGTACAAGAGTGGTGCCATGGGTATCAACAAGCTGGCCAATATAATGCCCTCTGTGGCCCAGGCTGCAGGCCTAGATGGCAGGATAACAAATCACAGTATTAGGCGCACAACGTGTCAAAACCTTGTGACATCTAATGTGCCCTCCACCTCGGCCATCCAGCTGACTGGCCACAAGAGGGTAGATAGTCTCTCAAATTATGCACAGGCAACCAAGGCACAGAGAAGAGAGATCAGCATGATAGCCACTGGTCAAGTGAAACCCTCCACTGCTGTATGCCTTTTGAACCCCCCTACCCCCCCTCCTCCAACCATGCCAGAGCCACACCCACATTCAGGTGCCTTAGCCCAGCCTCAACTACAGATTATCCCGGTATCTCAGCCTCAACTCTCACCTGGTCAGCCTCAACTCCCAGCCTATGCCACTCCTTAGCCTCAGTTCCCAGCCTATGCCCCACCTCAGCCTCAGCTCCAACCCTATGCGCCACCTCAGCCTCAGCTCCAACCATATGCCCCTCCTCAGCCTCAGTTAGCTGTACTACACCCACAGCCTGCAGTTGGAGCTGTAGCCCCGACCTACCCCCCACCACCAGCCCCCGTCCAGGCTCATCCCATGGCCGGAGTCGCAGCGCAAGCAGCGGGGATGTTGGCTGCAGCGAACATTTCTGGAGGGAATGTAAACATCAGTTTCAATTATTGCCCCCGATCATCTAACGTGTCCTCTAACACTGACATGGATGTGTTCAACAACCAGAAGTGACTCTTGTCTACAGTACCTTGACATACAATTGACATTTAAGCGAGTTTTAATGCTCATTTACCTTGTTATTTGTTGAGACATTATTATTAAAATCCACGTGCTTCGGAGTTCTTTGAAGACGATGAAAACAGGGCGTAGTGATACAAAATCCACCGTCGTGAAATTAGTAATAAAAGTTGCCTCTGTGGCTTTTTTTGTTGAAACTTGCCTATTTTGCTTTTAAATGATAACGTATTTGATATACCACTATTTAAAACCTAATTTACGTCTAAAATAAAGTAAAATACCTTAGTCATACAGAGAAAATAGTTCCTAGCGGCGGTAGAAATATGGGAGGGTCTCAGTGCTTCTACGCAGTTCATAAAGAATAGGGCGCAGTGTGCCAGTGTTGCCGTATCACACACGTCTGTTTGGGGCGCCGTCTTACGGCGAAAATTAGAACTACGCATCAAAACACCGGGAGGTGGCGTCTGAGTCGCAACATCCGGCGAAAATGGCGATGAATCGAGAAATAAGGTAAGGAAATGTAGAAAATGATCATTTTAACGAGGAATGGCTAGGTATAATAAAACCAAAACCACACTCGAATGCGTCCAGACGTCTGTACGGCTTTCGCGTATGCCTACGTGTACGGGCTCTCGTGCTACGCTTCGCTACGCACTCGAGCCCGTACACGGAGGCATACGCTCAAGCCGTACAGAGTCTGGACGCATTCTCGTGCAGTTTTGGATTAGTATCCTTCAATTTCATCCTACTCTACATTGTATAGTATCGTATTGTCCTCCCTCTCCCTCTATCTTCATCTCAATGTTCCTCCCTGTTCTGTCTCTCCTTCTAGTAGGGACTTCAGGGGAGATATTTTGTGACCAGTAAACGTAGGATGTTGTGCGCAAGGTGATAGTACTTTTGGTTTCTTATTTAAACAGTAGGATGTGGTTCTATCCTGGCCATAGCCCTAGTTATGCTTAAAGCATATTAAATATCAAAGCTTCAGTCATTTCAAGCAACATTACAGTAATGGACTTTCTTCCCTTTACTGCTGGGTGATGTATCTAAGCAAGAAGAAGAAGCTCATCCATGTACATAATCATTTTCAGCACAGCTCTGCTATATTAACTCAATTTTATGATTGCCAAATTCAGTCGTGGATGTTATCTTTACTACCCTATATCCTTTGTCACTCACTGACAAGATTAGTAGTTAAATAGGCTGCCCACTACGATTGATTAAATTGGGAATACATTGCAAAAAAGAGAAAGTGCAGAACAATAATGAATTAGATTTGTAATCTGATTTGATATATTATGTAGCCACTGTTTTTTTCCAGTTGATCTACCTGTATGAGGTTAGGAAGCTACAGGTCTTTTGCTGCATTTAGATGTCTGCCTTCATCAGTGATTTTGATATCGTAGATGGCTACTTTTAGAACCCATGATCTGTGAAGCATGTTTTTAACATAATTCTACAGGGGTTTAACATACTAAGGGCTTTCTTACTCTCTTACCAAATATTTTTAGAATTGAAATGTATCCTTTGTCAGGAAATTTTGTTACTGGGCATTATTTTATTATGTGTTTTGGTGAAACCCAATACTAATGCTTTGTCTTTGGGTGAGCGCTTCTGTATTCTGATGTGAAATGATCAAAGATATGAAGGGAAAAGGCAAATAAGAATTCAAAGCTGAGTGATCACTTATCACAAACACCAACTGTAATTAAAGTTATTTACATCAAAATATTGGTCATCAAGCAGCTGTTTCTGCATGGGGAGCCTATTATTGTTATCACGGTTATCAAAAGGTCCAGGACATCACCATTTTACTGGAGATAGATAGATTGATGTTATTACAAATAATATGCAAGAGGTCATTGCAGTACCAGATTCAACCCAGCCCTTCAAAATAGTAGCTCCTTCAGAGTAAACATTCCAATGCCAAAGAAGTAAACCTCCGCCATCAAATGAAAATCTTGTTAAAGGAGGATTGATGACATTTTAATCCAGGCTCTCCACAGAGGACATTCAGTCCTGAGAAGCCTTTTGAAAGAAGGTGGCCAAGAGGAGATGTTCGTCAGATGGCCCTGATGTTTTTATTAACTTTTTGCTGGTTCCTGAGCTTTTGGATTCAGTGAGCTGGCAAGGCAGTGCACATGTAAGGGATCAGCACTCAGGAGGACTAACCAGGACGATCCTTCCGGCGAATAGGAGGAAACATGTATATGCAAAGACCAACTCCTGTTGACTTAGTTTATAATATCCAACCATGAGGATAAATTCTTTAGGACGGTATAAACCATGGTTCTCTACAACTACCAATGCTGAAGAAGAACACCTATACTGGATGTTGGTTCAAGGCCGGAGCAAGTCCTAAAGTAGAGAGCAGCTCATGGTGGGTTGGCAGAGAGTTTCCAGACAAGTTGTTACAAGTTTACTACTACCTCAAGAGGCCACATTGAGTTCACCCATCTACCAACAGCCCGGCCCCTCTGGTCTACTCTGATAAGGCCAGGCTGCTTTTTATTCCCCCTCCTTAGAGCCTAAATATCTGCCATACCTCTCTGGCCCTATTCATGGACATATTTAGGTTTTGCCCATAACGTCATAGCTTCAAGCTCTGGAGGAATCTGATTTGTCTGCAAGCCACATGGATTTGTGCAGGACTGGATGCAAATGAGGCCCTGAGTGTCAGTGCCCACGCACTCTTCCCAGATTAAATTGCACTGGTTTCCTGAGAGCGGATATTGTGAGGCCTGCAAATGGAGGCAGATTGAGTTAGTTGGGAGTAACCTGAAGCCCACTTGGAACCTGTTTGGGGCCGATTCATGGGGACATAATCACATAGACAATCGCCAGTGATGACTAGAATAGCTGTCCAATTATTTGCAACTTATGCATATGATTTTTTTAGGAATGGTCTTTCCAGTGAAACTGGACACATGCCCGCAGTTTCACTGACCATTCATATACAGTGGTCGGAATATGTAGTCGAATTTGCAGCAACTGGATCATACTTAGTTTGTCCCTGGACTCCCAACAACGCATGCCATTCTCAACTAAACTTCGCCACAAATACTCAAATCATATAGCAACACACAGTCACTGTTTTATGTAGAAACCCTCACTAAGTCATTGATAAGATTTAGCAGTTTCTGCTGTAAATTGAACACGAATCACAGCAAGACTTCATGTCCGCCATTTTGTGTATCATTTTCACATTCTTCAATCACATTAAAGTAGATAATCGTTTTACATACATAGCTTCTGCTTAGAGTGTGACACATCTGTGACGTCACAATACGCGTTACGTCATAGTGCTAGTGACGTAACATGGGTAAAATTCGTTACGGGGGGGTTGTAAAGATCGATACATGCGACACTGGGGTTTTAAAAATTGACGGACACAGTCAAATAGACCATAATGCACTACATAAAAATCGACATGGCGACACGGCACGTTTGCTAAAAATTGACACGGCGACACGCTCAAAATTCTGAGCACAGATGTATAGTCACACACGTAGTAACCCACGCTGCAAGACGCAGCAGACTGATAACTGCAACTGTCCCAGGGGGCAGCACAAGTAACAAGAGTAACATTGCTTGCTGGAGCTAGATGAGGAAGGGGTTTCTAATAGAAAAATCTTTACCTAAGGGACAACGTTTCATATTGTTGTATTATCATTGACAAAGCCAAATGTGGCACTATGACCCCTAATACCAGGTATGGTCATGCTGATGTAAAACCCAACGTAATTTTCAAATGAGTGTCCACAGTGTGGAAATGATTATGAGGTCACTTTTTGATAGAATGCTGAATCTTAAAGGAGGTATGGCACAACAAATTGTAATGTGTGACCACATATACACTGTTGGTGAATATCTCCAATATCTCCTGTAGTCCTTATGGCAGCAACTGTCCGAGGGGGCAGCACAAGTAACAAGAGTAACGTCACACAGATCATATTAATATCTGATTGGATAACACAGGAACTGGATACATGAACCCAGCGGAGGACAGCCTCACACCAAATATTTTCCCCCTGGAATAATTAACAGAGATGTATGGTGTCTACAAGGCGTAGGGGATCCACTCTTCAAACATATCCCAGTACCTCACTCTAGCATCATTGTGACAAGAAAAAGTGCTACAGCCATTAAAAGGTGGCAGAATCTGTGCAGCTAGGCTCGGCTGGGATTCATCATGACAAAAATGAAATGAAAAGAGGAGATAATGGATAAAAAAGTTACTGAATATGGAAGGCAATGCAGACATCTAAAAAGAGAACAAATTTAGATTGAATCAATCAACTGTTGGCAGAAAGGCAATTTGGCTTAAATGAAGGAGGAAGTTGAAGTTATAAAGCGGCTAATGAGTGTGAAGAATGTTCTCTTTGTTCATCAATTACTAACTAAGGAAGTGTTGAGTTCCATTTTCTTCCTTTTCTACATCCAACAACATCCAGACACATGGATATCTCTCTCTGTTTGAACAGGGATGATGTTTCTAGTTGTTTCAGCAGCGTAAGTACTTCAAAAACCATGGTGAATAACTATCTCAAACAATATTGAAGAAATAGGTTCAGGCATAAAAAGGTATAATTAACCAATAATGAATGGTTATACAGGCACGAGTGAGGTGTATTGTAGCTCAGTAAAACTGACTTTGGGTTGTCTGTATCATATTAAAGTATTTTAAGTATCAGGCTTCAGGCCCTTATAGACAACCCAAAGACAGTTTCACCGATCCTTACTACATATAAGCACTAGGATATCACCTAAAAAGCATTCATGCTTATATCAGCACTTTAAAGCATGGAGTAACACTAGTAACTCTGTGCTTTTAATAGAATATCACAATAAATAGTAACGGAAATGTGAAATTCCCACATTTAAGGGTGCAGACTATCTATGAGGATGGTAGCAAAGCAATGAAATAGTTAAAACTTAGATAAATTGGAAATTAGCATTTCTGTGAGTCTTTACTTTTTTCAACATTTACTTCGTGCTTTTAAGTCCAGGTGAATTTTTTTATTACCCACAGATTCTAGAAATGTGAGGCATTGTTGATTATAAAGCATTAAAATGATATAGGAGTATTGTAGGCACCCTCTGGAGCACAATGAAGTTTATAATTAGGGAGGATTTGCCTGCTGCTACTTAAAAGCACGGAGTAACACCACCCAGGATTCAAATTTGATAAAGTGAAGCATTTGGGTGTGCATGGGTGAATGGATGATCAACCATAGCTATCAAGCACTAACCCCCTGTGACCACAAGTCCTTTTGGAACATAATAACTTAATATATGACCAGAAATAACCACCTGTAGGAGAGAAAGATATTGCAATTGTTACTCCGTGCTTTTATGTTGTATCAAATATGCATCTGCCCCTGGAGCCTAGAGGATTGGATCTTTTTGAAAACGGTCTTTTTTTCAGTATAAGGCCCACATGTTTTTTGGTTTGAATATCATTTATTTGTCCACAAAAGGCAGTACAATTTAGGCGAGTCTTTATAAAAAACCTGAGGTATGAAGGCATCCAACCTTACAGTAAGCGCTTTATCACGTATGTAGTATGATATATGTGAGTAACCCAACATTCTCAAGTAATATGCCTTGTGTATAAGTACATTATAGTCGTATATTTAATCAATTTGGAGCCATAACCTGCTCGTATAACAACAATCTGTTTGTGTAACAAATAATGAAAGATGAGGCCATCATCCCCACTAATTAGTGTATGGGTTGATTTTCAGGCCTATCTGACTTCTACAATGAGACTGATAAAGTGAATGCACGGGATAGCGTAAAAAATAAAATTTGGAAGAAGAGGTGATTACTTTCCAAAGGGAATTAATATTTGATAACAATCAAAGTAACTTGACAATCAGGTTAGTTAGATTGCCCAACGAATTAATACCGGTATAAATATGGTTATGATGGACATACATATATATGGTGAAAAGCCTAATTATACATGAAGAACAAGGTAGAGAGGACTTTAGGATTGACATCCCACCTCAGCCCCTTAGGGCCTTTAGAATTTCATTGCTATTAGCTTTAAATATTTCAAAAGACTCGATGTTCCTTCTGTGAGGTGGGAGGTCATTCCAAGATACAGCTCCATGGAACTCAACACTCCTTGAGTAAACAGCTGAGTTTGAGTGGATAACTTTAACCATAGGACCATCAAAAGCTCGTGTATTGATATTTCTTTTATCTGCATACCTTTCGTCTCTAGACCTTATATACATGAAGTTTTCCAGATGGATTCTTCTTCTATCCACTAGATAATTACATTTTGCATCCCTGTGTACCAGGTCGGTAGGGGTTAAATGTGGATATTTTAGACAAATTTTGAGGCATCTATTTTGAGCAAATTGCAGTGGTGTCAACAAGTTATCATGGGTTGTTGTAAAGAGAATGTCAGCATAGTCAAAATATGGAACAATTGTGGCAGAGAAAATTTTGATAGCTAATTTCTGGTTTAAAAAAGGTTTTAAATTGCACAATTTATAAGTTTTATAAGCCACTGTTTTTGAAACATTATTTAGATGAAGTTTAAAGGTTAATAGTGGATCTAGAGTGACCCCCAGATATTTATAGCTAGGAACTACTTGTAAAATTTTGTTATCTAAGGTAATGTTTACATCTAGAGTTTTTAGCTTTTTTGCGCTGGCCGAAAAAATCATTATTTTTGTTTTGGTAGCATTTACGGATAGTTTATTTTGTTGACACCATGTTGAGTAGCATTCAAGGTCCTCTTGTAGTAGCCCACTAGCAGCCTCAAAATTATGTCTAGCTACATATATAACAGTATCATCTGCATAAAGCTTGATTTTAGAGTTTTTTATACATTTCACAACATCATTCACGTATAATAAAAATAATAAGGGTCCTAAGATGGATCCTTGGGGGACCCCACATATCACTTTATCTTTGGTGGAAAGAATATTATTAGCATTTACAGTTTGGTATCTCTCAGACAAGTAGTTTTTAAACCAATGATAGTTGTTTGAGCGTATACCATAATGATGAATTTTACATAATAAAACAGAGTGATCGACAGTATCAAAGGCCTTGCGTAGGTCTATAAAGGCTGCTATTGTATTATTTCCAATATTAAGTTCTCTTCTAATGTCGTCTGTAAAAGAAGCAAGTGTATTTATGGTACTATGACCCCTACGGAATCCACCCTGCATATTTGTCAGAACATTTTCTTTAGCAAAAAAGCCATAGACCCTGTTGTGAACTACCTTTTCAAGTAGTTTACAAGGTAAGGGGAGTAGAGAAATAGGTCTGTAGTTATTTACAAGTCTAGAGTCTCCTGCTTTAGGAATGGGAGTAATTTTCGAGATTTTCCAAGATGGAGGAATGGTATTTGTCGTGAAGGTTAGGTTGAAAATTTTGAGTAGTTTATCCGGTAAGTGTTTGAAAACCTTTTTTAGAATTTTTGAGGAGATATTATCGATTGCTGAAGACTTATTGACATTTATTTCATTTACTAATTTAATTATTTCTTGCAGGTTAGTTTCAAAGGGTTCTATATTTGGTGTAACAACCTTGTCGTATTGACGCCAGGGAACATGAAAATCTTTGGCAAGCGAAGGACCAATTTGAGTAAAGTAATTATTTATAAAATTTGGAATATCTTCAGGTGGGATTTTATCATTGTTTACTGAGTTGTGATCTATTAGTTTAATATCTTTTGGTTTATTTGGTTGGCCCGGAATAAGGTTATTTATTACTCGCCAAAAGGCTTTGGGATCCTTCTTGTATGTCTCCAATTGGTCCTTAAAGAAGTTCTGCCTCATACGCTCGA
Organism: Harmothoe impar; assembly: GCA_947462335.1. Lineage (NCBI taxonomy): Eukaryota > Metazoa > Annelida > Polychaeta > Phyllodocida > Polynoidae > Harmothoe > Harmothoe impar. The sequence goes on from OX381714.1 coordinate 67,477,824, forward strand.
CCTTCTTGTTACATTTATTTTTCGCTTTGTCAGCAATTTCCCAATCGACAATTGAACAACTTAACCTTGCAGTTGCAGCTTTCAGGTTTTTATCCCTTATTTGCTCGTATACATCTTGAGTAAACCACGGATCTCTATATTCAGGTATTTCAAAATATTTGAGAGGGCAATATTTGTCAAGAATGTATCTTATACATTTCACAAATTCATCCCAACATTCAACCGGGTCTTCAGATAAATTAAACTTAGACCAGTCATACACATCCAGTTCCCTCAGTAGGGTGGCATCAGGCAGTTTTATGTAAGAGCGACCTTGAATCATGACCTTTGGAATCTTAATATTAATTTTCTTCCTTACTATGTAAATAGGGAAGTGATCAGAAATATATATATTAAAGACACCAGTTGTAAGGTAATTACGCCTTAAATTTGTAAACAATAAATCAAGAGTGGCATTTTTCCTAGTTACTTCTGTAATTTCCTGTGAAAGACCATATAATTTTAACTTGTTTAACAGGTTATTAACCGTATCACAATCCTCAAGCACATTGAAGTTCATATCACCCATCATGATGATCTCATAATCACCTAAGTCATCTATATCAGAGAGCATAGAAGAAATTCTGTTAATAAACAAATTCTTGTCTCCTTCTGGAGGACGATAAACATTCAGAACCAAAATCTTCTTCATGTTTTCTTTACAAATTAATACATTTTGGATCTCAATCTGTTCGTCAGAGGCATTCAAACCAGGAAAATAATTATATACATGATCAATATAGTTTTTTATGTAAACACCTACACCGCCACCAGTTTTTATTTTATTTTCAACAATGACTTGTCTATCTTGGCGGTACCTTACATAGCCAGCCAATTGATAGTCAGTTTCATCGTCTTCACACTTAAACCATGTTTCAGAAAAGGACATTAATTCAAATTTGGAATTTGATAGCTCTAAACAGATCTTGGCATAATTTGCTTTAAAACTTCGGGCATTAAGATGTAGGAATTTAAGCCCCCCGGAGCTGCTTATCTCAGCTAGGGAGGGAGACAGAGATCCATCGATTCTCCGTCCCCTATGACATAATCACCAATGTGTTCAATCACCAATAGGTTTACATAATAAAATAGTGTTTTTGTTCCTCTTCTACCAGAACAAAGTTTACCGTGTACTAACAGAATCCCTAAAATGGCATAGGCCTTTGTGCCACCAGAATAGGGATTATCATTTATTACATTTGACCTGATTTCAGAAAGATACGGTATAGGGCAAACAATCAACGAGTGCACAAGAAAAGTTGATAACATATGGTTACCTCAACATGAGGGGTAAAATAGTTATGCTGTGGTATCTCTTTAATTACTATGTGAGGACACCAAATATAATAACATAGATTGCCAATAAGTGACAAATTCACAGCAAAAAGTCTATAGTAAAAGATAAAAGATACATATCATGGTAAAATCTCTTGAATCCATCTACCATAACATAGGCCTAATGGAAAAAATTAATTGGGATTGGCTATTGATTCCTCAGATTAAATGAGGGGCATGTGAAACATGTTTTTTTTTTAATTTTAATGTTTTTTAGGGCTTTTTTACCTTTGGGGAGCCATAAAAGACAAAATCTTAGTCCAATACACAAAAATACTTTTTTTTCTCTGTAATGTTAGGATGTTTTGTCACACATGCCAAAGAATATAAGCTGTTGAAGCAAAAGTCTTAATTCTGTAGGCTTATAAAGCTTAAAAGGCCTGAAAAGACCAAACCTACATAAGTCAGCAGCTTGACCCATGATGAGTGGCACATAGTGTAATGAGCATCGATAACTTAGGCCAGAATTTTTTAGTTTGCTAGCAGTTTTTGGTTTTGAAAACAAGTCTGATGGCATGGCCACTACAACAATCTCTCACTGATCTACCGTGGTCCTACCAAACAATAATCCAAATCCAATTCCCCACTGGTTTACCCCTTAACCTCACCACCCTCCTCAGCCCAGCCCAGCTCATCATATCAATAGCTCACTCAGGTTAAGTGATGTGTGGCCATGGTCAGACCAACATCCTACCTTACATCGGCAGCCAGGGGACCCACGTCTAATACGTGCAGGGATGGCCGTCCACCAGCAAAGATTGCTCAGACAGAAAATCTTTAAACATGTGTATCTTGTTACCCAAAAAACATTCTGTTATTGACTAAGTGTACCATAAAGCTGGTGATGTGGAAAAGGTTCAATGGGAGTGAAAGGTCAGCGGTGATTAACGGTTAAAACATTCCTATCTTCAAGTCCAGTCTGACGCAGGCCTTCAACAAACCTATGATCCTACACAGCTTAGCTTTCATTTGCTTAGCCTGCAAGTAACTTATTCAGCTGAGACTGGTCTTCTGTGTCCTATTTTATTTTATGATATACATCAAATCATCAAGGAGATGTCATGCATTATCAAAACATACATAGATTCATTTCGAGTTTGAATGTGTGCAGCATTTTAGAGCGGGCATTTTGCGATGAACTCCAACTTGCGTTAGGGGAAAACAGAGTAGGAATTTTCTATGTATTTCTATATAATCTAAGGAAGTTGTCATTGCTGAGCAGTCTGGGGAGTGTTTGAATTGCTGAAGAAAAGTCAGACATCAATGTATGCTCTAAGAATTCTTGTCTGCAATTCAAGCTGGATAGGAGAACAGAAGTGATAGATGACACTTAAATAACTCAACATTGTCATTCACAGGTGGGATTTACGTCTTAATGTCTATTGGAGGCTACATTTTGAACAGTTTAATCCTTTCAGAATCGTTAGGTGAAAGGGAATTATTTCATCTAATAAGTAAATGATTGCTTTAATCAATTAAACACTGCAAGGGCCACATAACCATTTGATATGCTCATGGTGCCTTAATGTAGCCATGATGAGTAACTCAATCTTTAGTCAGCATTCAGCGGCTGATTATGGCCCATATTTAGGCATGCCATTTTACACCACTCACTTTATCATCGCCCTTTGCTACTTTAGATAAACTTTAATCATCCAGTCTGAGCCGTTAGCTGTTCCTCTGAACATAGTAGGAAATCCTCATCTCCATGAAATGAAAGACATCTTGCATTAAACCCTTTAGGTATAACATAGTAATCTGATGAGCTATGCCTCTTTCTATCATGATGCAGCACCAGCAAGGTCTGCAGTGTTGTTTGAGAATGCATTCCTAGATGAATACATTCCAGAAGGGTCTATGAAATACACCAAGCTGTTGATGCAGTATGCTGTCAAATATTGCGTTGGCATTATGTTGTCTTGAAAGGGTTGGTGAAGCTGATATCAAAACTGTAGTTGATGCCTACTGCATTTCATCCTTTTTGATTACATATCAAAATCATGAACGTTGAGGGATTATCCCCTTTCAGCGAAGCTTCTCCAATTTACACAAGATGGATATTTTTTGTGAGACCCCCCTGGGCTTTGCCCAGGGCCATGCCCACGCAAGTGAGCATGGCCCTGGGCAAAGCCCAGTCTCACTTTATGCAGTGGTCGGAATTTATGGAGAATTTGCAGCATTCAATGGACAGGTTTGAAGGGCGATTTCCAGGTTCTCAATTATGTTACTTTAAAAAAAGGGGGCAAGTCATCTCACATTACGTTAATCTATCACTCACCTGAAGATGGATAAAAAAGAAATTATATCAGTCATCATCGATCACGACAGATGTCTACACAATGCTGTAAAAACCTTGAGAGTGGACAAAATGGCCGATTTTATGGCGATTTTCACATTCTCCTAGCACATTCTAATATATCAGTACGTTTTCTATGTAACTTGACTAAGCCTCTGCATGGAGAGTGCAATATTAGTGACGTCATAGCATTAGTGATGTCATAGTCTTAGCGACCCCACTACGTCACTAAGCAATGGCGCTACGTCACTTAGCAACCTCACCAAGAAAGCCATGTTGTTTTGATTTTGTGTCGGCAGTTTGCAGCCATAGTTTGCCGACAATATGAGCCATAGTTTACCGACAGTATGAGCCATAGTTTGGCGACAATATGAGCCATAGTTCGCCGTCAGTATGAGTCATAGTTCACCGTCAAGTTTGCTAAAGTTTGCCGTGACCATTGGCTAAAGTTTGCCGTGATCATTGGCTGAAGTTTGCCATGATCATTGGCTCAAGTTTGCTGTTATCATTGGTTAAAGTTTGCCCTGATCAATGGCTCAAGTTTGCCGTGATCATTGGCTAAAGTTTGCCGTGTTCAAGGGCTCACTTTTTTCCAGGGAGGCTTCCAATTTTAATTGATATTACCAGACTAATACCAGACTTCATGAAAGGAAAAAGAGTTTCATCTCCATTTTAAAGTAAAAGCCATTGCACACATTCAGATACTATGCCCTTCATCGTTGTGCTAAATCAACATATTTTCTATATATTTTCAACCCGATTCTGGGAGAATTATTACACACAGCAGACAAGCCAGCACTAATGTGGCACGAGTGTTTACTGGCTAGAACTGTATCCATTCATTTGTATTGACCCCTGAGAAATGTTTTGAAGCAAAAGACCTGGAACCTTTTGGTCTCAATCTTCAATCTTCAATAATATATGGCTGATTTTCACGAAACTGCTTTTTTTCACTTATTTTTTTCTCCTGCCTATATTTTTTCAAATATGATAGATACATCGATCCTTTTGATGTATTCTGGTCAGGATAGACAAGGACTTTACAGAGTACCCGGTTTTGCCTATCTATGAGTGAAAATAAGAGAGCTGGAGGTCAAAAAGTACTCAAAAACAGCCCTTTTCCACCTGAAAATCATGATGACCCACATTGCAAGCTAAAATAATTAATAAGATAAATAGCTATGTGCTTATTTCTTTATTATTCCACTTCCCAAATAAGGTAAGGAATCTTTTAGTACCAAATATGGACATATAGGCAGTATTGTATAGGTCCTGTAGGTATATATGTATTAGGGAACTTTATTGGCTTCACGCCTAACGCTCTAAACAATGTCCTCCACCTCTGAGATTAAATCAGTAAAAAGAATATCTGATTGTGGTATGTAAAGGCCTAACATATACCTACATAATAAAAAAAAAGAGTGAGGGTTATCTATGATAGCCTAGAGAGGACATTGACCAGGTTGGAGAACTTTACGGAGCTTCACGCCTAATGCCCTACATACACTCTAATGCTGTAGTAGCATCCAGAGATATTATATTTAACCACCATCTCTATGCTATAAATAAACTTATATATATAGGTTAGTTTCTGGTTTAATTGCATTATTCTGCCACAAAGGCAGCAAGAGCTATGCGTTTATACATGTTCGGGCTTCACGCCTAATGCCCCGGCTTCACTCCTAACGCCCTGGCTTCACGCTTACGCCCTCACCAATAGATAGCTCTCGGTGCTGTACAAAGAGCTATCCACCCAGCCTGGATCGATGAGAGATGGTGCTACCATGTACCACCCTTCTTCCCATAGGATATCTAAGGTTAATTGTAGTAAATGATATGTTTTATTATCCTTTTTCGGCCAAAAAGCCAACAATTTCTTACAAGAACCCAAAATATAGAAATGTTTTGAGCCTCATACATGCTTGAAACAATAGAATAAGGTAGGGGAGGAGTGCTGGCACACATAATGTAGCAGTTAAGAACCCGTGAGATTGGATAGGATACAGTAGTGGGAGCATATCCTATGTTAAACCTCTTGGTCAGCGTCGTGGCTTCACGCCTAACACCCTCACCAATAGCCCTCAGTGCCATACTAAATGATATCCTACCAACCTGAATAGCTATGTGAGGAGCCTACCATGTACCACCCTTGTTCCCATAGGGTATTTAAGGTTTAATATTATAAATAATATCTTTTAATCATGTTTTAAGAACATTTTCTGGTTGAGAAGTCAACAGCTCCTTCAGAAAATGAAAGATATCCAAATGTTTTAACCGTACCCATGCTACAAGAACTGATACAAGGCACTGGAGGTGTCCAGGAACATATATGTAGCAGTTAAGAACCCGAGAGATTGGATAGAATACAGTAGGGGGGCCATATCCTATGTTAGCCCTGTCGGTCAGCGTCGTGGCTTCACGCCTAACGCCCTCACCAATAGCTCTCAGTGCTGTACAAAAAGCTATCCAACCAACCTGAATCGTTGTGTGAGGGTGCTACAGTGTATCACCTTTCTTCCCATATGATAGCTAAGGTTAATTATTGTAAATAAATAGACAAAGGTGCACGAGTAGAGTTCCTCACTGAGGGTTATTTCACGAGGCGGAGCCGAGTGAAATAACCCTCAGTGGGGAACTCTACGAGTGCTCCTTTGTGTTTATTTCATGTCATTATTAATGATAAACGTTAAAATGCCACTTAATTGCTCTGAAAAGACTCATTTATAGTGGGTAAATCAACAATTTTGACCATTTGACAGGCCGTGAAATACGGATCAGGGTTATTTTACGGGGGGTGTTAAATACGGCCTTCCTTGGTAAGTCAATGGGAGTGCCGTATTCAACATGAAATAATATGTTTTATTCATGTTTTACAGCTTTTGAGGCTCTCGGTCAGCACCGCGGCTTCACGCCTAACGCCCTCACCAATAGCTGTCAATGCCATACTAAATGATATCCAACCACCCTGAATCGATGTGTGAGGAGACTACCATGTACCACCCTTGCTCCTATGGGATATCTAAGGTTGAATATAAAGAATAATATGTTTTGTTCATGTTTTAAGGCTTTTGAGGCTCTCAGTCAGCAGCGTGGCTTCACGCCTAACGCCCTTTTCAGAAAGCTTTAAAACATAACATAATCACCTGTGACCCATATAACTGTATACCAGTCTGTAGATATGGATGTTTTCTGATGCATTATGGACAAATAAACCATATATAGCTTGTTATCTCGGAATTATTTTCTTTGACAATGAGTAATGTGTAGATTTTGGGGGTTTTCAGGACATACCATAATGTTTCCGGGGCCAAAAAATATTGAAATGACCTATCAAGTAGCTATAGATGGATTCCTACCCCAGGTTGGGATGTTCTTTTCAATTGTAAACCTAATATTTATGAAAGAAATGCCCTTATACATGACAAGAGTGTCTCCTTCTTGAGGGGAAAAGGGCGTTAGGCGTGAAGCCACGCGATATGGCTATACAACTTTGCCCTCCTACCATACATTTACTGTATATATTTAACCTGCCCCAATATGTTTTATGTATGGCCCACCCCCTAAGGTACATGGACACAAAAGGTTTTAAGCATACTCCTACATTTTTTTTTACCCCCTTGGTGCATGAAAAAAAGCAGTTTCGTAAAAAACGGCCATATGTCATATTCAATGATTACTTTCATCTGTTATTGCTAATTTCCTCTCAGGAAATCGATAACATATTTAATTAAACACAGTGGGTAGGCTACTCAATTAAACGTGAACTGGGCGGAATGGTCTCGAAGGTTATAGGATTTTCAATTGAACAGGCCACATTAAAAACTTGCAATTTGACAATCATCAGTTGAGGGTTTGAAAAGTAAAGAAAGAACCCTGGAAATTAAGCAGCAGTCAATACGGTTGGCCTTAACAGGAGAAGCAAAAATAGTTATGGGGGAGAGTGACATAATATGATTATTAAAGCTTTGCATCAACTGTGCTACTATGTTTATCAAACTCATATAATAAAATTTTACCTTATTCTTTACATGGGATAAATCTCCAAAAGTATAATATTACATTGTCAGCCAAGAGAGTCCATGTGCAGAGCTACCTCAGACAGTTGCTGACTTCACATCGCACATTTAATGTTATTGTAAAACGTTGGTTACATTGTATATGCAAACTTACTTTAAAAAAAAGGAAATTTTGTTTAAGATCAGCTTACTTTTAGTCCTTAAACACATATACTTCATAACTCTTTCTAGTCAGCCTATTAATATCAAAAGAATAACAAATTATAAATAAAAAGTACTAAACCTAGAGCCTAAATGAAAAAAAACACTCATAACACCCATACACACCTACAGCCATCAGTAGGCAGTCAGCCAAACTGGGAATTGAGCCAGGCTCCATAGTAACCTACACATTAATTGGTTTTCAGAGCAGTACCAGAGAGCCCTTCTTGAACTCACCCACCTGCCCTCTCCTACCTATTCCTTCCCTACTCCTTAGCTTATATTGTCAAATGCACAATGATTGTATTATCTGTAGGGCTATTCCTAGGATGGACTATGAGATGGTACTAACTGCTGTTTTGTGGTGCAGTAACACACACCCTTTGCATAATATCCAGAGCTATTTTAATCGACCACATCCCCCACTTCTTTATTGATTTCTCTATCAGAGAGTGAGAGAGACCTTTTACCAACGATGCCCACCCTATACACACACATATGCACACACTCACACACTTTGAACTGATGGTTGTTATCTTACTCTATAAACCATGAACTTCTTTTTTACTTTCCACTTCCACTGAAAGTTGGATCCATTGGGAGAATTTATAAGTGGACAGGGGGATATCTGATTTCCCTCCGAGTCTATATAGATCTTGTATGTTACGGAGATGTACTGCACAGGCCTGCACAGAGCCGCCCTATGTCAATACTCTCCAGGGGGATCCAGGCACTGTATTTCTATTTGTATTAACCGGAATCTCTTTGTTGTCCCATCTGGTATTTCTATTTCAGTGGTCTTAAAAGCCAGCACATTTACGTTAGTTTTTTCTCTTCATGGGAAGATTGTTTTTAGAGGGAGACCCCTTTAAGAGTTGCCAATGTACATTGGAAATAACAAGAGAAAAAAAAGAGTTCCGTGTTGTTTATTATTGGCCTTTCTTAAAAAAAAATGATGTTTTTTATGCATCTAAAAGCCAGTACCCTCTGTATTCAACAGGAAATGATATAATTCAGCTCCGGATACAAAGAAAATACAGAAATGGGCAAGTATAAAAACATGAGGCACTGATGGAATTCACAGCTTCAAGCAGACCTGGTTCAGTATGGAGAATCAAACCAGCACCAGTGCATTACTGTACAACCTGCTGCAGCGTGACAGCAGTGTTCATAAAAACTCCAATTAAAAACTGATTTATTTCCAGGGCATTGGTATCAATATGATCTATTTACATTTGAAGCAAAAAAAAATGTTTTTCAACCCATCCAGCTGTACATGTTTATTATTGGTAAGCAACAGGAATGAGTCTCTTCTATTATTAAAAAGGCCTTTCGAAGATGGCAGCCCAAAGGGAAATGATAGGGGAGGATTGATGACATTCGATCCATGCTCTCCAAAGACACCCCTTTACTCTCTGAGAAACTTTTCAATGGAAGGTGGCCTTGAAGAGATGTTCTTTAGATGCTTGAAACTTTACCTAAGCACAGAAAACCGCCAATGTGCTTTTTTAAAACATGGTTCCTCCATTTTTGCATTCTACCTAATCCATTTTGATTCTTAACACTTCCCATATAAAACAGCAATTAGGCAGTAAAACAGATGAATAGATGTCGATTTTAAAAGATCATATCAAATAGGTCCTTGCCTCAGATTGCCTAAGATTCAACAGAACCCATAAAAAATAATGAGTATTTGACACTCCAGTACTAAAGGAGTGAATCTTGTATGCAATCAAATGAAAGGCAGTGCCAAGAAGAATTGATGACATGTTGATCCAGGCTCTCTACAGACAGCACTTTTATTTTGGAAGAATATTTTTGAGAGAAGGCATCCAAAAGGAGATGCTCCTGAGAATTTTCAACAGCACGCACAGTACAGTGTGCGGGAAGAAGGAAATCAATGAAGAAGAAATCAGAAATAAATTAGTTTGCAATATGACATTTCAAATCAGCAAGATCATGCAACCATTTTTCACTCACTGGCTGTGCACCTGTCTGCTTCCCTCGCTCCATTCTTCCCTCATTACATGTTGAAGACTAACTGACTGATCTCATAGCTTATTTGCTGTCCCCAAAGGTCATTATTTACCAATCTGGAGCTTTTGGCTCCTGATGGTAAAGAATTAAACAGATTGTACATTAGGGTTGTCAGTTTCATGAGGTGTTTTTGTGAAACCCAGTCAAGAGGACTAATTAGTCTGTCTTTGAGTCATCAATTCTGGAACCAACTGCAAGAAGATCAAAGGTCAATGATGGAAGATGGAATAAGAAGTTAACACAGAGTGATCACCTCTCGTAAAACCCCAATTAAAAACTGATTTATTTACAGGAAATGGGTAGACATTAATCTGATGTTTTTACATTTGTAGCCAAACAGGGGTTATCAAACTCTTGAAAAACCATTTATCATTAACATATCACCAATTAGATGAGATTAATTTGATCTGAAATAAGCTGTAGGTAGATCAAGGGTCAATGTAGGAAGATGATTTCACACAGACTGATCACCTTTCATAAACACTAAAAAAAAGAGATTTATTTGAGGAAAATGAGTAGACAACAATCTGTATTTGAATATGAAAGGGGGAACCAAACTCACCAAAATGTTTATCAGCGCTAGGATCAGATCGTATTCAGTCTTAAGAGGATTGAGGGGGATTGATGAGAATTCAAGGTTACATCTCATAACAAGAAAAATGTGGCTTTGACCACAGTTGGGTTTGCTGGCAAACCCGACCGTGGTCAAAGCCACATTTTTCTTTTACCCGCCATGTTGCAACATAATGTCTTGACGTGATTTGTACCTTATATCATGATGAATGGTTAATTGATGATGCAAACATAAATTTATTCAAACTTTAGGTTCCTCTGGGCCTAGTCTGTAGGCCCCTAGGTACTGGTAGTCTGTAGGCCTACAATAAGTTGGGCATTTAGTCTACCGATGACCATGTTGGCCTAATAAATAGGCTAGCATATATACATTAAATGTATGATTCCTTTATATGCAATAACATATATTTTATTAAAACCAATTATGTACCGGTATGGTAGGCCTATGTCTAGGATTTAATTGATATAAAACAAACATAACAGGGACACTCATGTATCAGTCTCTTTTTTCATAAGCCCCATGGGGGTTGATGTTGGGTCCGTAGGGGTTGATGTGGGACTGATGTGGGGTCCTTGATAGACTAAGGGAGTGTTCATTAATTAGTTGCAGGGGGGGGCGGCATAAACATTTAAGCCCCTTTTTAGCAAAAAAAGCCCCTGCCTTCCTATAGTTCAAAGGGGGGGGACGAAAATTTGTCACCGCCTTCGGCGAGGGGGGGGCGAAACGTTCCACGCACTCTCCAGTAGGGGGGGGGGGCGTAAAAAATTTTACACCACTCACTTTATCATCGCCCTTTGCTACTTTAGATAAACTTTAATCATCCAGTCTGAGCCGTTAGCTGTTCCTCTGAACATAGTAGGAAATCCTCATCTCCATGAAATGAAAGACATCTTGCATTAAACCCTTTAGGGATAACATAGTAATCTGATGAGCTATGCCTCTTTCTATCATGATGCAGCACCAGCAAAGTCTGCAGTGTTGTTTGGGAATGCATTCCTAGAAGGATACGTTACAGAAGGGTCTGTGAAATACACCAAGCTGTTGATGCAGTATGCTGTCAAATATTGCGTTGGCATTATGTTGTCTTGAAAGGGTTGGTAAAGCTTATACCAAAACTGTAGTTGATGCCTACTGCATTTCATCCTTTTTGATTACATATCAAAATCATGAACCTTGAGGGATTATCCCCTTTCAGCGGAGCTTCTCCATTTTACACAAGATGGATATTTTTTAAAGTGTAACCCACCTGGGCTTTGCCCAGGGCCATGCCCATAAAAGTGACCATGGCCCTGGGCAAAGCCCAGTCTCACTGTATGCAGTGGTCGGAATTTATGGAGAATTTGCAGCATTCAATGGACAGGTTTGAAGGGCGATTTCCAGGTTCTCAATTAATGTTACTTTAAAAAAAGGGGGCAAGTCATCTCACATTACGTTAATCTATCACTCACCTGAAGATGGATAAAAAATAAATTATATCTGTCATCATGGATCACGTTAGATGTCTACACAATGCTGTAAAAACCTTGATAGTGGACAAAATGGCCAATTTTATGGCGATTTTCACATTCTCCTAGCACATTCTAATATATCAGTACGTTTTCTATGTAACTCGACTAAGCCTCTGCATTGAGAGTGCAATGTTAGTGACATCATAGCATTAGTAACGTCATAGTCTTAGCGACGCCACTACGTCACTAAGCAACGGCGCTACGTCACTTAGCAACCTCACCAAGTAAGTTTGCCATGTTGTTTTGATTTTGTGTCGGCAGTTTGCAGCCATAGTTTGCCGACAATATGAGCCATAGTTTACCGACAGTATGAGCCATAGTTTGCCAACAATATGAGCCATAGTTCGCCGTCAGTATAAGTCATAGTTCACCGTCAAGTTTACTAAAGTTTGCTGTGATCATTGGCTAAAGTTTGCCGTGATCATTGGCTGAAGTTTGCCATGATCATTGGCTCAAGTTTGCCATTATCATTGGTTACAGTTTGCCCTGATCAATGGCTCAAGATTGCCGTGATCATTGGCTAAAGTTTGCCGTGATCATTTGCTCAAGTTTGCTGTGATCATTGGCTAAAGTTTGCTGTGATCATTGGCTGAAGTTTGCCATGATCATTGGCTCAAGTTTGCCATGATCATTGGTTAAAGTTTGCCCTGATCAATGGCTCAAGATTGCCGTGATCATTGGCTCAAGTTTGCTGTGATCATTGGCTAAAGTTTGCCGTGATCATTGGCTGAAGTTTGCCATGATCATTGGCTCAAGTTTGCCGTTATCATTGGTTAAAGTTTGCCCTGATCAATGGCTCAAGATTGCCGTGACCATTGGCTAAAGTTTGCCGTGATCATTGGCTCAAGTTTGCTGTGATCATTGGCTAAAGTTCGCCGTGATCATTGGCTAAAGTTTGCCGTGTTCAAGGGCTCACTTTTTTCCAGGGAGGCTTCCAATTTTAATTGATATTACCAGACTAATTCCAGACATCATGAAAGGACAAAGAGTTTCATCTCCATTTTAAAGTAAAAGCCATTGCACACATTCAGATACTATGCCCTTCATCGTTGTGCTAAATCAACATATTTCCTATGTATTTTCAACCCGATTCTGGGAGAATTATTACACACAGCACACAAGCCAGCACTAATGTGGCACGAGTGTTTTCCGGCTAGAACTGTATCCATTCATTTGTATTGACCCCTGAGAAATGTTTTGAAGCAAAAGACCTGTAACCTTTTGGTCTCAATCTTCAATCTTCAATAATATATGTCAAAGTCAATGATTACTTTCATCTGTTATTGCTAATTTCCTCTCAGGAATTGATAACATATTTAATTAAACACAGTGGGTAGGCTACTCAATTAAACGTGAACTGGGCAGAACGGTCTCGAAGGTTATAGGATTTTCAATTGAACAGGCCACATTGAAAACTTGCAATTAGACAATCATCAGCTGAGGGTTTGAAAAGTAAAGAAAGAACCCTGGAAATTAAGTAGCAGTCAATACAGTTGGCCTTAAAAGGAGAAGCAAAAATAGTTATGGGGGAGAGTGACATAATATGATTATTAAAGCTTTGCAGCAACTGTGCTACTATGTTTATCAAACTCACATAATAAAATTTTACCTTATTTTTTACATGGGATAAATCTCCAAAAGTATAATATTACATTGTCAGCCAAGAGAGTCCATGTGCAGAGCTACCTCAGACAGTTGCTGACTTCACATCGCACATTTAATGTTATTGTAAAACGTTGGTTACATTGTATATGCAAACTTACTTTTAAAAAAAGGAAATTTAGTTTAAGATCAGCTTACTTTTAGTCCTTAAACACATATACTTCATAAATCTTTCTAGTCAGCCTATTAATATCAAAAGAATAACAAATTATAGATAAGAAGTACTTAACCTAGAGCCTAAATGGAAAAAAAACTTAACACTCATAACACCCATACACACCTACAGCCATCAGTAGGCAGTCAGCCAAACTGGGAATTGAGCCAGGCTCCATAGTAACCTACACATTAATTGGTTTTTAGAGCAGTACCAGAGAGCTCTTCTTGAACTCACCCACCTGCCCTCTCCTACCTATTCCTTTCCTACTCCTTAGCTTATATTGTCAAATGCACAATGCATGTATTATCTGTTAGGCTATTCCCAGGATGGACTATGAGATGGCACTTACTGCTGTATTCTGGTGCAGTAACACACACCCTTTGCATAGTATCCAGAGCTATTTTAATCGACCACATCCCCCACTTCTTTATTGATTTCTCTATCAGAGAGTGAGAGAGACCTTTTACCAACAGTGCCCACCCTATACACACACATATGCACACACTCACACACTTTGCACTGATGGTTGTTATCTCCCTCTATAAACCATGAATTTCTTTTTTACTTTCCACTTACACTGAAAGTTGGCTCCATTGGGAGAATTTATAAGTGGACAGGGGGATATCTGATTTCCCTCCGAGTCTATATAGATTTTGTATGTTAGGGAGATGTACTGCACAGGCCTGCACAGAACCGCCCTATGTCAATACTCTCCAGGGGGATCCAGGCACTGTATTTCTATTTGTATTAACCGGAATCTCTTTGTTGTCCCATCTGGTATTTCTATTTCAGTGGTCTTAAAAGCCAGCACATGTACGTTAGTTTTTACTCTTCATGGGTGGATAGTTTTTAGAGGGAGACCCCTTTAAGAGTTGCCAATGTACATTGGAAATAACAAGAGAAAAAAAATAGTTCTGTGTTGTTTATTATTGGCCTTTCTTAAAAAAAAATGATGTTTTTTATGCATCTAGAATCCAGTACCCTCTGTCTTCAACAGGAAATGATATAATTCAGCTCTGGATACAAAGAAAATACAGAAATGGGCAGGTATAAAAACATGAGGCACTGATGGAATTTACAGCTTCAAGCAGACCTGGTTCAGTATGAAGATTCAGACCAGCACCAGTGCATTACTGTACAACCTGCTGCAGCGTGACAGTCTGTCTGTTTTAGAGGAGGGGCTCAGGTGGAAGTGCAGGCTGGGTTGTGGAGATGACTATTACTCTATGTCCTGTTGGAAAGCAGCAGTGTTCATTATAGATCTAGGTTGGGCTATGATAAAATCTCATGCTGATAATAGTTTTTTATTCTGTAGGACTTATTTTTTGTAACATGAATATCAGCGTTAAGAATTCAGTTCCAGCTCGAAGTCAACTTATAGGCAACCTGGCTATTAGTTGGTGCATTCTAGACTTCAGCTATTAGGGCTCAAAGACGCTGTGTCTTCACACCTCTACACCTGGTAACTAGATTCACTGGTGCACCAATCCACTTAAGTCAGCGGTGGGTTTCAGGGTGGGAGGCTGCAGAGATTGAGTTGGTAGATAATCAAAGCGAGTTAGAAAGGAGCACTTTGGCCATGGTAGGCAGAAGGGGTTCATGTCATAGAGCTAATGGCAGATGGGGCAGGGCAGTATACGAGATAATGTGGAAGAAGAAGTGTACTTGAATTAATGCACCATTTATGTCACCAGTGCACTTACATGTTAACATGGAATATTACATCAGATCTACATCAGGGGATCTCCCTCAACTCAAATATGAGCTGAACATAATGTCATTTATGTTTCTCCTCTACATGAATCATTCCAGAATCAGCTGTAGGAAGATCAAACATCCATGTGGAAAGATGGAATGAGAACTCATAAAAACTCAACTTGCATAAAAACTCCACTTAAAAACTGATTTATTTCCGGGGCATGGGTATCAATATGATCTATATACATTTGAAGCAAAAAATAATAATTTTTCAACCCATCCAGCTGTACATGTTTATTATTGGTAAGCAACAGGAATGAGTCTCTTCTATTATTAAAAAGGCCTTTTGAAGATGGCAGCCCAAAGGGAAATGATAGGGGAGGATTGATGACATTCGATCCATGCTCTCCAAAGACACCCCTTTACTCTCTGAGAAACTTTTTAATGGAAGGTGGCCTTGAAGAGATGTTCTTTAGATGCTTGAAACTTTACCTAAGCACAGAAAACCGCCAATGTGCTTTTTTAAAACATGGTTCCTCCTTTTTTGAATTCTACCTAATCCATTTTCATTCTTAACACTTCCCACATAAAACAGCAATTAGGCAGTAAAACAGATGAATAGATGTAGATTTTAAAAGATCATTTCAAATAGGTCCTTGCCTCAGATTGCCTAAGATTCACCAGAACCCATAAAAGATAATGAGTATTTGACACTCCAGTACTGAAGGAGTAAATCTTGTATGCAATCAAATGAAAGGCAGTGCCAAGAAGAATTGATGACATTTGATCCAGGCTCTCTACAGACAGCACTTTTATTTTGGAAGAACATTTTTGAGAGAAGGCATCCAAAAGGAGATGCTCCTGAGTATTCTCAACAGCATGCACAGTACAGTGTGCGGGAAGAAGGAAATCAATGAAGAAGAAATCAGAAATAAATTAGTTTGCAATATGACATTTCAAATCAGCAAGATCATGCAACCATTTTTCACTCACTGGCTGTGCACCTGTCTGCTTCCCTCGCTCCATTCTTCCCTCATTACATGTTGAAGACTAACTGACTGATCTCCTAGCTTATTTGCTGTCCGCAAAGGTTATTATTTACCAATCTGGAGCTTTTGGCTCCTGATGGTAAAGAATTAAACAGATCATACATTAGGGTTGTCAGTTTCATTAGGTGTTTTTGTGAAACCCAGTCAAGAGGACTAATTAGTTTGTCTTTGAGTCATCAAATCTGGAACCAACTGCAAGAAGATCAAAGGTCAATGATGGAAGATGGAATAAGAAGTTAACACAGAGTGATCACCTCTCGTAAAACACCGATTAAAAACTGATTTATTTACAGGAAACGGGTAGACATTAATCTGATGTTTTTACATTTGAAGCCAAACAGGGGTTATCAAACTCTTGAAAAATCATTTATCATTAACATATCACCAATTAGATGAGATTAATTTGATCTGAAATAAGCTGTAAGTAGATTAAGGGTCAATGTAGAAAGATGATTTCACACAGACTGATCACCTTTCATAAACACTAAAAAAAGAGAGATTTATTTGAGGAAAATGAGTAAACAACAATCTGTATTTGAATATGAAAGGTGGAACCAAACTCACCAAAATGTTTATCAGCGCTAGGATAAGATCATATTCAGTCTTGAGAGGATTGAGGGGGATTAATGAGAATTCAAGGTTACATCTCATAAAAACTAACTAAATTAAAAACAAATTATTTGCAGGAAACAAGGGGCACACAACAGAATTTTTGCATTGGAAGACAAAAAAGGTTTATCATGCTAACCAAATGTCTATCATTAACACATTGCCAGGATGGATTGCAAGAAATCTTCAAAAAGAATTCAAAGGGAGCAAACTGCCTCCTGTAGCAAAAGGAATGCCATCAAATAAAAAGCCCTTTCAAGTGTGGCCAGTCTTTCAACGATGGCAGAAGGGAATTGATGATATCTTGATCCAGGCTCTCCATGGGCGACACTTTCTGAGAAACCTTTCCAAAGAAGGAGGCCCAGAGGAAATGCTTTTCCAATGGCATGGCTGTATTGGTTGCTGGTGGCTTAGGAATGTGCCAAGCAGTTGAGGTAGTGTGCATGTAGGAAGACAGGTTTCTTGGGAGGTTACAGGGAATAGGGAAATAGCTGCACTTCTCTATGTAAGGAGAGGCTCCCGACCATGCAGGATCCACCTCCTTAGGGTTCTAATAGGGCTTACAAAGCAGCTGATACATCTGTTATCATGGGGGATATTGACTTGTTGTGTGGTGATACATATTTCCTTCAGAAAGAATAGGTTGATTAGTGACAGAGGCCATGCTGATAGTTAAATTCAGAGTGCAGGGCCAACCATCCACATGCCATCTTCCTATGTAAAAACATTGTACCTGCTTTATAAACTGGAGTACCTATGAATGGGTATCTAGCTCTATTCACAAAGGCCACTTGTCATGCCCCTACTCACTGTCTTATACTCACTCACACAGTCCCCCTCCCAACCTGCTCTCACCCACTCCCTCCTTCTCTACCAAAGAGAAATATCCAAGTCATCCATGTAATAAACAGATACAACACAGAGCTATAAGCAAAGACAGCAAAACCTGCTGAATCTCAGCCCTTTACAGAACCTAAGTGAGACCTCAATGTGCAGCCAAGAGCTGGAGTAGACACTAAAGTGTAATGGTGTGAGGGAAAGAGAGGACGATCTCCCTGTGGTGTAATAGTGGACGATTGGTGGCAGAAGTAATGGGAGTAGAGTTGTGGCTGCTGTGCACCTTGTTGTAGATGTAACATGTTATGTGTGCTGTAAGAAGTAATGTGAGTAGAGTTGTGGCTGCTGTTGTAGATGTAACATGTTGTGTGTGCTGTAAGAAGTAATGTGAGTAGAGTTGTGGCTGCTGTTGTAGATGTAACATGTTGTGTGTGCTGTAAGAAGTAATGTGAGTAGAGTTGTGGCTGCTGTTGTAGATGTAACATGTTGTGTGTGCTGTAAGAAGTAATGTGAGTAGAGTTGTGGCTGCTGTTGTAGATGTAACATGTTGTGTGTACTGTAAGAAGTAATGTGAGTAGAGTTGTGGCTGCTGTTCACCTTGTTGTAGATGTAACATGTTGTGTGTGCTGTAAGAAGTAATGTGAGTAGAGTTGTGGCTGCTGTTGTAGAAGTAACATGTTGTGTGTGCTGTAAGAAGTAATGTGAGTAGAGTTAAGGCTGCTGTTGTAGATGTAACATGCACTGCATAAGAATGTCCATTTAAGGATACCTTAAAGGTCATTTTTATTACTTGAATATCACATTTAAGGACATTTAAGGTAAAACGTAAATCTCGATCTGCGACATTTAAGTAACTTTTGGTGTACTTAAAAGCACACTTTAAGGCGACATTTAAGTAGAATTTAAGTGGATTTAAGTTGATTAAATAGCATGGCAAGGTGGTCCTTAAAGGTCATTAAACCTAATATCAAGGTCCAGTACTGGATTTCCAAAAACGACATTTAATGACTTTTAGATATATTTAATGCACATTGCTTTAAAGGCTATACTTTTACTTATGCATATATCATTCAACTCGGCTTAACTAAGTCTTGTTATTCTTTAGATGCAGATTTTATTGTGAAGGGGGGGGGGGTCAATGACAGGTATTTATTCATCAATTTCATCATTTAATTCTCCTGGAGGCCGGGCCGGGCTCCAGGAGGCCGGGCCTGGCTCCAGGAGGCTGGGCCTGGCTCCAGGAGGCCGGGGCCACCCCCAGAAGGCCGGGGCCACCCCAAGGAGGCCGGGGCCGCCCCAAGGAGGCCGGGGCCGCCCCCAGGAGGTCGGGGCCGCCCCCAGGAGGTCGGGGCCGCCCCAAGGAGGTCGGGGCCGCCCCCAGGAGGTCGGGGCCGCCCCCAGGAGGCCGGGGCCGCCCCAAGGAGGCCGGGGCCGCCCCCGGGAGGCCGGGGCCGCCCCCAGGAGGTCGGGGCCGCCCCCAGGAGGCCGGGGCCACCCCAAGGAGGCCGGGGCCGCCCCCAGGAGGTCGGGGCCGCCCCCAGGAGGTCGGGGCCGCCCCAAGGAGGTCGGGGCCGCCCCCAGGAGGTCGGGGCCGCCCCCAGGAGGTCGGGGCCGCCCCCAGAAGGCCGGGGCCACCCCCAGGAGGTCGGGGCCGCCCCCAGGAGGTCGGGAGCGCCTCCTAGAAGGTATGGCCGGTCTCTGGAAGGCAGGGCCGGTCTTTGGAAGGCAAGGCCACCTCCTTCTGTAACCTTTCCTGTGAGAAAAAGAAAAATACATATATATGTTATTTATCCTATACAAACACAGCCAGAGTAAGGTTTACAATTACTGTTTACATGGTTATTTCAAAATAGAGTCTGTTAAATGCAATTTTAATGTATACTATTGGAATATGTACAAAAGTTAGATTATAAAATGGTAGTGTACCTACCTGTAAGGACATGCGTATCTACATGTACATCACTGCTTTACATAAATGAATGAGTATTATAACTACACACCTCTCTTACACACATCCTGTCCTCACTCTGGCCAGCTATTGTATGTACATGTTAACCACTTGGTGTGTTACATGCACCCTTACAGGTACACATTGCTATGTAGGTCAGTGGTCTCCATGGGAACAACCCCTATGCAGTACATGCTTCCCCTGCTAGCATTGTCTTAGTTATAACACCTCCGCCCCCCTGAATGGGGTGTGTTTGGCACGTTGGTGGGGGGTGGGGGGGGTGGGGGGCAGAGTGGGGGAGGGGGGAGGTGTGAATAGGGAGGGAGGGGGGTGCCTAACCAAATTTATGAATTATCTTGATTATTATTAATGAGTTGTCAATGATATTATAATTTAATTCTATACACTGTTAGCATTACAGGCATATTTTTATTTTTTCCCTGTGATGATTAGAACCTATTTCATTGAGCTATTTTAAATACTGCCAAATACTATCACAGGTTGTACCCCTCCAAAAACCTTTAAAATAATGTATAACACCGGGGTCAGGGTCCCCTTACTCCTCTGGCTAGTATCATAGGTTGTACCCCTCCAGAAACCTTTAAAATAATGTATAATACCGGGGTCAGGGTCCCCTTACTCCCCTGGTTAGTATCAAGGGTTGTACCCCTCCAGAAGCCCTTAAAATGATGTATAATGCCGGGATCAGGGTCCCCTTACTCCTCTGGTTAGTATCATGGGTTGTACCCCTCCAGAAACCTTTAAAATAATGTATAATACCCGGGTCAGGGTCCCCTTACTCCTCTGGTTAGTATATTGGGCTGTAGCCCTCCAGAAACCTTTAAAATGATGTATAATACCGGGGTCAGGGTCCCCTTACTCCTCTGGTTAGTGTCATGGGTTGTACCCCTACAGAAACCAAGTAGAGTTGTGGCTGCTGTTCTCCTTGTTGTAGATGTAACATGTTGTGTGTGCTGTAAGAAGTAATGTAAGTAGAGTTGTGGCTGCTGTTCTCCTTGTTGTAGATGTAACATGTTGTGTGTGCTGTAAGAAGTAATGGGAGTAGAGTTGTGGCTGCTGTTGTTGATGTAACATGTTGCTCGTGCTGTAAGAAGTAATGTGAGTAGAGTTGTGGCTGCTGTTGTAGATGTAACATGTTGTGTGTGCTGTAAGAAGTAATGTGAGTAGAGTTGTGGCTGCTGTTGTAGATGTAACATGTTGTGTGTGCTGTAAGAAGTAATGTGAGTAGAGTTGTGGCTGCTGTTGTAGATGTAACATGTTGTGTGTGCTGTAAGAAGTAATGTGAGTAGAGTTGTAGCTGCTGTTGTAGATGTAACATGTTGTGTGTGCTGTAAGAAGTAATGTGAGTAGAGTTGTGGCTGCTGTTCACATGTCGATGTAACATGTTGTGTGTGCTGCACTTAGGATGCATCCAGATCTCACAGCCATTCATCCCTCCTTGTCCACCTCTCTACACCCTTGTCCTGAATCTATGCAGATTATCTCTTGAATCTTGTATTCACTCAAAATATATATATTCAATATTGTAAATTCCATGTTTACAGGACTAAATGTGTTGCTCTGTGCAGGCCATCATCAATTGAAATAGGCAGTATAGTAGATGATCATCTTGTACATGCAGAAGGAAAGTAAAAGCGGGCTGCAATTTTACCATGCAACTGTTAAACTTCTTCCAATCATTGAAGTTGAAATATCAGTCACCATATTTCTTTATTTTGCTCAACTTGAAGATTGTTCTCTGTCAGGAGATTTAAATGCCAAGGTCTCGTTATGTCCATAACATTATAAATTGCATTATATCAGAGAGTTTAAAGGATAAATATTTGGTTTATTGCTTCAGGACCTGCAGGGGTTAAATTCTAACTATAACCAAGTTATTCCTCTATTCTTGTTTATTTAGGTTTGCACCCATAAAATTCTGAGCCCCAAACTCTGGAGGAATGTGACACGACTGCAGGCAACATGAGATGACTCTGAGACCCGGATGTGTGTGGGCCGGGATGCAAATGAGGACCTGAGTATCAGTGCTCAGGCACTCTGTCTGGATTAAATTGGGATGGTTTCCTGAGAGCCATACATTTTGCCAGGATAAATAAAAGAAATTCAAATCAAATCAAATCAGAGCGGATATTGTGGGGCCTGAGTAGTATAGTATGTATCGGAACGGGACTATAGTTAAGTACTGTTTATTACTCGATCGACATGCAGCCAATCAGAGGCCTCCATTTGGTCACGTGACCGGAAGTGACCTACTTAGGGGATTAGTGGTGACGTCACGTGACCTAGTTAGCCAATCAGAGGCCTCCATTTGGTCACGTGACCGGAAGTGACCTACTTAGGGGATTAGCGGTGCATTCTGGGTAACCCTGCAGCCAATCAGAGGCCTCCATTGGGTGACCGGAAGTGACCTACTTAGGGGATGGTGCATTCTGGGTAACCTACTGACCTACTTAGGGGACCGGAAGTGACGTCATATGACCTAATTTAGGATCACGTGATCGGAAGTGACCTGATGAGTCACGTGACCGGAAGTGACGTCACACGACTTAATGGCCAACCGGAAGCGACCTGATTGATCACGTGACCGGAAGAAGAAGAAGTTTTTTTTTTTGTTTAGGATCCCGTGACTGGAAGCGACGTCGTCACATGAGTGACGCTTTAAGAGACTGCGCGACTTACTAGTAAAAGAAGCCGTATGATAATAAAAACACAACAATATTTTCTTTTAATTTTTTTTTATTTATTTTTTTTTCAATCTTGATAAACACTCTATTTTTGAAAAGATGC
Source organism: Harmothoe impar (assembly GCA_947462335.1). Classification (NCBI taxonomy): domain Eukaryota; kingdom Metazoa; phylum Annelida; class Polychaeta; order Phyllodocida; family Polynoidae; genus Harmothoe; species Harmothoe impar. The sequence continues at coordinate 67,500,598 of OX381714.1, forward strand.
ACACGCTTATTTTTTTTTTTTTTTTTTTTTTTTTCATATCTCTCAAGGACTCGTTGTCACACCGTCAGAATGCACGCGACGCTTATAATACAAGTAGCGCACGCCGTCTTTCTCTATGGTGTAGGTGACCATTTTGTTTCGCACCACTTTGAAATTTCTATTTACAGCAATGAGAGTTTTTCGTTGGCGAAGAACATCCAAGAAGGCGTCTGGTTCCTGGGGGTTTTGTTTCTTCTGTACGCCTTTTGCACTCCATTTTTTGGATTTTCTTTCACCGGTGTCGCTGACTCGATCGTAGCAAATGTAAGTCTTAGGGTTGAGACTTAGGATCCCGTCACCTTCCCACTCCGCTTTCATGAGCCCCGAAGTTCTCAGATCGTGAAGGTACCGTCTCTCACAACATCCGCCGGGCGGCGCACACCATTCTCGCACTCTTTCCGTTTTTGTCTTCACGAAAAGCTCTAAGTGCTCGTCGCACACCGCTGTCGGAAGCCACTTTCGTTTCTCTCTGAAGTACGTCTCTCTCAGGCGAGGTTTCACTAGGTCATCCAACGTGGCACCGCTGAGAGCCATGTAAAGACTGTCGGTGTCCATTTGACAAAGGGCATAATCGCGCCGATCGACGAATCTATCCAAGAAGTCGTATGTGAACTCTAACATTTTCAACTTCGCGTACTGGTATACCATGAACCCTATCTGAATAGGGAGGTTGTTCTTGACCGTTTTCGGTTGTAGTTCGACTTCAAACAGATCGGAAGTCAACTCGGACGCCTTTTTGAAGCGCCACGAATTGGCCAATAGTTCGAACTTCCGACTGTCAGTGTATCTCACCGCCGTGTGTTTTTCTTTGTTGCAGATTGTTTTACCGTACGTAGCGTTTCCCATTAACTTGTAACAGTCTGACAGAATTTTCTCGTTCTCGTTCACGTCGCCACGTCTTCGCGCCGCCGTCACTTCGTCCGCGAAACCGGCAAAGGAGCGTTTAGGTAGGTATTCTACCACCAGCTGCACTTTGGTGACTATCAAACCGTGCTCTAAATACCACTTGAGAAGCGGCGTTCCCAAGAGAATATTTTTTCCGTGGTAACTCCCTATCAGACATCTCTGAGGCGTGCTCAACAGCTTTTCTTCCTGCGCAAAGTCTGACATGTGAGGGCCTATGTCCGATTTTGAAACGGTCGCGTTCTTGAAAACGGGGGTCATTTCTTCGAAGTACTCTCGTAGGTGAGGCGGCGTAGTGATGTCCACTTGAACTAAACCGAACATTTTCTCCTCTTTCACAGCGGAAAGGATGTCGCTCTCGCTCATCGCGTTTCGAGACACTTTCAAAGCGTCAACCTTCCAGCGTTGTTGGGAGGCCTTGACCCGCTCATCTCGACGCTTCATCTCTCGCCATTCGCACTCCCACACGACGACCAGCTTGTAACCTAACGCTTTCAAGTAAGCGCTTACTCTGGTCGTTCTGTCGCGTCTCTCCTCTCTCAGTGAAGCGCACTGATATCGGTGCGACGGTATGCACTCGTGAGCGTGGAACCAACACCCGTGAAACTGGAAAACCGTATTAGAGGCCGCGTGAAATCCGTCCACGCGAATTCTCCGACAGCCTACCGCCATCTCGCCGCCGTTCAGAGCGTGGCGCAGTTTCACGTCGCGGTCGTGCTCTACGAAGCGTAACCACTCCAAAGCGCTGTGAGAGTTTCTTTGCCTGATTTCGGGCTTGAACTCGGTCTCGGGCCGTCTCACCGCGTAATAGCCCGTGCAGTGCGCTTCGCTCATGCAGCGCAAGTACAGTGAGTTAGCGTCTAGTCCTAGGATGTGTTGGCACGGTCTCGCTTCTTCGCCGTACTTGTGCTCCCTTATCCGCGTGGTGCCCTTCTCGTGAAATCTATGGAAGATGATGGAAGGACCGCCGACTAGATTCTCTTTGATCAGAGCGTGGAGGACGGCGTCGAACTGGGGAAACGTTGTGAACGCGTCTTCTAGGTTTTGGAAGAGGAAGCGTAAAGTCAAACCGGCGAGAGAAACTCCGTCTTTCAACATGTCGATGCCGCGATCTTGGAAAAATTTAGCGTGATTTTTCAGAGCTTCTATGAAAGGTTTCACGTCTTTGTTGTTGTAGTGGATCAAGTAGTCTTCCATAGTTTGCATCTTCTCGTCGGACCAAACTTTCTAACATGCGGCGTAGTCGGATTCGGACATTTTGACGCCCGTCAGCTCGCTGTCGAAAGCCGATCTCGGCGGCAGCGTTCTGTTTGCCAGTTTCCTGGTAGACGTCATCCATTCGTAAGGAAAGTGACCTTTCTCTTTGTTCCTGGTGAAAGCTCGCAAATAGGTCGCGTAGTTGTAACCGGGTGCCAAATAGTTGACTACGTCCAAGAAAACCGTGTGCTGTGTGTAAACCGCCAAGTATTGATTGCTTCTCTTTATGACGCTGAATTCTTGGTTTCTTCGGTCTCCGGAGGCGAAGAACGAGTGAAGGCGTATTTTGATCAGGTTCAAGTCGTAACGCCCCGAGTTGAAGCCCACCACTGGAGCTTGACGGATGTATCTCAGAAGACGCTTCTTCAGTTGAACTAACGGGTGTCTGGTCTGAGCCGCAGCGAAGCCGCCTGGAGAAGGGGTGGTGAACGTCGCCTCCTCCAGCAGGAGAGCTTCACCTATCGCCGCATCTAACTTCGCTAACGTCGGTCGGTAAAGTTCTAGCACAGCTTCCCCGATCGCTTTGGCGTTCTCGTTTATGTGATTTAAAACTCGGTCCAACAAGGGGTCGGAATCTGCGTCGGACGCTCTGACGAAGCAGACGGGCCCCTCCCACCCCGGAAAGTCGGATGCGACGCTAGCCGACAAAGGGACGTGATCCCACAGCAGGGACACGTGCTCCGTCGACGGTTCTTTGCACGGTCTGAAGAAAGCCTCGAAATCGAAGGCGATCTTGTAAGGGTAGATTCCGGAATGTCCGTCGGGGGGAAAAATGGAGAAGTCTGCTAGCGCTTCGAAAATCGTTCTCGAATTTTGGTAGATGCCACCTACGTAGCGCAACTTGACTTGTCGGCAAGAGGAAAGCTGGTTCCTGTGTCTCTTCAGCAAGAACTCGGTGGTGAACGCCGCCTTACACTTGCAACATTCGTATATGCCCGCGTACGCGTTGAAGTCCGTGACGAGAGAGACGTGCAAACCGCCTTTCGCCGTCAGGTGTAGGTTGACTTTACCTCGGGCGGCCACAGTTCTGGAAGGCGGTCTGATCAGAGTAACGCGTCTTCTCAACTTCCGCCCCGGCACTTGACGCGACGCGGTGTAAACCGCTATTTGTACGTCAAACAAGTTCTCTAACGCGGGTAAGTCGCGGATGTTCAGACCCGGAAAGGATTCAGGTGTGGCAGCGGGACAGAACTGACGTAACAAATCTGAAGCGCGCTTGCTGGTGTTGTATAAGTGAAAGGAAATGCAGCGGAAGATGCAGAGGTTGTCCTTGTTGGGAAAATCTAACACGCCGCTTCTCTTTCCAACTCGACCGGCCTGCGTGATCCTACCGCCTATGGGGAATTCCCCCGGTCCCATGTAAACGCAGATGTTCAAATTGGTAGGAAAAAGAACGTGCCACTTGGTGTCAGCGTCGCAAAGTTTCCGTACCTCCTCGCAAGCGACGGTGTTTTGCATCTTTGAGAGGAGCTCTTCCAAAGTTTCTGAATTAGTTACAGTAGGGAGCGGTTGTATGAGAGTTGCGTTGTTCTGGGAGGCGTGGAAGTAGCGCAGTTTGCTCTTGTCTTCTCTGTGTTGTAACAGTAAGCCTACCGAGAAACCCACTTTGTATCTGAATCTTTGTGTCAAGTGAATGCGACGCATAGTATCTACAGCGTCACTCAACTCGCCGGTTGGTAGCCTGAAGTTTGTTACACTCACGCGAGTCCCGTGCATCCTGACGCCCGTTTGTATCGCAGGCCAATTCGCCGTGAACGTTTCCTCCCCGTTCGGTACAGCACATATGCGCGGAGGGACGGTCACCCCGTCCAGAGATTCGCGTCGACAAGCGCTCTTTCGGCAATCCCCTTCGCCGCATAGAGGGCAAAACTTAGCTACTACTCTACAATTTTCTACGTGTCTCTCGTGGTTGTACGCTCTTTTAAACATTTTGAAACACTTTTCGCATACGTACTGTGTCATGTTTTTTTTTTTCACTCGGTTACCAACTACTTAGCCGTCTAACTATCTATCTATCTATCTAGCCATCTATCAAGCTGTCGTCTATGTAACTATCTTTCTGTCTGCTGTCTGTGTATCCGTCTGTCTGTCTGTCTGTCTGTCTGTCTGTCTCATACAGCGTACGTCAAACGCTGTGTGTGTGTGTGTGCGCGCGTGAGCGTTGAGCGTCTCTCATTCCGAATCTATGCCGAGATATTTCAGAATGATCTCTGTTTTGTCATCCAACTCTTTGAGCGCTCTGGCGGACAGCGTCACCCCCTGCTGTGTGGGTTTTTTGTCAGGACCTTCGTACTTGCGCACGTGGACGAGGTTCTTACCGCTGTAGTAGCTCACAGCTGCGTACACTTCGCCCGCCTCATCCAGCACTGCGAACCAGGGGGTGTGATTAGGTTTTCCTTGCGCGGCCGCTGTGTCGCGTATGCGCACCACTGCGCGGATATCGGCGATGCGTGCTATGAGCTCGCGCAGCGCGTCGGCCGTGAAGTGCACTCGCTTGCTTCTGGTCAGAGACGCCTCTTTCACCTGGCCGTCTTTTGTGTAGCGCGGCCTCCTAGACAGTCTAGCCACGTCCTCCCAGATCTCCAGCGTCAAAGCTCCGTCTAAGCAGAACTCTAACCCGAGTGTTTTCTCTGCTTCTTCTCGTCCATCTCCTTCTTTTTCTTGTATTTTTCTCTTCTTAGCGGGCCTTGTTGTTCTGGAACTCACCTTAGAACGTTTCACACCCGCAGGATGAGTAACACCATCAGCGTGAGCTGAATCAGCAGCAGAACCGATAGCAGGAGCAGCGTCAGCGCTGGTGGTATCGGAGGTCTCGTTGTTGGAACAGCGCAGCCACACGCCGTCCGTGCTGTGTGTAGCGGTAGAAGATGAAGCGCCGCCGCCGCCCTCGTAAGGTGGCGGTGAGGGCAGTCGCCACGGACCGGACGGGGGGGGCGCTAGCAGTGGAGGAAGTGAGGTCGAAAGGTCGAAGAGGGAAGCCGAAAAACGTACCGCTCACCCCTTGCCCTTCGGGTTCTTCGTACGCCTCGTCGTCAGCGTCGTTCTCTGTCTCACCCTGTTGCTGCTCCTCCTCCTCCTCTTCTTCTCGGTTCAGGGGCTGAGTGTCCGAATAGCTGTAACTCTCAGCGCGAGCGGCGTCGAGGGCGTCCGTCGATGTAGTGGTGGAGGAGAGGGGCTGTGCAACGTGCGGCAGGTCATCAAAGTCATCAACAGTAGTGGGGAGGTAAAAACCCGGTTGCCAGTACTGCGCTGTGCCAGGAGCGTTGTCGTCAGTAGTAGTAGCAGTAGCAGCAAGTGCAGCAGAAGCAGCCGCAGCAGGCGCAGCCGCAGCAGACGCAACAGTAGCAGGCGCAGCAGCAGCCTCAGCAGGCGCAGCCGTAGCAAGCGCAGCAGTAGCAGGCGCAGCAGCAGCAGCAGCGGCAGGCGGGACGGCGGTAGCAGCGGCAGCGCGCTTAGCAGCAACGTGTACCGTCGCGAGTGTAACAACGTCGCTAGCACGACGACTGCTACCAGTAGTACTACTAGTACTACTACCACTACTACTACTACTGCTACTACTAGTGCTACTGCTACTACTACTACTACTACTACTGCCGCGAGCGCTCGCTACAGCAGGAGGGTGATAAGACCAACCGGCTGCGGCGGTAGTCTCATGTTCAGTAGCAAGAGCAGGCACTGACGCTAAACGAACGCTGTTCCGCGTAGTCTTCTTGTTCTTGAACGCCGCTAGCTGTTGTCTTTTGCTCATGGTGGTGACTGTAGAGAGCAGCAAAAAAAGAATGAGTGAGTGAATGGAGGTTTCCAAGCCCCTTATATACGCCTTCTCGCTTCTAGAGCTAAGCTACTTACCGACCCTGTTCAGCTGCCGCCGGCTGGCCGGCGGCCATTCACAAAGAGAAACAAAAAGACATAAGGCATGACGTTTTCAGCTGGATCCCTTTCCCCCCCCCCTCTTTTGAGAGATCGACTGTGATGATGAGCTAAGCCGCTTACCACCCTGTTCAGCAATTCAACGCGCATTAGCTGTATAAAGGGTTAAGCGGTTGCTGCCTGCCGTCGACTGACCGGCGGCGGCCATTCACAAAGACATAAGGTATGACGTTTTCAGCTGGATCCCTTTTTGAGGGATCCACTGTGGTGAGCTAAGCCGCTTACCACCCTGTTCAGCCATTCAGCGCGCGTTAGCTGTATAAAGGATTAACGGTAACGGTGATGAGCTTACAGTGTGTATACAAAAAAAAACTACAGGAGGCGTGTGGCGTGAAGCAGGACCCCCCTAAGACGAACGTGCCTGTCTGTGAGTAGAGACGTGTGCATGTGGTGAGCGACTTAAGTGTAAGACAAAAATCGCCACCTCCTGCCGTGGTGAGTAGACCGGGCCGGACAGGCGGGCGGGCGGCCGGCTAGTTCAATAGGGAGGGGTGACAGCTGCCTAAGGCTGTGCATGAAAAAAAATCCGATTTTCACCTGACCTCTGACGTTTGTTACAATGAATGTCAGAGGGAGGGAGACGTCCTCGGGTAGGGGGTAGGAGGTATTAAGGCTATGAGTGAGGAAAAAACACCGTTTTCAGCTGGTCTCCACGGATAGCGATGCCACACCCCCTCGTCATCTAAGCTCTTAAGGAGCGGAGCGGCTGAAAAAGCGTCATGCGGACAGGGTGCTAGACAGCTGGAGCGCTGTTGGAAATGGGATTAAACTCCCTCTGTATAAAAAGCTCTCATTTCTGTTGGAAAAAAAACATATCACCTCTGACCCCAGTAACGGCTACTACCACCACCACCGCCACCACCACCACCGCCGCCACCGCCGCCGCCGCCGCCGCCGCCGCTGCCGCCGCCGCCAAGACGAGACGAGATGGCTCAAGCTATTCCACTTTCAAGCTCGCCTTCACCGCCCGGTGCGCCTGAAAAAAAGTTAATGCGGCTTGACGACGTGAGACGCGGCGCGAGGCAGCAGACCGATGATGGGGAGACCCGACAGGTAGGACAGCGGCGGTTAGCCTATAGCGACGCCTTGCTTCGTCAACTAGGTAAAGAGTTGAGCGGCTGTTGGAGAGAGTTGGGCAGTAGCTTAAAAGTCAGCGCCGCCCGTATGGATGCTCTAGTAGAGCGCAGTGTCAAGACACCGGAGGAGCTGTGTACGGTGATGTTCCGAGTGTGGTGGGGTGAAACCCCGCATCGTCATAGATGGGGCGAGCTCGGTCGCGTCTTCACCCGCATAAGACGCATGGAACTGTTGGCTCAGTGGATGGCCCTTCTCCACAGACAGGGGTTGGATTTCGAAAACCCCGACTCGCGCGCGATGCACAAGCACTTGGGCACCCTCGGCAGACGTCTGGGTAGCAGGTGGAAAGAGGTGGGGGACCATTTAAAATTGTCGCCTGAGAGGTTAGATAAGATCGCTGAAGAATGCGAATACGGAGGAAGTCCCGCTGAGTGGGCCTTCCGAGTGTTGAAAATGTGGCAAGATGAAGCTGACGGCGCCGGCGGTACGCCTTTTGAACTCCTTCGAGTGTTGACTGAGGACATGGGAAAGTTTGGCCTCGGCATCGCGATATTACTTGACTTTATCAAGCAAGAAACAACGAGAACGACGGACATGTGAATTGTTGTGTTTTATTTTCATACGTCTTCTTTATTAGTAAGTAAAAAAAAACAAAACATCATAACAATTAAGACGCGCGATCTCTTAAAGTGTCACTTCCTCCAGTCGCAGCTGATCGCCTCATCGCAGCACGTGATAAACAAAAAAAACACGAAGAGACACGCTTCTTCCTCTCGAGAGGAAGAAGCGTGTCTCTCGATTGAAATCTTTTTCTTTTCTTTTTTTCTTAAAAGAGACAAACGCCCCTTAGAGTGCTCCCCCACCCCCCTAGAGTGCCCCCCTCCCCCCTCCCCCCTCCCCCCCACCACCCGCCCCATGCATCCTAAAAGCGCCCCCCTCCCCATGCATCTTAAAGGGGCCCCCCTCCCCCCCTCCCCTCCCCTCCCCCCCCCTTATACACTCTAAAGAACGCTTCTACCTAGTTCAATAAGTCACTTCCAGTCGCTCGTAAAACAATAAAAAATGAAAAAAAATGAAAAAAAACTTATATCGTAGTGTTTTTTATTAGTTTACCAAAAAAAAATAAGAGACTCGCCTCCTCCTCCAAAAAAAAAAGATATCACATTTTAAAGCCCGTGACCCCTTAAAGACGCTCATCTCTTCATTAAGTCGCGTGACGTCACTTCTTCTTCTTCTTCTTCTTCTTCTTCTTCTTCTTCTTCTTCCGGTCACGTGATCAATCAGGTCACTTCCGGTCACGTGATCCTCAATGAGGTCACTTCCGGTTGGCCATTAGGTCATGTGACGTCACTTCCGGTCCCCTAAGTAGGTCAGTAGGTTACCCAGAATGCACCATCCCCTAAGTAGGTCACTTCCGGTCACCCAATGGAGGCCTCTGATTGGCTTCAGGGTTACCCAGAATGCACCGCTAATCCCCTAAGTAGGTCACTTCCGGTCACGTGACCAAATGGAGGCCTCTGATTGGCTAACTAGGTCACGTGACGTCACCACTAATCCCCTAAGTAGGTCACTTCCGGTCACGTGACCAAATGGAGGCCTCTGATTGGCTGCATGTCGATTGAGTAATAAACAGTACTTAACTATAGTCCCGTTCCGATACATACTATACTACTACTAGAGATGAAAGGATTATTTGCTAAGTTAACAATTTCAGTATAATATTTTCACCAATATGTAAACTGCAGTATCATTAAAGGATATATACAATATGACCATTTTAACTTTCAGAATGATATACCAGTCAACTAATTTGTATTGTTGACTGTTGCTGTTATAGGAGTTCAGTAGCCGGGCTGTCATGAATTATTGAGTGTGCCTGGGCTGTATTCTCTACACCGGGCAGCATCTAACCATCTTGGAAATAAGAGCAACACTTATTATCCCTAATCAGTTAATTAACATACCACTTTAGTCTTAAAGGATAAAGGTATAAAACAGTTACTCTTTGCACAACTAGACAACTCACGTGTTACCTAAACAAGTCTTTTATACCAAATCGTATTATTGTGTCACCATATCTAGACTGCTGATAGATGCCTCACGTACCCCAAACCCAGCATTTAGGAAACTAAGCCAACATGGCTGAAATTGACCACAGGGAGCAGGGAAAGTCATATGAGTGATATGAAATGAGATAAGATAAGATAAGATAATTGTTTATTATTAGCTTTCTCCCAGTTTCAGAACTACACAGCAGTTTGATGATATATACTTTTGTATAACAAGCAGGATGAAAACACATTGGCGAGGATGAAAACTTAATCTACAAGTAGTAGTTAGTCATTAGATTCCAATTATTTCTTTTAGTCCCTTTTGCTGGGAATTTGAAAAGGCATCATATGAGTTGATACTTCGTATGTCACTGTCTAGCTCATTGCAATGAATAGGGCCCCTGCATACAAAAGCTTGCTGCGATATAGATCCCTTGTAATTAGGGATCATAAGGCGGGGACCTGCATGGGATCTTGTTTGAAGCTGTCTTTTATCCAGGTATTTTGGAATGTATATATAAGGCCGAGTGGCCTAGGTAGAAGACAGACCTGACAGGGTCTCGGACTGAATAGAACTGTCTTTAGATTGAATGTACAGGAACCGATAATGAACCTCTATTTTGCATCCAGAAATCCTAAGAACCTTCTGAGTTGTCTTTTCTGCGACTGAAAACTCTACACTAGGAAGCAAGTCAGTGTGGGTCAGTCTATCTGGAGGAGAACAGGGTGAGTAGTTAAAAGGCGAGTGAGTAGGAGCACATGTTGAACATACTAGCTATGGGAGATTCCGGGTATACAGGGGAGGGATATCTAGTATTGAGTTTGATAGGTGGCAAACAATTCAGGATGGAAGGGTAAATGACAGAGATAAGAGAAGCAAATGGGAAAAAGGGGCCGTATAATGATGGATTTAAAAAGAGAAATTTACTTGACACTGAAATTTGAACTTTGAAACTTAAAGCTGCACTTTAGTGTATAAATCCGGTGACATGAGCAGAAAGTGCTGTCATTAAAACACAGTTTGTCTGTTTTTCGATTATTCTAGATCCATTCCTATGGTTGACACCTCCTCCATAAAACAGCAATTCGGCAGGAAACTCTGATTCTGTAACTGCAGTAGCAACCACAGATATAATGTCAGCTGACATGTTTCACTTTTCAGATGAATAATAAAAGCTGGATTGATAAACATTTATGGTTTTTGCACTGAAAAAATGTGATGATGAGCCTTTGTATCAAGACTGCCTTATATGAATATTCATAGAGCCTTTCAAGTAACGCTAAATAATGAATCTATCGTGAAAGATCTCTGTTTCTCTCTGTGTCTCTGTTTCACTCTGGCTTGTCTCTGTAACTCTGTCCCTCTCTGAGGATACTTATCAGGCAGACTGCCCACCTTTGTACAAGGAGTCTTGAGCATTCAGACAGGATTGTGAGGACTCTTCACCCCTACACCGTGCCCATAGCCATACATGCAGCACCATAACTCTTTTCTAGAAAAGGTTAACATTGCTTTGTGTCACATAACACACATATTATGTATATAATTAACTATTGAGGGTACTGATTTCTACAACAGAATCTCTCCTTCTTGTATTCCAATATGGTTCAGTTTTAACCACTTTTACTTTCTACAGAGAGTAGAATGACCAATAAAACTAAAATGTCATTGCTGCATCCTGTCTCTTGCATGACACCATTAGCACTATCGAGTCTGATGTGCTAGAACTTTAAGCAGACACCTTTGATCCCAGAGTAACTAGTTTCAAATATTGTCACATGTATCACTTTCCCTTTGCTGCCAGAAAGAGAATGGCCAATTAATACTAATATATAATCCTGACATAAGCCTACGTGTATGTATATTCCTTTGATCCTGTTTAAGGACCTTTAACATTTAGATGTCTAAATGTTACTGTCAATAATATCTGGAAAAAAAAGTTGGAAAGTTAAAAAGAACAATTGGTAAATGAATAGCAGTGCTTCAGGCATTATCTCAGGTCTGAGGCATGTATTGTATAACCATCATTTTTACTCCTTTCTGTTATCCAAAGCTAAGAGATCACTCTACCTACCCCAGCTATGCCTCAGCTCTGTAGTGCTTGTATTTATAAAAGCTGGTGCATACCTTAGGCCTTGTTGTAAAGGATCCGTACCTACATGACACATCAAACATGCGTAAGGCTTGTATTTCTAGATGTCATTAATAACTTAGATGTGGTGCTGAAACAAAGGCTGTATGTCTGCTCAACCTTTGGGGATGTATCAGCCTCATTGTTTTTGCAAATACGCATCATCATTGTTCTTGTAGTTCTACAATCTAATGTAGTCCAATTGAGAAGTTATTACTTTATCTTTTCTTTAGTTTTCACAATTGATCAAATTTAGTAATGCATGGCACTCTCTTCTGCTCATCCGTGAGTATCTACATTTCCATGTACAAGGTGAGAGCTCTTACATCAAGGTGTCAGCTGCCCTATCCTGTTTCTGTAATAGGGGTCCTGCTCCTGGGACAAGGCCCTTTGTCATGTTTGTGGTCAGTTTAGGCACCTTTCACTGTTCATGGTCCTCAGTGAAATATTCAGTAGGCAATAGGAAGTAGGCTGTTAGCAGATTCATCACAGTTTCCAAGCGGTACCTTGTTCCTACTCAAGTTCAATTCTGTCTGCCTAAAGTTGTGTACATCTCCAAAAAAAACTCCTCTCTTAGGTTAAGTCTGCAGTCATATTAAGAACTCATTGATACTGGTCCTGTTATCAAACTTGAGTTATTCAGACTTTAACCAGGTGGGTATGTCCTGACTATCTCCTAGCGGAATACCGAGTGACTAACATAGTTTTCTACATGATCATGTTTGACTTGTACTGCATGTTTTGATTCCTCTCAATGTACAATGGGATGACATCCTATACACAATAACTTCAACATGCACTGTATCAGCATTCTGTGCTGACTGTTTATGTGAACATGAGTCACGCTAATCCCCAATTACCTAGAATCAGTATTTGACATGAGATACACCAAATGTGTATACAATATGGATGACATCGGTAAGTATCACTTCATCATGCATTGAACGCATTGATTTGGAATCATATACTATGTTGCTGTGTCCTCCACAGAGCCTGTAGGGAACAGATTAATACTGGAGAAATACATGACACTTTATTCATGCCATTTTGATTGACACTCTTGCTGAGTTTTAATTCTATTTCCTTCAAATGTATATTTGGGTGAAAACAAAGATGCAACTGCTGAAGTGCATGATAGAATTAATCATGAAAGGAAACTCATTATGTACAAATCAGCCGAAGCACAACTAATTCTGAGGGGCAATTTGAGAAAAGGGCATGAAAACACAATTTCAGCTGCCTTTTTGCAGACAAATTAGTTAGATTTATTTGAGTCATCTGACCCAAATATTAATAGTGTGGTAATTTAATCTGTGCAACCCTAGGTGTCTTTTATGTACACCTCAACACAAACCACATTTAATGAAAGAGACTAGTGTGAAATCAGAATCGAGGTTGTTGCTGCGTAAAAAAAATGCCTCAGGCATTTTTAAAGGCGGAAACAACCCCAACTCTTGCATTTAAAGGAATATAATGTCTACATAGTTGGTATATTTGAAGTGGACCCATTCAAGACACCAAATAAGCAGGGGGGTAGGGGTTATCAGGGGGATGGATATTACATCAAATATGGTAGTTCCTTGGGTCCATGTTAGAGGGGTCCTTGTAAGAGGGGTAGATATGATTATAATCAACCCAAAGACCATTGAAATGTTCGTTACTAGGCAGATAGAAGCATTGAATTCCTTGGGTCCATTTTAGTGGGTAGATATGATTATAATCAACCTCAGGACCATTAAAATGTTTGTTGCTGGGCAGATAATTGATAAGAATAGATGTTGCTAGGCAACCAGCTGTATTAGCAATAAACTAGTAAACCATTGAATTCCTTTGGTCCATGTTAGGGGGATAGGTGTGATTATAATCAACCCCGAGACAATGGAAATGTATGTTGCTAGGCATATATTTTTTTAGAAAAGCTGTTGCTAGGCAACCAGCTGTATTAGCAACAAACTATTTGAACTATTGAATTCCTTCATTTTAGGGGGTAGATATGATTATAATCAACCTCGGGACCATTGAAATGTGTGTTGCTAGGCAGATAAACAGTTAGAGCATTTTGATGCTGCAATACTTGTTTTTTCCATATTTGAATTGTTTCCTAAGATATTGTATGTCCAGAATGCCTGATCTCTTTCAAAAGATTGTCGTAAGATCAAGTCTGCCCTTGTGACACAGAGCAAATCTGGTAATGGTTAGATGCAAAATACTTTGCACTGGTGCTAGAGGAAAAATCACATAGCCATCTCCACCTCCAACAAACCTCCTAGATATCGCTAAGACCTAGTAACTGTGTGAAAGCAATCACAATGCAGTTTAGCCTTTGAACATCCATTTATAACCTGGCAGTTTTAAAGAAGGGTAAGAAATGATAGCACTCAAAATGAAGCCACTCTGTGAATGCTATGACTAAAAAGAAGCAATTGAGTCTGAAATATGGTATATGGTAGATAAAGTTTGTGGCACTGGATACGTTAAATCCATAAATCCCAGTTGAAACCAAGCATGATTCAGAAAAATCAGTAATAATTTGATATATAATTGCAAAGTGATTAATATCAGGCCTTAAACAGAAATTACAAAGCTCTAACTACCAATTGTTTAATAATGTCTTGTATTTAAAAGCATATTAAGCTTTTAATTGATCCAGAATAATTACTCCTAGTTTTTACTGTGTAAACTAAAGTGTGTCATAATTGTCATTAGTTACCACCCTTATATTGCATAGAATCTGGGCAGTTGAAGAGGTAGTAGCTTTGCAGTGCTAGATTCAAGCATTATGTCCATCCTGTGGATTTGAGCCATTCTTGAAGGGTTGGCATGTAGGAATAGTCATCAGTTGCAGCTCAGAGAGCCCAGGTATCCTCACCCTGTGTGTAGGGTGGTCCCAGTGGTAGGCCATGTCTCAGGGGTATGGTGCTGGGGGGATTAGGGTGTTACACTCCATCATGGGTTTTGTACCCGGGAGGTGTGAGGTTATCCTTCAGTGGCCTGCATCACCACCTCAGGACTGATTTTTCTGGGTTCACACTGCAAGTAAATCATACTCTCTTGTACCCAGCAAGTATGAATTAAGTCATTAATGCTATCTGTTTTCTAAAGTGTACCTAAATGCTGTCCTTGTTCAAGGCGGGCAAGTTCATCATCAATTTCTGAGAGCTTAAAGATGAAAGCAGATGACAAAAAGACTGTTACTATAGCTGATCCATCTTGTAGTGGGGGCAGTTTGTATGTTTATGTGACAACTGGTGTAGAGTTATAGGCTGCTGAATTGGTATAGAGCTACACATTCACATGTACAATGGTGTATACCATCTGTAATATATGGTTTTAACCAATGTAATAAGACAACAAGCACAGAGAAAATTCAGTTGTTAAAAATATGTTGACTTTATTTCAGAGTCCCAGAGATTGTTACTAACATAACAGTCATTGAAGCAGTGGCTCACAATGCCTTATATATATGGGTTGGCAGCACTTGACCAGCAACACTAGAGGCATATAGTGTTTTTTCACGCCATTCTAATAATGCCTTCAGATTTGTCAATGTTATCCATGGATAAAGAAGGTGACAAGACAGTAAGTTCAAAATACTCTGTTTGTTTCTGGATGCCAGGAATGTCCATGAGTATAGAACTTGAAAGACTCACGTGAGACACTTTATCATCCCCCAGAGAGAGTTTCTGCTGTAGCCGCCTCCCTCCCACGGGACCGACAGACCACCTGCTGTCTATACAGTCTAGGAGCTTGGTGTCACCTCCTCCACACTGCTCACAGTAATTCCTGACAATAATATTTGCATTAATGGCATTGGTTGCTCCCTGGGCCAAAGGTGCCATTCTAGCAGTATATATGTAGCTGCAGATCAATTTTCTTTCCTTTCTCAGCTGTTGTACAACATAATGTTAGGCCTGGGCCAGTACCAGAGGCAATATAGATTCCTACAGTTCCATTCCTAGTATATTAAACTAGGATGACATATATGGCTCACTCTCACCAAATCAGTGCAACTAAAAAAGTGACGTACATGATCGGCGGACGTACATGATCGGCGGACGTACATGATCGGCAGAGTACAAAACCCATCTTTTACCCCCTGCACTACGATGTTTAACTCTCCCAACCATACCTACAGGCTGTAATGTATCTTTGGGGAGTTTATTAGAAAAAAAAACCTCCCAAAATATTTATAGGGGCCGGAGGGGGGGGCTCAATGTGTAACCGATCATGTACGTCACATGACGTACATGATCGGCTTGGAATGTCATGTAACATTTCCTCATTACCCACTGCTTCACATGTCTATGATTATACATATTTAGACCTACAACATATGTGCACCTTGCTATGATTGATTTATGTTTTATATATGGTCAGAAAGGGTAATTAAGACAGTCAATAAATAATGGCCGATCATGTACGTCACATGACGTACATGATCGGGATCGAAATGTCATGTAAAATGATTTTAATAGTCGCATCTATACATTTCTAACACATAACATTTCAATACACACATCATATGTACACGTTGGTAAGGTTTATTCATGTTTTATCATGTTCATAAAGGGTAGGGCAGTCAATAAATCACCGATCATGTACGTCACCGATCATGTACGTCACATGACGTACATGATCAGTATTAAAATGCCATGAAAAATGACCTTAATAGTCGCATATATACATTGCTAACATATTACATTTCAAGAGACACATCGTATGTACACCTTGGTAAGGTTTATTTATGTTTTATCATCTTCAGAAAGGGTAGGGCAGTCAATAGATCACCGATCATGTACGTCACCGATCATGTAAGTCACCGATCATGTACGTCACCGATCATGTACGTCCGCCGATCATGTACGTCCGCCGATCATGTACGTCACTTTTTTAGTTGCACTGGTTTGGTGAGAGTGAGCCATATACATTTGTGTGTACAACTCATTTTGATAGTTCCACATAAACTTTTGCAGTGATGTTTTTCAGTGTACTCTTCATTTTGTCAATCGTGCCAGGATACTATTGTTCCCTTATTCTCCTCTTCTAGTTGTGCAGAACTTCATCTTACTAATGCTAACCAATGTGTACACAATTGTAGGGCAAGGTTATGAAAATAATCTTCAGTAAAAGGGGTGGAATGTTGCATTAACTAACAGCCGGTAATGACACATTAAAAAGAGCCTCTATTTGGCCTAGGCAGAACACAAATATAGTTACCTCTGCTGGAGAACTGCATCTTATGTGGTTAGTTTTCATGTCATAACAAATAACAACAGCTCCTTGGGGAGGGAATTTGACCCATTAAAATGTAAATGGCATAAGCAAGGACATAAAAATCTCTGCAAGCAGCAGCCTTCAACTTGTCTACTTAACTGCTGAGTTATTCATCACACAACATGGCACATCATAAAGAACATGCAGGAGTTCCTGTTTACATGCTTCATATTATCATGGCTCATTTACTATTGATAAGCTGCTAATGTCTTTGTGCTTTATAGTGTTCCCTTTTACCGGAAAAGGGACAACATTATTCATATCACATGAGATACCAACTATGGATAGGGATTTAGTATAGCTAACTCTTCTGGACACTGAAATTAATAGCACTACTCGGAGGTCTGTTTGATGTGAGACAAAGCTTTCCTCTGTGCCAAAATGAGTATAAATCATTTAAGAAGGACCTTGATAAGGACCATGAATTACCTGTACAGCTAGACCTCACTCCATCAGTCATATACAGGCATTGTCTGTTATTGAGGAGTGTCATCCACCTCCTCGTAATCAGCCCCTAATTAAGCAAGCCTGATGAGTTCCTACCTTACCCATGAGTTAGCTGTTTTCATATGGCATAGTGCTGTGTCACATGCACACATGATGTGGTTGAGGTGTTAGTCCTGTAGGTCATGTTGGTGTAATTTAGTCTTTATTTGTGGAGTGTAGTTTATATTGGTCTAGAGTGGGTAATGTCGCAATGATCTAGGTAAGAAAAATGTAATGAAGGTGAGTAACATGGTAGTGTTGAAGCCTCTCAGCTCACCTGACGGGCCAGAAGGAGAGAAGAGCTGATTAAATATTTACAATTCTACCCTTGCCCGCCCACAGCACCAATATGCAGCCCAGGATAGACAAGCACAGGCTAGCCCTATAAGGATGTATGTCATTTTCATGTGCCATTTGTTCCTGCATTAGTGGATTATGCTGACCCTACATGAGTGTCTCACCACTGTGGGGGCATCATGATGCATTAAAGCACTATACCATCCTTAAATGGGTTAAAGGAGGAGAGGAGAAAGGCTGGAGGATGTCAGCAACAACCAGCCAACCCAGTGGGACGTATGAATATTACATAGGTCAGTAATGGTGTTAGAGGGCTATATATGGCTCCTGTAGGTGTGGTCGGCGCCCTCCTAAAGCCCTGTTCTGACCCATGCTAGGCCATATAGGGAATAGCTTTTTGGGAGCTGGAAGAGGGTGCTGTATGTAGGGGGTTATCATGGGGTTAGTTGTGAGGGATATAGCACTCACTTAAACGAGCCAATGTACCCATGTTTAAGGGTAACCATAGAAACAGAAAAAAAGATAATTATTGTACATTGGTGTTCAAACTAGTCAGGCTACTATTGCTGGCAATACTGTATGCATATAGAGAAAATAGGATGGTGACTCATAAATGCACTTCTATAGTCTAATGTTTGCAAAAGTCATGACAAAAATATGAAAGGCTCTGTCAAATCTATTTATAAATGTCAGTACTCATCTATTCAATCAACTACACCAAAATGTTTCCATAAAATGTGTGATTGTCTTTGATTTTCAATTCATGTGGTTGATGATTCTATACTTCAGCCCCAATCAAGAACAATTGTTTCATGATGAACAAAAATGTAATTTTTTTTTTTTTTTTTTTAAGTGTTTTATTGGGTAAAATATAACAAATACAAAAGTAGATGCATCATCCTAGCTTAGGCGCATTGCCTTTCTTCCGCTAGGTCCCCTGTCATTTGACTAGATAAACATCATTTCATTCAGTAATTGGTTATGGCGTACACGAGGTGCTAATAAGTATACAGTTGTACAGACCAGTTGTTACCTTACATATTATTCAATCTGATTGCGATGAGATGAGATGAGATGAGGGTATAGTGGCTAATTACAGTTGGAATCATCCTTAAATATAAAATATTTATTACATAAAACAAGCTGGATAGTCAGATTTGATTGCAATTTTAAAATCAGCCAGGCTTTCAATAGTGGTGTAAAAGGATTTCAATTGGTTCCATCGTATTATAGCTCTGTAAAAGCAGCTTCTTAACACAATAGGTTTCAATGACCGGGGTACCTTCAACCTGATACCTTGATGGATACGTGTCGGTATGTCCCTAACATCAATGAGTTTTTCTTGACTTTTTAACATAAAAGCATAAAAAATTAAATGAATATCACGTCTAATATTTAGATACATACACTCACTTTTTTCATGCAATTGGGCTGTGTTGTACAATGGATTAGCCTCAAGTTTAGCCTTTATTAAAAGGGGAGGAGCTATTGTTAACAAGGATTTCAGTTGATGCATATGTAGGGGTTTACTACTGTAATCATTTCCATCCAGGTGACCGAGGAGGGTTAGTTCGGGTTGTTCCCGCCTGGCGTTAGTGTGGGCGGTATCCCAGAGGGGGCGACTGTCCTCTCTCGGGTACTGCGCACCACGTTTCAGGCGGGAGTCAACCGACACGTGATCATGTCGATTTAACATCCAAAGGGGGTATATAAACCTCCCCTCCTCGTATAGTCGCCAGTCTATACAGGCCCGGCTGACTCCCAGCATTACCCTACCCAAATCGCTAGATTGAACCAGCAGTATTGCTTCGTCTTACCCTTCGGGTTAAGACCCAGATTCAATTGTAAAGGGATACGTTGAATAAACACTCATTCTACTTCGCACTTGGAAACTGACGTTCTTGTTCTCTTTTCTGAGATCCCGAACCACTACACATACAATAAAAAGATTAAGGACATGGTTGCTGTGAAAGTTGTAGAGTGTGCAATCACTGACCATGGTAGTGACTTGGGAGTTGTTAGGGACATGGAGCACTGTTGGTGAGTAACAGATGAGGGTAGGGAGGAGGCACGTGATAAATGGTGGTTGGTGTTCGCCGGGCCTAGCCTGGAGCACCATAATAGCCCATTGTGCTCCTCTACTAGTCCCTCCTTGGACGTGGAAGGTCACTGATTGTTGGTCACATGCCAACTGGCCATTAACAGCCGGTTACATGACCAGGTGGAAACAAGGTCCAGTGTGCACCGATACAAGCCAACTCTGCTCCATTATCACCAAACTGTTGGTGCCCAGTCACGTCCAGTCAGTGATGGATAGGTATGTTGATGTCTTCCGGCTAAATAAATTTGCCACATTCAATACAACAGAGACATCTAAAGCAGGGGCTCCTATATAAATATGGAGCTATTTCTTGACATGATCTTAATTTTTTCACACTAAAAACTTAGGCATATCTGAAACTAATCACTGCTGATTAGTTAGGGTAATCATACTGATTTGTAAGGCTAAAGTAATCACAGTGATGACTGAGAGTCATCATCTCGATTACAAAAGCTTGCCACTAGAGGGCCCCCCTAGACAATAATGGAATATGCAGGACCTACTCCAGGTCATCTATGGATTTAAATCCATATTGACTCTAGTTATAGGAACTTATAAAATCATATAATACATTATAATTAAAGAATATTGTCACATTTGAAACTCAAGTAATTTACAAATAAGTTTTGAATAAAATTCTCAACCACATACATGTATATATGTGTACATATGGACACCTCTTGTGTGCCTTGAACCACATTTACTAATGTAAGGATAGGCCATTGGTTACTTTACACATATGGGCCTTGTTAGGCTTGCTTATGAAGGCTAGAAGTGCTCTCAATCAAGATATGATGACAATTGAAGGGGGTAATCTTTGATTATTTAGGATTGATACCTTGTTTTAGGCCTACAGAGAAATTTTGTATGAAATTATTCATAGATGATATAAAAAAAGTAATTACATCGATGACACAGGGTCATAGTCCAGTTGCCAGCTTGAAAACCTTGCAGAAAAACCCCCCGAAGAGGTTATGATTGATTTGGGTACAGGAAGTCATATACTTTCAGGATCTTGACGATGCCCGGCTGGCATCGTTGAGCGTTTTCCGTAATTCAAGATGGCGTCCAAGATGGCTGACGAAAATGTTTAAAGTCATAAATCAGTCAATTCTTATGTGATTTGCATGTGTAATACCTCTACATTGGGGTTTTTGGGCATGCCTGATTGATTAAAAGAGTCAAAAAGTCATTTGAGTAGGTATCCATGGTGATAGCGTGTTTCCATAGCAACCAGTATGCCGATTCTAATACAAAATATCTATTGTTTAAAGAAATTTGTCATTTCTTACACCTACACTCACACCTACACTCATGTAATATCTCAAATTAAAGGTCTCATTGAGATACATCATTTTAACATAGTTTTAGAGTTGTCACAGGTCCTAGGTAACCATGGCAACCAGAAATCACCAACAATAATGCCTAATGATTGATGCGGAAACATCATCATCCTTACTGATAACTGTGAATGCATGACAGAACAACCAATATGGCCACAATATACTCTGTCCTCAATGTCAAAAAGTCATTTGAGTGGGTATCCATGGGGATGCATCATTTCCATAGCAACCAACATTTTAACTCAAAACATGATTTTAGCTCACAATATATTGAGGAATTTGTCTTTTCATAACATGATATGGTCATGTGATATCTCAAAGTAAAGGTCTCACTGAGATGCATGATTTTAATGGTTGGGTACGAGTCCCTTGTTCCCGCTATTGGTCAGGTCATTCGCGCGCGCCAAACCTCTGCTATCCGGTTAGGAGCGCCCCCTATGTTATGTTTCTAGGCAGAGTGTGTACGTTGGTTACCGCTGTTGTTGTTTATGCCAGAGCGCCGCCCAGAGAGGTTGGACAGCTCACTGCTCGCTTGCTTTGTGTCATATTTAACGTGGTTAGTTAATTAATTATATATATTTTTTAAGCCACAGCCATGCAGCCTTGCAAAAGCTGCGCGTTCGAGTACGATCATCGTAAATCGGCGTGTCCGCAATGTGCTAAACCCACACATTCTAAAGGCGGATTGAACGAGGAGGAAGACGAAGCCTTTGAATTACGCAAGGTGGAAGAGCCAGGATCACCAGCAATGGATAGGGAACAGACGGTTGCTCTACAATTAAAACTGGCGGAGGAGAAACAAGCTATCCTCAAACGTAAGCTAGAGATGCAGTCAATGGAGGATCGCCTGGCAGCGATTAATTTGCAGAACGCTAAACTGGAAGAGGAGTTGGCTTCGAGCCAAGATGGCGGATCGGGGAGCAAGCCGGACACTCGGAAGCCAGTGGTACCACCTCCAGGGTTTAAGCCTAAGCCTCCGGGGACCGGATCGACAGCAGAGGGTGGCTTCCAGCGTCAACTGTTCTACGCAGACGGCTCACTGGCTTCGACTACCGGAGACAACACGACAGCAGCGACAACTCTTCAAGCTGGCTTAGAGTCTGTGGGTTTAGGCCTACAGGCTCTAGGGCTGGCTACTGGAGATGTCAACAGCGCAGGATTACCTCTACAAGGTGAGGGTGGCGGCATGTCTGGTTTCCATTGGTCAAGCGAATCTGCACGCAGAAAGAGATCGCGACACTGGATCCGCCCAGATTTTCATCTACCGTTAGATAAAAGCTATGAGGAGATGTCCTATAGAGAACTGGTATACGGTATGGTGTGTGTGACTGAGTGTATCATAAAAGCAAATGACGCTCGGTTCGATGCTCAAGGGTATTTGGAACACTTCAAATATATCACCCTCAAGGAGATTAGGCCCACCTACATGCCCAAGGCGGTGGCGAAATATGAACATGACGTGACAACCAATGTGGCTTCTGGAGAGGTCAGATACACCGCTGCAGAACACACAGCGAACGCCACTCATTTCGGTATCGAATCTACCAAGGCTTATGTGGAAGCCATGCGTCTTCTGCAGGGTTCTTCTCAGTCAGGGAAGCCAGGTGGCTCCAGCAAGCCTTCCACGCCGAGGATCTGGTGCCCGGATGATATCTGTGCCAGTTGGAACTTCACATCATGCCAATACAATCCTTGTCATAAACAACACGTATGTTGTGTATGTAGGGGCTCACACAGGGCGAAAGGCGGCTGCAACTATAACAGTGGTACCGTACAAGGTCAGCAGCATCAAAACAGGAATGTCCAGTCTTCATTCTACCCACAGAACCAAGGCGCCAACCAAGGTTACACCGCGTCGAACCCCCATCAGCAGCAGGGGGGGGGGGTACCGGTAGACTTCAGCGAAGAGCCTACCTGTGACGTGATCACCTACGATTTGATCAGAGAGGACAGAGTTATATGTATGGATAGCATCAGTGACTTACTGTTTGCCTATATAGATTACAGGCCACTTTGGGATATTAATTGTGTACATAATGTTTCGAATGTCCAATCGCAGTTTAAGCCTTGTGGTTGGAAGAATATGTTGTCGGGGGGGGATAATGATGTATACGGTACTTGGGATCCAGACAGCTTGTTTTTGCTGGACGGGGTGATGCATGGGTTTAAAATTATTGACCCTCTAGTAGATATACCTTCTTACGAGTGTATTAACTATGCTTCCGCTACAGGGGAAGCTTTTGGTTTCATGAACGATATTATTTTAAAGGAAATAAGTACCGGTAAACTTAGTATTGTTGATAGGAAGCCGCATTGTGTACATGCCCTGGGGGCGGTTGAAAAATCATCTGGTGGTTATCGTCCCATCACTGACGCTAGCAGGCCTGAGGGCATTTCTATAAATAATCATATGTCTAGCACCTTTAATAATTTTAAGTTTTGTAGTATGGATGAAATATGTGAGAGCCTAACCCCAGGTTGCTTTTTGGCGGTAACAGATATAGAGGCGGCATACCGTACATGCATGATTCGTCCCGGGGACAGAAAGTTTCAAGGTTTGGCCTGGAGTGTTGATGGTCAGGACGTGTACATAGAAGATAATTTCCTGTCTTTCGGGGCCAGAGCTTCGCCTTACATATTTAATAATTTGACAGACTCTGTTACTAGGTATATGAATGCTAATGGTTTCAAGTGCTATAGTTATTTGGACGATTTTCTTCTAATAGGAGACAGTTTTGAATCATGTAAAGAGGCTCAATTAGCTCTTCATTCTCTCCTACGCTCGCTAGGGTTTAATATTTCATATAAAAAAGTCATATCACCCTCACAGATACAAAGATATCTGGGCATCATTATAGACACTGTTCAGATGAAGTTATTACTACCGGTAGATAAAATGCTAAGGTTAAAGGAAGAGCTCGCGTTCTTTGCTGGTCGCCGTCAGGCGACACGCAAGCAACTCCAGAGGCTATGTGGCATTATAGGACATTGCTCTACGGTAGTAAGAGGTGGAAGAACTTTTTCTCATAGAATTATTGGTTTATTATCGAGTTTTAATACCGGTAAGAGACGAGTAACCCTCACCAAGAACTTTTTCTTAGACATACAGTGGTGGAAGAATTTCGCCACCTGGTTTAATGGAGAGGCCAAGATGGTGGGCAGGAGGGTACAGGACACTGTGAACATTTACACCGACGCCTCTGGATCAGGTTATGGTGCTCATTGGAGTGGAGACTGGTTAGCGGGTATGTGGAACATGGACTTGGACGCTACAAGTGATCACCACAACCACCTCTCACACTGCCCTGGGGAAGAGATACCTGACAATATAAATGTACAAGAGCTATACCCGGTAGTGGAATCTCTATGGAGATGGGGTCCAGCTTGGAGAAATTGTCGTGTTATTTGCTTCTCTGATAATACTCAAGTCGTCACAGGCCTAAATACCGGAAAAAGCTCAAATAATTATGCTATGTCTATATTACGTAGAATTTTCTGGTTAAGTGTATTATTTAATTGTCATATTGTAAGTGTTCATATACCAGGAAAGTTAAATGTGATTGCTGACGCCTTGTCTCGTATGTATGAAAATAACATGAAGATCCCTACGGGTTTGTGTTGTTCCAGATGTGCTCCTGTTGCGACGAAGGCTGGAGACAAAAGCAGCAAAAGTTAGATCTTATTGTTGGTCAGAGTCTACATGGCGAACCAAGGCTTCGCAGTGGAAGAAATACATATCTTTCTGCGCTCTTATTATGGTGGCAGTAGTTCCAACCACTGTAGATGTTATGTGCAAGTTTATTGTCTTCTTGTCAGATTCACTGTGTTATGTGAGCATTGATAACTATGTATCAGGGGTCATTAGCCTAAACAAGTATTTCGGGTATGACGTCTCAGAGATTAGGTTGAATTTTATTTTTTCTACTACTCTGAAAGGCCTTAGGAGGCTATTGGGGGATCCTGTACCCACGCGTGTGACTTTAACACTGGAAAACTTATTGAATATGTTCATGCATGTAGACTGCCTTAGTGTGAATGAGAGGTGTATGTGGGCATGTATAGCCACAAGCTTCCGTTCACTATTGAGGAAGTGTAATCTAGTTCCTAATAACCACAAGTTGGAGGGTCATTTTCTACGCAGGAGCTCTCTTGTTTTCAAACCTTGGGGTGTATTACTTAGGATCTCGAGTTCTAAAACGATCCAATATGGTCAGCGTATACACTTAGTACCCCTTACTTATGCTATAGGCTCACCTTTGTGCGCTGCAACTCTGTTAGCTAATCATTTCAATGACTGCCCGTCTGTAACAAAGGATTCACCGGTATTTATGTTAAAGGTGTCAGGGGTCTTGGTCCCACTGACATACCCGGTACTTAATAATTATTTAAAGAGATTGTTAGCAACTATTAATATGGATGTAAAAGGGGCCGGCTGCCATTCTTTAAGGCGTTCTGGAGCTGCTTTTTTACATAGTTGTGGTATTCCTTTGGAGGACATTAGACAGACTGGTGATTGGGCTAGCCTCACTGCCTTAATTTATCTGGCCAAGCCGCTATCCTCTAGAATTAATTTAGACAGGATGGTAGTTGATGCTATGTGTAAAAAGTAATATATATATGTTATAGTGATGTATAGTTTGTAATTCTGGGTGTTGGCAGGTTTAATCCAGCCCAAGTCCATATAATGTATTGTGCTTTATTCACTATCAGAATTACCTTGATACCAATGGTTGGGTACGAGTCCCTTGTTCCCGCTATTGGTCAGGTCATTCGCGCGCGCCAAACCTCTGCTATCCGGTTAGGAGCGCCCCCTATGTTATGTATCTAGGCAGAGTGTGTACGTTGGTTACCGCTGTTGTTGTTTATGCCAGAGCGCCGCCCAGAGAGGTTGGACAGCTCACTGCTCGCTTGCTTTGTGTCATATTTAACTTGGTTAGTTAATTAATTTTTTTTTTTTTTTTTCTATCAATTGGCTTACCGAGTCAATACGTATCTAATAAACAGGCAGGTTTAATCCAGCCCGAGTCCATATAATGTATTGTGCTTTATTCACTATCAGAATTACCTTGATACCAATATTGTTCCACAGTTGTCATGGGTACTGGGTAACCATGACAACTTCCCCCTGTGTTAGTGGGGACCTCCATGATGGGGCCATGAAGGAGTAGAATAACTTGCTGGTGGTCTTTATGATCTTTCCTCAGAGAACCACGTCTGAGATATCAAAGGCTATGGTTTCTCTGGGCCTGCCTACTATAATATTAGCCTAGGTATGTAAGACCATGCAAGTAGTATAGTATGTATCGGAACGGGACTATAGTTAAGTACTGTTTATTACTCAATCGACCTGCAGCCAATCAGAGGCCTCCATTTGGTCACGTGACCGGAAGTGACCTACTTAGGGGATTAGTGGTGAGGTCACGTGACCTAGTTAGCCAATCAGAGGCCGCCATTTGGTCACGTGACCGGAAGTGAGGTCATATGACCTACTTATGGACCGGAAGTGACGTCATATGACCTACTTAGGGGACCGGAAGTGACCTACTTTAGGATCACGTGACCGGAAGTGACCTGATGAGTCACGTGACCGGAAGTGACGTCACATGACCTAATGGCCAACCGGAAGTGAGTGACCTGATTGAGGATCACGTGACCGGAAGTGACCTGATTGATCACGTGACCGGAAGAAGAAGAAGAAGAAGTGACGTCACGCGACTTAATGAAGAGATGAGCGTCTTTAAGGGGTCACGGGCTTTAAAATGTGATATTTTTTTTTTTGGAGGAGGAGGAGGAGGAGGAGGAGAAGGAGAGGAGGAGGCGAGTCTCTTATTTTTTTCGGTAAACTAATAAAAAACACTACGATATAAGTTTTTGTTGTTTTTTTCATTTTTTATTGTTTTACGAGCGACTGGAAGTGACTTATTGAACTAGGTAGAAGCGTTCTTTAGAGTGTATAAGGGGGGGGGGGGAGGGGAGGGGAGGGGAGGGGAGGGGGGGAGGGGGGCCCCTTTAAGATGCATGGAGAGGGGGGCGCTTTTAGGATGCATGGGGCGGGTGGTGGGGGGGAGGGGGGGAGGGGGGAGGGGGGCACTCTAGGGGGGTGGGGGGGCACTCTAAGGGGCGTTTGTCTCTTTTAAGAAAAAAAGAAAAGAAAAAGATTTCAATCGAGAGACACGCTTCTTCCTCTCGAGAGGAAGAAGCGTGTCTCTTCGTTTTTTTTTTGTTTATCACGTGCTTCGATGAGGCGATCAGCTGCGACTGGAGGAAGTGACACTTTAAGAGGGCGCGCTTCTTAATTGTTATGATATTTTTTTTTTTTACTTACTAATAAAGAAGACGTATGAAAATAAAACACAACAATTCACATGTCCGTCGTTCTCGTTGTTTCTTGCTTGATAAAGTCAAGTAATATCGTGATGCCGAGGTCAAACTTTCCCATGTCCTCAGTCAACACTCGAAGGAGTTCAAAAGGTGTACCGCCGGCACCGTCAGCTTCATCTTGCCACATTTTCAACACTCGGAAGGCCCACTCAGCGGGACTTCCTCCGTATTCGCATTCTTCAGCGATCTTATCTAACCTCTCAGGCGACAATTTTAAATGGTCCCCCACCTCTTTCCACCTGCTACCTAGACGTCTGCCGAGGGTGCCCAAGTGCTTATGCATCGCGCGCGAGTCGGGGTTTTCGAAATCCAACCCCTGTCTGTGGAGAAGGGACATCCACTGAGCCAACAGTTCCACGCGTCTAATGCGGGTGAAGACGCGACCGAGCTCTCCCCATCTATGACGATGCGGGGTTTCACCCCACCAGACTCGGAACATCGCCGTACACAGCTCCTCTGGTGTCTTGACACTGCGCTCTACTAGAGCATCCATACGGGCGGCGGTAACTTTTAAGCTACTGCCCAACTCTCTCCAACAGCCGCTCAACTCTTTACCTAGTTGACGAAGCAAGGCGTCGCTATAGGCTAACCGCCGCTGTCCTACCTCTCTGTTCTCCCCATCGGTCTGCCTCGCGCGTCTCACGTCGTCAAGCCGCATTAACTTTTTTTCAGGTGGACAAGGCGGTGAAGGCGAGCTTGAAAGTGGAATAGCTTGAGCCATCTCGTCTCGTCTTGGCGGTGGCGGCGGCGGCGGCGGCGGCGGCGGCGGCGGCAGTGGTGGCGGCGGTGGTGGTAGTAGATGTTACTGTGGTCAGAGGCGATATGGTTTTTTTCCAACAGAAATCAGAGCTTTTTATACAGAGGGAGTTTAATCCCATTTCCAACAGCACTCCAGCTGTGTAGCGACCTGTCCGCATGACGCTTTTTCAACCGCTCCGCTCCTTAAGAGCTTAGATGACGAGGGGTGTGTCATCGCTATCCGTGGAGACCAGCTGAAAACGGTGTTTCTTCCTCATCCATTAGCCTTACCTCCTACCCCCTACCTGAGGACGTCTCCCTCCCTCTGACATTCATTGTAACAAACGTCAGAGGTCAGGTGAAAATCGGATTTTTTTCATGCACAGCCTTAGTCTATTGAACTAGCCGGCCGCCGCCTGGCCGGCCCGGTCTACTCACCACGGCAGGAGGTGGTGATTTTTTTTTTTTGTCTTACACTTAAGTCGCTCACCACATGCACACGCCTCTACTCACAGACAGACACGTTCGTCTTAGGGGGGGTCCTGCTTCACGCCACACGCCTCCTGTAGTTTTTTTTGTACACACACTCTAAGCTCGTCACCGTTAATCCTTTATACAGCTAACGCGCGCTGAATGGCTGAACAGGGTGGTAAGTGGCTTAGCTCATGACAGTGGATCCCTCAAAAAAAAAAAAGAGGGGAAAGGGATCCAGCTGAAAACGTCATACCTTATGTCTTTGTGAATGGCCGCCGGTCAGTCGACGGCAGCAACCGCTTAATCCTTTATACAGCTAATGCGCGTTGAATTGCTGAACAGGGTGTTAAGCGGCTTAGCTCATGACAGTCGATCTCTCAAAAGGGGGGAAAGGGATCCAGCTGAAAACGTCATGCCTTATGTCTTTTGTTTCTCTTTGTGAATGGCCGCCGGCCAGCCGGCGGCAGCTGAACAGGGTCAGTAAGTAGCTTAGCTCTAGAAGCGAGAAGGCGTATATAAGGGGTCTGGAAACCTCCATTCACTCACTCATTCTTTTGCTGCTCTCTACAGTCACCACCATGAGCAAAAGACAACACCTAGCGCCGTCCAAGAACAAGAAGACTACGCGGAACAGCGCTCGTTTAGCGTCAGTGCCTCCTCTTGCTACTGAACATGAGACTACCGCCGCAGCCGCTTGGTCTTATCACCCTCCCGCTGTAGCGAGCGCTCGCGGCAGTAGTAGTAGTAGTAGCAGTAGTAGTAGCAGTAGTAGTACTAGTAGTAGTAGTAGTAGTAGTACTACTGGTAGTAGTCGTCGTGCTAGCGACGTTGTTACACTCGCGACGGTACACATTGCTGCTAAGCGCGCTGCCGCTGCTACTGCCGCCCCGCCTGCTGCGGCTGCTGCTGCTGCTGCTGCACCTGCTACCGCTGCGCCTGCTACCGCTGCGCCTGCTACTGCTGCGCCTGCTGAGGCTGCTGCGCCTGCTACTGTTGCGTCTGCTGCTGCGCCTGCTGCTGCTGCTGCTGCTTCTGCTGCACCTGCTGCTACCGCTACTACTACTGACGACAACGCTCCTGGCACAGCGCAGTACTGGCAACCGGGTTTTTACCTCCCCACTACTGTTGATGACTTTGATGACCTGCCGCACGTTGCACAGCCCCTCTCCTCCACCACTACATCGACCGACGCCGCTCGCGCTGAGAGTGACAGCTATTCGGACACTCAGCCCCTAAACCGAGAAGAAGAGGAGGAGGAGGAGGAGCAGCAGCAACAGGGTGAGACAGAGAACGACGCTGACGACGAGGCGTACGAACAACCCGAAGGGAAAGGGGTGGGCGGTACGTTTTTCGGCTTCCCTCTTCGACCTTTCGACCTCACTTCCTCCACTAGTAGCGTCCCGTCCGGTCCGTGGCGACTGCCCTCACCGCCACCTTACGAGGGCTGCGGCGCTTCATCTTCTACCGCTACACTCAGCACCGACGGCGTGTGGCTGCGCTGTTCCAACAACGAGGCCTCG
This sequence comes from Harmothoe impar, assembly GCA_947462335.1. NCBI lineage: Eukaryota > Metazoa > Annelida > Polychaeta > Phyllodocida > Polynoidae > Harmothoe > Harmothoe impar. The sequence goes on from OX381714.1 coordinate 67,530,601, forward strand.
GATACCACCAGCGCTGACGCTGCTCCTGCTATCGGTTCTGCTGCTGATTCAGCTCACGCTGATGGTGTTACTCATCCTGCGGGTGTGAAACGTTCTAAGGTGAGTTCCAGAACAACAAGGCCTAGTAAGAAGAGAAAAATACAAGAAAAAGAATGAGATGGACGAGAAGAAGCAGAGAAAACCTTCTCCCGTCCTCTCGGGTTAGAGTTCTGCTTAGACGGAGCTTTGACGCTGGAGATCTGGGAGGACGTGGCTAGACTGTCTAGGAGGCCGCGCTACACAAAAGACGGCCAGGTGAAAGAGGCGTCTCTGACCAGAAGCAAGCGAGTGCACTTCACGGCCGACGCGCTGCGCGAGCTCATAGCACGCATCGCCGATATCCGCGCAGTGGTGCGCATACGCGACACAGCGGCTGCGCAAGGAAAACCTAATCACACCCCCTGGTTCGCAGTGCTGGATGAGGAGGGCGAAGTGTACGCAGCTGTGAGCTACTACAGCGGTAAGAACCTCGTCCACGTGCGCAAGTACGAAGGTCCTGACAAAAAACCCACACAGCAGGGAGTGACGCTGTCCGCCAGAGCGCTCAAAGAGTTGGATGACAAAACAGAGATCATTCTGAAATATCTCGGCATAGATTCGGAATGAGAGACGCTCAACGCTCACGCGCGCGCACACACACACACATACACACACACACACACACACACAGCGTTTTGACGTACGCTGTATGAGACAGACAGACGGATACACAGACAGCAGACAGAAAGATAAATAGATAGATAGATAGACAGATAGATTGATAGATAGATAGATAGTTAGACGGCTAAGTAGTTGGTAACTGAGTGAAAAAAAAAACATGACACAGTACGTATGCGAAAAGTGTTTCAAAATGTTTAAAAGACCGTACAACCACGAGAGACACGTAGAAAATTGTAGAGTAGTACCTAAGTTTTGCCCTCTATGCGGCGAAGGCGATTGCCGAAAGATCGCCTGTCGACGCGAATCTCTGGACGGGGTGACCGTCCCTCCGCGCATATGTGCTGTACCGAACGGGGAGGAAACGTTCACGGCGAATTGGCCTGCTATACAAACGGGCGTCAGGATGCACGGGACTCGCGTGAGTGTAACAAACTTCAGGCTACCAACCGGCGAGTTGAGTGACGCTGTAGATACTATGCGTCGCATTCACTTGACACAAAGATTCAGATACAAAGTGGGTTTCTCGGTAGGCTTACTCTTACAACACAGAGAAGACAAGAGCAAACTGCGCTACTTTCACGCCTCCCAGAACAACGCAACTCTCATACAACCGCTCCCTACTATAACTAATTCAGAAACTTTGGAAGAGCTCCTCTCAAAGATGGAAAACACCGTCGCTTGCGAGGAAGTACGGAAACTTTGCGACGCTGACACCAAGTGGCACGTTCTTTTTCCTACCAATTTGAACATTTGCGTTTACATGGGACCGGGGGAATTCCCCATAGGCGGTAGGATCACTCAGGCCGGTCGAGTTGGAAAGAGAAGCGGCGTGTTAGATTTTCCCAACAAGGACAACCTCTGCATCTTCCGCTGCATTTCCTTTCACTTATACAAGACCAGCAAGCGCGCTTCAGATTTGTTACGTCAGTTCTGTCCCGCTGCCACACCTGAATCCTTTCCAGGTCTGAACATCCGCGACTTACCCGCGTTAGAGAACTTGTTTGACGTACAGATAGCGGTTTACACCGCGTCGCGTCAAGTGCCGGGGCGGAAGTTGAGAAGACGCGTTACTCTGATCAGACCGCCTTCCAGAACTCTGGCCGCCCGAGGTAAAGTCAACCTACACCTGACGGCGAAAGGCGGTTTGCACGTCTCTCTCATCACGGACTTCAACGCGTACGCGGGCATATACGAATGTTGCAAGTGTAAGGCGGCGTTCACCACCGAGTTCTTGCTGAAGAGACACAGGAACCAGCTTTCCTCTTGCCGACAAGTCAAGTTGCGCTACATAGGCGGCATCTACCAAAATTCGAGAACGATTTTCGAAGCGCTAGCAGACTTCTCCATTCTTCCCCCCGACGGACATTCCGGAATCTACCCTTACAAGATCGCCTTCGATTTCGAGGCTTTCTTCAGACCGTGCAAAGAACCGTCGACGGAACACGTGTCCCTGCTGTGGGATCACGTCCCTTTGTCGGCTAGCGTCGCATCCGACTTTCCGGGGTGGGAGGGGCCCGTCTGCTTCGTCAGAGAATCCGACGCAGATTCCGACCCCTTGTTGGACCGAGTTTTAAATCACATAAACGAGAACGCCAAAGTCATCGGGGAAGCTGTGCTAGAACTTTACCGACCGACCTTAGCGAAGTTAGATGCGGCGATAGGTGAAGCTCTCCTGCTGGAGGAGGCGACGTTCACCCCTTCTCCAGGCGGCTTCGCTGCGGCTCAGACCAGACACCCGTTAGTTCAACTGAAGAAGCGGCTTCTGAGATACATCCGTCAAGCTCCAGTCGTGGGCTTCAACTCGGGGCGTTACGACTTGAACCTGATCAAAATGCGCCTTCACTCGTTCTTCGCCTCCGGAGACCGAAGAAACCAAGAATTCAGCGTCATAAAGAGAAGCAATCAATACTTGGCGGTTTACACACAGCACACGGTTTTCTTGGACATAGTCAACTATTTGGCACCCGGTTACAACTACGCGACCTATTTGCGAGCTTTCACCAGGAACGAAGAGAAAGGTCACTTTCCTTACGAATGGATGACGTCTACCAGGAAACTGGCAAACAGAACGCTGCCACCGAGATCGACTTTCGACAGCGAGCTGACGGGCGTCAAAATGTCCGAATCCGACTACGCCGCATGTCAGAAAGTTTGGTCCGACGAGAAGATGCAAACTATGGAAGACTACTTGATCCACTACAACAACAAAGACGTCAAACCTTTCATACAAGCTCTGAAAAATCACGCTAAATTTTTCCAAGATCGCGGCATTGACATGTTGAAAGACGGAGTTTCTCTCGCAGGTTTGACTTTACGGTTCCTCTTCCAAAACCTAGAAGACGCGTTCACAACATTCCCCCAGTCCGACGCCGTCCTCCACGCTCTGATCAAAGAAAATCTAGTCGGTGGTCCTTCCATCATCTTCCATAGATTTCACGAGAAGGGCACCACGCGGATAAGGGAGCACAAGTACGGCGAAGAAGCGAGACCGTGCCAACACATCCTAGGACTAGACGCTAACTCTCTGTACTTGCGCTGCATGAGCGAAGCGCACTGCACGGGCTATTACGCGGTGAGACGGCCCGAGACCGAGTTCAAGCCCGAAATTAGGCAAAGAAACTCTCACAGCGCTTTGGAGTGGTTACGCTTCGTAGAGCACGACCGCGACGTGAAACTGCGCCACGCTCTGAACGGCGGCGAGATGGTTGTAGGCTGTCGGAGAATTCGCGTGGACGGGTTTCACGCGGCCTCTAATACGGTTTTCCAGTTTCACGGGTGTTGGTTCCACGCTCACGAGTGCATACCGTCGCACCGATATCAGTGCGCTTCACTGAGAGAGGAGAGACGCGACAGAACGACCAGAGTAAGCGCTTACTTGAAAGCGATAGGTCACAAGCTGGTCGTCGTGTGGGAGTGCGAATGGCGAGAGATGAAGCTTCGAGATGAGCGGGTCAAGGCCTCCCAACAACGCTGGAAGGTTGACGCTTTGAAAGTGTCTCGAAACGCGATGAGCGAGAGCGACATCCTTTCCGCTGTGAAAGAGGAGAAAATGTTCGGTTTAGTTCAAGTGGACATCACTACGCCGCCTCACCTACGAGACTACTTCGAAGAAATGACCCCCGTTTTCAAGAACGCGACCGTTTCAAAATCGGACATAGGACCTCACATGTCAGACTTTGCGCAGGAAGAAAAGCTGTTGAACACGCCTCAGAGATGTCTGATAGGGAGTTACCACGGAAAAAATATTCTCTTGGGAACGCCGCTTCTCAAGTGGTATTTAGAGCACGGTTTGATAGTCACCAAAGTGCAGCTGGTGGTAGAATACCTACCTAAACGCTCCTTTGCCTGTTTCGCGGACGAAGTAACGGCGGCGCGAAGACGTGGCGACGTGAACGAGAACGAGAAAATTCTGTCAGACTGTTACAAGTTAATGGGAAACGCTACGTACGGTAAAACAATCTGCAACAAAGAAAAACACACGGCGGTGAGATACACTGACAGTCGGAAGTTCGAACTATTGGCCAATTCGTGGCGCTTCAAAAAGGCGTCCGAGTTGAGTTCCGATCTGTTTGAAGTCGAACTACAACCGAAAACAGTCAACAACAACCTCCCTATTCAAATAGGGTTCATGGTATACCAGTACGCGAAGTTGAAAATGTTAGAGTTCACATACGACTTCTTGGATAGATTCGTCGATCGGCGCGATTATGCCCTTTGTCAAATGGACACCGACAGTCTTTACATGGCTCTCAGCGGTGACACGTTGGATGACCTAGTCAAACCTCGCCTGAGAGAGACGTACTTCAGAGAGAAACGAAAGTGGCTTCCGACAGCGGTGTGCGACGATCACTTAGAGCTTTTCGTGAAGACAAAAACGGAAAGAGTGCGAGAATGGTGTCCGCCGCCCGGCGGATGTTGTGAGAGACGGTACCTTCACGATCTGAGAACTTCGGGGCTTATGAAAGCGGAGTGGGAAGGTGACGGGATCAACCCTAGTCTCAACCCTAAGACTTACATTTGCTACGATCGAGTCAGCGACACCGGTGAAAGAAAATCCAAAAAATGGAGTGCAAAAGGCGTACAGAAGAAACAAAACCCTCAGGAACCAGACGACTTCTTGGATGTTCTTCGCCAACGAAAAACTCTCATTGCTGTAAATAGAAACTTCAAAGTGGTGCGAAACAAAATGGTCACCTACACCATAGAGAAAGACGGCGTGCGCTACTTGTATTATAAGCGTCGCGTGCATTCTGACGGTGTGACAACGAGTCCTTTAGAGATATGAAAAAAAAAAAAATAAGCGTGTGCATCTTTTCAAAAATAGAGTGTTTATCAAGATTGAAAAAAAAAGAAATAAAAAAAAAAAAAATAAAATATTGTTGTGTTTTTATTTTCATACGTCTTCTTTTACTAGTAAGTCGCGCAGTCTCTTAAAGCGGCACTCATGTGACGACGTCGCTTCCAGTCACGTGATCCTAAAGACCCTCACTTCCTAAACAAAAAACTTCTTCTTCCGCTCACGTGATCAATCAAGTCACTTCCGGTCACGTGATCCTCAATGAGGTCACTCACTTCCGGTCGGCCATTAGGTCATGTGACGTCACTTCCGCTCACGTGACTCATCAGGTCACTTCGGGTCACGTGATCCTAAATTAGGTCATATGACGTCACTTCCGGTCCCCTAAGTAGGTCAGTAGGTTACCCAGAATGCACCACTAATCCCCTAAGTAGGTCACTTCCGGTCACGTGACCAAATGGTGGCCTCTGATTGGCTGCAGGGTTACCCAGAATGCACCACTAATCCCCTAAGTAGGTCACTTCCGGTCACGTGACCAAATGGAGGCCTCTGATTGGCTGCATGTCGATTGAGTAATAAACAGTACTTAACTATAGTCCCGTTCCGATACATACTATACTACTCATGCAAATAGAAGAACGCTTGCTCTCCTCTGAAAGAGCAAGGTACGTGGCCCGGTAGCAGTTTTCTCCCTCACCTCATAGATGCGGTCATTCATTTTATACATTCTATCATCCCTAGATGCAGTCACTGCTGAATTAGGCAAGCAGCATATAAATATCTGTCTCACTGCAAGGCAACACTACTACTATTTGTGGAAGGCTACCTTGCTAACTTGAGATATGTCCCGTGAGGTACTTGATGTACATCTGGACATTAAACAAATCAATCAATCATTGAAATCTGACCATGACAACTGGAAATCAACAACAATAATCCATAATGATTGACATACAGGCAGTTCAAATTACCACTCCCACACGCTTTTAGGCACTATGTCTCTCTGGTCAGTGTCTGCAATCAAAATACCCTGTGTCTGCAGCCTTTCATCATCCATGGTAACCACCATAATCTGACCCCCTAACCTCCCTTCCCACCAACTTTTACTGGCCTGACCCTGGTGAGCAACAGGCCTCTTACTCCAAAATCACCACATGTACACATTGAAGTTGTTGCCAGAATTAAGTGAGGAAAAGTTGATCCAGGGCAAGCACACAATGCGACCCATCAGTTCCAATGCAGTGTGGTTTGTACTGAATAACATAACCTCAAATAAGAATGTCACAAACTAGTTGGCACTGATCCTGCTGTTTGCAGCTAGCTGTTAAGCACCATAAGAGATTTAGGGAGTAATGATACACTGTAAGGGGCATTCAGCCTTACATGAGAAAGCTTTCTGATGGTTTCATTGACAAGTTACTGCCATGGCTGTGAACTGGAAAAGGTCATAGATAAGGGAGGCAGAATCAGTTGACACAGAAGTGTCAATGGATCAATTGGAACCAATCAGGCTCTATCGATCTTGATTCTCAAGAACTGAGAAATTCAAAGACTCCTCTTTGATCAGGAGAATACAGCTACATGATTGAGCATCACAAATGAACAAGCCAATGCAATCATGACCAATCAAGCTATGAAATCTGTGTAGTAATATCAAAGAATACATGTCATCTCTTATGACACCGGTGTCTTTATTCTGCTAACCTGAGGGGGTGCTATGTCTTCAGAACATCCAGAACAAAACCCTCTGCTATTTGACTGGTCTTTGCATACAGCAATGAAGTGTGTCATCCCCACACCATTGCCAAATGTGATTCATATTCCTCCATCAACTATCCTCAAAATGCTTTGCTGTAACTGTTCTTCCTCAGACCCATGCTGTTCATGGGGATGTTGCTTGCTGATGATCATGCTTGATTGAACTGCACAGATATGTGGAAATGTCAGATCATTGATTCACATACAATGTACTTAGTGTCCCATCCAAATGACGCTATGGTGGACAATCTGGAGGAGGGAACCATTGTAGATGACCATATTTATTGTAGTATTGGCCGTAGTATTCAGTGAGATAGTGACTGAAGCCATTATTGTGTGCTACTAAGCTAACCATCAAGCAAATTGTTACAAAGTGTTATAGCATTATACATTTTGTATCTGTATAAGGTATGTCAGCAGACTGGAGTTATTACACAGTAATGATGCACATCTGCATGTTCATATGTTTGTGTATTGCTGATATTGAACAGCTATACTGCATCATTCACTAGCTGGCCAGGCTGACAAAGGGGCTGGCCAGGCCGACAAAGGGGCAGCCAGGATGACAAAGGGGTTGGCTAATAATGAGTGCACTATAGGAGGACTGGCAGGGTATGAGCTGCTTTAATGACTGTTGTAAACATCATAGATTCATGGGAGCTCTGGGGATGCATCTTATAGACACCATTAATATGACTTGTCATCACATCATAGTCAGGAGGCTTGCCAGCAGGTCCCAGATTCAGTATGTACAGCAGAAAATTGTTTTCAGTTACCATAGTAGCAGCAGCAATTAATAACATGTTAAAAGATGTGAGTTTTCAAGATTTATGATAAAAAGTGCACATTTGGTAAAAATCATAACATGAAATCGAAACTTTCTGCATATAAGCATATTGGTTGCTATGGAATTGACCCATCTCCATAGATAACCACTCAGGTGACATTTTGACATCAAGCGGAGAATCATTATCTGGTGGCCATGTTGGTTGTTCTGTCATGTATTTGCAGTTATCAGTAAGGATGATGATGTTTCGGCATCAATCATTAGGCATTATTGTTGGTGATTTCTGGTTGCCATGGTTACCTAGGACCTGTGACAACTCTAAAACTATGTTAAAATGATGTATCTCAATGAGACCTTTAATTCGAGATATTACATGAGTGTAGGTGTTGAGAAATGACGAATTTCTTAAAACAATAGATATTTTGTATTAGAATCGGCATACTGGTTGCTATGGAAACACGCTATCACCATGGATACCTACTCAAATGACTTTTTGACTCTTTTAATCAATCAGGCATGCCCAAAAACCCCAATTTAGAGGTATTACACATGCAAATCACATAAGAATTGACTGATTTATTACTTTAAACATTTTCGTCAGCCATCTTGGACGCCATCTTGAATTACCGAAAACGCTCAATGATGCCAGCCGGGCAACGTCAAGATTCTGAAAGTATATGACTTCCTGTACCCAAATCAGTCATAACCTCTTCGGGGGGTTTTATTGCAAGGTTGCAAGGATAATTCCTCCCTGGCAACTGGACTATCATCACATATGATTACTTTAGTAATTACAAAGTAATCACGGGTGTCGTCATCACAGTGATGACAAAAGTAATCACACTTGTTCACTTTTTCCCCCATAGAGTTTTCAGTGTATGGCCTAGCAAGCTCAATACATTAAAACAAAAAGAACCCCATATACTGGGGTGATAAAAAGACTGTATTCACCCTGTCCACTCTCTACCCAAAAGGTACCAAACCAATATAAATCAACCATCATAATCCTCCAAAATAAATTAATTTTTGAATGGTGAATTATCACTCTTGCATGCTCTGCTGATAACTCAATATTCGTAAACGTGTACTACTTGTATTTGGGACTCTTATGTGTGTATATACCCCAGAATAGAGAAAGAGTGACAAAAGCTTCCAGTTCATATTGAATCATCAATTTAATCAACCTGCCTTCCACATGTTAGGAAGAATTTACTGCATGATGAAGGGATGAGGGGATAAAAGGATAGATTAAATCAGGGATAAAATGATGATTCAACACTGATATTCACAGCTGTGCATTCAATAGGTCTCTGAAGAAGCTACATGGATGAGGATGATAGTCATTATAAAAAACAAACTTTAGGGTTCCTTATCAGTGCTGATAAGGAAGAGTGTAAATACATCTAATTGTTTTACTAAGGGTGCTATGGGTATTGTTGAATTTATTAAAGTTGAAATCGACAGATAGATATGTGCTCTTCATAAAGCATTCTTCATTATATCTGAGCCCGTCACAGTCAAGTTCTACTGAAAACAAAAGTGTTACTTACTTTAAGTTGGCTTAGATTTAGCAAGTGTGAATTGCAAATACTGTTTGATGCATTTTCTGCCTTAAGATGACCTTTGACTATTTGAGAAGTAGCTGAAAGGTATTTAAAACAAGGGATCTTACCCTGTCAGCAAGAAATCTGCATCTTAAGTTAGAAACGTTTTCTATTGATAATGATTTGGCCACCACCTATGCAGTAACTGATGTTAATTTGCATCAAGGTATTGTATTTAGGGCTCTCGCCTTGCACTCTGAAGGTACCACAATTGAGGACTGACAGCCCGGAGACTCAATGTGTGAGGAAAGCTGGAGCCAGTGACAAAATGTGTTGTTTGTATCACGAGAGATAAATCTCCTGATAGTTGGTGGTCTGAAAAACACACGGATGGAGGTGAAGGCCCACTTTAGTTATTTTCCCCAAACTAAGATCTGGAATTGTAGAATTGTAGAGAAATGTTGCTAGCCTTTCACTCCAGGAGAATGCTTCCAATTTCCCTGCGAGGAGAGGGAGCTAATGTCATAATGATAACAATAATCATAATGATTTCTTACGTTACCGACTAACATCATGCACCAGGATTGTTTTTGCCCTCAGACTCAACAGGTCTCAGCTAGTCCCTGGGTATACCAGTAGATCCAGCAGCCTCAATAAACCACCAATTTATCATGTTTAACCCACATCTTACTCTGTTTCCATGGTTACCCTTAAACCATGGTAATGTTGCAAAGTGTCAGAAAGAGCTATAGACAGCTGGATCTAACCTAATAAGGACCACCCTTTAACTCCTTAAACCCAATCTACCCTTTGAAACAGGTTAGAAGAGAGATTTAGGAGGTTTGTTTGAGTGGCAACATACTCTGTACCTTAAGCAGGCCTATACATTTGGCCAGCTGGGCTGACTCCAACCCTCCTGTATTGTTTCTTTTGTCCTTTCATCCACCACACCATGGCTGTGTGCTCATCTAGTCTGGATGTAGAACAGCTGCCTAGGTGGTCACAGGTGGTTCAGGGTGGCAGTTGCTGCCTGGTTAATGTTTGATCTACTTGTCTGTCCTGCTGAGCAATGAGCAGGGAGCATGCTCCTGGCATACGCTAGACTCACTTCCCACTACTAATGGCTTCTCATTGAAACATTTTCGAATTGAGACATTTAACAGGATATTAAGTCAGCTTAGCTATATGCTAAAAGAAGTAATGCAACTGTTGTTTTTTTTACAAACTGCATCATAATATTTTGCAATCTTCCACTTTTAAATGTGTTGGTTTTTATTTGAAGTTTGCCTTAACATTTCAATACCCTTTTTCTTTTTAACTTTTAATGTTGCTTCAGCATTACCATTACTTTTTCTGAGCTGGTTCACTTCTATGTGCTTCCCATAAACAATCATGTTTCACTGGCTTGTAGTAATCACACTACACATTTGATTCACCATAATAAAAAGGTGTGAATTCTTCCTTAATACATAATCATGGCTGGCTGTGCCAGATTATTTCTTCTTCAGCAAATTGTACAGAAGAAAAGTTTTGTCTCAGGAATATGTATCAAGAACTTGATGCTCTATGACCATGATAAATATGTTAGGCTGCAGCAATCCATTTGTGAGTAGGAAAGGTTAGATGTATAACCCTACTCATCTCGCCCCTACCCATCCCTCATGGTCAGAGCATAGTATTGTAAGGCCACATGAGGTTTAAATACCCCTGTAAATTTCTCAGGTCAGAATAAAGTCCCCAACCCATTCAATGCTGGGGTATTCTAGATGTCAATACTATATAGGAGAACTTACGATCTTAATTGTATATATCAGGCCAAATCAAATTTGACAATGGTAACACAATCTCATGAGTGCTACTACTTCTAGAGAAATACTATATTTTACAGTATTCTACTTATATGGCTTGGATGCACATACTACACATATTCACTACACATTGACCATGTGTTCCCAAATCATGTATAGAGAATTAATCATTGAGTGAGAGAGTGGTCAGTGGTGTGGTCTATGTTTGATGGATCTGCAGGGGTACATACCCCAGGGCATTGGTGGGACCTAAAGCCCTCTACTTCATTTGCCAATTTGCCAGAAGACAAATAGGCATAGAGGTAGAGGTGAGTGCAAAGTTGACTTAGGATAATATGAGTTATTGCAATTTGGACAGTGACAGGTTGGTCAATGCTAACATACAATTGTATATAAGGTTATTTATCAGCTGCATAACTACAGGATTGCTTCTAATACGGTGTAGGAATCTATATGTGTTATATTCTTGATGTGGCCGTTGCAGGTGTCAGGGGGAGTAGCGGCAGAGACAGACAAGTCACCTCAGGGTTCACGCCACCCCTTTAACACAGCACCCACCCACCTATCAGTACCCTGCCCCGTGGCACACTATAAGGTTAACCACCCTGTACACAAGTAGGGGCTGTAGTAGGTGTTATGTATTGATTACAGTGTGGATTACATTACATGGAGCACAGGCATATAACACCTATTGGTATAAAAATGTCTGATTTGTGTCTGTTTAATGTCAGAGAAAATCGATTGTTCAACCTGTTGTTTTTGTATCACCTAGAATAAGATTATCCTATTGCTTCCAACCTCTTTATCCCAGCTTTCTGAAAGGACTTGCTTTTGGCTATTAGATCAAATATATGTGGACGAAGGAAAAAAAGGAACAAATGTTACGTTAAACAAGGATTGAGTTTCTATATGTTGAGAGTCCAAGGGGTGTCATTTTTGTAACAAACCTACATTCAGCCATCACCCACCTTACACATCTTGTTATCATCCGCCTCCCTGCCATTCCCCTTCCATGAACACTAATATCATGCTATTCAGCAGTAAAGCAGACAATCCATCAGGCTTATCCAGCAGGCTACAAGGTACTGGTACTGCCAAGGTTTGTAAAGGGCACCTACAACATGGACAGCCTGTTGATGTCCCTGAGGGCTTAATGACAGTTTAAGGCCCTGCAAAGGTCATAGCATTATTAGGTGGAGGGCCGGGCAGGGCTTCCCACTCAGGTTCTGATTAGGTCCTTACCTGCTGGGTGACTGACCTTATGGGGTTGGAATATCAGGTGTAGAGGGGAGTGGGCAGGGAACAGTGCTATAAACATGTCGTGGGGACGGGAAGGGGTGGCGGTATACCGCCCTGTGATATGTGATATCTAACTTAAGACTTAAGCTGACAAATACTCCAGATCAAGACTCGAGACATTAGTGTGTGATTTTGTGAGTGAGATATTGATCCTAGGAGTGTGAGTTGATTTAGATATTCAGTTAGTTAGGCAAAAAGATGGCTTGAGAGGTTACTTTGGTGTGTGGCATTTTATGAATATTGCACCTAGAAGCCCAAGGTACACCCCATGTGTCAGCAGGCAGGCAGCCTGGGAGTTAAGCACACACTTCCAGGTAGACTAGGTTCACCCTATTCAGTATTCAGTGCACCAACCTCACAGTGACACATACCAGATATCACCCCAGGCCGCTCAATTACAGGTTTACCTTCATTTTTTGTCCCCTCCAAGCTGTCCCAGGCCCGTGGAGGCATCTACTACTCACCTGGTCCATTTGCCTTCCCCCTTCCCCAATGAAGTACCCTGTCGTTCTACGCTCTTGTTCTCTTTACTTGTTTCTGTATTGTTTCCTAAAACCTTTTTTTAAAGCTTTCCGCTTCCTCTCCCCTGCTCTTCCCACTGCTAAAACAGCTTTCAATCTGTCCTTTCCCTTCCCCAGCCAACTCTATTATCCTTTTTTTCCAATTGCCTAACCAGTACACAGCCGAAAGAACTCTTAACAGGTGACAGCTAACCTGCATTCCCACGTTGGTGTGGGAGACCAAGCCGTAATGCTATTTAGTATACACTCACGGACACATTGCCAAGGCGTCTTGTTATAATGTGATGCATGAGGCATAGTAATTGCAACTAAAATTATAACTGATTTGTGATCTTTCTTATAAATTAGTGGAACAAACTGCTATTGTATGCCAATATATAGATATCCCTTCTAAAGGCTTGTGGATGTACCGAGTTGATTCTGTGTTGCATTAAGCAGAAAAAAGGAGTTAAAGATGTACATGCATTTCTAGATCCCCCCCCTCCTCTCCATTGTACTACTACTGGTATATAGTAACAGGATGCCCGTCACCCCCCCCCCCCCCCGCCCCCCCCCCTCACTCAACCCAGCTTTCACACTCAACAGCAGTGTGCATAATAGGGGGGGGGGTGCAAAGCGTCGCGCTATAGCGCTACGTTATATGGAGAGACTGTGTCTGCCCTTTTATAGCCCTGGACCATACCTGCTTAAGGCCCACTTCATGATGCCCATATAATCAATATAATATAAAAGCTTACATATAGCACCATGCCAGGTCTACGGCAGCAACATGGTGTGAATAGCAGATAAATTTCTCCCCTGTTTACCCTTTTATTCCTCTCATCCATTCATTCCCACACATTCCACCCATTCCCACACCATCCACCCATTCCCACACCATCCACCCATCTCCACACCATGCACCCATTCCCACACCATCAACCTGCCTCCTTATCCCTTACTCTTTCTCACTATCCTCCTCTGTGTGTGTAATGAGTCAGAGTAGCTGCCGAGGCCCTCTCTGTCTGAGATTTCAGCGACTGTTTTTGGTTTCAACTCCTACTACCCTCTGTGTATATTGTGTGTTAGAGTGCTGTTCATGTCCCATGTGTCACCTTAGAGTCACTTTGTATGCTGCACCATCTTCCTCGAGAGAGTGGTGCAGAGATCTAATTATATAAACATGAGGATGATGTTTTTTCAATGATAAAATATGCAGATCTGTGCCTCTGGGAACCAGGTGTTATTCTACCACAGGCATTGGGGCTCTATTATTATTACTCAATGTCATAATTCTAATCATAGTCGGTTACAATGACAGAAGAGTTTCATTTCTTTACTGCATTGCCACATAGTTGAGTCACCAAAAGTTGTGAAGTGGTCATGGAGGTCTTAATCAACCTGTGCTCCAGCAGATAGAGAGAAGTGACTTGAGAAACCCCAGACCCCTTTTCTCTCTTTGTATATACACTTAAATCTATGCTTATCTTTATCTACCCCTGCAGTCATGTACGCTCATACAATTTAGACACCAGTTTTTTTCTATCTTTTTTTCTATCAGCCACATTGCCCAATTCCCTATCAGACAGAGTAACCTTTATCCAACAGTCCCCACCCTACACACAGATACACATATATCTTTGTGTTGACATTTTCTACTCTGTAGCCTCAGGTCACACATCTTGACTTTTGTTTTTTTCAGCTGAAGGTTGGCTCCATTGGGAGACAGCGTTAGTACACCACTCTCATCCTATGTATATATAGTTTATATGTTGGATAGATGCACAGCAAAATCCTGTAGAGAGCAGCCCTACGTCAATACTCTCCTGGGGGATGCGGGGTGTGTATTACTATGCCTTTGTGCTTTTATCAACCATGCTTCCTTTGCTTGTCACACGTTTCCATTTTAGTGTAGTTAAAAACTGGCACATGTACCTTTCTTTTTGCCTCTGGATGTATCATAGTCAACTTTGTGTGATGATGAAAGTTGTTTCATTCTTATTGCTCCATGTATTCAATGCTGTATTCTCTACATTTTTAAAATCTTCATAAAATATCAATCTTTATACATATAAACCATATTGTATTGATTGATTCACTGCTATGTCACTCATTTAAGTGATATTCCGCATAGAGTTCCTATTTTGGCTTCTCATAGAAGCAGAGTGAAGCACAAGGCGTCCATATTGCCTGCAGCAGCCATGTGAAAGGAGTACCAGCAATATGTGCAGTAGATGTCAAAGATTGCCTGCTCACAATGTCCCCTACTACCTCCTTACACCAGATCTTGTGCCTCTATAGCAACCTAATAATCATTTTGTGCTGCATCCCTTCATCTTTCACATACCCCATACACGTCTCACTGCATAGGTGTGTGTGCTGTGAGGTCACATGATGCTGCCACTGTTAGGCAGTCTGTGTAAAGTAATGACTTCCTGCTCAGCAGAATACAACATCGATAAGGGATATATGGAACCGCCAAGCAGACATTATCTGATAAGGGGCATGCAACATAAATACTAGTGGGAACCAAGAGGATTCAGCTAAGGCCTGGTAATAATGTGATGCTACAATGCATCCATAAGGGAAAGTTTGGTGAGCTCTAGGACTAAATTGGAACCAATAAGGCTTGTTATTAAGCAGGCCATAATAGCTATGGTTTCTTAGGGACTCCATGGTCAGCAATATCAAATTCCTTCCCATTCCAGTAGATTATTGCAGGAGCTAGTCTGCCTGCTGTATGAATGACAGATAGCCAACTGGGAAATGAAGGCACTGAATAGATCTTAGCTGACAGTAGAACTAGAGAGACAAATCAAATAGATCTCTTGCTATCCTATTCTTATATAATGCCCCCAATGAGCTCCCAGACAATGCTGATACCCAATAACTGTGTGGATGCACAAATGATGCAGCTTACTCTGTCAATGTGTGTTTCTCCCCTGATAATACACATTGTAAACCTAAGTATGCATGAATGTTGCAGACGCCATTGGGTCTTTAATCACAATTACATGCCACATCTAACCTTTCATAAACATAACACCCTGTATGATATCCATTGGGATTATTCCCAGGGCATCTGTGATGTGAGAAACTCACAATGCATGTGTGCTCAGTGCTGAGGAGGTGCTTACAGGCAACTTCAAAGCTACTTGTGTGTTGGCTTTGATGGACCATGACCATGATGTACCTCTATAATATAAGTGTGTCCCACGGACGGCAAATAATATGTATTCTGAAATGTAAAGCTGATCTGACCTATACAAGATTATCAAGTGCAAGCAGGTTCTTAATTAATATCATAGTACTCATAGTACTGAGTTGATTATCTAAATTATTCAGTACATCTAGATTAGAATTAACATGAGTATCCCATGCAGCCAAACGCCCACCAGTCTGCTTAGTTTATGGGTAAGTCCCAGAGGCCTGGGTGTGCTCCCTGGTGACTGCAGTCCTGGGGCAGGGGAGAGTTAGTGTGTCCCTCTTTATCATGCCCTGGAGGGGTTTATCACCAGGAGGTGTGAGGCCATCTCCTCCTGGAGGCAGCCTCCCTCCCTGGAGACCCACAGACCACCTGCTGTCTATACAGTGTTAGGGCTGGGTGTCAGGCCCTCCCCCTCACCCTACCTGTGATACAACATAACAAACACTATTTGTATGCAGCTCTCTAGCTCTGTACATTATACAGATGTCAGAACGCTAATTTCTGACAATAACATTTGCATTCATGGGAATGGTGTTAAGCCCCTCTGAAGCCAAAGGCTGCCATTCTAGCTGTATATGTATGTATGTTGCATATTGATTATTTCCTTCCCCCCAGCCATAGCAGACCACAATGTGGGACCAGGGCCAGAAGTCAGATTCTCAAGGGTTGCATGCCAAGTATACAACTAGGATAAAATAGGGAACTTGTGGGCAGCTTATTGAGAATAGTTTCCCTTAGTGTACATTTATATTTTTTTAAGGCTGAAAGGGCCCGGAGGGGCTCTGATGGTGAGCCTGCGAACAATCAGGCTGAGGCCTTATATTGTTTTCACTTGACAGGACGTCAGTATGGGTGCCGCCATTTTGTTTTAAGGGGTGCAGCCATTTAGTTTTAAGGTGTCACCACACAAATATATGCCTATGTAAAATTATTGATATTAATTGACCTTTGATAGGTCCTGAGGTTGATTATAATCATACCTATCCCACCTAAAATGGACTCAAGGGATTCAATGGCTCTATTGGTTTGTTGCTAAGATAGCTGGTTGCCTAGCAACAGCTATTCTTATTGTTTATCTGCCTAGCAACACACATTTCAAATAATGTTTCTTGAAACGCAAGCTACGTATATGATTAACTACTGAGGGCACTGATTTCATTTCCCACGACAAAACAGACTTCATACAAGAAAAAGGGTGAATTATTCTATGCCAATTGCCGAAAGCAATGTCAGCAATTGATGTCAATTCATTTTGCACTCAAGCATGAAATTCTCACTTCCAATTGACCCATGTGGTGAACTTAGTTTACCCCCACCCCCCCACAAAAGCAGTTGGCAAATTTATAATATTGAATTGCTTTAATTAAAATGAATTACACCCAGAGTTCCACCTGCAAAGGCAATAAACACATACTTCAGTGATTAGTTTCACGCAGCCAGAAAATTAGTTCCATCAAGGACCTGATTGATTCATAGTCAGAAAAACATATTTTCTTACCGAAATACAAAATGCAATATGTGGAAAGAGGGTCAAAAGGTCAATTTCTGCAACAAAATTTCTTTTTTCCTCCTGAAATTATGATTGTTTATCAAGAAATGATACTAGTTGAATGTGAAGAGAAATCATTGTTAATGCAAAAATATTTTGCATTCTGTAGGACTGGCACTATCGACAGTGACATCTATCTTAACCCTTGTTAATTTGTGTGATTGTTTATCCTGAGACCACTGGAGAATATAAAACCTGATGTGCTCCTCAAAAAAGGTTAGTCTTTTAAATGAGGCCAATGAGGGAAGGAACTGGAGATCACGTCCAAAAGCATGAATTATTGTGTAGATGTTTAATTCTGCTTCTGAAACAAGACCTTCTGTGGAAATAAAAACCTTGATGGATTATCGTCACATTACAGACAGGCATTGTTCTAATGATACAACTGTTTTCTAATAATAAGTTTTTAAACTTGTTGATGTTGATGGTAAAGGAATGTCTGCTGAGAGACTCTCTGCTGATTAGGCTCGAACAGCTGCAATCAACAAAGAATTGAGAGAAGAAGGTTGAGAGCGTATGTAAAACAGGCTGCCACATTATCTATGGTAGACAGAAGACGTATGTGAGACAGTATGCATCATGAAGGCCATGAATTAAAAATGCTATTCCCTCTATTTGTCAGATTCAAGCATTTACAGACGCTCAAACTTCCAGGCGTTCTGTCCTTTATCAATTTTCCTTCAGTACTCTAAGATTGCTATTGCATGTTTTTACAACATCGAATACTGCCTCAGATGTGAGGCTTGTATTTATAGGTGTCACTAATAAGTAAGATGCAGTGCAGAAACAAAGGCTGCATGTATCTGCCTCATTGTCTTTGCAAAAAGGCATCATCATCGTTATGGTAGTTCTATAATATACTGAAACTAAGTATTAATGAAGCAAATCACAATGGGAGCTTCACTACCTTCAGCCTATTACAAATTTAGAGTCAAATAAGGAAGTTATTTTTATATTTTCTTGTCTATTCACATATCCACAGATTGAGTAATACAGGGCTTTCTCTCCTATTCTTACTGTTAAATTATGTAGTGCAGCTCCACCCCTTGTGTATAGATGTACCATTTTATCTACAGATAGTAATTTCATAAAACTGGGTGCCTGCACTTTGTGCCCTTTGGCTTTATAGTAGATGATCTCTAGCTACTTCCCACATCAAATACTGGTTAAGATGTGAGTTGTGTATTCATGTACCATTCATTATTGACACCTCACTGTATTGCTGACAGAAAGGGTCATATCTACTAGGCCTTAGGTTGTGCGTCAACCTCCAGGGATGTTGAATCAGCAAGATCACAGTAGTAGTATATAGGAGCATATTCAGCGCGTAGTAAACGGGTGCATCTAGGTCAGTTGACACTTGCAGAACGGAAGTGACCTCTGTCAACCAATCAGAAGCTTCTAAATGACAGGAAGTGACGTCATCAGAGGTCATGACATACTTTACAAGCTTCTGATTGGCTAGTACAATGTCAACATGACCTACTTCACTTGTACACGTGTTGAAGACAACGTGCTTATAATAAATGTCAACAATGACACGTGTTTAAGACCACGTGGTTGAAATAAATGTCAACAATGACATTGAGTAATGCCGTCACATGCTAAAGACAAACACAAGGCAAGAAATATTATTTTGGTTACTTTATTCACATTTTATACTTTGTACAGTTCTTGCACACAAACAAGTCATGACCATTCCCTGCAATGTTACACATGATGCAGAAAGAACGATTGGTTGTGAAACCTTTCTGGCCTTTCCAAGAAACACCTTGAGTATTCCAAGTACTCACCCAACCAGTCCCCATCTTCACAATTTTAGATAGTTTCACATCAAACAATGACTGAGCTAGAAAGTATTCGCGATTGTTTCTCACACCTGGAGTCAGGGCATTCAAGTAATCAGTTTTGAAACTGACTTCATACGAGAAATGCTGTAACACGGCTGTGAGAGACAAAGCTTTCAACTCTAGAGTAGCTTGCAGACACGTGAAACACACATTGTAAGCGATATCTGAAGGGTTCATCGGAACATTACACCTACAGAATGCGCCTATAATAGGTGATTCACGTAACACTTCGTTGAACTCCATGAAGCTCTTGAAACTCCCTAGAGTGTATCTAGCATAGTGTCTGGGGCAAGTCAGAGAGTTATGCATTTGATACACAGCAATGGTGAAATCTGCAACGAATATAGGCAGATTCAATGTGGATTGCTCTATACACTGAGTGTATGCATCCCAGAAAGCTTCATGGAAATCTCTGTACACATGTATACTGGAAAAACAGCGCTCAACAACATCAGGTAAGGTTCCTCTAAAATAGCTAATATTATTTACAGGTATGAACTCCCAGAAGAAATGACCTCTACAACCACAAGTCAAAGCTGTGTCGAAGTTACGAGGTGACACTGGTTTTACATGAGTTGTAATGCGTGGGGGTGTATGAACATTTTTCTCACTTTCACGTGGTGAGAGAGTTGGTGCTGAAGCATCAAGTCTAGAACTACAACTACCATATATAGAACTGTACATACTGACAGAGTCAAGGATATCGTCTATTTTTGACGTCAACTTGCTGTCAGCCATTGTATATATTTCTTGACACTAATCAGAAAAAAATAATTTTCTCTGATGAATTTGACGGACAAAGAGAGTTTAGTAAAGTAGTCTGAAATCAGTCAGTGGCGTCTTTGTAACAACTCTCTTTTCACGCCTGCTTTTTATTTTTTGGTGTGATACAGTTCACTTTTTTTTGTTATTTTACGAGCTTTTTTTTAGCGATATAGTTCACTAGGAGAGAAATTGAGGTGAAACATTCGGAGAGAAATTGGATAATTTCCTCGAATGTTCAACTATAATTTCTCTCTCTTTCTCTTTATAGAAGCTGTATTATTTACATTTTTATGAAAATTTTTCATGAAAAATTTTCTCTTTTCTTCTTTTTTTTTACTATATAGTTAGTACTACTTAATTTCCAATTATGGAAATTTTTTCTTTTTCTTCACAGAAAATTTTCCTTTACTCCTTCTTTTTTTTACTATATAGTTAGTACTACTTAATTTCCATTTGTGGAAATTTTCTTTTCTTCACAGAAAATTTTCCTTTTTCTCTTTAACTATTTTCTCTTTTCTTTTTTACTGTAGGAAAATACTGTTAGTTTTTTTACTTTTTTTGAGTGATACAACTCACTTGTCTTTATCACACACAAACACAAACACACACACACACACACACACACACACAAACACACACAGAAAGAGAGAGTCATATATCTAAAGGTTCAGTGCTGACACCATCTTCACATACTATTCTCTTAATGTACTGGTAATTTAGACCTTGACGTGATGGTCTATAACTCTGAAACCTCTGTTTGTCACTACATGAGTCTTTTCTGTTTTCAAAACGTTCTGATAATTTGTCTCAGTAAGATTATTCTGCCTCTGGATAACTCCTTTGCAACTAGTCTTATTCCCTGTCTCACTGACACACATGTAACATTTAGGGTTCAAAGATGTCATAGCGTCTCCTTCCCACTCTATCTTGAACAGACCTGGAGTTCGCTTGTCAAACACCAGGCGGCGATAGCAACACGGTGGTTGTACCCATGGGTAGTTGTGTGTTCTGCATTGAATGTACGTCTCTCTATGTTCGGGATTATCACAAGATTCAGAAGGTAACCACTTGTGGCGCTCTCTGAAGTATTGCTCACGCATATCAGGTTTGACAGCTTCGTCTAAATTCTTTTTAGACAATGCAAAATAAAAACTGTCAGTGTCCATTTCACACATTTCAAAGTCTTTTGAGTCAATGAACTTCAACAAGAAGTCGTAGTAGAACGCTAACATTTTCAGTTTAGCATACTGGTATACCATGAACCCAATCTGAACAGGTAAGTCGTATGTGATACTAGTCGGGAGAGATGACATTTCTACAGTGTTCTCACTGATGTCATGCACTTGTTGTACTGACCAGTGCAGACAATGTCGACTAGCAAAATCTGGACTTACATATTTAGTATTCAAGAAATTCTGCTTGTTACATATAGTCTTACCATATGAACTGTTACCTAACAGTTTATACAAGTCAGACAAGATCTTGCAGTCAACATTCTCATCTCCTTTCCGTCTAGCTGCTGTCACTTCTTGCACAAAAGGTCTGAAAGTTTCTTCAGGTGTGTATTGAACTAACAAGTGCACTTTGCTAACTACTAAACCTTTCTCTAGATACCACTTAAGTAACGGAGTACCTAGTAGAAGACCTGATCCATGGAAACTACCTATCAACTGTCTCTGAGGTTGGCGCAGTTTCCCTACACTTTCTAGATAACTTTTCATATGGTCACCTACATCTTCTTTGCTGACAAGAATGTTCTTGAAAACGGGTGTCATTTCAGCAAAATATGGTTTGAGATGTTCAGGTGTGTGAATATCTACTTGAATCAACCCAAACACTGAACCACTTTTCACACCTTCTATTATCTCAGCTTGACTCATCTTACCAGCTGAAGACGGTCTATTAACACTCCATTCAGGTTTCAGTTTCAAACACTGAGTGTTTTTTCGTAATTTGATCCACTGACATTCATATTGTTCTACTACTGTGTAACCTAAACTTTTCAGATACAGAGTTACAGCAGCTGTTTTAGTAGAACGCTCTTCTATCCATTCCCGACCCTTCGTACTAGTCATCAATGTCTTGTTGATCTGACATGTATGACCATGCCAATAGCAACCGTGGAACTGATATATCAATTTACGATCAGGGACTATCCCATCTACTCTTATACGCTGACTACCTACACTGACTTCACCATAGTTGTATTGATGTAAAATAGGTACTTTGTCTACTATAGCTCTGTAACGGAGCCATTCTACAGCTGAGTAACTGATTTGCTGACTGAGAACAGGCTTGAAATCATCTTCGTGACGTCTCACTACATAGAAACCTGTACAATGAGCTTCACCCATACATTTCAAGTACAAACTATTTGCATCTACTCCTAAAATGTGATCACACTTTTTACTCTCAACTCCATACTTACGCTCTCTTATTCTAGTTATACCACTACGATGGTGTCTGTGGAATATTATAGCAGGTCCACCAACTAAATTCTTTCTCAGTAAGTTGTGGACTTCTTTTTCATGATGTGAAAAGAGAACATAAGGTGTCGCATTCAACTCAGTGTTCTGAAAGAGGAACTTCAAAGTCAAACCTGGAAGTGTCAAACCATCTTTGAACATGTCGACACTCCTTTCTATGAAGAACTTGCTATGTTCATTTATAGCTCTGACAAATGGAGCTACATCTAAATTGTTATAGTACACTAAGTAGTCTTTCATTGTTTTCATTTTTTCTTTCACCCACACTTCTTTACAGCTTCTATACTCAGCTTGAGTTATACCTTTCCCAGTCAGAGAGCTATAGAAACTTCTCCTAGGTGGGAGAGTTGTGTTATCTAATTTTCGGACATTGTCCATCCACTCATAAGGAAAAAAACCTTTCTCTGTGTCTTTCAAAAAAGCTTTCAAATAACTAGCGTAATTATAACCTGGAGCTAGATAGTTCACCATGTCTAAGAAGACTAAGTGCTCAGTGTATACAGCAATGTACTGGTTGCACCTTTTTATAGTCGTCATAAGTTTCTTTTCTCTTTCTGAGAAGAAAGTGTGGAAGCTTCTCTTTATTAGATTTAAGTCATATCGACCTGAGTTAAAACCTACTACAGGTACTCTGTTCATATAAGCTGTCAGAGCTTGTTTAGCTCTGACGACAGGTGATAAATTATACTTACTTTTCTCTAACTTAGCAGCTTTCAAAGCTGCACTCTCTAACCTTTCCTCTTCAGCTTGCAGAGCATCTAGCTGATCTGTCACTACTTTAAAACGCTCTCTGACACATTCACCTATTTCACAAGCTAACATATCTATGTACCCTAATACACGACTGACTAAGTCATCATTTTCTCTGTTACTCTCTCTGACAAAACACACTGGTTCTGTATACCCTGGAAAGTCACTAGCTACACTAGCAGACAGTGGTACATGATCTAACTCAAAAGTTGTGTTACAACTTTTCTCACCGTTCTTTACAAAATAACTTTCAAAGTCGAAAGCAATCTTATATGGGTATATCTTTAAGTGAGCAGGTGTATGTACACCTAGCTCACTCAACTTCTGAAATATAGTTCTACTAGGTTTGTACACACCCCCTTTGTATATAAATCGTACTTTAGTACAGTCTTTTGTTACAGCAGTGTGTCTCTTCAAGTTGTAATTAGAAGAGAATGCTTTGTAACATTTTTCACAACTGTACACGCGCCCATATTTACACATGTCTACTATCAGACTCAAGTGGTTGCGGTACATGTTGAGATTCAAGACTTTCTTGCTACTACAAAGCTTGCTACGCACTACAGTCACTTTATTAGTACTAGACAGCTTGAACACTCGTATGTCTATTTTGAATACTTTCTCTAATCTATCTAAATCACTTAAGAGAATACCTTTGAACTTTTTCTGACAAGTGTCTGGATAAGCTTCTTTGAAAAGCTCTACAGTTCTATCTAATGTTTTATACAAGTGGTGTGACAAGCATCTAAAGAAACACAAGGTGTCTCTGTACACTCTCTCACTGTAAGAGTCTCGGTGGAAGTGTAACATACCTGTTTTCCTGAAACTAGGAGGGACACTCTCTAACTTACCTAAGAACACATTTGTAGGTCTAATATAAGTCAGATTCACATTCACATTACCTACTACTGTCCACTTTGTGTCAGGTCTACTTGTGTCAACTTTCACTTTACTTTTCAATAGATCTATGCAACTTTCAAAGCTCTCAGAGTTCTTAACTAAGAAGTAAGGGTCTTGATGGTCTTCACTGTCATAAAAAACTGAAGAGTTGTTAGCTGAAGCATGAAAATACATGACTCTTTGCTCAGCGTCTTCAGTGCAAGTCAAAATTCGACCAAAAGACACAGCTACTCTATAACTGTATAACTGGTTCTCATGTATAGCTCTGAGAGCTGTCACTATCTCACTCACTCCTTGATCAGATTCAAAAGTAGTTAATCTGACGTTATATATAGCTTGTACACAACCTAACACAACTAAACCTTGACCTATCGATCTGAAATTTGATTTGTAATATTCTAAGAAAAGAGAGTTTTTCTCAATCTCTTCAGGTAAAACTGTTTCACTAGAGAAGACTTCTCTCAAGCAAGTCTCTGAAGTACACAAGTTCTTACTACTGTTATGTATAGTAACTTGTCTAGGAATTCTAGGTGCATTACACCGAATACAACTGATAGTATTCACGTGTCTATGCATTTTAAAAACTCTTCAGATATACACTCTCTCCTTCTTTTTTTTCTTTCCTTTTTTCCACTAAAACATACTGACTAACAAACAAGCAGACAGACAGACAGACAGACAGACAGATAATGCAAAGAATTTACAGCCCTATCAATACAGTGTTGAGGAACCTTACAACTGATGTAATTTAATTGTTGAGCACTCACCTAATCAGTCTCATCGCAAGTGGTAACACCTCTGTAAAAGTTCTTGTCACTCTCCAGCATCGGCCCAACACGTTCCAGTATGTCTTTGATCGTGTTGACAGTCACCGTGTACCCACAGTGTATTGGGCTTGTTGTTGCTCGACCTGCCGGCAGCGCTTTATCCATTTCTTCCACGTACGACGACGTTCCGATGTGGATCTTAGGTTGTCCCCTGTAGAGGTTGACTAACACACCTGTGTGTTTGACAGGGTTGTCTAAGTTGTTCAGATAGTTCTGGACTGCTGGCGCTCCTTTCTTGGCTTCTTCTTTAATCCTGTCATAGTTCTCTATGATAGATTTGCTCTGGTAGAAGAGCCCTCTGAAGTCGTTTGCCCGTAAGTTGACGCGCCTCTCGTAAGGCTTGTTCAAATATTGCCTTATTGAGACGCCACTGATGAAGGGGAGCTTGTATACTTCAAGCAGCGTGCATGTATCTCCAGGTGGGTAGAAGAGTTGGTCAGGAACAATGCTACCTTCGGCTTGTTGAGATGGGAAACCAAACCGACTAGGCCACTTCTCACCAGTCAAAGGGACTATGCGGAAGTTAGCCAGCTTAGACTCAACTTTCATGGATCCATTCCTCGGCGGAAGCGGTGTCACAACAGCAGTAGCAACCGTAGATTGGGAAGTAACACTTCCCACACCAGCCTTTGCAGCACGTGCAGCAGCTGCAGCTACAGTAGCCACACTCTTGGTGTACTTTCGCTTCTTTTTTTTTTCAACAACTGCTTCTGGCTGAATCTGTGGAGATGGACCTCTTTTAGTAGCAGTCGTCACGCCCTTGGGAGGATTCACTTCACCACTTGTGTCACCTACTACTCTTGAGTAGTACTCATCCGTGACTACTGTAGCTTCCCCGTTGATGACGACGACAGTGTCGGTCAAGCCAGGAGTGATGACGGCCCCGGCACTATCCCTCACTACAATGTCGGCTGGTACAGCTGTAGTGACAGGTGAGGAAGGTGGCGCACAGCGTCCTTCAGCTTCAGCTTTCTGGAACCACTCATCTAGTACTTCATTCAAGTCGTGCCCGATGATTTCACCTTCTTCTACTTCGTCCTCTGTCAAGTCGATGACGATTGGCGTACTGGGTCGAAGTATCTCATCACCAGTCAAGTCGATGATGACTGGAGGAGTAGCGGCAGTGGGAAGAGCTCCATTGCCTCGGCCCACGGGCATGACGTGTGACAGGGTCTGGTAAGTGAGGACATCTTGGGGTGGTTCAGGGTTGCTGAAGCTTGTAGAGCTCAAAGCTGGTGCTGACGTAGATACATCACGGTCCAGTACGCCAGTGGAAGGAGCCAGCATGCAGTCCAGATCGTGATGTAACCCCAAGATAGCTGCACTCTGCTCTTCAGGTGTACTTGGACGATGAATCCACTGTACTTCATTGCTCACTGTAGGAGGTATCTCCACAGAAACGTCCAGAACTAAGTTCTTACTCTTAGCTACTTTAGAACTCTTCTTAGAGCTCTTGTTGCCAGCAGACCGCATCCTAAACTAAAACAGTTAGTTTTGTAGAAGTTGAAAAGTAGAGGCAGCGTGTAGAGTAGCAGGTGTAGAGTAGAGTAGTCGTCACAGTTGAGCAGCTCAGGAGCGGTTTGATTTCAACTGAGCAAATCAAGGAGTATATATACTAATTTTACTGAGAACGATTGTCAAACGTTGTCACACGTTTGTTGAACGACAATAGACGAACATTTGACGTCTGACATTTTTTTCATATTTCATCTCTAATTGTTATTGTAAGACAATTATACGCACATGTCACTATAGTAAAGCACTAGGCTGAGTTTAGATACAATGTATCTTTATCAACCACACTACATAAATAAGCACGGGATAACCCATAACAGACTGGTGCTTCTGCGGAGAGCAAAACAAAAAGTTGAAAAACAACAGTTGGAAATGTGAACTCTATTCAGATAGCACAGTGGCTGTCAGCTGGATGGGGCGTTGCAACATAAAAGGAACGTTCATGAATGCTGTATCTTATACTACACTTTTCAAGATGAAAAAATATAAATACAGTCTAAATTTTTTTTTTAACTTATTATATGATTGACAAGTTTGAAGGTGAAGTTTACATTTTCTTCTTGACGTTTATTTGAAAGATTTTCGTTCAAGTGAGTTAATTTGTGAACACTACTTTTCTAGAGAGGGTGGGGGAAACGATTAGTGTACGTTGAAAACAACCGGCTGTGATCAGATTCAAACTGCTTGTACACCTCTACCGATTTCACTCAGCACTAAACACAGGCGGTCAGTTTGGGAGTTCATTTCAGACGTCAAGAGTGGAGTAGAGACTGGTGAGGAGAAGCAGTTGTTCAGATATTGTCCTGAAGAGTACATCAGAGATAGTTACATACCTCCAAATTTAGATTTTTCAAATTGTTTTCTGCATAACAACACGACTCCCATAAATGCTAGTAGTCCTTCTCTCAAGAAGTTCATAACTAGTTCTACTGGGAAAGCTACTCAATCTGAAGTAGTGAGTAACGTGTTACTGCTAGTTTCTAAGTTACAACACAGTGTAACTTCTCATAGTGTAGTAGCTTCAGCTATCAACTTTCAAAAATGTAGGACGAAACACCTACTTCAAAATTAATCAGCTCGAATCACACCAGCTGGGAAATTCCGTGTTCATCTCTACGAGTATGGTACATGGCTTAATCAAGCACACAGTATCAGCTCCTGACAAGATAACACGTGCTAAATACTCTTCAGATCGGTTTTTGTATGAAAGAGCATACAAGACTGAGATTGGACACAATGCAAACGGGTGTTGTCACGTTGTAAGAGTAGTTGTACAACGTTGTCAAAACCCTACTCTACTGTGCCAAGGAGTCTTGTATGAACTGGTGACAGCCTTTCCAACTCAATCCTTCTCCCCTAACTGATGAAAAAAAAACCTTGACCAATAGTCTATTAGATGCTTCACAAAAAAATAAAAAAAGTGAAAAAAAGGTATAGGTGTACTAACAAACTAACTCTGGTCTCTCATATATTGAGAGACCCCCCTTCAAACTGTCACTCTACTTCTTAAAAATTTTACATGCACACTGTGTTTTAAACGGTTAGTTGTCAAGTCATAAATCACTCAGAGTATATAGGGTCGTGTAAGTGCACTCACTCATTCAAACGACCTTTCAACGTCATCATGAAGACAGCTCACGACCTCTACACGCTAGTTAAAGCTAGATACCCTGAAGACGAGTTAGTATTACAGTATGTGTGTGAAAGAAAAGAGTCTGTCACATGCACTGTAAAAACTTTACAGTACATTTTCAATCATTTCAAACAGACTTTAGAGCATAGGGAATGGTTGTATTACACTTGGGTTCTGCTAAGTGATAGCTTCAATGAGAGTGAAGCTAAATGTATAGACAAGTTGATAATGAAGCACGACTTGTCTAAGTTTTCAGCTGTAGAAGCTGTTGGATACGGGTGGAAGTTTGGCCGCCTTAAGAGTTCAAAACCTCTCAAGAACTCTGACCACCTTGCAATGTGGGAATCAGCGCTGAAACATCACTACGCAAACAACCCTCATCATCCTCAGTACCACTCTAATCAAGACATGCCGACACATTACTTGTTAGAGAGTATCATAGACATGCTAGGTTGTCGGCTTCAAAGGAACTTAGCAGGTCGTTCAGATTTGAAAGTAGAAGACATTTTCAAAATCCCAGATACGTATCTAGAACGTTACACTGAAGCAGACAGACACAGAGTTAAAACTTATTTAACTCAGTGGGAGCGTGATATTACAACGTCCCCTCATCGTAGTGGTTTAGCGCTCAGAATGTTATTGTAAACACTCTGATAAAAAAGTGAAACGTTAGTGCATCGTATAGAGTTGGGTGGGGTGGGGGGTGTGTATAGTATTAGCATAGGGTGTATGGGGTGGGGGCACCCCTCTAGTGTGAAATGGATAGGGGGGCGAGGAGTTCGAACTCAGAACGTTTTACATACTCTTTACACGATTTCCCTACGTATTCTAGTCTAAAGAGCTATATAAAAGCTCTCCCTAACCTACAACACCCCATACAACACTCTACCTACCTACCTGCCTGTCTACTCCTTCACACACTCACTCATCATGGCAGATTTCAATTTAGTAGTACCTGTATCATCATTCTTCAAAGGAGAGCCGTTAGGATACTTACCAGACGCTATGCTACTGAAAATAAGTAGTAAGTTGCCGACATCAGATTACATACGGTTAGGTTCATACCTCAAAGTGAACTTGAAGGACATGGGATATCTCAGTTGTGAGAGAAGTGTCATAACTCAAGCTAGAGAAATGTTCACTACTTGGTACCAGAAAAGTTGTACTACTAGGTGGAAGGAACTAGCAGACGCCTTGGAAGAATCTTACCGTATGGACCTCATCCAATTCTCACGTGAGTACATGGACAAGCATGACATGTGGGATGGCTTAGAGAGTGGAGACATGGAGTGGAAAGTGCAGAAATATTTCTCTCTTTTAGCTGAGCTCTGCCCTAGAGACTCGAAGACCATAGGGATCTACTTAGGGTTGACTTCTCATGAACTAGCTTTCATCTCTCAACCTGTGCCTTCTGACAGAACTGTCAAGAACCCTGTCTATGAAGTGCTGAGAGCTTGGAAGTACAACGAGACGTCTGAGCCTATGGCTCTGATGAAAGTGTTGCAAGACGACATGGGTCGCAGCGACGTCGCAATGTATGTTCAAGGGTTGTATGCAGCTGTACCCAAAGACATAAAAGTGAGCTGTGTCACTCCAGTGTTGACCACTCTCGTCTGATCACTGCACTAAGATGGACGTCTCTAGCACTGTGGAATCTGTTGAATTCGATCCTAGACTACAGTCACCTTTCACTATGCTAATAGCTGGACCTACATCGTGTGGTAAGAGTCGTCTAGTATTCGAAGTGATAAATAACGTGAAGACTCTCGTCACACCTGAAGTACACGATATAACTTACTGCTACAGCCAGTGGCAAGCAGAGTTTGAAAAGTTGAAAAGTGCAGGTGTGAAATTCAACGAAGGTCTTCTTACAAGAGATGAACTTTTCAACTCTAGTCGAGATACTAGTAAACACTCGATGCTCATCATAGACGACTTGTTAGACCCAGAATATGCACCTATAGCTAAAGACCTCTTCATCAAAGGTTCTCATCATATGAACATGAATGTAATATTCATTACTCAGAACTTATTCTTTGCTAACAAAGACTTCAGGACTCTCAGTTTGAACAGTCATTATCTAGTTATTTTTAAAAACCCTCGAGATATGAGTCAGATAAGTTATATATCTAGACAAGCTTTCCCAGTGCAACCATCTTTCTTGACTCAGGTATATAACAAAGAGACTACAGCTAAACACTCATACATAGTGTTGGACTGTAAGCAGAGCACACCTGACAACTTGCGAGTGAGGAACAGTATAACAACACCTTGGAACAGCGTAGTATTCATTCCTACTGGGAAAAAGCAGAAGAAATGAAGAGCAGTACTAAGAGTAAGCGTGCTGAGAGTCTTAAGCGCCGTCAGAGAAGTGCTTACTACCAAAAGTTAGTTTCTTTACGTCGTCATTACTCTCTGTTGAAACATATAGCTAAATGTAGTACTACAGACTGTCAACATTTAGTGAGAGGTCTCAG
This sequence comes from Harmothoe impar, assembly GCA_947462335.1. Classification (NCBI taxonomy): domain Eukaryota; kingdom Metazoa; phylum Annelida; class Polychaeta; order Phyllodocida; family Polynoidae; genus Harmothoe; species Harmothoe impar. The sequence continues at coordinate 67,561,253 of OX381714.1, forward strand.
TGAAGAAGTGATCAGACTTATGAGTGTCATATGTGTCAATGTAATGAACAAAACCTTGACACCGAACTCAATTCACGCAGTCAAGAAGTTATCGCCGTACAAGAAACAGCTGAGAGCTATAACAAAACCTAAGATTACTGTCATAGCTAAGAGACGAATACTACAGCAGAAAGGTGGCTTCATAGGTGCACTACTGGGTGTAGCACTACCACTTATTACTAGTCTCATAGGATCAGCTGTCAAACGGTAGTCATGTCTTACACACGTATGGCTTTAGTGAGACCTGATTTAGTGGGTAGAAGCGACACCCCCATTTCTTCTACTACTAACACTGACCCGCTACCTAGTGCAACACTCGCGTCTTCTGCTCCAGCTGTGCTACCAGACCCTCAAACTCAGTTCTATGAGAGTCAACTAGTCAGAGAAAAACTATCCCCACACAGTAGTCTAGTGGAGATATTGAGTCACTTACAGAAAGAAGCAACTAGAGTATTGAATGACTCTCAGTTGAACACTAGTGAGAGACTCAGTAGATACAACCAGCTCATGACTAAATCTTCTATACTATACAAAAAAGCTAAAATTGTGAGTCGAGCTGCTTCTTCTATGAACCCTAGAAATATTACTTGACAACGTCACAAAAGAGGTAGGAGAGGGGAAGAAGCAGACGATGAAGCTACTTCAGGCGATGATGACGATATGTTTTCTACTACTAGTCATCAAACTCCAACTCCAAGTTTACCTGGTGCTAGTGGAGACGATGAATATGAGTCTCAAGAAGAAGAAGAAAGAGAAGAAGAAGACACAGGACCTATAGGTAGACAAGGTGTCATGGTGATGGATGCTTTAATTCAAAGGCGTGTACCTACTACTTATCAGAAGACTGCTATGAATCTGTATAGACACTTAGCAGACTCTGACAAAGGTAGAGGTACTATCAACTGGACTCCTAGTGGTGAACTAGTAGTGCACGGGCGGCGTATACAAGGGAGTAACATCATTGATCTACTAGGTGATGCAGCTCGGAAAAATAGTCTAACTAAGAAGCAACCTCCCATAGGACAAAAGTACTTCATCGCAGCTGTTAAAAGGTTGAACCCAGACCTCAAGTTCGTCAGAAACAAAGAATCTTTCAAGAGTGTTAGTTCTATGACTGGCTCCCCCTTCAGAAGACGTTCATATAGTGTAACACCAAAGCGTAAACGTAAAGCTAATACTGCACAGAGTGGTACTGGTATAACATCTCGTCAACTAGCAAAGTTATGGCGGACAAAGCTTTGAAGAAAGCTGTAGTAGATCGCTATACTTCAGTCAGAGAACCTGGAAGTTTCACTAGCGTGAGTAAATTGCGACACCATCACTTTAAGAAGACTGACTTAAAAAACATTGCTGAAGCTTTAGAAGATGTGGATGCTTACACTAGACACAAACCTTACAAGAGACGGTTCACAAGACACAAGACTCAGACTTGGGGTATAGATAGACAATGGCAGTTAGATCTTATTGACATGAGAGAGTCTTCACGTGAGAACAAAGGGTACCAGTATATTTTAGCTGGTATAGATGTCTTCTCAAGATATGGCTTTGCTCAACCTGTCAAGAGTAAGAAAGCTGTAGATGTATTAGAAGCTTACAAGAAAATGACTGAGAGTAGACAACCTGTTAAAATCCAGACTGACAAAGGAAAAGAATTTTTGAACCAAACTTTCAGAAGTCATCTAGAAGAAAGGGGTGTGGAATTGTTCACTGGAGAGAACGATGACGTGAAATGTGCTATAGCTGAACGATTTAACGCCACACTGCAAGGTAAGCTGTGGCGTTGCTTTGCTTACTTCAACAACTACAAGTGGACAGGCATACTTCAAGATCTAGTCCACTCTTACAATAGTACTGTGCATAAGACACTAGTTGCAGCTCCAGTCGACATCACAGACAAGAACTCTGATGCTCTGTTCTACAGGCTATATGAACAACCACCAGACAAGAGGACTGTGCCCAAGTTACTTTTGAAGAAAGGTTCTAAAGTGTGCATTTTGCTAAGAAGCGCGCTTTCAACAGAGGTTACGAACCTAACTGGACTGAAGAAGTATACACTATAGATTCTGTCAAACCTAAAGGATACCAACTGAAAGATGAACTAGGAGAAGAGATAAAAGGAACTTTCTACCAGCCTGAAGTTCAAAAGGTCCATGTCCGTCAAGGGAAGAGGTACGACATAGAGGAAGTAGTGAAGTACAGAGGCTCAGGTCGTAAGCGTCAAGCATACGTCAAGTGGAAAGGTTACGGGGATAAGTTCAACACGTGGGAACCTGCTAAGAACGTGAAAAAATGGCGTTCACAATGACACTACCTAGCAACTCGTCTATGAAAGTTTTCCCAGACAACACTCTGACAACTTACAACACATTGTTACTTGAGTATGTATCTTCTAGTACTCCAATGGAGTGTGCTCTGCAAGAAATAACGTGTCCTACTAGTTGGTACAACGTAGAATGTGAGACATTGTTGTTCATAGAAGGTGAAACAGACTCAACTATACCCAAGAGCGTCATGAGTGCTAAAAGACTACAAGAAGCACTACATAAGCGAAGCTCAGACTTTTTTCCTTACACAGCCAACGATCCTGTGTTGAATAGGAAAAGTTCAAGTATACACGACAGCGTAGCTAAGAAGTGTCTACAGCGAGGTGTAGAGAATAAACGCTCTAAACAAGTACCAGTAAGACAACCTACAGCGAGACTTAGTGTAGAATCAGACCCAAGCTCTGGAGAAGTAGCGCGACCTGCGCCGCCACCTAGTGTCGAATCGGACAGCGAAACCGAAACTGAACCAGACCCTTTAGCAGAAGTGCCGCCATCTGGTGCAGACAGTATCACTTACAGAATAGTACGTGGTTTGAACCCTGAGAACCGTGCGAGTGCAGCAGTCTCAGCTGTGAGAGATTCACTCAACTTAAATTACACAGAAAAAGCAGCATTCATAAACGGGCTTACTACTAGAGAGTCAGAAGTTTTGACTGAGGAAGAACTCAGAGTAGTGAAAATAGAATTAAAGTTGAAGTATTTAGATAAACTAGTCAACACTTTTCAATTCCCAGCAGTCCGGACATATACAGCTTTCTCTCTGCAAGGTGTATATCTACAAGACAACAGTGACTTCATAAATTATCTGAACAAGTGTATAAACAGGAAACACCCTAGTATCATCAAGAAACTGAGGACACACCACAAGAACAATAAATCTAACGTGTTCACATACAACAGGTATACAATGAAGTGTATTGTAGCTCTACCCCCTGATGTTGTGATACAACTACCAGTTAACTTAGGTGTGCAGTTAGGATTCGGAGGTGGAGTCTTCTTGATGAATAAAACTGAAAGTCAAGCTGTAGTAGACTTGAAGTTCAGAGCTCAGACTGTGTATGTATACTCTGATATAGTGAAACATAACATTGTTGGAGACAAGAGAGCACCTCTCTTGAGAGTTGTAAACATTAATCCACTGCTAGGTGACACACAGACTGTCACTTTCCAACCTTTGATGTACCAACCTGTGAGTAAGAGCAGCTTCAGACAGATCGCGATCTACTTAAGAGACAGCACAGGTCGTCCTATACCATTTGAACGTGGAGCAGTGACTGTAGTACTAGCTTTTAAGCCTATAAGCAACCACATATAGTAACAGTATGCTTCAGCGCTTTGGCCCACCTCCATACTTAGCCCCTAGAGGGGAGTATGGTGCTTACTATGCTAAATCTCAGTTTGGTCACGGTGTTCTACCAGCTTTCGGTGGAGTAGCTAGGCAACGTGGTCATGGCATTGGATCTATCATATCAGGATTACTGCGAGGAGCTGTCCCCCTTTTGAGCACTATTGGTCGTAAAGTTGCTAAGACAGCTGGCACAGCACTACTCTCTACAGGTGCAGGAGTACTTTCAGATGTCATGGCTGGAAAACCTCTCAAGAAGAGTGTAAACAAACATGTCAGAGGTCAAAGCCAAGCTCTATTGAAGAGAGCTCATTCTTCAGCTCAGAACTACATAAACAGAGTGTCTCAACCGACTCCAGCCAAACGCCGTGCGACAGTCCGACGTGCAGGACGTACTAAGCAGCAGACAGGCAAAGGGCGCAAGAAGAAGAAGCAGAGTCGTGCTAGCAATAAAGCACTACTGTTCTAATCATGAGTCTGTTACATCCTCATGGCCAGACATGTGCTGTAGGAGAGTTAGATCTCCATGCAGTAGGAGTGACTCAAAAAGACATTCTGAAAAGTCAGACAGTCACTAAGACAACTAACAATGCTATGACTGACCACACTGACTCTTTCGACTTTACTTTTGAGCCAACTACTCTGTACACAGATTTGAGTGAAGCAGAGTTGTACTTGGAAATAGAAGTTGTAGATGCTGCTGGGACACGTCTAGCAGTAGGTGACGAAGCTGCACCTGTGAACAACATAGGCCACTCCCTCTTCTCTTCTGTTCAACTGTTGATCAACGGAGAGAAAGTGACAGGGAACAATGAAGACTATGCACTGAAATCGACATTGTTAGACTTAGTAGGAACTGAAGTGAACGACAAGACTACTCGGTTGAAGGGTCTACAGAAGTGGATGATGGACACAGCTGGCCACATGGAAGGACGAGTTGCTGCTAACACAGGTTTCGTTGCTCGCCGGAAAGAGTTCAGTGCAAGACGGACTCACGGAGTCATCATCAGACCCCACATCGACCTCCTCAAGCAGTGCAAGCTCTTCCCTTCACATTGTGAGTTCAAGTTCATATATGAACGTAGCTCTCCAGCTTTCTACATGATGCAAGCTGCAGATTTGGACTTCAAAGTGAAGATCACTAAAGCTGAGATGAGCGTGCGCCAAGTGACTGTGAGAGACGAAGTAGCTGAAGTCCACAATAAAACAGTGATGAACCCTCAGTTCGGGCCATTCAACTACACTCTGACGAGGTGTCGAGTCACTAAACACACTCTAGACGGAGGGTCACAAGAGTACAGTTGGACTCAACCCGACACAAGCCAGATCCCGACCCGTGTCCTACTAGCTTTAGTCAAAAAGACTGCAGCGTCAGGCACTAAAAGCGAGAACCCGTTCAACTTCCAGAACTACTCAGTGAGAGAAGTAGGTCTGAAGTATGATGACCATAAATATGAAGTGAAGACTGACTTTGCTGCAGGGAACTGTGTGAAAGCTTACAGGAACTTGTTCAGAGAGACAGGTCTACTAGCTGTAGGTCAAGATTGTGGTCTCAGTTTAGAACAGTTCCAATCAGGGTACACAGTCTTCGCTTTCGACCTGACTCCAGACAGGACTCCTGAATGCCCACGCATCAACTTAGTGAAGCAAGGGAAGTTGACTGTGTCTCTGAGGTTCAACGCCCCTACAAATCACGCCATCTCAGCTGTCATCTGTGCTTTCTACGACAACAACATCCAACTCACAGCTGACAGACTACCAGTCACAGACTACCACATGGCCTGAGAAGATGAAGACTTCACAACTGAACACTGTTCTTAGCCAACACCCTCACACTCGACGATACTTCCTAGGTACTTTCCCTAGTGATGAGTGCCCTGCTGAAGCAACACCTCTGACTTGCTTTGTCAGTAACACACACCCCCACACACAACCTGGACAACATTGGATAGCTTTCTATGTTCAGAGTGATGGAGTAGTGTACTATTTCGATCCTTATGGTTTACCCCCTATGAGTGTATATCACAGAGCGTTCTTGAAGAAATCGTCAGACAAGCGTGGGACGTTCAACAAGCAACAACTACAAAGTTTATACACTAAGACTTGTGGAGCTCATTGCATCAACTTCTTGATAGAAACATGTCGAACCCAAGACCCTCAACACACTCTACACAACCTTCTCCAACTGCCAACCAACCTGACCGATCGAATGGTCCAGCCATACATGAGTCTATACTAAAGTCTCTAGAGCAAGAAGCTGCAAGTACTAAACACAACTTACTTGCAGACAGCACTCAGAGAGAATTAGACGTGATCGACGGGTTGAAGAGTAACGCTGATGTCATGGATAAAATAATTGATATGATCAGTCAGCTCATGTACAGAGTGAGGCAACTAGAAGAAGTTCAAGACAAGGCAGAAATGGAGAAAACTAAAACTGGAGGAGGGTGTGGGTTGAACTGTGCCAATAACTCATTCACTTTGTAACTGCTTTGCTTTTTGCTTTGTGTGAAATAAAAAAGAATGAAAAAAACAAATTGTGTCGTGTATCTGTGTATATACCAACGGTATTTATCGAATACTAAAGTTAGTATTCCATCTGCATGTGACGGTATTACTGAAATGTCATTGTTGACATTTGAAAGCCACGTGGTGTATAGCACGTGGTGTATAGCACGTGTATGTGTTTACAAAGTTAGTAGGTCATATTGACATATATTAACCAATCAGAAGCTTGTAAAGTATGTCATGACCTCTAATCTAGGTCAGTGACGTCACTTCCTGTCATATAGAAGCTTCTGATTGGCTCTTAAAGGTCACTTCCGTTCTGCAAGTGTCAACTGACCTACTTGCTACCGTTTCTTACGCGCTGAATATGCTCCTATATACTACTCACAGTGTGTGCCTTTGAGAAACTAAAGGAACTAGTCTACAATCTCTGCTAATTGCAAGAGTATCTCAATATCTATGTAAAAGGTGTGAGCCCCATTTATTCAGAGTTTCCTGAATGTCTGAGGTCAGCTCGGGTACCTTTCACTATTCATGGTCCCCAGTGAAATATTCAATAGCAATAGAAAAACGAATGTTCGATTCATCACAGTTTCTAAGCGATACCCTGCTATCACTAGTGGGGACTAGGAAACTGGCCTGATTTGTCTCTGCTCAAGTTCAATTCTGTCTGCCTCAACTTGTGTACATCTATAGAGCAACTCCCCTCTCAGGTTAAGTGTGCAGTAATATTAAGAATTCATTGACACTTCTCCCGTTAAAAAACTGGAGTCATTCAGACTTTAACCAGGTGGGTATGTCCTGTTTACTTCCTAGAGGAGTGCTAAGTGACTAACATGATAAGGTTTAACTTGTGTTCAAACTACATGCTTCAATTCCTGTCATTGGACAATAGTACAGCATCCTATACACAATAACTGGCCTCAACACACACTCTGTATCAGCATTTATTGCTATATGTTCTTGTAAATATGAGTCATGCCAATCTCCATTTACCCAGACAGAATCATCATCTTACATGAGATACACCAAATTTCTATACAATATGCATGACAACAGTAGTAACACTTTACCATGCATTGTAGGAAATGATATGGTATCAGAGACTGTGTGGTGGTGTCCTTGACAAAGCATGTTGGGATCAGATTTAACATTTAACATGACAAAAAAGAAAACAGAAATTGCAGGATATGTGTATGGAATCATAGATTTTGATCATTCCAATTGCTTTTAGGGTTACATACTATATGGATAAGAAAGATGGAACGGCTGAAGTGCATGATAGAATTAATCAAGACAGAAAAAATTATGTACGAAAGAGCCAAAGTGGAACTAATGCTGAGAGGCAATTTGTGAAAAGGGCATGAAAACACTATTTTAATCGTCTTTTTTGCAGACAAAATAGTTTGGTTTGTGTCAGTCATCTGACCCAAATTAATAGTGTGGTAATTCAATCTGTGCAGCCCTGAGGGTATAAAGCTCTGTGTGCACCTCCACACAAACAACACTTAGTCAAGGAAGCTCAGAAATAAGCAGCTTTACTGAAATACTTTTATATTATATATAATATTTAATTACACTAGAAACTGGCTTTGGTAATCATAAAAAGCAGGCATAATTTTTCCATATTTGACCAATTTTCTAAAATATTGTACATTCAGAATGCCTGATTTTCTCAATGGATTGTAATTGGATCTAGTCAACCCTTGTGACACAGAGCAAACTTGGAAATGAACCAGTTAAAATGCAAAATACCTGGCAGTGGTACTAGGGGAAACAGAAAATAGCCATCTCTTCTTCTAACAGACCTCCTAGACATTACAGTAACTGTTTGAAAGCATCACAATACAGTGTACCCTTTGTACATTCATATATCTGATGGCAGTTTCAAAGCTGAATTAGAATAAATAAACCTCAAAATGAAGCCACTCTGTCAAGGCTATGATTAGTAAAAAGCAATAGAGTCTGAAATATGGTATATGATAGATAAAAATAGCCGCACTGGATACGTTTAATCCATTAAAACTCAGATTATTTAGAAAAATCAATAATGGTTTTACATTTAAGTTTGATGTGATTAATATCAGGCTTTTAACAGAAATTACAATGCTCTAACCACCGATTTTTTTAATAATGTTTTGTATTTAAAAGCCTATTAAGGTTTTAATTGATCCAAAATAATTACTCCTAGTTTTTACTTATATTGCATAGAATCTGTGCAGTTGAATAGGTAGTAGCCTTACCAGTGCTAGATTCAAGCATAATGTCCACCCTGTGGATTTGAGCCATTCTTGAAGGGTTGGCATGTAGCAATAATCATCAGTTGCAGCTCTGAGAGCCCAGGTATCCTCACCCTGTGTGTAGGGTGGTCCCAGTGGTAGGCCATGTCTCCTTGGTACAGTGCTGGGGGGATTAGGGTGTTACACTGTATCATTGGTTTTGTACACAGGAGGTATGAGGCCATCCCCCAGTGGACTGCCTGACCACCTGCAGCCTCATTGGCGCTGTTTTATCAGAAGAATTTGACCAACCTCGGGGCGCCCCGGCAACAACACCGGTCGATAATGATAGAACCAATCCCCATGTCTTTCCTAAGGTAGAGTTTAGTGAGGAAATGGTGGAGATATTGCTGAAGGAAATGAATGTGAATAAAACCTCTGGCATTGAGCATATACGCTGTGATATATTGAAATTGGCACTAGTCAATTTAGTGCCCCAAATGGCATGGTTGTATAAGTCCTGTTTTGACAAGGGAATCTTCCCCTCTACCTGGAAAATAGCTTGTGTTAATCCTATCCCAAAGGACGGAAATCTTCGAAATATAACAAACTGGAGACCAATCAGCTTGCTACCGGCTCCTTCTAAGATATGTGAGAAATTAATGCATATACACATGTATAATATACTAGAAGACAATAATCTCTTAGGCGATTATCAGTTTGGCTACCGTAGAGGTAAGGGTACTGGAGATGCAATATTTAAATACTTAAATGATCTATATGACAGTAGGGATAGGGGGCATGTGGGTGCTGCTTGCTATTTAGATTTAAGAAAAGCGTTCGACAGTGTGGATCACGCCAAATTAATGACTCTCATTGGTGGGCTGGGTTTCCATCATACGACTGTAAAATGGATAGACAGCTATCTGACTGGCAGATCCCAATACACTAAGATAGGGGAATACAAATCCCCAGTAGAACCTGTTTTGTTTGGAGCTCCACAAGGTTCTGTATTGGGGCCTTTATTATTTATTCTATTTGTAAATGATGTAGTCACCTCCATTAAGTACTGTAAATTCATCATGTATGCCGACGACTTGGTCTTTTACACCTCTAGTAATAAGTCAACTCTTGTACATAAACGCCTGCAATCTGATATTGACTCAGTCTATGAATGGTGTAATAGGAAGCATTTTACTGTTAATGTGGACAAGACCAAGGTATGTTGGAGTGTCTCAGCCCAAAAGAAGAATAAAATCAAAGGTTTAACCTTCAAAATGGGGGGGAATATAATAACTAGCGTCGACTCTTATAAATATCTTGGGTTAAAAATAGATAGCGGTTTAAACTTTAAAGACGCCTATAAAGATGTAAACCAAAAGGTGAATAATAGATTATTTCGGTTGGGCAAACTCAGGTCTAATATGACAAGAAATGTTGCTATTTTGGTTTATAAAACCATGATACTTACTCTATTTGACTATGCCTATTTTGCGTATGAGGGTGGAAGTGAGGACAATATGAAGAAGCTGCAGCGACTGCAGGATAGAGGCCTAGGTATTTGTTACCGAGGTGACATGGCTTGGAAATCAATGAAGGACATGCATGAACTGTCTAAAATCCCAACACTAGTCAGAAGGAGGCAGGAGCTGCTGTTAAATTTAATGTTTAAATATTCCAAGGATGATGCATGGCTAACAAGGACTCCTCGGCTGCGCTCAACCAGGTCTGAAAATAAGGTGATGTTTGACCAGAAGACTCCACATTCAGCTCTGTATACAAAATCGCCCCTGGCGAGAGGTTGTTCACTCTGGAACAACTTAGGAGACTATTATCAAAAGAGTACTTGTAAATTGCAATTTAAACAAAGGTTAAAGACCTGCAGAGACTTAACTAAACCTTGTCACAATCCTGTCCATGTTACTAAAGACCACATTGCCAGCAGAAACCAATCAATAATTTTAACACCTTGATGATGTATAGGGTGGCCTGAGGACATCGGATGATGTAATCGGCCTCTAATAGTGATTCTCATTCTTGTTGTTTTCTCAAGATGTATCTAAAGCCTATAGCCTGAGGATGTTGGTTGATGTCATCGGCTGAGATGGAAGACATCTTGGGTATTGGAAAATGCGGTTGTGTGTGTGTGGTCGCATGGTACTACCTCTCGGAAAATTTGACCTGAAGATTTCGGTTGAAGTCGTTCGGCAACTTTACTGGATGGTATGCAAGGTGTTAATACTAACTGTTTGGCCCGGGGCAGTTAGCGTTGATAAAGGTTTGGGTTGTATAAGGAAAATTTAATTTTATTGATTAAACTTAATGACTGTATCACAAAACCTGTAAAAAATCTGTAATTGGTCTGTAATTGCAAGTAGAACTAGACTGGCATCGTCTTGGTATCCTGTGTCAATTCTCAATTCTTAACTGAGTCATTTATTGTCTATCACTTAAAGTAGAGAAGATAAACAACTATTCACCAGTGCTGGCGGTCATCAATCCTCATAAGTCAACTCGTATTGTGATGATGATATATTTGTTTTTAAACTATTATCTTATATTTTTTTCGCTTATTTCTGTATGTATTGATTGTTTATTAATAATTTTGTATGTGACCTGCATTGCATCTTGATGTAATCAGTATTTATTAAAAAGAATATATTGTATATTACGGCATGTTATTGGCGGAATCGATTTACTACCAAAGGATTGTCTGTAATCACTTTTTCAATTGTGGAAGACAATAAACATATTTCAAACCAAAAACCAAAAAAGGACTGGCTCCCATCTTCTTCACTCAGGACTGACTTTTCTGGGTTCACACGCTAAAAAACGCTCTCTTGTACCCAGCAATTCTAAAGATAATCAGACAGTCATTAATGCTCTTTTCTAAAGTGTTTTCAAATGCTGTCCTTGTTCTAGGAAAGGACAATATAGTTTTGTTTAGTATAAATATTTTGTGTATAAGCTTCCATCTTTGGTACTCCTCTGTAAGCAGCTCTTTTTATTTTTCTAGGCTTATCTGTTTCTGTTTCCACCTCAGTTATCTATTGCAGACAGCACTTCTAATAGGTCTAGTTCATCATTGATTTCTGAGAGCCTAAAGATGAAACCAGGCATGGTGTAATAACTGATAAAATGAGATCTGACAACCAAGGAAATGGTGTGTCAGTGGAACGTTATGGTGCCTAGATTGAAAATGACAAAAAGACTGTTACAGTCTCTGATCCATCTTGTGGTGGGGACAGTTTGTGTGTGTATGTGAAAACTGTTGTAGAGTCAGAGGCTGCTGAAGTGGTCTAGAGCTACACACTCACATGTACAATGGTGTATACTATCTGTAATCTATGGTTTTAACCAATGTAGTAAGACAACAAACACAGGGTCAATTTGGGCAGAAAGTCCAAGAGATTGTTACTAGCCTAAAAATCATTGAAACATTACACGCTTTTTTGCTCAGGGTGCGGAGAAGGGCTCACAGGCTGCCTCCTGGCGGCCTGTGGATGCTCACAACACCGCCACAAGGGTGATGGGGGGGGGGACCAAACTCTGATTCTAAATGTGTATTTTTATTCATAACCTCCCCCCTCTCGCGGCCTCATAACCCTCCCTCTACTTAAGGTAAAGATTAAAAGTAGCAGGGAAGTAGGTACTGCTTAAAGTAGGTTAAAGCTGCTGCCAAGGTGCTGCTCCTACTTTAAGCAGCTTTAAGCTGTTTCCCGGATGTTTAAACAAGTAATTAAAGTTGTAGGAAAGTAGCACTGCTTAAAGGGGTCGAAACTTGAGATCCTATGCAGTGTATCATGGTTGTGTATCTCCTCAGGATAAAAATAAACAAAAACAAAAATTTAAAAAAAATAAAAATAAATGTGGGGACATACAGACCACCTGCTGTCTACACATCGCTAGGGCTGGGTGTCAGGTCCTCCTCCCGACCCTACCTGTGATATAATATAACAGCTCTGTAACTCTGTACATTCTGCAGATGTCAGAATGCTTATTTCTGACAATAACAATTGCATTTATGGGAATGGTGTGAAGCCCCTCAGAGGCCAAAGGCTGCCATCTAGCTGTATATGTATGTTGTATATTGATTGTTTCCTTCCCCCCAGCCAGGGTAGACCACAATGTAGGAGCAGGGCCGAAGGTGAAATTCTCAAGGGTTGCATGTCAAGTATTCAGCTGGGATAATGTAGGGAACTTTTGTATCAGCTCCTTGGAAACCAAAGGTGACACATTCAAATGTAAATGAGTCATTTATGATATAACATGACTCATCACAGAGAGTGTGTACAGATCTGCTGCGTGATGTCATCAAGGGTTTTTATTATAGTTAAGGTGCTGATGTTTTTTCTCCAATGTAGGGTTCCCTCTTATCTGGAAAAGGAACAATCATGCTTTATGTCACATCAGACACTGACTATGTATATCATAAAAGGAATGCACACTACTGGGAATTCTGATTTCTACGACAGTGTTCTTGAATTTTTTGTTGCCGCATCGGGTCTCTGGCATGACACCATTAGCACTACCTGCACTCTAGTCCCAGACAAACTGTCCAACTAAGCTGCTTTACAAATACCCACATCACCATCAGCAAATACCCTCAGACTGAGTCACCCACAACCAGCAGGTTTTATGTACCTAAACCCTGCCATAATAATAACCACGATTATTCTTATATGACAGGCTGCATACTAAATTTCTGGTACTGTAGGGACACATGTATATATAATGCATTGCTCTGCTACGTCCTTTTTATATCAAGATAAAATTGCCAACCAGCAGTTCTCGTCTCTGCTTGATATTTACTGACTGTAAAACATACTCAACCTTTTTTAAACACAATGTTTTTTTGGCCCTTCAGCAATATATTCTGGCCCACTTCCTTTTCCTGATAAAGCATGCATGTGGCTCTGCTGTTGATACTGCTTCAGTACCAAGGTTATGTCAATAGCTGAGTCTGTGCAGAGCAATAAACTACATGAAATGTCCAAGGGCAGTGTGTCATGTATAAACAACCTGGGGATTGGGAAGTGAGAGACAAAAATATGGAGCCTTTCCTCATATTCTCACTCCATCAATATGTTTCTGTCTCTCTTTTTGATTATACATTGTATATCTTTATTTGTCTTCCTTAGCTTTTATTAGAACTGTTAGTATTCCATGCACATAGTGATAGTGGTTTGCGTAGAAAACTAGTTCCATGTTAGGTTCAAGTGCATCAATGGTTATTGCTCTCTTGAACCCCCATAATGCCCTCAGAATGGTCTTTTTGGGTTCTGCTGCCCTGGTCTGGGAGTCTGTGTCCTCAGGAGAGTCAGTTTGTCACTTAGCTCTAGTCATTTAGGTCTCTGTAATAGTGATGTGTGTTTGGAAAAGTTCCTATGCTGCTTGTGTGAAATAACATCAAATGTATTTGTATGATGTATAAGAAGTAGCAGCTTACTTCAGGTCTGGATGGCATTAAATTTCAAGTTACCAACATTGTTGACTCTGCAGGAAAATTTATTGACAAAGTTAACTATTCAAGATGACGATAGTGACCTCTACTGCATCTTACAGCTATAGGTGACTTCCTGGTAGATGTTACACTTTGTCCGTGCATTTAATCTCCATTTTTCCTTTTTAAACCCTGTCTTTCTGCGCTTACACATCCTGCAACAAGTAACAAAACTCCTCTCACATGCAGCATACTGCAAAATGATAATGCACTTGTCAATAAAACACATCAGTAGGACTAGTTTGTGGGAACTGCATCTGAATTCTCTTTGGTCCTTTTGTCATATGTCACAGGGTATATGACCAACAAGACTTGGTATGTATGCTATAGCTGGTAGAGGTTGCATTTTAAGTGCATAGATCAAGCCAGCCGGAAGACACACCCGTTCATCACTGACTGAACGTGACTAGGCACCAACGGTTTGATGAGAGTTGACCACAGTTAAGCTGAATTGTTGTCCATGCTTGCCTTGTTTACTCTGGTAACTTGACTGACTGAGGCCATTACCTCACCTAAACCCGTACTCTGCCACCCACCTCCAGGCTTCTGCATCCTCTACAACCCCTAACCTGCTTTAGTGGTCAGTAAATGGCTGCTTTATTATTACCCAAACTGCCAGTCTGACTGGAAGCTGGTAGTTTGCTCCATCAGGTCTGGTCCATAGCTACATAAAGACACACACTGTCTTCACACATAGCGTTGCTGCGTAATGAGACGCTCTGCGTGCCCCTCCCCCTCCCCCCAACCCCCAATCTGCATGGCAGTTGAGGTGGGAAAGGTAGGTGGAGGGATGTGGGGGGGGGAGGGGGGGGGGGGGCTGGACCCTTACACATGCATCCAGTACATGTATATACAGTATACATGTAGTAACTGCACAAGGGAGAGCCTATAGATGGGATATCTTCCAATTAGGGTACAGCATTAGTTTGTTCCACTAATTTGTAAGAATGTTCACAAATTTGTTTTAATTTAGGTTACAGCTACATTGGCTTATGCATCTCAGTTTAGCACTATGCTGTGACAACATGTCTGTGAGTGTATACTAAATAGCAATATGGCTCTGTATCTAGCACTGACAAGGGAGTCCTAGTTAGCTGTCACCTGTCCATGTGACACTAGGCAGAAAGAGATTCCAGGAGTTTCCAGAAGTGAATGCAGGAATGCAGCTCAATATTAAAAGGCCAAATCTGAATGGCTTGTACATATTTTATAGACTAAATGAGTTTGATCCTTTGATTAACATGGACTTATAACCTTATAACTTGAATAATGTAACCTTTAGAATTAAAACTCTACTGTTTTCTGCCCCCTATATAGTGTTCAAAATACATATTATGGAGATATAATGGCTTTCATCAAGTGTCAGTGACTTGATGAATCCCAATTCCCACAGGGCCAGGTTATTTAAAACTCTGCATTGTCCTTGCAAAATCAATAGCTTCATTTCTCGAGACAAAAAACAGGCTAAATACAATAAGAATGTAAAATTATATGATGTGAATAGCTGAAAGCAACGTCAGCATTTGATGTCTATTCAATTTGCAGTCAAACATTTAATTCTCTTTTCCAAATGACCTATGTGATGAACTTAGTTTCCCCCCCTCAAAAACAGTTGGCAAACTTAAAATATTAAATTGCTTTCAATTAATATCAATTACACCCAGATTTCCACCTGCAAAAGCAATAATAAAATGCTTCAGTGATTAGTTTCACTAGGCCACAAAATTAGTTTCATCAAGGACCTGATTGATCCATTGTCTGAAAAACATATTTTCTTACCAAAATGCAAAATGCAATATGTGGAAAGGGGACCAAAAAGCCCATTTCTGTGGCAAAATGCCTCCCCCCCCCTGAAATTGTACTTGTTTTCCAAATAATTATACAGATATGATTATTGTGACTTTTAAACCGGAGACTTGAGAATATAAAACCTGATGTGCCCCTAAAAAAAACTAATCTTTTAAATAAGGCCAATATGGGAAAGGAACTGGAGATCGGGTCCCCAAGCATGACTCATTTTGCTTCTGAAACAATACCTCTGATGGAGGCTCACTGCTAATTAGGCTTTAGCAGCTCCAACAAGCAAATAATTAAGGGAAGAAAGTTGAGAGGAAATGTGATTAACTTTCTTTTTTTTCAAATCCTTCATCTAAGAGTATCTAGAACTCTTAAGGTGAGAGCCCTGTGTCCTAAGGGTTCCTGCTTCCAGCCCTTCCATCAAGGTGTCAGCTCCCTTGTTCTGTTGACCCCTTTAGGGTACTTCCAGCTCTCAAGACAAGGCCCTACATCATGTCAATGGTCAGCTCAGTCACCTTCACTATGCATGGTCCTCTATTAAATATTCAGTAGGCAGTAGGGTGCTAGCAGATTCATCACAGTTTCCAGCATTAAAATCGTTATCAATAAGTGCATGTTGTTACAACAATGCATTCCATGCCTATTTTTATTATTACAGTAGGCAGTTTCTAATGTTTTCATATCAATATACTAGTCTTTCAGCTATTTAGAGCTGCTTTTTTTCACATTAGTCTCTTTCTTTAAATGTGGTTTGTGTGGGGGTGTACATAAAATACACTCAGGTTGCACAAATCAAATTAGCCCATTATTAATTTGGGTCAGAAGACTAAAATAAACCTAACTAATTTGTCTGCAAAAAGTCAATTGAAATAGTGTTTTCACGCCCTTTTCACAAATTGCCTCTCAGCATTAGTTCCGTTTTGGCTTATTCTTATAGAATGAGTTTCTCTGACAATTTTTTCTTTTACGATTAATTTTTTCATGCACTTCAACAGTTCCATCTTTGTTTTTACCCAAATGTACATTTGAAGGAAATAAAATTTAAAAAATGTGCAAGTGTGTTAATCAGAATGGCATGAATAAAGTGTGAACATAATAGATTTGTCCAGTATTGAAGTTAAATGTGTTCCCTACAGGCTCTGTGGAGGACACAGCAACACAGTCTCTGATTCCAAATCATTGCTTACAATGCAAGATGAAGTGATACTTACTGTCATCAGGGCCCACACTTTGTCATCCCCAGGATAGTTTCTCCTGCAGGCAGCCTCCCTCCCAGGGGACCCACAGACCACCTGCTGTCTGTACAGTCTAGGAGCTGGGTGTTGCCCCTCCTCCTTCTCACTGCTTACAGTAATTCCTGACAATAATATTTGCATTAATGGCATCGGTTCCTCCTTGGGTCTGAAGGCTGCCATTCTAGCTGTATATGTAGCTTCTGTTGGATTTTTTTTTGCTTTCTTAGTAGTTTTACAGCATAATCTTTGGTCAGGGCCAGATGGAATATCGATAAATACAGTTGCATTCCAAGTATATTGAACTGGGATGAGATATAAAAATGTATGTGTACTGCACAATTTAACAGTTGCACTATCTATGAATGCATTCATGTTTCTTGGTGTTCCCTCTATTTGGTCCACCATGCTTTTATATCCAGGATATTTTCATTTGATTATTCTTCAGTCGTAATTGTGCAGAACAGTACATAAAAAGCCTTACCCTAACCGGTTAACAGCAACTGATGTAGTGAATTTAGTTGTTGTAACAAATAAGAGCAGCTCCCTGGGGAGGGAATTTGACCCATGAAAATGTAACAGCATTAGCAAGGTCATAAAAATCCCAACAAGCACCAGCCTTCAACATGTCTCCTACATTAAGTTATTGATGATACAATATGGCACATCATAAAGAACATGTAGGAGCTCCTGTTAACCTGCTTTATATTGTCATTGCTCATTTAATATTGATAAGCTGCTAATGTCTTTGTCCTTTACAGTGTTCCCTTTCACCTGGAAAATAGAAATCTATTTTCTATGACACATGAAACATAGATTAGGGAAATATAGTAAAGTTAACTCCTTCCAACCAACAGTCCTGTACTTTATTCCATGAATCTTTTTGTATTTCTAGATCTCAAACCATATTGTATGGCCTACTTCTTTTAACATTGTAACAGGCATGTGGTCGTACTGTCGGCAGTAATTGACCTAATGGTCATGTCCCGTGTCATTTATCAGTCTGATTTCACTGGGCTTTGTGTCAAATGTTGATTATTAAATATGGCAATGTGAAACATGAGACATGGCAAATTGCTGTAAAATATGCATGACCTCTGTTCGCATCATACTACTGTTATTAAACAGGGAGTTCCCCATCATTGTCAGCTCATAATCTTGTTTTGCGGATTCTTTCAATCAAAACAGTGCATAAATATAAATAATTATAACACTAAAAAAATTTCATAGGTATAGTTATGCTTGTACCGTGTGTCTTTATAGGATTCTGCTACACTACAGTATAAGTAGAAATGAAGTATAATTATTCGATGTAAGTTGTGAGCAGACAGGATGACCTCAGTGACCTCTGCTACATCTTAACACCACAGGTGGCAGCACCAGAGACTTCCTGACAGGTGCTGCGTGTAAGACTTGATCTGTGCCTTTTACAACTCCTCTGTACACTTAGCCGTAATGGCTGCCTGTGGCTCCTTGTGGATCAACAAAGAGCATAAATGGGTATTTCTCTTCAATCAAAATCATTGTAGCTCTAGCTTTAGGCTAAGAAATAAATGGAGGGAGGCAGGACTTGGAGTAATAAAATTTATTTACATGTTATTTTAATAACATTATACATTTTATTAATACAGACGCGTATGATTAGGATGGTTGAATGTAGATAAGAGTATACAATTATTTTGACATTGTGATTGTATACGTATGATGGTTGAATTGTATAACAATGAATATAAGTGGTTAATGTATAGTATATAAATATTGAATATGAGGAATATTTAATAAAGGTGTGGGTGGGTGGGAAATTTAGATGTTGACGGTGACAGGGCAGAGCGGTAAATGGGCTGAATGGCGGTTAGGTTGGAGAGAGGAAGAGAGAGGGGGGGGGTGACAGCCAGATGTTGGCTGTGGTAAATGATATTGTTAATTACAGGTAGGTGGAGTGGTGGTAGGGGTGGTTGAATTTCCTTCCACCAGCTGGCTCCAATGACCACCCCTGACCGCTTAACACGGCCATGAGTAACCCATTGTAGCTCTAGCTTTAGGCTAAGAAATAACTTGAGGGAGGCAGGACTTGGAGTAATAAAATTTATTTACATGTCATTTTAATAACATTATACATTTTATTAATACAGACGCGTATGATTAGGATGGTTGAATGTAGATAAGAGTATACAATTATTTTGACATTGTGATTGTATACGTATGATGGTTGAATTGTATAACAATGAATATAAGTGCCAAGCCTGCAAGGAGTATGTATGGAGTGGGTGGGTGGGGAGAGGATGTTGGTGACATTGGTATGAGTATTTAGACATCATGAGTTAAAACATAATAATAAGAACAGAGTTACACTGCGGAGACATTTTGTTGTTGCGGAGACATTTATCACAGTTCATTTCGTCTGGAGTGCTTTGACGAGACGTTTGTTTACACTCTTATTTGACTTAGTAGTAATGTACACCCGGTGGGAGTCTGACTTCCACCCTCCGTAGCGTTGCACTTCAAGTTCTGACGCGCCGCCACGGAAGGCCTCGGTGGCTGCTGCTTTCCTTAGTCAATGTAGGGAGTATGACCCTATTGGCAGACCCAGGTCTTCCAGACCCTTTGCCCAGTGCTTGCCTACCTCTGTGGTGGGCATGGGTGCTCTGGTGTCGTGAAACATGAACATGGGGTCCGTGTTGTCTTGGGTGGGGGTGTCCATACACATCTGTCGGAATGCTGTTACCACACACAACTCCTGTACCTGGGACGGTGCCAGCGTCACCCTCTTGGAGTCTCCAGTGTGCTGAAGTGTCTTTCCTGACTTGATTGTCACTTGTAGATCTTTCCCCACAAATCTCATATCGCTTCTTGTGAGGTGGTAGGTACTTAGGAACTTCCTTTTCGATGGCGGGGTGACCTCTCCCGGCCTGAGGGCTGCATAGTATTGAAATAGTAGTGCCGCCCGTACCACATTGTTCAGTGGAGACGCCTGTAGCCTGATCACAATTGGCCTTAGGACATCCATTGGGACAGTGGCCTTGACCTTGGGTACGTAATCCTTGTCCCTGTTGATCGCCTCCATGGCTCTGGAGATCCTCATGTGAGTGAGGGGGTACATTTCCCCCGTCACCAATGACACATGCACTCTTGCCTGGGATAGAATGTTCCTGATTGTGCCCGGTGCCTTGAGATGGCATGAGAGGTATTCCAGGTAGGTACACACCATGCTGTATACCGGGTAGTATGTGTCGTGCTTGACCCACCACATGAATGCTAGATATGTCGAAGCTCCTGTTCTGCTGTTGGTCCTTGTACCCACTGACCGAGCTGTGTGCTGACGCGCTGTGGCTTGTGTCTGCAGATATGTGATTGCCGGATCTGCAAAATATGTGTGGGGACAGCTGGTCAAGCAAAGCAACATTCGGTTTGATTGGTAGGAGTTTTTCATTGAGAACAAGATCATGAGTTATTTCTAAGTTTTGCTTTGATAGATGTGACCTACTAAGCTTGTTGGCAATGTCATTGTCTACACCTGGGATATGCACATACGATATATGAAGGTCCAGGCGTGCCTGTATCATCCAGGCTTTCCTGGCGGCATCGAGCAAGACTTTGTTGCGCCCCCGACCCGTGGTGAAGACGCTGACTGAACCCTCATTATCACAATGCACCTGTACATGTTGGCCCCTATTTGATTCACTCATGAAGGTGGAGAGAGCTATGGCCACATTTGGGGCCTCGAGTTCACTGATGCAATCCACCGGATCATGAATGTCACACACTTGTTGCCAATATGCTTTGGCGCCGTCTGATGCCCCAATGCCGCTGAGGCAGGCGTCCACATGTAGGTCTACGTCGACAGATTGGTTGGGTATCATAGCGACCCCATTCCAGTCGGCGCAGAAATTTATAAACCATCGTAGATCGCTGCGCATCTCACTATTTACATTTAAGTAAAAGTGCTTCATATTTCTGAGTGCCTCCAGGAGCTTGCTGACATACAACCTTGCCGGCCTGACACATTTGGCGATGTGAAGTAACCTGCCTAGCATTGATTGGAGACACTTCTTGTTGATTGACCTCTTCTTAATAACAGTCTTTACCTGTTTTATTGTGTCAGATAGTTTGTCGTCAGGGACAGATAGTGACATCTTGGCACTGTTGATGTTAATCCCCAACCATCTGACAAGCTGCGCTGGTGCCTGCCCTCTGGCAACCGCCTCTGGTAGACCAAGTTCTTTGAAGAGGTTCTTGGCTCGCTGGTAGTCCCGCTCTGCACTGATTGGATCTGAAGAGACAATTACGAGATCATCTAAGTACATGGGTCAAGCCGCTGACTTGTGTTGGTTTGGTGATTTCAGGCCTTTTCAGCCCTATCACCCTACAGAATTGAGAGTTTTGCATCAAATCGCATACTTTTTTGTTGATGGGGAGAAAACATTGCCAAAATTGCCCAAAAATATTTTTTTTGTGTATTGGGGCAAAATTCTGCACTTTATGGGGCCCCAAAGGCAAAAATACTCCAAAAATCAGTAGAAATGACTAAAATTACGAGTTCTGCATGCGCCCCACGTCCCCTGAGGCACCTATAGTCCATCTCAATTGACTTTTTCTATTAGGCCTATGTTATAGTAGATGGATTCGAGAAGTTTTACCCAGGTATGAAGCATAATTTTTTCACCGTATGCTTTTAACCGTGTATTTGTCAATCAATTTTAATCTATTATATTATTTTGGTGTCCTCACATACTAAGGAAAGCTCTACCATAGAGTAGCCATTTGGTCCCTCATGTTGATGCAACATGTGGGTCTTTTGATGGAAAAAAGACATTTTCAAAAAAATCCAAATGCCTAGGCTCCAGGAGCCAATGTGTATTCGCATACAATAATTTGGTGGCGGAGTTTCAATAGTGTTTTACACTCCCCTCTAGGTTAAAACATTATAGATACTCATTTTCTCAGTCCTGTACAAATGGTAGAGTCCTTATGTGTAATAACCAGCAGTGGTTTGACCGGTCAACTCCTTATGTGTATTGTGTAGGAGCTAGAATACTTTCGCGGGGGAAACTCCGCCACAAAATCCTCAGTTTGCTGCGGGAACACAGACCAGTGTCTAACCGGGTAACACTTCCGGTCTACATCTGGGTTCTTCTGCGGGCGCCATATTGAATGTTTACGCAGTAGTTTAGTGGTGGAGTTTCACTCATCGAGACAATTTACAGCGATAAAATGGATGCAAACGATGGCAGGTAGCCGGGCGTGAAACTCCGCCACGAAATTCCGCCACTAAACCCAATTCGCTTAAAACATGCCCTGTTTCGCATATTATTGCCTTCTGCTGGTACATAGCTATTGGAAATGAAAGAAAAGACTATACTACAGTGTATGTTGCACCTATGGTCTGATCCTAGGACTTTTAATCATGTTTCCATGGCAAAATCCCACAAAAAAAAAGGAATTTGGGGTCATTTTTTTCAAAATTTGTCATCTCATGCATTAAATTTGGGTCAAAACCCACCTAAATGAGGGTGTGGGCCTACCTACATGTGCCTTTCATTGTTTTACTCTGTTATGTGCAGCATTTAGGCCCTTTTATGTTGGTACATGAGGGTTCTAAAGCAAGACCGTCGTTTTGTGGCGGAGTTTCAAGCTCAATACTGATTTTCCGTCCACCACCCTTAATATCTAATATAATTTGCTCATGCTGCCAGACATGTTATTTAGGCACTTGGTTTATCATCCTATACAAAAAATTATTTCATAACATTACCCATCCTGTATTTAGCCTTGTTTTCTCTTTCGTGGCGGAGTTTCACGTGAAACTCCGCCACAATATTAAGTCTTACGTTAGCCTACTACTGTAGCAAGTAGGTCTTACCAGAGTACTTGGTGATACAGTTTTATCAAAGTACACATATTGAAGACATTGTAGAGTGATTTGCAAGACTAAAGGGCCCATTTTTGGCAAGCTAGGTTAAAGTGGAGATTTTGTGACACAAATTTGATTATTTTCCAAAAAATGTTAAAGTTCAATGGGCTATAACTCAGAAAGTTTTTAGTTTACGACAATTATCTTTGGCATACTGATAGAAAGTTGTGATAGCAGATTGTAAACAAAATCAGGGGTGCCTGTGATGTATTTAAGAGTAGTTATCACATATTCATATTATTATTGTGGCGGAGTTTCACATGACACGGACGATCGACTTCGCGACGCGATAAAAACTGAACAGCTAGGGTTAGAGATGTATAGAGAACTGTTCTGAGAAGCCAAGACATATACCTTTCAATATAACGAACTTGTTAAAACATATTCTATGTTTTCTAATTTGTCCCCCCCAAAACCCAAACCAACACAAGTCAGTATATGAGATACAATTCCGTAGTCCCTTAGGATCCGAACTATGGCATTTGCTACCCTCTGCATGCATGCACTGCTGGCTTGTGCACCAAAGGGGAGTGTTGTATCACAATAGAACTTGTCTTTCCACTGCATGCCCAGTAGGGGCCACGAGAGACAATCCGCCGAGAAATTTTTATAGGCACGAGATAAATCCACTGTGCTGAGATAACAGCCCTTTCCCATTGCTCTAATGTCTTCTACTAATAGGTCTACTGTTGGCAGTGAATGTTGTCGGGGAATACCACAGATAGTGTTCTTCATAATGTATGCATTGACTGAGGACTGACGAGGAAACGTCATGTCTATTATCACCCGTCTTTCCTCAGAGTCACGCTTCTCCCTGGACATTAGTGGTGACACATGCATCCAGGGTGAGAAAGGGGGTGCGTCACACGGCCCAATAAGGCATCCGTGCGACATCTCCACATTTATAAAATCATCAATGCTGCTCTCAAATTTTGTCGCGCTTGGGTGGTTGGGGATTCCCTTAGTGTCCGACACTGGCCCCATATAGCCCATTGGGAACCCATACTGAACATAAGAAAGCAGCTCTAGTTCATCTTCGGAGTTTGTCAAATACTTTTCCCATGCAACAATATTTAGAGAGGTTGGGAGTGGTACTTTGGCTTGCATGGCATTTGGTAGTCCGGTCGCCCAGACTGTCTCATATATGTCAGACCAGCCAACCGACTCTGGACCGACCATGTTGGGCCAATTGTCTTTTCTATGTTGGGCGAAAACCTGGGGTGAAATGTCAAAGTCTGGACTAGTACTATTAGATTCACACAACTTTCGTATTTCGGCAAAGTCTGGTTGCATACCTGTGGTAACTGTCTGCAGTGGAGGCGTAAGCGTGGTGGACGCAGCCACGCTCGCCTTGCCGGCTGTGGGTTGCCCTGCCGGGGCAGTCGGTGCTCCTTCCGCAGTGAACTGGTTGGATGTTGTGGTGGGAGGCATGCTGACCGCCGACCTGGCTTTGTGGTTCCATGGTGCTGCTATTGTAATATCATCTAAAACGTAATACATTTCGTTAAAATCCTCGGTCAACTCGTGCCCCGTCTCGGGCTGCTGGGCGCCGCCATGTTGTTTCTCGCGCCAAGTCCCGCCTGGCGCGAGAGCGCGCTGCCGACCAATGAGCGGGCGTCCAGGCACGCAGTGACGTCACTAATGTTGATGTTTTGGTCTGAGCCACGTGCGTCTGGGCGCAAGTGCTTTGCGCTAGTAAACAAACACGACTTATATACGGGCGCTGGTGTTTCGGGCTCGTATAACCGGGCGCCCCATACTAGTTTTTTGAAGCCTGCTGTCCATTTGGGGTGTATACATGTCCCTCCACGCTCCCCCGCTGTCCCTGCTGGCCAGTGGGTTGATGTGAGTGGGTGGATTGGAACATTTTGTTGTTACAAGCAATCACATTATGCGGTAGCTGTTTCCCCTTGGCAAAACAGAATGCGCAGGCATGAAGTAACTTGACCCCGGGAATGTCATGGTGTGCCTTGTGCTTACATCCCTTGGTCTGGTTGAAATCTGGGCATGTGACCACCACTTTTCCTCCGGCAGCCGCGCCCGACACGCGGCTACCGGAGGGGGTGGGTGCATCATCATTGACAGATGGGGAGAAGCAGAGTCTGAACCTGGCGTTCTGGATGAGTTGATACTGGTGCCAGAACAGTGCCTTTTTCTCGACCTGATCAAACACATACTGGGACCATGCCATCACATGCTTCCAACTCCTAGTTAATGAGTCGGTGGAGACCTCATGTAGGTGCTTGGTCATGTGGACATGGTTCTTGGGCTCATATGCTGGCGTGAACTGGAGGAGGGCAATGAGCGCGTTGATATACTCTCCACTCTTCATTGTACCTCTAATGTCTAGCTTCTCTTTGAGGGTACGTACCCCCTCCCTTTCTACGAACATGTAAGGTTTCCCAATAAGTTTGTCTGTAAAAATGTCACTTATGAATGGATTCTTACCGTCCGATTTGATGTGCTTCATCTCCTCCTTTTTGAGGTGCTCCTCGATGTATCCAGTGACCCCGGCGACCTGTCTCAGCTGTGCAGGCGGTGGGATCGGTGGGGCTCGAGGGGCTGTGTGCTGTGGGTGTGCAGCCCCGACTACACTGTCGGTGGGCTGGGCGTACACACTATTGGGTGCATGAGGCTGCTGGTAGTGGCTGGCCGAGGTGGAGGGCGCTCCGGGGGCAGGGCTCGGCTTATCCGTGGCCTGTCCAGTTGTAGCGCTGACCAGTAGGGCCAGCTGGAGGTTCACTCCCTCCATTGTTGCCTTGACTCCCTGGAGGTCGCTCCTGATGGTGTTCACGTCACTCTCCAAGGTATCCAGTCTGAAGACCGCTGAGTTAGATAGACTGTGCATGCTACCCGAGTGTGACGAGCGTCCTGACTTAGCGGTGGAGTGGCGCGACCGACGGGACCTCGTTTTAGTGAGGCCTGTGTCATCCACGGAAGTTGGCGCTCTGTCGACAGTCTTGAAAGATATCTCACCATCGGAATCGACGGAGGACACGGCTGGTAAGGAGGCATTCCTTGTGCTGTCTGATCTGGAGGATTGGCGGGAGGTGTTCCTCGAGGTCTGGGACCTCGTGCGGGACCTCACCGACGTGTTGGCCGACATTTTGACCTTTCACAATCCAGATCATAAATCCACCTCAAGCCCTATTATTATTGTCACAGATAAAATAATAATAACTTCTATTGATGTACCTATATACTTGCGGCGTGTATATGTGAGAATTAAGTCTGTAGTGTTGCCAAACGTATAGGATTACACTGGATAGAAATTTAGATGTTGACGGTGACAGGGCAGAGCGGTGAATGGGCTGAATGGCGGTTAGGTTGGAGAGAGGAACAGAGAGGGGGGGGGGTGACAGCCAGATGTTGGCTGTGGTAAATGATATTGTTAATTACAGGTAGGTGGAGTGGTGGTAGGGGTGGTTGAATTTCCTGCCACCAGCTGGCTCCAATGACCACCCCTGACCCCTTAACACGGCCACGAGTAACCAATTCATGGTATGGTTTCAATATTGAATATTCAAAATTATTCCTTCATGAATTGTTTGCATTGTGAAGCCTTCATCTGATTCAGGGTAGACATTGTTTTCACTGTTATTACTTCCACCTGCCTCCTCTCACAAGTAACAGGACAAGACATATTGTGAGGAATGCTAGCACCTGCACTGTCTCTATTCTGCTGTGTTGTAGGTATTAGCTGTCTGCACTGTCTGGTGTTATGTAGGTATTAGCTGTCTGCACTGTCTGGTGTTATGTAGGTATTAGCTGTCTACACTGTCTGGCACCAGATTACATTATGAAGCGTTAGCATTCACCATGAGGCCAAAGGTGCATCATGAACAGATGAATTCTTTCTATAGAGCAAGGGCTCATTGTGCTATTCTGAATATTATCTTCTCTCAGGACAACATTTTTACAAATATGGTTAAATGAAATGTTCAAGATGAGAGTCCAGTGGCCATCTTTACTATTCAGACAGAACATCTACAAAGAAAAAGCCACACAAGTGAGTTTGTTGTCCCTGGCTGAGGCCATGATGATGTACATTTACATAGCTCTACAGGGAAAATGTCAACACATATCTGGGTCGGATCGAAAAAAGATGCTGATCTGGGTTTTGGGGGATTATCTGCTTTGCAAGAGCCACAGAATAAATATACATACACCAGTATGGTCTTTGTTGGTTTTTCATAAGAGGGCATACTCTAGGCTTTCGGAAAAAATTATAATTTTGCATATACGATGATTTTTTGCTGATTTATGAGCCTCCAAAGTTGAAAAATGGCTAAAATCCATGTTTTTTAGCTAATTATCCATGTTTAACAAGGCCCTCATGTCAACTGACACATCAAAAACTATCACTAAACAGCATTTCCTAGTAGCTATATATGTTATCTGAACAAACCAGCTCGTTACACTTTCATATCCCACGCAAATTTGTCAACAGTGACCTTCAAATGTAGCAACTACATGTTTCGGAGGCGTCTGTGACGTTAATAAAAGGGCCTATATCTTTATTAATAGTATTCACTAAATATCCTTACTACCAGCAATCTAGTGCCTCCCGATGGGTGAGCTCATGGCAAAAAAAAATTTGAGCCACGCCCACTTTTACTCTCCCTTATGGGCAATATAGTGTATTGGAACTCGAGTTATCGTCACAGACGCCTCCAAGCATTATAGCCTTTCCAGCGTTTAATTATGTTTTTATATATATTTCTTGTACCCTGTGTACTCTATTGGGTTGTATTTGAGGATCCTCAACAGCATTTGATTCGATATGTACCAAACAGGCACCGCGGGAGGGGTATTTATACTTTGCGGAGGCGTCTGTGACGTTAACCCAAAATTTGGCGTGGGAACGAGGTCGGCGTTCCTGTTACCCACCGGAAGTGGCGCACATCCGGGTACCGTTTTGACGAGCAAAGAAGCGTCTGATCTTGCTGGAGCGACTCCCAAACCAACAATTCAGAGTTCTTTTTCAGCTATTTCCACAGAGAAAGGTAAGGGATCGGACTAAAATATGTTATATTTTGATTCATTTTGCACCAAGGCCTGCGCTGATACATTTATTTTCGTTTAGAACGCTCTATTTTAGGTAGACTTGATCGTTTATTTTCGTTTAAGTGCTCGCTTATTAATGTCATGGACGCCCCCATGTTAGTTTTCGCAATTTCTAACCGGTGCACCCTCGGCGGAGGCGTCTGTGACGTTAATGCGGGCTCGGCGAAAAATCATTCTGGCTATCGTGCTATCTTTCCCTGAGGGTACATATCAACTTGATTCAATAGAATAGATGTTCCTCTATGCCTCTATGCAGTTTAGTAGCAATCCCATGTATCTAAGGCTATGTTTTATGCCTTTTAAAAAAATATTTTGGAAAATTTTTGGATTTTCAGTCAGAAAATGTACTCTCACTCAGCTGAAAGCTATCTGAACTTAATATATTATGGTTAATTCTCTTCCTACTAAGTCCCCTCATCATGTTGGTGGGCTATATTTACGCTGGTACTCCTTTTCTGGCCACTGCAAGCCAATTTATGCATTTTCGGGTTAACGTCACAGACGCCTCCGACGAAAATGAAATTGTCACTGTACAGTGACTATTTGATTGATTTGAACAATGTGACTTCGTACCATGCTTCAGGGGCATGTAAGCTAATGCCCTGACCAAGAAATGTTTTTATTTATCAAAGTTTACATATATTTATAGGTCATTTCATTAACGTCACAGACGCCTCGAAAGCAGTTAATCGAATGGAAATAGTAGTTCCCCTGCACCCAACCTCTCCATATTTTTAGACAGCATGCCCCTACTATATATCTAAAGAGCCAGTAAGGTGTATTGGCAGTAGTTAAAACTTTTTTTTCCAACTTCTGTGTCCCTAGCTGTTTTTGCTTAAATGCTGGGGCAGACCCACTTCTGTTTGTCTAATGTGCTCAAAATCCTCCATGCTTTTGCTATACACCTGTGTCTAATTATACAATCAACTTAAGTAAACATTTGCCAATAATTAGCAATTATTATTCATGTTGCAAATTTATTTAAAAGGTCTGAAATTCCCTTAAATAATCATAAATTGTTGTCTACTTTGCAGTATGGTACGACCGAAGCTGCCGCCTGGAATGGTAAAGACGGGCGCACAGCGAAAGGCGGAAAGTCGGGCCCGCAAGAAGAGAGAAGACGAGGAGGCCTATAACACTTCTGATGGCTGTGTGACCGTTCTAGTAAAGTACTGTTATAGTAGAGATATCCGAGGCGTCTGTGACATTAACCTAGTAAATGTATGGGTTTAGCCAGACAGCTAGTATGGCCCTGCTAGTGCTAGAAGGGTCTTTATTACTGTTTTAAATGGTTGTAAACAGGTAAACTTGCCTTGTAGAATAGAGCCCAGGAGGTTCCATTGTAATGTAAATATTTTGATGGTGTGGTGCTGCGCGTGCCGACACACGGTAAAAAAGTGAATTTTTTTTGTTTAAAGACTGAGCGCATACTCAAAAAATTGTAAAAATGTTTCCATTAAGGTTCTAAACAATGCACCAACCTGTTCTGTAAATGTGTGTAAGGTATTAAGATGTTCTAAACACTTTTAATGATTTTGTAACCAATCTAGTTTATTACTGTGAAACTCGAGGCGTCTGTGACGTTAACTGGGCACTTGGTACCATGTTGCACACACTAGTGTGACTAATTGGTCGGAAACTCACACCTAAAACCTTTTGCTTTGGCAACTAGATGTACTAAAGACATTAGACAGTAATTTTAATGGTAAACAAAGCAAGATTTAGGAAACTAGGCTAAAGTTGGTAAAGTGTTATAGAATGCTTTGGATTTTTCTATTTTCTACATAATTAAAAGTGCCACAATTTTTTTAATTTACGACTTACAGCTATGAAATTTCTCAGGATTAATGGTACCTAGTCAGCCAACTAGGAGCCAAAATTTGGAATACCTAGGTCACTTTAAAAGAGTTTCTTGCAGTGCACTATTCATTAACGTCACAGACGCCTCGGGATTAGGGTAGCATGTGGTCTACGGTGAATAAAAACTGCATTCTTGGGCGAAACAGAGTTCCACGGTGGTTTCAGGGAGTCAAGATGCTACCCCTTCAGGAAAATAAAATTGTTAAGTGAAATTGTGAATTTTGTGTTTTGTCCTTATGTACCCCCAGATCAGCACTTTTTTTCGATCCGACCCATCTGATGACAAAAAACAAATCTAGGTAAAAGGAGAATGTGTTATTCTGCAGAAGTTAATCTACT
Organism: Harmothoe impar; assembly: GCA_947462335.1. Taxonomy (NCBI): domain Eukaryota; kingdom Metazoa; phylum Annelida; class Polychaeta; order Phyllodocida; family Polynoidae; genus Harmothoe; species Harmothoe impar. Next base: position 67,591,397 of record OX381714.1, read on the forward strand.
GCTAACCTAGCCATAAAGATGAGCCTCACTCCATCAGCCATACACAGGCTGTTATTAAAGAGTGTTATACACCTCCTGATATTCAGCTCCTAATGAAGCACACCAAGCCAGATGAGTTCCTACCTTAGTCATAAATCAACTGTTACAGTATGGTAAAGTGCTCTGTCACATGCACACATGATGTGGTGTGAGATGTCAGAGTAGTGTCATATTCACATGTGATACCAACTATGGATAGAGATATAGTATAGCTAACTCTTCTGGACACTGAAATTAATAGCAGTACTCGGATGTCTGTTTTCTTCTGTGCCAAAATGAGCATAAATCATTTAAGAAGGACCTTGATAAAGACCATGAATTAGCTGTACAGCTAGACCTCACTCCATCAGTCATATACAGGCATTGTTTGTTATTAAAGAGTGTTATCCACCTCCCAGTAATCAGCCCCTAATTAAGCAAGCCTGATGAGTTCCTACCTTACCCATGAATTAGCTGTTCTCAGTATGGCATAGTGCTTTGTTACATCCACACATGATGTTGTATGAGGTGTCAGAGTAGCGGAGGTCATGTTTGTGTACTTAAGTCCTTCTAGTTTATATTGGTCAAGAGTACGTTATGTCGCAATGATCTAAGCAAGATGGATATAATGAAGGAGTTTGGCATGGTAGCCTATCTGCTCACTTGACAGGCCAAAAAGAGAGTAGAGCAGATTAAATGTTTATAATTCTACCCTTGGCCACCCACAGCACCAATATGCAGCCAAGGGTAGACAAGCAAGGGTTAAACCTTTAAAGATGGATGTTACTAAAATATGCCATTTGTTCCTGCATTGGTGAATTATGCTGACCCTACATGAGTGTCTTACTACTGTGGGGGCATCATGGTGCATTAAAGCACTATGCCTTCTTTAAATGGGTTAAAGGAGGAGAAGAGGAAGGCTGGAGGACGTCAGCAACAACCAGCCAACCCAGTGGGACCTGTGAATATTACATAGGTCAGTAATGGTGTTAGAGGGCTATATATGGCTCCTGTAGGTGTGGTCGGCGCCCTCCTAAAGCCCTGTTCAGACCCATGTTGGGCCATCTAGGGAATAGCTTTTTGGGAGCTCGAAGAGGGTGCTGTATGTAGGGGGTTATCATGGGGTTATTTATGAGGGATATAACACTCACTTTAACCTGCCAATGTACCCATGTTTAAGGGTAACCATGGAAACAGGATAAGTTAATTGCTGCAAATACTGTATATATATATATAGGGAAAATAGGGTGGTGACTCATAAATGCACTCCTATAGTCTGATGTTTGCAATAGTCATGACAAAAATATGAAAGGCTCTGTCAATTTTATTTATAAATGTCAGTACTCACCTATTCAATCAACTACACCATAGTTTGTTCCATAAAATGTGTTTTTGTCTTTGATGTTCCATTCATGTGGTGGATGATTCTTTACTTCAGCCCCAATCAAGAACAAGTGTTTTATGATGTACAAAAATATAAATTTTAAAAGGGGGAGCTATTGTTAACAGGGTTGCTGTGAACGTTGTGGAGTGTGCAATCACTGACCATGGTAGTGACTTGGGGGTTGTTAGGGATGTAGAGCACTGTTGGTGAGTATCGGAGGAGGGTAGGAAGGAGGCACGTGATAAATAGGGGTAGGTGTTCAAGGGACCTAGCCTTGAGCACCATAATAGCACATTGTGCTCCCCCACTAGTCCCTTCTTGGACGTGGAAAGTCATCAATTGTTGGTCACATGCCAACTGGCCATTAACAGCCAGTCACATGACCAGGTGGAAATAAGGTCCAGTGTGCACCTATTCAAGTCAACTCTGCTCCATTCTCACCAAAATGTTGGTGCCCAGTCACGTCCAGTCAGTGATGGATAGGTATGCTAATGTCTTCCAGCTGTCTTCCTGCAATTCTAAAACTGTTTTCAAAATGTAAAGGGATCTTATCCTGCCCTGTCAGCAAGAAATCTGCATCTGAAGTTAGAAACCTTTTCTATTGATAATGTCTTAATGAAATTGGCATCCACCTTCAAAGTAATTGATGTTAATTTGCATCAAGGTATTGTATGTAGAGTTCTTGCCTTGCACTCTGAAGGTACCACAATTGAGGACTGACAACCCGGAGACTCAATGTGTGAGGAAAGCAGAAGCCAGTGACAAATGTTGCTTGTATCCAGTTAGGTAAATCTTCTGATAGTTGGTGGTCTGAAAAACACACGGAGGAGGTGAAGGCCCACTAAAGGGTCCTTTCCTTTCACTCCAGGCAAATGCTTCCAATTTTCCTGCAAGGAGAGGGAGTCAATGTCACAATGATAACAATAATCATAAAGATTTCTTACATCACCTACTAATATCATGCACCAGGACTGTTTTGGCCCTCAGACTCAACAGGACTCAGCTCGTCTCTGGGTAAACCAGGGGATCCAAAGCCTCATAAAATCACCAATTTATCATGCTTAACCTGCATCTTACTCTGTTTCCATGGCTACCCTTAAAACTAGGTAATGTTGCTAACTGTCAGATAGAGCTATAGACAGCTGGATCTAACCCAATAAGGACTACTCTCAAACTCTTTACACCCAATCTACCCTTTAAAACAGGTTAGCAGAGAGATTTAGGAGTTTAGGAGTTTGTTTGACTGGCAACATACTCTGTACCTTAAGCTGACTTATATATTATTTAACCCTTTCCCTGCCGCTTCACAATTGAAAAATTGTTCCCAACCACCGGGGACATTGCAGATGAATAATGTCCTACTAAAACCGGCACTACACTACAGATAGTGCCCTGGTACTTTATATATGCAGCATCGGTTTTTGCGGACTAAAATACTGTACTGCATATATGCAGTATCGGTTTTACAGTGGTACTGCAGACACATATATATATATATATGCAGTAACGGTAGGGAAAGGGTTAAAGGTCCCTTTGGGCCTGCTGAGCTGACTCCAACCCTCCTGTATTGTTTCTTTTGTCCTTTCACCAACCACACCTTGGCTGTGTGCTCATCTAGTCTGGATGTACCACAGCAGCCTGGGTGGACGCAGGTGGTTCAGGGTGGCAGTTACTGCCTGGTAAATACTAGATCTGCTTGTCTGTCCTGCTGAGCAATGAGCAGGGAGCATGCTCCTGGCATACGCTAGATTCACTTCCCACTACTAATGGCTTCTCATTGAAACATTTTCCTATAAAGACATTTAACAGGATATTAAGTCAGCATAGCTATATGCTAAAAGAAGTAATGCAACTGTTTTTTTTTCTTTTACAAATTTCACCATCATATTTTGCAATCTTCCACTTTTAAATCTGTTGGTTTTTATTTGAAGTTCTACTTAGATTTCTTTTCAATGTAGTAGTTTGCCTTAACATTTCAATACCCTCTATTTCTAAACTTTTAATGTTGCTTCAGCATTACCATTACTTTTTCTGAGCTGGTTTACTACTATGTGTTTCCCATAAACAATCATGTTTCACTGGCTTGTAGTAATCACACTGCAGATTTGATTCACCATAATAAAAAGGTGTGAATTCTTCCTTAAAACATAATCATGGCTGGCTGTGCCAGATTATTTCCTCTTCAGCAAATCTTACATAAGAAAAAGTTTGTCTCCTTGATGTTTTTGACTATGATAGATACTTAAGGCTGCAGCGATCCATTTGTGAGTAGGATAGGTTAGATGTATAACCCTACTCATCTAACCTCTACCCTCCCCATCCCTCATGGTCAGAGCATAGAATTGTATGGCCACATGAGGTTTAAATACCCCTATATATTTCTCAGGTTAGGACAATGTCCCCACCCCACTCAATGCGGGGGTATTCTAGATGTCAATACTATATATAGGAGAACTTTCTATCCTAATTGTATATATCAGGCAAAATCAATTTTGACAAAGCCTTATATGGTAATACAATCTCATAAATGCTACTACTTCTAGAGAAATACTATATATATTTTTCAGTATTCTACTTTTATGGCTTGGATGCACATACTACCCATATTCACTACACATTGACCATGTGTTCCTAAATCATGTATAGAGAATTCCTCACTGAGTGAGAGAGTGGCCAGTGGTACGGTCTATGTTTGAAGGAACTGCAGGGGCACATACCCCAGGGCATGGGTCGGACCTAAAGCCCTCTACTTCATTTGCCAGAAGACAAATAGGCATGAAGGGAGAAGTGAGTGCAAAGTCGACTTAGGCTAATACGTGTTATTGCAATTTGGACAGTGACTTGTAGAGGTGGGTCAATGCTAACATACAATTGAATATAAGGTTATGTATCAGCTGCATATTTACAGGATTGCTTCTTATACTGTGCAGGCATCTATATGTGTTGTGTTCCTGACAGGGTTGTTGCAGGTGTCAGGGAGAGTGCCTGCAGAGACAGATGAGGCACCTCAGGGTTCACCCCTAACCCCTTTAACACAACACCCACCCACCTATCAATACCCTGCCCCGGGGCACAGTGTCAGGCTAACCACCCTGTACACCAGTAGTGGCTGTAGTAGGCGTTATGTATTGATTACAACGAGGATTACATTACATGGAGCACAGGCTATGCATATAACACCTATCGGTAAAAAAAGGTCTGATTTGTGTCTGTTTAGTGTCATAGAAAATTGATTGTTTAACATGATTTTTTTTGTTTTTCTTCTTCTTAATCTCTTTTGGTATTCATGGGGTATAGGAATGCACAACATAAGATTATTCTATTACTTCAAGCCTCTTCATCCAACCTTTTTTAAAGGACTTGCTTTAAGCTATTGGATTGAAGATATGTAGATGAGGAAAATAAGAAACAAATGTTACGTTAAACAAGGATTGAGTTTCTATATGTTGAGAGTCCAAGGGGTGTCATTCTTGTAACAAACCTATATTCAGCCATCACCCACCTTACACATCTTGTTATCATCCGCCTCCCTGCCATTCCCCTTCCATGAACACTGATATCATGCTATTCAGCAGTAAAGCAGACAATCCATCAGGCCTATCCAGCAGGCTACAAGGTGCTGTTACTGCCAAGGTTTGTAAAGGGCACCTACAACATAGACAGCCTGTTGATGGCACTGAGGGCTTAATAGCAGTTTAAGGCCCTGCAAACGTCACAGCATTATTAGGTGGAGGGCCTGGCAGGGCTTCCCACTCAGGTTCTAAATAGGTCCTTACCTGCTCGGTGACTGACCTTATGGGGTGGGGATACCAGGTGTAGAGGGGAGTGGGCAGGGAACAGTGCTATAAAAATATAGTGGGGAAGGAAAGGGGTGGCGGTATACTGGTCTGTGATGTGTGATATTTAACTCAAGCTGACAAAAACTCCAGATCAAGACTCGAGACTTTAGTGTGTTACTTAGTGAGTGAGATATTGATCCTCGGGATGTGAGTTGATTTAGATATTAAGTTAGTTAGGAAATAAGGTGGCTCGAGAGATTAATTTGGTGTGTGGCATTTTATGAATATTGCACCTAGAAGCCCAAGGTACACCCCATGTGTCAGCAGGCACACACTTCCTGGTAGACTAGGTATACCTTATTGGGTATTCAGTGCACCAACCTCACACTGACACATACCAGAGATCACCCCAAGCCGCTTATTTACAGGTGTACCTTCACTTTTTGTCCCCTCCAAGCTGTCCCAGGCACATGGAGGCGTCTACTGCTCACCTGGTCAATTTCTCTTCCCCTTTCCCCAATGAATTACCCTGTCCTTCTTCGCTCTTGTTCTCTTTACTTGTTTCTGTATTGTTTCCTAAAACCCTTTTTTTAAAGCGTTTGGCTTCCTCTCCCCTTCTCATCCCACTGCTAAAACAGCTTTCAATGTGTTCTTTCCCTTCCCCAGCCAACTCTATTATCCTCTTTTCAAATTGTCTAACCAGTACAGTCGAAAGAACTCTTCAGGCCCACTTCATGATGCCCATATAACAAATATAATATAATAGCTTTACATATAGCACCCTACCAGATCTGCTGCAGCAATATGGTGTTAATGGCAATTAAGATGTTTCCCCTTTTATTCCTCTCCAAACCAGCCACCCTTTTCCACACCATGCACCCATTCCCACACCATCCACCTGCTGCCTTACCCCTCTCTCTCCCTCACTACCCTGTTCTGCATGTGGAATGAGTTAGAGCTGCTGCAGAGGCCCCATGTGTCACCTTGCAGCTACTTTGTATTCTGTCCTCCAACCTGTAGGGGGGTAGGTATAGGGTGGGTCAGGCTGAGATTTCAGTGACTGTTTTTTTGTTTCAACTCCTACTACCCTCTGTGTATATAGTATGTTAGAGATGCTGTTCAGGTGCAATGCTACTCTGTATTCTCCACCAATCCCCAATCCTGGGACGTGCAGGGAGGGAGGTAGGGTTGGGTTGAATGTCTTTGGTTTCAACTCCACCTTCCAGATCTCTCTCCACCTGCCCCCTCCGTGCATGTGGTGTGTTAGAGATGCTATTCAGGCCCCTTGTGTCACCTTGGAGTCACTCTGTATTCTACTGCATCCTCAAACCAGAGAGGGTAGGTAGGCAGTGGGCCAGGCTGAGATTTCATTATATAAACATGAGGATTTAGATAAATATGTTTTTTTTCAATATAATGTGCAGAAGTGTGCCCCTGAGAATCAGATATTGTTCACCCACAGGCATTAGTGCTCTATTAGTATTCCTCAAAGTAAATGTGCCCTGTTCCTGGAAAAATATATCAGCATAGTGTTTATGCCCCGAGGATAGTCAACTTTCCCCTTACAACTTGCTCTGCCTACAGTACACAGGCTGTTAGATTGTAGCTAGTAGTATAGAGACATATACCATGGCCACAGGCTCACACAGTATCCCTTATAACAATGCTACATTGTAAAGTTTGTGATAGACCCAGGGTGGACAACAAGGAATTACTGCTGTCTAGTTGATGTGTACAGTGGGTTGTACTGATGGTTGCATCCTCCCTCTACTGTGATGTGGTGTACTTTGTTTCACACACACCTGGACAATATCAAAAGCTAGTGGTTTTAATCAACCACATTGTCCAGTTCCCCACTGATAGAGAGAAAGTATTGAAAAGTCCCAGACCCCTTTCCCCATCTTGTACATACACTTTAATCTATGCTTGTCTTTATCTTCCCCTCATGTCATCCACGCTCATACGACTGGAAGCTGTGCATTTTATCAACCAGATCATCCAGTTCTCTATCAGACAGAGTGACCATTTTTCTAACAGTCCCAACCACACTTTTCTACTCTGTAGTCCCAGGTCACACATCTGGACTTTGTGATGTTGATCCTAACTTCCCTTTCAATCTCTCTGAAAGTTGTCTCCATTGGGAGAGAGCATTAGTAGACCACTCCCCTCCTATGTATATAGATTTTATACTTTTGCACTACACAGGCCAACACATAGCAGCCCTACGTCAATACTCTCCTGGGGGATGCGAGATGTGCATTACTGTGACTTTGTGCTTTTATCGACCATCCTTTCTTTGCTTCTCACACAATTCCATTTTAGTGTCCATAAAAGCTGGCACATGTAGGTCTGTTTTGACCCTTTATAATTATATCGATTTTTTAAAGCTTTATGTACTGTTATTTTCCCCAGCTGGTTAGTTTCATAAGATTCACTCAATTCTTTCCTCTGTTTTCGGCTGTATTGAAAAGCAACTCGATGACCTTTTTTTGAATTGTAACTTTGGCGGGCTTCTGCACATCCCTACCAACCGGGCACACATCCTAGTGTGTGAATAATAAACTACCATGACCCCCACATCAATGCTTTACACATAAGGGGGCGTGGTCACCCATACTCTGCTATATACACATATAACTGCTACGCTCTTATGTAAAATTGAAAAGCACCCCTCGCTATGTGATACTTTGGTCAAATTAAAATTTTAAACTACTGCTACAACTTAATAGCCCTCTATGAATTGCATAAATCACATCTTGATCAGAGGTAACATTGCGCTGTCATATGGAATCATGGTGAGTTAAGATGACGGAACAGTTTCATCTCTTTACAGTGTCAAGGCCTGCAGTCCAATATACCTGGGTCACCAATAAGTCACCTACTCCTGGTATATATGGGAGGAATATTTAGTGTTGAGTTCCAGCTTCAGGTAGGTGGCAAGCGACTCCAGATGGATGGTAACTGACAGAGATAAAAGATGAAAAAGGGAAGAAGGGGCTGTATAATGAGGGATTTAAATAGAAAAAGGTATTTGACACTGAAATCTGAAGTGTCGTAAAGATATATTTCCCCTACATATAAAACAGCATTTTTCAAAGTTAACTCAACTTTTTTCTTTGATTGAGCTTCAATAAATGTTTAAAGGAGCTCACAGATAACAAACGTTCTCCCAAAGAGATTATCCTCATAATCCAATTCAATTTAAAAGAAAATCGATATAAAAAAACACTTATTCTCACACAGACTACCTGGCAACAGCAAGCTGAACAATTGACAGATATCCGCCATTTTGTTGGCATTTATGCAGGCTATCAAAGAGAAATAGAGACTAAACACAGCAGAATAACACTGTAAATATCCCTCTAACTACTCACTTAAAATGTAATCTTCAAATTAATCCTGATACTCAAGATAAACCAGCTAAAAGTTCTGAGCCGATCCCCTCAGAGAGAATCTGGCTAGAGAGTGAGGTTGCTACTGTCACGCGCACGGAGACAGGGATGCTTAACCTTAGTGATGTCATTAAGGGCTAACTAGGGCACAGTCCCGTGACTTGCCGCGCCGTTTTGGCCGGAAATAATGGGATGGTTGTGGGGGAGGGGGGGGGGGAGCCTACAGTTTGGGGGTAGGGGTGGGGGTGGGCGGGGAGTTAACGTTGCAATAGGCTTATCTGCACTAGAATACACTTCTTAATTCTCTTTTTTGTTTTTTCCTAAGTCCAACGCCGAACGCGCTGGTTTAACTTAAAGCTGCACTTTAGTGTATAAATCCAGTGACATGAGCAGAAAGTGCTGTCATTGAAAAACAGTTTGTCTGTTTTTCAATTGTCTGTGAATCATTCCAATGGTTGACACCTCCTCCATAAAACAGCCATTTGGCAGGAAACTCTGATAAAGTAACTTCAGCAGCAACCACAGAAACAATATTAGATCACATGTTTTACCTCTGTTTCACATTTCAGATTAATAACAAAAGCTGGATTGATTAACATTTACGGTTCCTAGCGTTCTGGGAAATGTGATGATGAGCCTTTATGGCAACACTGCCTTATATGAATATTTATATAGCCTTTCAAGTAACACTAAATAATGAATCTATAATGAAAGATCTCTGTGTCTCTCTGTGTCTCCGTGTCACTTTTGCTTTTCTCTGTAGCTCTGTCGCTCTGTCCCTCCCTCTCTGAGGGGAATTGCACAATATACATAAACCTATTGGTTATCAGAACTATGTTACAGAGAGCCATGGTCAGAACCTGCTTCAGCCACTACTGAATACATATAGATGGGCATCTACTCCTTAGATATAGAGGATACTTGTCAGGCAGACTTCCCACCTACGTAGAAGGAGTCTTCAGCATTCAGACAGGATTGTGAGAACTCTTCAGCCCTACACCGTGCCCATGGCCATACATGCAGCACCATAACAGGTCTGTAGCATGATATGAGGCGAATTGTGAGGGGATATTGGCCGATTGCCCTGTTAGATATTGGGAGACAAATGTGTCTGAACAGTTTGAATATCAAATACCATATACAAAGGCAGACAGAGAATTGACCTTTTCCATTCAAGATTTAATAGTGCAGGCAATTCATAATTCATTATTACGCATAGTGCTGAGTTGAATGTTTGAATTATCCAGTACATTAAGATAAGAACTAATAGCCTATATCATAATATGAGTAGGGACCAGAGGGCTCGAGTGAATGCAGTCCTGGGGCAGGGGAGAGTTAGTGTGTTACACTTTATCATGCCCTGGAGGGGGTTTTTGCACCAGGAGGTGTGAGGCCATCTTCTCCTGCAGGCTGCCTCCCTCCCCGGGGACCCACAGACCACCTGCTGTCTATACAGTGTTGGGTGTCAGGCCCCCCCCCCTCTCCCTACCTGTGGTATAATATAACAACCACTATTTGTATGCAGCTCTGTAACTCTGTACATTATACAGATGTCAGAATGCTAATTCCTGACGATAACATCTGCATTCATCGGAATGGTGTTAAGCCCTCTGAAGGCAAAGGCTGCCATTCTAGCTGTATATGTATGTTGCATATTGATTTTTTACTTCCTCCCAGCCAGGGTAGACCACAATGTGGGAGCAGGGCTGAAGGTGAAATTCTCAAGGGTTGCATGTCAAGTATTCAGCTAGGATAATGTGGGGAACTTTTGTATCAGCTCCTTGGAAACCAAAGGTGACATATTCAAATATAAATGAGTCATTCATGATATAACATGACTCATCACAGAGAGTGTGTACAGAGCTGCTGCTTGATGTCATCAAGGGTTTTTATTATAGTTAACTTGCTGATGTTTTTCTCCAATGTAGGGTTCCCTCTTATCTGGAAAAGGGACATTCATGCTTTATGTTCAGACACTAACTATGTATATCATAAAAGGAAAGCAAACAACTGGGAATACCGATTTCTACAACAGTTTTCTTGATTTTGATCTTCCCAAATAGTTTAGTGTTAATCACCATTGCTATTGTCATAGGGTAAAATTACCAACGAAACAAACATGTTTGGCAACCTGCGTGTGAACATTTCATGTTATGATGTATCAGCTCCTTGGAAAGCAAAGGTCTCTGGCATGACACCTTTAGCACTTGCTGCCCTCTAGTCCAAGACCAGGTGTTCACTAAGCTGCTTTACCAATACCAACAGCACCATCAGTAAACCCCACCAGTCACCTACAACTCACAGGTCTCGTCAGCCACAACCCGCAGGTTTTACGTGCCTAAACCCTGCCATAATAACACAATTATTTTCATATGACATGCTGCATATAACATTTCTGATATTGTTGGGACACATATATAGTGCATTGCTCTGCTATGTCTATTTTATATCAAGATGAAATTGCCAACCAGCAGTACTCGTCTCTCCATAATATTTGCTGACTGTAAAACATACTCAACTTTATAAGTCTTGTTGTAAACACAATGTATTTTTGGCTCTTCAACAATATATTCTGGCCTACTTCCTTTTCATGATAAAGCATGCATATGGCTCTGCTGTTAATATTGCAAGTGTCAAGGCTATTGTGAATAACTGAGTTTGTGCAGAGCCATAAAATACATAAAATGTCCATGGGCAGTGTGTTATGTATAAACAACCTGGGGATTGGGAAGTAAGAGACACAAGTATGGTGTTTTTCTCATATTCTCACTCCATGAATATGTCCTATTTTCTGTCTTACTTTTTGTCTCTGTTCGATGATTATACATTGTATATCTTTATTTTTCTTCCTTAGCTTTTATTACAACTGTTCGTATTCCAACCACATAGTGATAGTGGTTTGCATAGAAAACCAGTTCTATGTTCGGATCAAGCGCATCAATGGGTATTGCTCCGTTGAACCCCCATAAGGCCCTGAGAATGGCTTTTCCGTGTTGCTGCTGCCCTGTTCTGGGAGTCTGTGTCCTCAGGAGAGTCAGTTTGTCACTTAGCTCTAGTCAGTCAGGTCTCTGTAATAGTTGTGTGTGGAAAGTAGAAAAGTTGACCACACCATTTAAATGATTTGGTTGAGCCAGTTCCAAGCATATCTTAAACAAAGACTTTTCCAAACAATTTAGATAAAGTGACACTAGTGACAAAATATGTTATTCAAGTTGACATCAGTGACCACTGCTCAATCTTACAGCTATAGGTGACTTCCTGGTAGGTATAGCACCTAAGCGTTGTCTGTGCCTTTTATCTCAAACTTTATGTTACTTTTTCAAACCCAGTCTGTATGCTCTGACACATCCTAGGTCTAGTCTGTGGGAGCTGCATCTAGATTCTCTCCGGTCCCATTTTGTCTCAGGGAATATGGCCGGCAAGACCTGGTATGTATGCTAGAGCTGGTACAGGCTGCACTATGGGTGCTAACTATAGACCAAGCCAGCCGGGAGGCATAAACACATCCATCCATTACTGACTGGACGTGACTGGGCGCCAACAGTTTGGTGAACATTGACCACAGTCAGCCTGAACTGGTGTGCATGTGTGTCTCGCTTGCCCCTGGTCACGTGACTGACTGCTAATGGCCAGTTGGCATGCGGCAAACAATTGGTGCCCTTCTGGGTCCAATTTGGTGTATGTGGGAACTACCAGTGGACCACAGGGGGTTATTATACGCCTCGGGTTAGACCTCAACTCGGGTTAGACCTCACCTGCACCCCTACTCTGCCACCCACAAGTAGGGTGCTGCATCCTCTACAACCCCCAACCTGCTTTAGTGGGCAGTAAATGGTTGTTTCATTTCCCAAACTGACAGTCTTATTGTTAACTGGTAGTTCTTTAGTTTAGGCCAAGTGCCACTGGGCGGAAAGTGATTCCAGGAGGCTCAAAGTGAATGCAGGAATGCAGCTTAATTTTAAAAGGTTGACAATCTAAATTGTTTGCTGAGCCCTAGTCCAATGCTGTGCATATCATTTATAAACTTAATGGGTTGGATCCTTTCATTAACATGTACTTTAAGGTAGTACAGGAACAATGTACCTTTAGAATTAAAAAACTGCTATCTGCCCCGAATATGGTGGTCAAAATACATAGACAAATGCCAACGACCATTGATTCCGTCAGGGTTGTATTTTCACGAGTGGGGGTTGGGAACGTATCCAACGAAGCCGCAGGCTGAGTTGGATACGTTCCCAACCCCCACGATGCAAGTACGGAATCAATGGAGTTGGCATTTGTGTTCATTTTTTGTTTATACGCCCCTAAAAATAAAGGAAATCGCCAATATTTACTTTTTCTTAGCCTAAATGCAGTCGAATCGAGCCATGGATCGCCATCTTGTCTTGTTGCTATGTCAACAAATCCAAAGGGAGGCTGATATTCATGCGCGACGATCTAGCAGTATATTCTGGTCCGCATTCTTGCTTCTTCCTCGATTAATTATTTTGCGTAATTGTTTAAATAATTATTTAGTACCTTATTTGTTCTCAATAATGATAAATAAATTATAATTAACTGAAATATGGACAGATGTCATACTGAAAGCGAGCTCTTCCATGTTATTTTAAAAGGGAACTATTTTTTGGCGTTGTCTCCACGCTCGGGAATGTTGGGGATTCAGTTAGCTGCATGCTTTTTAATTTTGCACTTTTTTCAAAATTATTTTTCGACCATCATCGTCATTTATTGTACGCTTTGAATGTATTAAATATTCATCAACATCTCTAAGCTACTCAATAAAGGATATAAGACATAATTTTCAAAAATGCTTGGCAACACTCGGAACATACGGGTCATCAGTGTCCCTTCAAAACAGCGGAAAAGACGACATTTTGGACGTGTACGATCAACACCTAATCTAGTTCATCGGCCATCACTGCTTCCTCCGACGATGTCATAGCACTAGACTTGCTCACATTGTAGTTGATGGTCAGGTTAATGTTCCCAGTTATGGTAGCATTTGCAAACATTCCTCGTGATGACTGTGTGAGTCGATCAATCCTGGATACCTGGGTGGAAGATGGCCCAGTTTCTTTGTTACGGCTGAAGGCAAATTTGCGTCAGGGCAGGGGTCGCTCTCCCGCCACTGGTTAATGCCCTGATCCATGGAGCACAATGTAGGGTTGGATACACCCTGGAGAATTTGTGCAGGACCATTATCACCTGACGCCAAAGCAGAGGATTCAACGAGCCTTTTATGAGGTTGGGCGACCATGGCAGCAGGTAGGGTTCTTTTATTTTTTCCCTTGGACGTGATGATGTTTGACATGGTGCGTTGCTGCTCGCGTGTCACACTTGTGTAGGCATTCAATGATTGCAAATTCTTATGGCCGCTCAACTGGGCTACTAGAACAGGGGGGACATTGTTTGCCATGAGGGTTTGGCAACTTGTTTTGCGTAAGCTGTGATTGGTCTTCCTTCCTTCAAGCCCTCCAGCATTGCAAACAAATTATACTATTTTATTCAGCGTGTTCACTCCCATCCCATCTCCACATTTATAGGCTACTTCGTCCTGCATCGTTGCTCCAGGCAGGGGGGTCAGATAGAATGGAGAATTCTCCTGCATCTGTTGCATTGGCCTCCTGTTCTTGAACATGTGGTAAAGAAATATTGGACAATGGTCATCATTTGTTGCGAAAATTTTCGGGGTGAAGGGACGAGGATCACTATTGCCCTGACGAGTTTTCGTCACCTTCTCGTTGAATTCCAAATATGGAGTACCCTCTGCATCCTAAAGCAGCTCCACATCACCCCAATACATTTGCTTTGCTTCATGTGCCCCTCGCTGACCAAAAGCCATGGTCAAGATGAAGTATAACGTATACTGAAGATGGTGGGGGCTGGAGATACCTAGAGCATTAGTTTCCCAAAGTTGGCGCATCTCGTCGTCATCAATACACTCAGCCTTAACTGGCCTATTTCCTTTACCACTTTCCTTCAATTTGATGCGTTTTGACGACAGGACTCCCCTTGACATTTCAAATTCTTCATGAGTGAGGGGGTCAACGGGGTACCTCTTCTCCTTCAAGTGCCTGAAAAAAAGGGAAAAAAATCATTTTAGGGCCTGCTTATTCCAGTAAAATAATCATAAAATCATAAATTGCGTTCCTAACTTACTCATAAAAATACGGTCCTAAAATATCACTCTTCTTGTCATAAAAACGATATTAAATTTAAAAAAAAAATCCTACAATATTTTACCTGAGAATTCCTCTGTGAATGGAGGTCAGCGTATCTGGTTCGTGCTCCTCCCCGTTCTTTTTTCTTTTTAGTAGAAGGTAGTTGGCTATAAACCAATCAAGCTCCCCTGCCATAATGGTGTCTATGGGCCTCTCTTCCTGGCAGAACTTACTTAGCCACACCTGGAATGCGTTTACCACCTATGAAAACATTTCATAATTAGATAACATAGTTAATACCGTACTACTGTTCCCAAAATATCTAAATTCTGTTACCCAACCAAAAATTAAATGCAATACATCAGATTCATCAGGGTAAGCACGACTTGCACTTTAAAAACTGTCATCAATGGCTCACTAAATGCATACATACCTGTTTAGTCTTCTCTGCGGTGTTTACATTCTTCGCAGACAGAACAAAGTCATGTAAATCATCATTTCCAAGCAGTGTAGGGGCTTGTATAGTTGCCAATGCCGAGGGCAGGCTCAAGGGTGAGTTCGAGGGGGTCGTCGCCATGTTTATGGTCGTCGTCGGAGCTGACGATGTCGTGTTGTTGGTCGTCCCTGATCCTGGGGGGTTTGCCAAAGTAGCATTTGACCATGGGTGCGCTGCCTGCCACTCAGTAAAAGTTGAATTCACTGTAAAAAATGAAACTTTAGGCCTCTCGGGCATCTTCTCGGGGGGTTTAGGACACATATTTGCCTAATTCACACCGCTCACCTTGAGGATGCTGCAAATATGACGTCCGGGACTACTTTTCCCGTCGGCGTGACGTCACGACGACCCTTGGTCGTCACGACGACCCTCGGGCTTCATGACGACCCTCGGGCATGGCCACGCCCCCTTGAATACGGTACATCGTATTCAATGCCACCATTGAATACAGCGCCTCCAGTACTTAAGCATAGTGTCGTTTGTATTGACACAAAATAAATGGAGATATTAGGGCTTTCTTCTAGTATCAGAGACTTAATGAATTACAATTCCCTCAGGACCAGGTTAATTCAAAACTCTGTATTGTCCTTGCAAAGAACAATAGCTTCATTTTCAAGATGAAACCAGACCTAATACAAAAAAATGGTAAATTATTTGATGCCAATAGCCAGAAGCACTGTCAGCAGTTGATGTCCATTCAATTTTCACTCAAGCATGATCATTTATCCTGAGACCACTTGAGAGTATCAAAGCTAATGTGCTCCTGAACATAGACCAGTCGGATGAATGAGGCCAACGATAGAAAGAGAAGGAACATAAGATGATATCCCAGGCATAAGTTATTATTAAGATGTTTATTTCTGCTTTAGAAACAAGACATTTTGTGGGAACAACAACACTCTTTGATGATTTATCATCATATTACAGACAACCATTGTCTAAATCAAACAACTGTGTGAAATAATCTTTAGAATCAATGTGGCAGCTTAATATTGTGTTGCGGAGGGAGTAAAACATTGTTTGCTGAGAAGTTCTCTGCTCTGCTGATTGGGTTTTGGCTGTAACAAGCAAGGACTTGAGGGAAGAAGGCTGAAAGGATATGTGATCAAAGTAAAACAGGCTGCCACATTATCTATGAGAGAGATAAGAAGAATGAGGGACAGTTTACATCATGAAGGCCATAAAGTAAAAGAGCTATTTACTCCATTAGTCATACTTAGGCATTCACAGACGCTCATACTTCCAGGCTTTTATTAGTTTCCTTCAGTAATCTAAGATAGATATTGCATGTTTCTACAACTTTACTAGAGTTAGTCTTATATAAAGATTAACAAGCTATTGAATTGAAAGTTCTGATTCTGCAGAGAGTGTAAAGAAATAGTTTACAGACTATATAATATTGCTGACCTCTGAAAAAGTTCTACAACCTTCTAGGTGTCAATTAGGATTCAAGAAGCTTTAGGAGCGACTATTCTGAAGGTGCTCTGACGTACTGACAGATTCCTTTCTATGCCCTTAGAAATTGAATGTAATTTTATCCTGCCCTGGCAACGGGAAATATCTATCTAAGGGACCTTTCAGGAACATTACGTATTGTGTCCAATATGCCCTATTCATAGCTTTTGAACTAGTTTAATGTGAAAACTCTTTCCACCTGCCCATCTCAGTTTTGAAGCAAAGTTCAGACTATTAGCAATGTCAGCAATGCCTTTCTAATGGCCCCTGTTTCCATAATTGGCACAACTATAAATAAACAGATTGCTGCAAGGCTAAGGAGACACAGAGAAGGAGGCTGCTTGTTTGGATCTTTATAGTAGTGGCTGATGTACTCCTTTGATCTCTCAGAAAGCAGTCTCCCTTATTGTCACATAGATAGAGAACGCACTGAAAATAATAATATGTCATTCTGTACATTAGTTTATTTATGTCTACACTGTTGACAATGAAGTGTAGATTCTATAGGAATACCTATAACTGAGGCTTTGTCTCAGGTCTAAGTCAAGTATCTTAGTACCATCATATTACTCAGGACTTTGTGTTTTCCAGAGCTAAAACATTACTCTATCTACCTACTCTATGCAGTAGCTTTGTAGCGCTTGTATTTATAGAAACTTGTTAGTACCTTGGGCCATATTGCCAGGTCTGAGGCATTTCTTTTTGTGCCATCATATTACTCCTTCGTGTTTTCAAAAACCAACAGATCACTTAAGGTACCCCATCTATGCCTTAGCTTTGTAGTGCTTGTATTTATAAAAGCTGGTTTGTACCTTGGGCCGTCTAGTAAAGGATCTGTAGCTACGTGACACAGCCTCAGAAATGAGGCTTGTATTTATAGATGTCATTAATAACTTAGATGTGGTGCTGAAACAAAGCCTGTATGTCTGCTCAACCTTTCGGGATTTATCAGCCTCATGTTTTTTGTGAAAATGCATCATTATCTTTATTGTAGTTTTATAATCTACTGTAAGTGAAAATCATTACACACAAATGACACTGGGAGCTACACTACCTTCTTTCTAATGCAAACGAGTTCAATTGAGAAATCATTTGTTCATCTTGTTGTGTTTTTCCAATTAAACAGATCAAATAATACCGGGCACTCTCTCTGATTCTACCTCAGAAATTATATAATGCAGCTCCACCCCTTGTCTATAGATATTATGTAGCTTATAAAAATATTAGATTATATGAGACAGTGTCTGTACCTTGGGCCTTATGTTATAGGATCTGTACCTACTCTCCACATCAAACACTGCTTCAGATGTGTGGCATGTATTTATTTACCATTTATTATTGACACCTTACTGTGAAGCTGACAGAAAGGCTTAATATTGGCTGAGGTTGTGTATCAGCAAGATTATCATTATAGTGACACATGTGCCTTTTCAAAACTATAGCATCTAGTCTACCTGCTCTTCTCAACTCCTAAATTCAATGTGGGCTACAAGTACAAGGTGTCCAATTGACACTTGCATTGCCCAGGTTATCCTTACAAAGTATCACACAGATTGCCTTCTCACAATGTGCCGCTATGATATAATGGTGCCATAATCCTCTTAAAACTGGGCATATGTGTCTTCCAGATTCCAGAATCTGATTCCTGTATATTCAACTCGTAATGGGGTCATGTGGGGACTCCATGGTAGGAGTAGTTCAATTGGATATGACCATATCATTACACTGCTTTCAGACTTCTGAACCCATGAGGACACTTTATGAAAAAAATGTTATACACCATCACCTCCTCACCAGAGTAAATCTACAAGCGGAGAGTATCATATACAGCCAGTATTAGGAATGTAGGCTTAAGCACTTCTAGGAAGGTCAAGCACTATCGCCAAAAAGATTCTCTCATTTGGTTACTAAGCAGTCCACATTGGCCCTATTTCATGAAGCAGTCTTTCCCTGTGTTTCTGTAGGAGCCTGACTGGCTGAATCACAGAAGGCCAACTGGGAAATGGGCCAACCAAATAAGGTTGCCTTTACTAGTGGAGAGAAAATAGCAGTTTCTCCATCCTATTCTGTGCAATTTGCCCATTGCCTGTGATAATGGATCAGATAAATATCATAATATATATATATACATGTATATGCAAGGAATTTGATTAAGTCCTGACCAGTAAGCCAACTGTCTATGTTTTCTATTCTCAATCTTACCTACAAAAACAATAGCGCATGAGGTCATTCTTATCTTGTTCTCACTCTCTTTTTCTATCCTTTTTTCCTGTTTTTTCTAATCTCTCATCCAAGAGTATCTTCATCTCTATAAGAGAAGTGTGAGCCCTGTTCATTAATGGTTTCCTGCTTCCAGCTCTTACATCAAGGTGTCAGCTGCCCTATCCTGTTTGCTTCTTAAGGGTCCCCTCCATCATGTCTGTGGTCAGCTCAAGCATCTACACTATTCATGCCCCTCAGAGTAATATTTAGAAGGCAATAGAAAGAAAGGTGCTGATTCATCACAGTGTCCAAGAGATACCCTGCACATTACTAGTGGGGTCTATGTAACTATTTGTTTCTGTTCAAGTTGAATTCCATCTGACTCTCAGGTGAAGTCTGCAGTAACATTAATAATTCATAGATACTTCTCCTGTTATCAAACTTGGGTCAATCATACTTTAACAACATGGGTAGGTCTTGACTATTTCCCAGAGGAGTCCCAGGTGACTAACAAAGTGATCTACATGATCATCTTTAACTTGTATTCATACTGCTCGACTGTTGAGTCCTGTCATTGGACAATGAGATGGCATCCTTTACGCAATAAATGGACTCAGAATGCTGTATCAGCATTCTTGGCTGACTGCAAAAATGAGTCATACAGATCCCTATGTACCCAGAATCAGCAGTTGACATGAGATACACCAAATGTGTATAAAATATGGATGATGACTGTAAGTATCACTTCATCATGCATTGTATTAGAATCAGAGACTGTGTTGCTGTGTCCTCCACAGAGCCTGTAGGGAACAGATTAAACAGTTATTCTGGAGAAATTTATGACACTTTATTCATGCCATTCTGATTGACACTCTTGCACAGTTTTAATTTTATTTCCTTCAAATGTACATTTGGGTAATAACAAAGATGCAACTGCTGAAGGAAATCATTATGTACGAATGAGCCAAAGGGGAACTAATGCTGAGAGGCAATTTGTGAAAAGGCAAGCTCAATTGCCTTTTTGCAGAAAAATTAGTTTGGTTTATTCTTGTCTTCTGACCCAAATTAATAGTGGGCTAATTTGATCTGTGCAACCCTGAGTGTATTTTATGTACACCTCCTCACAAACCACATTTAAAGAAAAAGACTAATGTGAAAAACAGCAGCTTAAAATAGCTGAAAGACTGATATGAAAACACTAGAAACAGCCTACTGTAATATAAGAAATTGGCATGGAATGCATTAATGTAACAACATGAACTTATTTGAAACCTATTTGATACTGCAATACTTAATTTGTCAGTATTTGAGTTATTTTCTAAGACATTGTTTTTTCAGAATGCCTGATCTCTTTCAATAGATTATGGTAGGATCTAGTCTGCCCTTCTGACACCTAGCCATCTCTTCTCACAAATCTCCTAGATATCGCAGAGACCTAGTAACTGTGTGACAGCAATCAAAATTCAGTTTACCCTCTGCACATCCATTCATAACATGGCAGTTTCAAAGAGGAATAAAGCTCAAAATGAGGCCACTCTGTCAATGCTATGATTAGTAAGAAGCAATAGAGTCTGAAATATGGTATATGGTAGATAAAGGTATCTGCACTGGATAAGTTAAATCCATTGAGACCCAGTTGAAACCAAGCATCATCCTAAAAAATCAATAATGGTTTGACATTTAAGTTTGATGTGATTAACATCAGGCGTTTAACATAAATTACAATTCTCTAACCACCAATTGTTTAAAAATGTTTTGTATTCAAAAGCCTATTTAGGTTTTAATTGATCCAAGGTAATTACTCCTAGTTTTTACTTATATTGCATAGAATCTGGGCAGTTGAAGAGGTAGTAGCCTTGCCAGTGCTAAATTCAAGCATTATGTCCAGCCTGTGGATTTGAGCCATTCTTGAAGGGTTGCCATGTAGCAATAATCATCAGTTGCAGCTTACCCAGGTATCCTCACCCTGTGTGTAGGGTGGTCCCTGTGGTAGGCCATGTCTCAGGGGTACGGTGCTGGGGGGATCAGGGTGTTACACTCCATCATGGGTTTTGTACCCGGGAGGTGTGAGGTCTTCCCTCAGTGGACGTCCTGATCCTCTGCAGCCTCAGGACGTGGTCTAACCCTAATCAGGTGCAGTCCCCCGCAGACCCTTTTTGTGTGAGGACCTGGTGTAGGGGAGGTCCTGGTGGTAGACCATGTCTCGTGGGTACGGTGCTAGAGGATTAAGGTGTTATACACCAACATGGGTTCAGTACCCAGGAGGTGTGAGGCCCTCCCCCAGTGGACTGTCTGACCACCTGCTGCCTCAGCACCTGGTGTAACTCCCAGCCTCTTTACTGCAGACTCACCTAGACTGGGTCAACTATTGACACTGCAAGTCAATTAATGCTGTATTGTATTGTAAATGCGTCATCACATGCTGCAACTAGCTCTTCTCTCTAAATCTGATCATAAAGACACTTTTATTGTGCAAAGTCTCAGTGCACCCTCCCCAGTCTCCCTTTGTGTTTTAGCTTCTGTATTTGGTATTTCTCTGTAACAGCTGATTTTCCGTGGCACAACTATAGTGGCTAGATAGAAAATGACTAAAAAGGTAGCCGATCCATCTCACAGTGGGCACAGTGTGCATGTGTAGCTGATACATCTTTTAGTGCATTCTGGAGGTAAAGTGGTCCATCAATGAGTCCAGCAGGTAGAGTATTTTCTGACCAATGAAACAAGACAACCAACACAGGGTAAAATTATGTAGCTCAAGACGCTTACTTTAGTTTGAGAAAAAAGTTCTGGACACTGTTAAAAGCATTATGATATGTTGTTTTAGACTCCTGGCGGTCCAACATGGAACAGACTACAGTCTTTCTAGAAAGATATTTTAACAGTTACCAACCGTAATCTTATGAATGTTATCATAATACAAAACATTAAACAGAAATGGAGATACTTCGTAATGAATACCTGAAAGGAGAAAATAGAATCAGCAGTAGACCTGGATACAAACATACATAGTATTCAGATGAACTAAACACTTTTCAGAACACTGTAAATCAATTCTACTTAAGTCTTGGTCTGTTTACCCTGTACGGTTAATGGTGAATCCCTGACCAGTGGGCAGCCCCTCGCCCAGAATCCCAGGGCCCTTGAATACTGAACTGGAAAGGAGAAGGTGTGACACTTTATCATCCCCCAGAGAGAGTGTCTGCTGTAGGCCGCCTCCCTCCCAGGGGACCCACAGACCACCTGCTGTCTATACAGTCTAGGAGCTGGGTGTCAGCCCCTCCTCCTCCTTACTGCTTACAGTAATTCCTGCACATGATATTTGCATTAATGGCATTGGTTGCTTTGCCCTTTTAGTTGTATATATGTAGCTGCATAACAATTCTTTTTTTCTTTCTCAGTTGTTGTACAGCCTAATGTTAAGCCAGGAGCAGAGGCGATATATAGTCCTACAGTTGCATTCCAGGTATAGCAAACTTGTATAAAATACAGGCATTTGTGTGTCATTTTAATGGTTGGACCATGCATGCATTCATGTGTCTTGGTTTACCCTACTTGTAGTCTTCCATGCTTTTATATCCAGGATTCTATTACTTTGTTATTTTTCATTTCTAGTTGTGAAAACATCATCTTACAAATGTTAACTGATGTGCACAGAATCTCCAGGCAAGCTTATGAAAATCATCTTGAGTAGAAGGCTTGGCATGATGCATTAACTGATTGCCTGTAATGACTTATAAAAAAGACCTTCCATATGGCCTACACAATTATCCTTATTCCTGCTGGTAAACTGCATCTTATGTGGTGAATTGTCATGACATAACAAATAAAAACAGCTCCCTGGGGAGGAAATTTGACCCATTAAAATATAAATGCATTAGCAAAGATATAAAAATCTCCACAAGCACCAGCCTTCAATATGTCTGAGTTATTGATGACACAACATGCCACATCATGGAGAATATATAGCGAGCTCCTGTTAACATGCTTCATATTGTCATGGATCATTTACTATTCATAGGCTGCTTATGTTAAAAAGCCCTTACTGTGTTCCGTTTTACTAGAAAAGGGATAAGAATATTTATGGCACATGAAGCACCGACTATGCTTAAAGATATAGTATAGCTAACTGCTCTTGATACTGAGTATCACAGCAGTACTCTGACGTATGTTTGATATCATACAAGGTATTCTTCTGTTCTAAAACCAGCATAAATCATTGAGGAAGGAACTTGCTTTTGTCATATATTACTAACAACGCAAACATTTTGTTACAGCATAGCCTCTTTGGCTTAACACCATTGTCACTTTAAGTTGAATTAAACTGCATTCTGCAGTATATATGCAAGATTAAAATGCTAGTGGTTATAAACAACCACTAGTGTTTTGATCTCGAATATTCAAATTCAGATTTTGCAGGGATACCTAATTAATGCACTGCTGTTGATTTTACCAGTCATTGTGGACAATTCATGTCAAACATGAGATTGCTATACAATATGCAAGGACTCTTTTAGTATCACACTACTGTAATTAAACAGGGAGTTCTCCATCGTTTTCGGCTCATAATCTTGTTTGGCTGAATCTTTCATTTAGAATGGTATATAAATATAAAAACTTTAAGACGTTTATAAGAAATTTAGTATAGGTATGGTAATTCTAGTACAGTGTGTCTTGATAGGATTTTGCTACCCTACCGAATCAGCAGGAATGAAGTAAGTTGTAAGCAGACAAGATGACCTCAGTGACCCCTGCCACAAGTGGTGCCAGCAGTCACCTCTTGCCAGGGATTGCATATGAGTTGTGACCTATGCCTTATATGTTTCCTCTTGGCTTTAATGGCTGCTTGTCTAAAACTGTCTATGCCTAATGGCTCCTGAGATGCTGCCTGCCTGCACACCTGTATGCTGTTACTACCTTACAGAAGGGGCAAGCATGTCACATCAACAAACAACATAAATCAGTATTCCTCATTGATAACAAAGTTAATGGAATGCTTTCAAGATTGAATATTCAAAATGTTTCCTTTTTGATTAGTTTGCATTGTGAATCCCTTATCTGACTCAAGGGTTTTCACTGTTATTACTTCCACCTTGTCCTTTTCAAGAGTATTAGCACCATTGTGTCTTTTGCCAGAAAAAATAAATTTGGAAAAAATTCAGTATTCTAGCCTCCAGGACCAAATGTGCATCGTGATACTTATTTTGCTCCCGGAGTCACCCTCAGTACTGTGCCAAGTAGGTTCAACAAGGGATCCTAATGGTCCATATTTTCTAAGGTGTATACCATCAGGACATTGTAGAGTTATTTTGACAATTAATTGAGCCATTTTGAGTGATATATGTTGTCCCAGTTTGTAAACGGAAAGATTAGTTGCTGTGATGTACTTGAAGTCATAATCTACAAAATCACTTTATTTCAGTCCCGGTCTCACCCGAAAACTATAAATCGAGTTCGTGATTTTTCCTTCCTCAGCCCCAGACCTGCATAACTCGGGTGTTTGGGCCATGCATCTGTTAGAAAGGCTAGCAGCTGGACACCTTCTAAGCTGCTGTCATGTAGGTATTAAATTAGCTGTCTGCACTTTCTGCTGTCATGTAGGTATTAGCACAAAAATCCATGATGCAGTATAAGTATTCACCATGAGGCCATGAACAGATGAAAATATTCTTTCTATAGAGCAGGGGCTCCTTCTGCTATTCTACATAGAGGCTGACTATTATCTTCTCTGAGGACAACCTTTTTACATATATAATTGAATGAAATGTTCACAATGAGATTTCAGTACCCATCTTTGCTATGCAGACAGAACATCTCTATATGATGTCACATCCACACATGATGTTGTGTGAGGTGTCAGATTAGTGTAGTTCATGTTGGTGTGTTTAAGTCCTTCTTAGTTTATATTGCAATATCTAGAGTATGTTATGTTGCAATAGTCTAGGGAAGGAAGATGAAGGTGAGTAGCATGGTAGTGTTAAAGCCTCTCTGCTAACTTGAAAGGTCAGAAGGACAGTAGAGCAGATTGAATATTTACAATTCTACCCTAACCCACCCGCAGCACCAATATGCAGCCAAAGGTAAACAAGCAAAGGTTAACCCTTTAAGGACAGATGTCACAAAAATTAGCCATTTGCTGCTGCATTTGTGGATTATGCTGACCCTACAGGAGTGTCTCACCACCATGGGGTCACTATGATGCATCAATACAGCTCTGGTGAGTTACTCACTGAGCTGCATTCATGCATCGTGACAACCAAAGCATGATGCATAAATGCACTATGCCATCCTTTTGTATTGTATTGTAATTTCTTTTATTAATCCTGGCAGGATTGCTATGGCCTAGAAGGTCGTATTACTACAATCACCAGCATTTCTGATGAGCGTAGGTAAAAAAGGCATTTATAGCCTTGTATGAACATCATAACAGGGAAACACAGCCATGTATGGCGTGGATTCCTGTTATACATACCTAACTTTTCCTTATAAAGACATAGGTTATAAATTTGGTATTAAACTATTGACACAAAGGTCATTTAATAGTTAGTATGTATATGTACATACAATAATAATAATGATAGTTCTTCAGAATAGAAGAATAGGAGTTGAGAAGTATAGAGGAGGAAAGATGGAAAAAAGGGGGATAGAACCCAAGCTAGGTAATAGCATTTGGATAGAGTAAAAGAGTATCATGTTTTGGGTCTTTTTAATTCATGAAAATTGCCTAGTTTCAATGAACTAGGATATAAGGTCCTGTTTATGATGGCGTGTTTCATAAGAGACACATCGGGACATGTGTGCAAGGGCTTTTATTCTCCAGATGGTATTCCATATACAATTGGGTTTGGGTTAAATGGGTTAACGTGGGAGAAGAGGGAAGCTGCAGGAGGTCAGTGACCACTCAGCCAGCCCAGTGGGACATCTTAATATTAGATAGGGCGGTAATGATGTTAGACAGCTTTATATGGCTCCTGTAGGTGTGGTCGGCGCCGTCCTAAAGTCCTGTTCAGACCCATGTTAGGCCATATAGGGAAGAGGTTTTGGAGCTGAAAGAGGTTGCTGTATGTAGAGGGTCATTATTGGGCTATAGTTATGAGGGCTATAGCCGTCACTTAAACCTGCCAATGCACCCATGTTTAAGGGTAACCATGGAAACAGGGTAGGATGTAGGTTAAATATGGTATATTGGTGTCCACACTGGTCAGGTCACTATTGCGGGTGGTACTGGATGTATATGGAATATAGCATTGTGTCTTAAGGATGCAGCTCTATAGTCTGTTGGTGGTAACAGTGGTGACAGAAAAATGAAAGGCTGCAATATTAATTCCATTATGTGTATTTATAAATGTCAGTCAATGTTCACATCACTTCGATGAACTACACAGTAGCCTTTTCTGTGTGTGATGTATTTGATGTTCCATGCATGTGGTTGATGGTTCTACACCAGCAAAGTTAGATCTAGAAATATAGTTTCATGATCTACAAACATGTACATTTTTAAGCGGGGAGCCATTCTTTTCAAGGACATATTTCTCAATGTATACGACTTTATCTTTATTTGAATATGTGACAGGTCTAGTTAGTGTTGCAAGGTACGTTGTTAATTATCTCTTGTCCACCAGATCAGATCTTGCTCCATCTTTCAAGTAAAACCGACGGTTAGTCCGTCCTATTTATTTCTGGATATTGATGATTGAAGCTACTGAGTTGAGGTGTATCATGAGTCAACCAATCTAACAGTTCATCCTTAAAAGGTGTCTGCTGCCTTGTCTTTGATATTTGATTAGTCTGGTTTTATGGTCTATAACACATGTCTGTGAGATAACACAGGACTTGGAGGATGCAAGTCTGTCAACTGTTTATTGCTCTGTATATTATCACCCGGTATTCCAGTGTGTCTTTTTTTCTGTAGTAATATATGTCATTAGTAGCATTAAATGGCTGCATAAAGGTCTATGACACAAGAGATCCCATATTCTTTCTTTCATTCCAAAAAGCTCCGTCCTCTCCTGATGAGCCTCCTTGATTTAATGTGGATTGTGTTGAGGAGCACATCATGCTTCATGCCTGCAGGCCTCCACTGATTGAATTACCACATGGTTAATTAGGGTCAGATTTCTGGCATTGTGAATGAAACAAAACTAATAAGCCTGCAAAAAGGCCAATTAAGGTTGAATCGCTTTCCTTCCCCTCACTTGGCCTGCCTCAGGTTCAAACTCTTGGTAATTCACCTTTGCATACTAAAAATTACTAAGGTATTAGTAGAATATGATGCTCGTTTAAACCTATCCTTCTGTTAGACCTACAACTGAGGCAATCAATCATAACTAGTACTCACACAGTTGGCCACTCATCTAACATACCTACAGACCCTAATGTATGGCAAAGGTGGCAGCTCATCAGGGGGAGTGTGCTAAGTTAGGAGTAATTACCTGTAGGATTATGAGACTCCTTAATAACACACAGTCTCTGTGTATGACTGATGTAGTAACGGCACAGTTTATAAGTCTCTGCATGGCCTTCACACTCAGGTTCACAACCAATTAGCTTAAATAGCTTTTTCTGTATAATTAGTGTAAATCAGTATGATGGGTTGCATTTGTTGGGTACCAAACAAATTGTTATCAAGATCCTGATATAAGTTGAGTCTTGAATTCAATCTTAGACTCATAACTATGATTTCAGAGAGAAACGCCTTCTACATCTACGGCAGATGACTTAAGCTTAGAAACTGCCCACCTACAGATGAGGTAGCTGTGCCAGTTATAGAGTGTGCATTTACTGACCATGGTAGTGACTTTGGGGTTGGTGAGCGATGAACAGCACTGTTTGTGAGTAGCAGAGAAGGGTAGGGAGGAGGGACGTGATAAATAGGGGTAGGTGTTCACCGGGCCGAGCCTGGAGTACCATAATAGCCCATTGTGCTCCTCTACTAGTTCCCATATGGACCCTCAAGGTCAGCAATTGTTGGTCACACGCCAACTGGCCATTTACAGCCAGTCATTGGACCAGGGGTAAACAAGCTACAGTATTCACTAATTCCAGCCAATTGTGTCCCATTGTCACCAAACTTGTGGTGCCCAGTCACGTCCAGTTGTGATGGATGTTAACACCCCCCAACCATTCCCACGCCCCCCCCACCCATTGTCACAACCCCTAACCATGCCCCCCCCCCAACCATTCCCACACCACCCACCTATTCCCGCACCACGAACACATTCCCACACCACCCACCTATTCCCGCACCACGAACACATTCCCACACCACCCACCTATTCCCGCACCACGAACACATTCCCACACCACCCACCTATTCCCGCACCACCCACCTATTCCCACACCATCCACCTGCTGCCTTATCCCCCTCTCTCCCTCACAGCCCCTTCTGTGTATGCAGTGAGTTAGAGATGCTGCAGAGGCCCCATGTGTCATGTTGCAGCAACTTTGTATTCTACCCTCCAACCCTGTAGGGGGGTAGGTACAGGGTGGGTCAGGCTGAGATTTCATTGACTGTTTTTGGTTTCAACTGCTCCTACCCTCTGTGTATATAGTGTGTGAGAGATGCTGTTCAGGTCCCCATGAGTCACCTTGCAGCTACTCTGTATTCTGAATCATCCTCCAAGGCACGGACATGCAGGGAGGGAGGTAGGGAGAGGGTGAATGTTTTTGGTTTCAACTCCACCTTCCAGATATCTTTCTCCATCTACCCTTCTATACTTTGCTGTTTAGGTCCCATGTGTCCCCTTGGAGTCACTCTGTATTCTGCTGCATCCTCAAACCAGAGAGGGTAGGTAGGCAGTGAGTCTTTAGATAAATATGTTCTTTTAATAAAATTTGCAGAAGAATGCCTCTAGGAATCAGATGTTGTTCACCCACAGGCATAGGGGCTCTATTAGTATTCCTCAGAGTAAATTTGCCATGTTCTTGGACACATATATCAGCATAATGTTTATGCCCTGAGCCAAAGTCAACTTTCCCATTACTACTTGGTCTGCCTACAGCACACAGGCTGGAAAGCTGTAGCTAGTAGTACAGAGACATTTACCATGGCCACAGGCACACACAGTATCTCTTATATCACTGTTACATTATAAACTTTCTGTTAGATCCAGGGTGGACTACAAGGCATTACTGCTTTCTGGTTGATGTGTACAATGGGTGGTACTGATGAGTCATATTTTTCCTCGATTGTGATATGGTGCACTTTGCACCACACACTCCTGGGCAATAGCCAGAGCTGATGGTTTTAATCAACCACATCATCCAGTTCCCCACTGATAGAGAGAAAGTAGTGAAAAGTCCCAGACCCCTTTCCCCATCTTGTACATACACTTTAATCTATGCTTGTCTTTATCTTCCCCTCATGTCATCCACGCTCATACAACTGGAAGCTGTGCATTTTATCAACCAGATTATCCAATTCTCTATCAGACAGAGTGACCTTTTTTCTAACAGTCCCAACCACACTTTCCTACTTTGTAGCCTCTGGTCACACATCTGGACTTTGTGATGTTTATCCTAACTTCCCTTTCAATCTCTCTGAAAGTTGTCTCCATTGGGAGAGAGCATTAGTAGACCACTCCCCTCCTATGTATATCGATTTTATACATTAGATGCACTACACAGGCCAACACATAGCAGCCCTACGTCAATACTCTCCTGGGGAATGCGAGATGTGTATTACTGTGACTTTGTGCTTTTATCGACCATCCTTCCTTTGCTTCTCACACTATTCCATTTTAGTGTCCATAAAAGCTGGCACATGTAGGTCTGTTTTAGCCCTTTATAATTATGTAGCTTCATGCACTTTTGTTTTCCCTAACTGGTTTGTTTTATATGATTCACTCAATTCTTTCCTCTGTTTTTGGCTGCATTGAAATGCAACTTTATGACTTTTTTTGGAATTGCAACTTTTGCGGGCTTCTGCGCATCCCTACAAACTGGGCACACACCCTAATGTGTGAATAACAAACTACCATGACCCCGACATCAAGGCGTTACACATAAGGGGGCATGGTCACCCATACTCTGCTATATACACATATATCTGCTCCGCTCTTATGTAAAATTGAAAAGCACCCCTCACTATGTGATACTTTGGTCAAATTGAAATTTTAAACTACTGGTACAACTTTATATCCCTCTATGAATTGTGTAAATTACATCTTGATTACAGGTAACATTGCCATTGTTATGTGGAATCATGGTGAGTTAAGATGACGGAACAGTTTCATTTCTTTACAGTGTCAAGGCGTGCAGTCCAACATACCTGGGTCACCTATAATGCTGAAGGGGTCAGAACTGTCACCTGCTCCTGGTCTATATGGGAGGGATTTTAAGTGTTGAGTTCCAGTTTCAGGTAGGTGGCAAGCGATTCCAGATGGAGGGTAACTGACAGAGATAAAAGATGCAAATGGGAAGAAAATCTGAAGTGTAGTAAAGATATATTTTAAATCAAAGCTGTACTTTAGTGTATAAATCCAGTGACATGAGCAGAAAGTGCTGTCATTGAAACACAGTTTGTTTTTCAATTCTTGGTGATTCATTCCCACAGTTGACACTTCCTCCATAAAACAGCAATTTGGCAGGAAACTCTGATCCTGTAACTTCAGCAGCAACCGCAGAAACAATGTCAGCTGACAGGTTTTACCTCTGTATCACTTTTCCGATGAATAAAAAATGTCTGTAGCTTGACAAACATTTAGGGTTCTTACCCTGTAGAATGGGAAATGAGCCTGTGTGTTAACATTATATTAAATGCAATATATGAACATTAAACACATTTCAGAAGTACTAAATCATGAAATTATATTGAAAGATCATTCTCCCTCTCTCTCTAATTCTCTGATGGGAATTTCAGAGTATATATAAACCCATCTGTGATCAGAACTATGTTACAGACAGCCCTGAGTGTATGAATACATATATATATATATGAGCAGCTACTCCTTAGTATGCAGCACCCTCGTCAGGCAGATCACCCACCTGTGGAGAAGGAGTCTTCAGCATATAGACAGGATTGTAGGGACTCTTCGCCCCTACTCTTCCACGCCCTAAAAGGTCTGCTGCAGCAAGGTATGAGTAGCAGATTAGGAATTACATTCCTTTTCTGTATTTCACAGTCTGGGTATGTTTCCTGCTCTTTCTAAGAATCCTTCATATCTACATTCAGCCACTCCTAACACAGTCCATCCAGTCTCTCTCTATATCTTCTCTATATCTTCAATCTCTCAATCACTCTCTAATCTCTGGTCCACTGCTGACGCTTTATGTTATATATCCCTCTTTTTATCTTCATCTGTCATTCTACTATGGACTTCATGAATAACTCAAAAAAATGATTTAATTTAATAATCATTCAAGAAATCCCCTCTTTCACAATTTGTTCTACTCCTTTCTCTCTAATTTCGACATATATTTGGATATCCATGTATCAATATAGCCCTTTCACTTACTAGCCCCTGGTTGTGGGGCCTGTTTATGTCTTTGGTGCTAGTCAAAGCATTGTGCTGGGAAGGGTCGCTTAAATTGGAGAGGTAATCTATGATGCCATGATAGTGAGCAATGGTGTGGAAAAAAATTGTTTTCACAAAGGGGACAAATATTGTTGCTTTCATTCCAAAAGAGACAATGTGCTTGACAGGTTGGGGAAATCTTACCTTTAACCCCATGCCGGGAGAAAAGCGAGTGAGGGGGTTTACCTCTTGGTTTTGGTCGGATATACATGTAATTTTAGGTTCAACCAAAAAATCTGATTTGCTCATACCTTACCATTATTTGCTGAAAAACATTCACCTACATACAAGTAGACAATTTAATTGGCTAGGTATATATGAATGGGCAAGTATGAAAGTCTTGTATTTCTTGAGATACAATGATTTAAATGACAAAATATAGCCTAAAAAAGGTACATTTAAATGTGGACTACTACCACCCCTCCACCCACCCCTCCCCAGCCCACCTGCAAAAGATACTGCACTGGGAGAGCTCCCCTTGGAGGTGCAGACCGGCAGCGGCCCTTATCTCTACCTGCGGCCCTTATCTCTACAGAGATAAGGGCAGGAGGCCAACCTGAGGGCAGCACTAAGTAAGGGAAGATTTCCCGTTGCTCGAAGAAACCCCACTGTAGGCTAATAAACCTATAATGGGAAATATCCCGGATTGTCTAGGCCTGCTTGAGGCTTAGGGATGTATATCCCAACTTCCAAGAAGTATACACAAGTAAAGTAGTGCAGGCAGTGAATGATACTCGTCTCTACATGAAAAGGTTCCTCCATGTAAATCTTAAAGGTCCTCAATTTAAGGCCTAGTGTATCGATGTATTATGATGAATAGTGTGTATTTCTCATCCTTCCCAAAATCATATAGTTGTAATATGGCTAAGATGTGCACTGCTAGAATCACCTCTGAAAAGTGTCTGCAGCATTCTACTAAATTGACCTCACTGGAGAGGCTCTTATGAGATATTTTACACAAAGACAGGTATATATCTATTCTTAAAGGTTCCCATATGGAGCCAATATCTTTAGCCCACTTACAACAGGCAGCATCGTGCCTGCAAATGATCCTGTGGAGGTAAATATATCTTAAAGTTGAAATACTGGTTGAAATGTAAGTTTAAATTGTCCAAGTTGAAGTAATACTACAACTCTGTCTTCAGCTTGTTACTGGACGTGTGCCAGTATAATGTTGTAATCGTGTAAATGAAAAGTGCCCAGCTGTTGTCATCTCTATGAGTTAACCAAGTTCTGCATATAATTCACAGGATGAATGCCTAGTATATTGCCACAGGATCTGCAGGGGTTATCTTCCCAACTATAATCAAGTTTTTCATCACTGAGAGTGGTGTTCATATCACGTCCATACAATGTGAGTTATGACATTGACTGATGAGTCTAGGAAATTAGTCTGCACCGTAACTGCCACGAGTTGTAGCATTAGACTATAGACGGCCTATTGTTCACTTTAATCCGTGGCATCATGAAAGGGACTGCCAAACTATGTTTGCCCTTTTGCATTTCACATCATGATCCACTACTTTGGCACTAGTAGTCGCATCAGCTTCATGTAAAAAAACATTTTTTAGCCGAGACTCTGTAGTTTAAGGTAATGACAATGTCTGTTTTTCTCAAGAAATGTGGATAATTGTGAATTTGTAAATACCCTAGAAACATTTATGATATGTTTTTTTTTGTTGACCTTAATTTGCATTAGCACCTATAAAAATTGCAATACACTGTCAGAGATGTAATTAGTCATCAAATAAATTAGTCTGGTAGGAATGGGGGGTTCCCATGCACCCCCATGATGTATTTTTTTAACCTTCTTTTTTGTCCTGAATATGTCTACTTGTCAAAATTTTTTGTTCCCATTGTGAAATTTTGTCCCATCACTGTTTTTGGCGGCCATCTTGGCGGCCATCTTGGATTTTTTACTTTTTTCTCAAAAAATGTTAATTTGTCCATATTTTCTAAACCGCTTGAGCTAGATTTATCAAATTTGGACACGTGACAGATACTTCAGTAGCCTTTCCAAGGTCAAGGTCACTCAATTTGACCTTGAACTTCAAAAAATCACGAAAAAACTGCATATGACCATGTTTCTTCTCTTCTCAGGACATGGAAAATGGCAATTTCTCAATAGGGAGAAAATTGTTTTTGGTTCTGCTTCTCCCAAAATTGATGTTTCATAAACGTTCTACAGCATGTGTATACACCCAACGAAAAATATATGCATATGACTACAAAAAAGGCATATTGTGACATATAATGACCTAGACCAAGGTCAAGGTCATAAAAGTATAGTTATTTGACCTTGAATGTGTTCCAATCATAAAACTCATGGGCAACAATTTTAGGGTTGATCACAAGTGGGGGGTAGGCAGTGGGGTCCCCTCACGTCTTCCCAAGCCCACCAAAATACATGTCATATGTAAGCCTAGAGATATGATTTCTCCTATTTTAGAATTTCAAGTCCACAAACATATTGGGTGAGTGCTTTGGTATAGGTCTATAGGTCTGTAAAAACATAGAGAAAAATATTTAGGACCACTAAACTACCACTATTAAAAACAGGTGGCGCCGCACATCCTTTTGGTGCCATCTGGTGGATTTTAAAGGAACCATGCATTGCCGCCCAGATTTCAAGCCTGCATCTCCTGGAGGATCCCTGATAGTGTCGACAAGATCAGGTAAATATATACAGCACAGTCATTATTATATTGTTTAATGTAGCAGGAAATTTATATTCATTGGTTTTGTTTCCTGTGTGACAGATACAGGATATAAAAAGAAGGGTATTCAAAATAATGTCAATGTTTTAGAGACAGTATTTTGTCACTAGCCCCGGCCTGTGCCAGCTCCTAGAGCCTACTACTACTACTACAAGTAATGACAGGGTAAAGCATGTGTATCTCTAATTAATTAGGTAGTTATATGAAGCTCTTACTGGTTTATAATAGTCGTGTTACTAATGTGAAGCTTGGTGACTTGAGGGAAAATGTTAAACAGGGATGAGGTGGAAAAACGTAAAAACGTTCTTGCATGGTGTGGGATTCGAACCTACAATCCTTGAATTAGAAGTCCAGTGCCCTATCCATTGCGCCACAGTGACGGTGCTGTCAGTGGTCAGTCATGTACTATAAGAATGGTTTAGTTATTGTGCCATGCTACTGTGATAATTTGAAGTGTTTAGGCTCATTAAAGTGTGGTAAGAACCCAACTAGTTTCTGAAAAGTCGTGTTACTGATATGAAGCTTAGTAACTTGAGGGAAAATGTTAAACAGGGATGAGGAGGAAAAACGAAAAACTTTCTTGCATGGTGTGGGATTCGAACCTCTGCTCCTAAGAATAGAAGTCCAGCGCCTTATCCATTGCGCCACAGTGACGGTGCTGTCAGTGGTCAGTCATGTGCCCCTACCCACCTGTGTATACCAAGCCTCACACACATTGAGTAGAGACTCCTCCAGGTACCCCTACCTACCTGTATGTACACACCACCACACACATCGTGTAGAGACTCCTCCAGGTGCCCCTACTCACCTGTATATACCCTGCCTCACACACATTGTGAAGAGACTCCTCCAGGCTCCCCTACTTACCTGTATGTACCCTGTAGCACACACATCGTGTAGAGACTCCTCCAGGCTCCCCTACTTACCTGTATGTACCCTGTAGCACACACATCTTGTAGAGACTCCTCCAGGCTCCCCTACTTACCTGTATGTACCCACCACCACGCACATCGTGTAGAGACTCCTCCAGGCTCCCCTACTTACCTGTATGTACCCACCACCACACACATCGTGTAGAGACTCCTCCAGGCTCCCCTACTTACCTGTATGTACCCACCACCACACACATCGTGTAGAGACTCCTCCAGGCTCCCCTACTTACCTGTATGTACCCTGTAGCACACACATCTTGTAGAGACTCCTCCAGGCTCCCCTACTTACCTGTATGTACCCACCACCACACACATCGTGTAGAGACTCCTCCAGGCTCCCCTACTTACCTGTATGTACCCACCACCACACACATCGTGTAGAGACTCCTCCAGGCTCCCCTACTTACCTGTATGTACCCACCACCACACACATCGTTTAGAGACTCCTCCAGGCTCCCCTACCTACCTGTATGTACCCACCACCACACACACCGTGTAGAGACTCCTCCAGGCTCCCCTACCTACCTGTATGTACCCACCACCACACACATCGTGTAGAGACTCCTCCAGGCTCCCCTACCTACCTGTATGTACAGTGACGTCGCCCTAGTCCGGGCAGCGTGGTGCAAAGCCAATAGCACCCGGACACCAAAACGCCCGGGTGCCTGAAACGTTGCAGAAGGGTGGAGTGAGGAGGAGGGAAGGGGGGGGGGTAGTAAAACTGAAAAGAACACTCCAGCTGTCACTATTTTCTTCCAATGATATGCAAACACTTCCCACACTGCAGCAGGGTTGGTGTAAGCTGCACCATTTACGTAATTGTTTATAGACTATAGTTTTACGTATAGCAACAAACTCGCACAATAGGGCCTACACGTGAGCTACAACAGCTTGGGGCGAGTGTTGTGTGTTTGTGCAGGAGGGGGGTCTATGGGGGTCGGGAGGGGGGGACACATCTGAGAGGACAAGTAGGTGCTGTCATCATTATAATCATGACAGACTAATATTGCAATAGTTTATTATCAATACAAACTAAACACTTGTACTCGATATTGCACATCAAAGCAATAATATAAGCTCAGACAAACTGTCACTTCCTGTTAGTACCCATGGTTGATACTGATTGTAAACCACCGATTGTATCTTCTGGGTTCCACCCACAGGGAGGAGGGGCATGACTCCAGGAAAAACATAACAATACAATTAAAAGAGACATGCGGCGGGAAGGGGGGGGGGGGAACTATTCACTCTCTTCCAGGTAACTGGTTTACTGAGACACATTTTAATAGTAATTATAGACTCTGTGCATTGAATGCACTGACCGGTGACCGGATCATGAGTTACCTGGACTACTGTATACTATTATAGTGTAACTAGGTCCGTGCAGAGGCAACCCTGTCCGGATGGTGTAGTACCCGGACTATAGTCGCCCGGACTAAGGTGATGTCACTGTACCCCCCACCACACACATCGTGTAGAGACTCCTCCAGGTGCCCCTACCTACCTGTATTTACCCCCCACCACACACATCGTGTAGAGACTCTTCCAGGCTCCCCTACCTACCTGTATGTACCCACCACCACACACATCGTGTAGAGACTCCTCCAGGTGCCCCTACCTATACCTGTATGTACCCAGCCACACACACATCGTGTAGAGACTCCTCCAGGTGTCCCCACTTACCTGTATGTACACTACAGCACACACATCGTGTAGAGATTCCTCCAGGCCCCCCTACCTTCCTGTATATACCCAGCCTCACATACATCGAGTAGAGCCTCCTCCAGGTGCCCCTACCTACCTGTATATATACCCAGCCTCACACACATCGAGTAGAGACTCCTCTAGCCCAGTGGGCACAGAACATTGAATCAACATTGATTGATGGTTGTCAATTTTGATTCAATGTTGATTCAATGTTGATTCAACATTGAACTGAATTTTGTGCCCACTGGGAGGCTCCCCTACTTACCTGTATGTACACTACAGCACACACATCATGTAGAGATTCCTCCAGGCCCCCCTACCTACCTGTATGTACACTACAGCACAGACATCGTGTATCTGCCCCTCCAGGCAACGTGTAGAGACTCCTCCAGGCTCCCCTACCTACCTGTATATAGGCCCTCCCTAGCATTATATAGCATTAAAAGCATTATTTTGAGGTTAAATAACAATTTTCTTAGCTGTGCATCTATTTCTTCATGCTACTGACATCTGCAAATGAAATCTCTTTCATTCTAGGTGCATGCTGTCTTGTGGTATGGCATAATCATGTCGAAGAGATTCAAAAGTGAGACTGGTGTATCATGGAAGGCACTAACATGTATTTTACATGTGAAGGACATAAACCATGAAACCTTTATACCACTCAGTAACGTCAAGGGTTCGGCCATTGGCAAACTGGCGCATCTACAGACTATCCGTGAGAAACGCCTCACTGAGCCTCCAGATTCTCCCATGCGCATGGAAGATGTCTGCACTCAAATTCCTGAAACTCTTGAAGGTTTAGATATAGATGTGACTGGATATCATCGAGGATGTTACCAAAATTTCATCAGGAATCTGGACCGATTGACCAGCAATGTGCAATCAAAAGAATCATCCAAATCACGTTCCCCACGGATACCACCCTCATCTACTTTGAACAAGATGTTTCCTGCACAATGTATCTTTTGTGAAAAGTTAGAGATCAAAGTATCAGGCAAGACGGAACGCTGCGTTAGATTCCCGGTGTTTCGAGATCATGAAGGGGGCCTAAAGGATCCTACTTGGAAACAGATTGCACCTAGGGCCCAAGAACTAGGAAATCACCATCTATATAGTTTGGTTCAAGGAGAGGACTTGTTTGCCAGAGAAGCAAAATTCCACCTGTCTTGTCGCAATTCATTTAACCTGAAATATTGCACTCACCAACGGGATACAACTAAAGCAACAAGCACAGCAGCTGAGGATCCAAAAGCTAATGCCCATCTTAAGGCATTTACAGCTGTACTGGCATTTATCAAAGACCAGGTGATTAGGCAGAAAGAGGTGGTGCAGCTTGGTTCACTTACACTTTTGTACATCACTGAGTTAGAGAAACAAGGTTTCCCAAACCCACAATACAGGAGCGAAAAACTGAAGAGCCGCATTGAGAAGCATGAGATCAATGAATTGATTGCATTTGCAAAGGTGAACCCGGGTGATAAAGGCTGCATAACATACAACTTGATCTATAGTGCCTCCCTCTCTGTAGCAGATGCAGTGACATTTGCTTATAAGCTTGGAAGCAAAGACAAGTATGAGGATGTGGCCCAACTCCTGCACAGTACAATTCAGCATGCATTCCATCAGTCAAAGCTACTTCCATGGCCTCCAACAGCAAACGATCTTGAAGACCACTCACCAGATGAAATCCTACCTCCTGATCTTCTGAAGTTCTTGAACAATGTCATCTCTGGTGGCACAGTTATGGACATTTCTGAGAAGACTAGACGCATCATACTCTCTATAGGCCAGGTATGACAAACTCCTCACCTTCAAATGTGCTTAGTTTTTCCATGATTTTCACTGGAGCCTCACATTAGGGTATAATCTTAATCCAGCTGATCACCACTCTTAAATAAATAGCGGATTAACATTTTCTTTGTTAGCTTAGCTCAGATACAAGCTGTACACAGTACATACTTAATAATCAGTCAATATCACTGTCAAGCACTTCCATGAGAAATGTAGAATTTCTCTCTGTAATTAATCAATTGTTTTGTAATGACATATATCTCGGCTTTTACTATTGCAGGACATCTGCCGAGCTGTCACTAATGGGGAATGGAAGATGTCAAAGCACATCCTCCTCTGTACTAGGATTAGGCACCTCTACCGTAGTAAACAGCTAACTACTATCCTGAGTAGACTGGGCCATTGTGAGAGCTATGACTTTGGATTAGAACTGGAGACGGCACTAGCAAAGGCCCTTGATGAGGTTTCAACCTCACTGACTCCAAGAATCATTACTGGTGAGGGGAACAAAGTCTTCCACCTTGAATGGGACAACTTGAACAAGATAACAACAAACATACATGGACCCAACATGGTCAATAGCACAGGCGGAATAATGATCCAAGAGGTGAAACCAGGATTTGATGCCTCCCATCAAGATCGGACACTGCCCATATACAAACGTGATCAGAGTCGCTGCCTCAAACTTCCTACACCCGAGACCCTTGCCCCAGTGCATATCTACAGTCGAGTTGGCCCCAAGTTTCCTGTAGGAGCTGTATTCACACCACCAATTATGAACAATGAACTCTTTGCAAAAAGCATTCAAGAATACAATGCTTGGGCACTTGCACGGTTGGTGGGAAGTAGCGGGGAGAAGCAACTAGTCCCAGGGTTTGGTGGGTTTATCTCAGCCACTGGCGCAATACCCTCCCAAAAGTCCACCATTGACTACATGACCCCAATTGATCAACCATTCACTGACTATTCAGTCATTAAGGAGCTCCTCAAGCGGTCTGAAGATGCCACAAAGGAGGTAGGTCAGGACTACGTCCTTAACACCTTTGACCTTGGTAGGTGCATGAAGGCCCTCCCCCTAATCTGGAAACATCCAGAAGAGTACAAGATGCATGTAGTCACCCCAGGTCCATTCCACACAGGGATGAACTACATAGGGATGGTCACAAATAACAAATGCAGGGGCTCAGGCTACGCTGAAATCCTCATTGAGGCTCAACTCATCACCAGTGGCTGCCTGAAAAGTGTGCTCAAAGGCAAAGCATATGCCAAAGCCCTCTTCTGTCTCAAAACAGTCAGCGAAGCGATGGGCCGGTTGCTCTTTCAGAGCTTTGTTGATGAGGAGGGATTGCAAGTCATAGACCCTGCTGCTATGCTCAATCTCATCCAAGCCTGTACTCGTGAGATAGCCCAGGCGATATGCGCAAGATTCAGGTTGAATTGTGCAAACTCGTCGTAAAAGCATGAAATCGGATTGGCTTAAAGTTCATGTCCATAGGATCAATTTCAGAGTTGGAGCCACCCAGAAAAAACATTATTCCTAGCAGAGCGGCCATTTTGTTTTGGCATCACTAAATCACACTTTTCCTGCAATAACTCCATATTTAGGTGTGTTATAGTGACAAATAGTTGATCCAGTCATGTCATACTTGAAGTCCATGTCCATATGATCAATTTCAGAGTTGAAGCCATCTGAAAAAAACATTATATCACCCATGGCAGCCATTTTCTATCGCCATCACCAAAACATACCAATATACACATGACCTTCATTTGACAATCAAAAATGTATAAGATTGGGAGAAATAGGTGTGTCACTCATGTCATGCTTGAAGTCCATGTCCATATGATGAATCTTAGAGTTGGAGCCACCCGGAAAACTCATTATTAGAGTCATAGCAGCCATTTTCTCTTACCCATCTCATCTCATTAAAACATACCGAAATACATGTTAAGGTAGGTCGATACCTTTGAAAACGGGACCACTGCGCATGTTTCCGCGCATCTATGTTAAATATGTCAGAATGACATCATATTTGGTGAGTGTTTGGTCATATATACCCTCATGACCCATGCAAATTTTTGGACAATTTTGATCAAAATTGAGCATTTTATCAGACATTATATTTTGCATAATAATTTAAGTTTCTTTTTTTTGCATTTCTGACATTTTTTTATCAACCATATTTATAAACCAATAAATGATATAATTCGGACTATAAAGGTGAATAGATTGCTTAAATATATCCTGGGCTACATAATGAGACCATTTCAAAACATGATTATTAGCATTTTACCCATAATGCAATACTTCAAATATCTTATTTAGCACACTTTTGCAGTACTTTTTTACTTCGAAGGCCCAAAACACCAAAATAATGCGTGGGACCCTATGTTAAATTTAGTCTTACTAGTTTCCAAATGATCTTAACTTTTATTTCATAAAGTTTAAGAAAAATGACAACTTTTTTTCTATTGATTTTAATCGATTTTGTGTTTAATTAATTACAAATTAATCCATATTTTCAAACAAACATAGTTTTTTTACCCAGAATGCCACATCACAGAACCATGGAAGTATTTTTGGAATAAAAAGAAATATCTGGGCTCTCATTGTGTGATGTTTCATATTTTTGTGGTTGCAGGTTATGGCAAAATAAAATTATGGAACTTGTGATATTTTTTTCTAATTTTTAGATAAAAATCGAAATATGTAAATTTTTCAAAATTCTGTATTTAAAAAAGTAGCGCGGGACCCCCCTATTTTCTCTTCAGATATTTGTTCTATATGATCTAAGGTACCTCTGGAAGAAATTTGGAGGAATTCTAAACTTTTTGAGCCAATGGTATCGACCTACCTTAACTCAATTTATTTCAAATGCTGGCCTATTATTGGGACAAATCATCCAGTTGGACATGTCATGCTTGAAGTCCATGACATCATGATAAATCTGAGGGTTGGAGCCAGCGAACAGACTCATCAATACAGCCATGACCATTTTGTTCTATCATCATAAAAACCCACATTTCGTTCAATTATCCAAAAAATAATCTTATTAAGGGGACAAATTATTCTGTCTGTCATGGTGTGCCCAATGTCAGTGTCTATATTATGAATCCCAGTCACCCAGAAAAGCCATTGTTGCAGTCATGGCAGCCATTTTGTTCTCTGGTTGCTAAAGCATACCAATATACACATGTCCTTTATCGGACATTTAAAGAGGAATAAAATTGAGATTAATACTTCAGTCAAGCATATCATGCTTAAAGTTCATGTCAATGTGATGCATCTCAGAGTTTGACCCACCCAGAAAGTCCATTATTACAGGACAGGTAGCAATTTTGTTTGGCATAACCAACTCAAATATTTCCTACAGTAATCCCACATCAAGGTGTATTATAATCACAAATAGTCATGTGCACCTTTAAGTCAATGTGAATATGGAAAATGGAGGACCTAGAGTTATCCTGAAAACCCATTATTATGACCATGCTAGCCATTTTGTTCTCACATCCCCAAAAACATACCAATATACAAATACTTAATCTGACATACAAAAGGGTATTCAGATAAACAGTCATGTCATGCTGAAAGTCTATGTGCATATGATGAATCTCAAAGTTGTGGCCATCCTAAAAGTACATTGTTACAGCCATGGCAGCCATTTTGTTTTACCATCAAGTAACCATCAAGTAACCCAAGAAGCAAATTATGTAGAAAAGTTGTTCTATGACTCATGTCATGGTCATAGTCTGTGTCAGTATGATAAGCCTCAGAATTGCAGCCCCGGAGAATGCCCCTTATTACAGCATTGGCAGCCATTTTGTTCTCCCATCTCCCAAAACATACCCACATGCACATGACCTTCATCAGACCTATAAAGAAGTATGATATGGTGACAATTAGGCCAGTCAGTGATAGATTTATTAAAGTCCATGTCCATACAGCTGATCACAGAGTTGGAGCCACCCAGCAATCCCATTATTACAGCCATAGCAGCCATTTTTTTCTAACATTATGTGATATTATGAAGACTTGACCGCTAATAATTACCATTCTTGTGAAATGCTGTGATGCATGACATTGCTCTAATAAAGATTTGGCTTCGGTAAAGATAA
Organism: Harmothoe impar; assembly: GCA_947462335.1. Taxonomy (NCBI): domain Eukaryota; kingdom Metazoa; phylum Annelida; class Polychaeta; order Phyllodocida; family Polynoidae; genus Harmothoe; species Harmothoe impar. The sequence goes on from OX381714.1 coordinate 67,634,062, forward strand.
TGTGTAAGATGCAATGATGCCAAATGAAAATGGGTGCCATGGCTGTAAAAATGGGTTTTCTGGCTGGCTCCGACTCTGGGATTCATCATAAGTACATGGTCTTGAAGCGTGACATCAACAAATTTTACACACATGATACTAACTTGCTGGGTAAATGAAAAAAATGTTTTAATACTGGTAGAACAAAATGGCTGCCATGGCTGTAATAATAGTCTTTTTGGGGCGGCTCCAACTCTGTGATACATAATATGGACAGGGGCTATGAGTATGACATCCATGACTGACCTATTTGTCCCAATATTATACCTCTTTGTAGGACTTAGAAAGGTCATGTGTATATTGTTATATTCATGATTGGAGAGCATAATGGCTGATGGGGCTGTAAAAATAGGTTTTCTGGGTCACTGGAGGTCTGAGATTCATCATATGGACACGAACTTTAAGCATGACATCAGGGGCGTGGCAACCGAGGGGGACGGGGGGGACATGTCCCCCCCACTTTTGACCATCCCCAAAAAAGGTCAAGCCAAAAAGGTCAAGTACAAAGGGGTCAAAAAGGGTCAAAATACCCCTCAGTCCCCCCTACTTTGAAACTGCTTGCCACGCCCCTGGACATGACTGACAGAACAGTTGTGTCAGCTTAATATATTTAATTGTTAGATTATTGAGGCATATAAGGGTTATAATGATGGTAGCACAAAATGGCTGCCATGGCTGTGATAATAGTTTTTCAGCGTGGCTCCAACTCTGGGATTCATTATATGGACAATGAGTATGACATGACTGACTGACCTATTTGTCTAAATATTATACGTCTTTCTAGGTCCGATGAAGGTCATGTGTAAATTGGTATGTATTGGTGATGGGAGAACAAAATGGCTGCAATGGGTGTAATAATGGGTTTTCTGGGTGACTGCAAGTCTGACATTCATTATATGGACATGGAGTTTAACCATGACATGATTGACAGAACAGTTTGTCCACATAATAAACCAAAATGTTGAAGCAAGAAAGGGATTTCATTAGGGTAGAACAAAATGGCTGCCATGGCTTTAATAATCAAATCTACGGGGTAGCTCCAATGCTCAGATTCATGGTAATGCTATGGGCTTTGAACATGACATGTCAAACTGATGTATTTTTCCTAATCATACACCTACATTTACCTTCAATTAAGATAATGTGTTTGCGGATACAGTTTTAATGATTGCAAAACGAAATGGATGCCATGGCTTTAATAATGGGTTTTCCTGGTGGCTTCAACTCTTGCAGTCATCATATGGACATGGACTTTAAGCATGACATGAGTAACTGACCTTTTTGGCCCTATTCTATAACTTTTTGTAGGTCAGATGAAGGTTATGTGTATATTGGTATGTTTTGGTGATGGCAGAAGAAAATGGCTGCCGTGCCTGATATTATGGGTTTTTTGGATGGCTCAAAGTGTGAGGTTCATCATATGGACATGGACTTTAAGCTTGACATGATCAATTGATCCATTTCTCACAGTTATGCACTGAAAATATGGGGTTATTGTGACAATTTACAGATTCTGTGAAGCTAAAACAAAATGGCCGCCCCACATTCAATAATGCTTATTTTGGGTGGCTCTAACTGTGAAATTCATTTTATACATGTGGACTCCAAGCGTGTCTGATTTCACGCTTCTAGGACCATTTGCACGATTATTTCACATATCGCCTGGGCTAAGAACCTTGATGCAGCATTGACGGATTCAACAACACGTACGATCTTGGAAACATATGAGGCCTATGAGGATAAGGTGCGTGCTGGCCATCTGGGCAAGACTGCGGCATTCTGGCTGAGCGTCATAGACCACACACGTCTGATCCTGATGTTACAATTTGCAGTAAAGACTAACAATCTGGGCCTGTTCCACAAGTGCAATGGTGATATGGCTGACCTCTTCTTCGCCGTTGATGGCCCGAATTATTCGAGGTATTTCACAGTTCGCATTAAGTTGTAGTTGTTTTTTATTACAAAGTGTATTTGATAACATTTCAGAGCATATATGTGATGATCCAAAGAACTCCATATAATTCATATTTCAGTCTTGGAATTAGATGATATTATCATAGTAATTTGCTTGGGAAGTCTACGGTAAAATTCAGCTACAATGAATTCTGCTATAACAAAACAATTTTTATGTTTAGTAAACAAATTCAGACTTTTTAAAAAAATATGCCATTCAGAAGTACCCTCCTGCACACCCCACCCTGGGTAAGTGCTCAGGACTTCCCTCTGATGTCCCTCCTGCTGCCTACCAACCCCATAAGCCCGCCTTTTGCAGGTGGGCTGAGTGGCCAGGACCTGATCTCTGAGGAAATCTACCCTTCTCTCCCAAAGTTACTACTCTCTCACATCTCCCCATCCACTTTCCCACATTTTCTTTTGTATCTCTAAAAACATGTATTTCCTATCTAATGTTATAACAGTATTGTACTGTATATCAACTATTGTCATGCATCCTATTCCCTACTTAGGTATCTAGTGTGGCTTGAGGTATTCCTCACAAACATTGAGGAGTCTCATCCAGGAGCCAAGCAGCTGCTAGAGAAGGGAGGCATTGCCTTGGCCCGGTCACTAATCCCAGGTGCGCTAAGTGCAGTGGACAAAACTATGGAGGAGACGTTTATGAAGTTCGCTAAATCAGCAGGTACTGAAATGATTTGGAACTATCAAAACATTTATAACTTTGGTGATTTCAGTACAGTAGAATCTCATTATAAGGAGCACCTTTTGGCAAGGCAAATTTGCTCCTTGTAACCAACCTTTCTTGTAACCGATTTTGGTTACAACAAACAAACTTGCTTGATCCTGATTTTCACCCATACATTTCTATAGTAAAGAAACTTGGTTATAAGTACTGTTAGTCTAAACTTGGTTATAGCAAAGGAAATTAACATTTTGAAATTGAATCAATGGTTTTGGAAGGCAAATTAATGTGATTTACTCTGATAAATCTAGAGACAAAACTGTAATATCACAAAACCCAGGGTGCCGGTGGGGTCGTGCAGCAGAATCCCTCACAGGTGGGGCATCTGATGAGTAGACCTGCACCTCTGTTGGGCTGTGGGAGGTGGTTAGGGACTGTGGGAGGTGCAGGGCTTCTGTACCAGGACTCCCCCACTCCCTAGGTGACTGTGGGAGCTGGTGAGCAACTGTGGGAAGTGCAAGGCTTCTGTAATCAGCCTTCCCTGCCCACTCTAACACCATGGCTAGTCACACAGCCTCACAGGAAAAGAATAAAGTCTCTGTGTTTTATCTTAATTCAATATAGAATAATTAATTGTCTTGAATAAATCTCCTTATAGTCGTCCTCCTTATAACAAGATTTCACTGTATTAAGTAGAAATTGGTCATTATACTATTTGTTTTGCAGGTGGATTTTCAGGACTCTTTCCCAAGTTTGGTGCCTACGAGCGCTGGTGCCGAACAACTTCCACCAGATCTCAGTATTTTGAGAGAATGCTTGACATGTGTGGTCTGATCAATGACCCAGAGTGCCCAAAGGCCGGGAAGCACCGCGAACTGGAGAGAGCGGAAATCAGGAAGTCAGAAGATGCAGTTCAGCGTACTGTCTCAGCAATCTGCAACTTTACAAACCCGTTGCTTGCCTGACAAAGACCACCTCTACAGTCTTGCCTCTGGTGCTCCTGCATCCCCTGAGGTGGAATGGGATGTTCTCCATGTAGAGGAGGAGGGTAAGAAGGCCAAGGATGAGTTCATCAGAGATTGCTTCATCCATGGTTCTTCTGAAGCACTGTTCTTTGAACCGATCAAAAAGAAGAGACTGAAGACCATGGAGGCCTCCAATAAATCGATCAAGCTGACTGCCTCACAGGGAAAGGTAAGATATCTTATATACATTGTGTATCTATTGTATTGACTCTAAATGATCTCTGAATGACCTGTAACCCACTATCCCCAATTATGTCTTTGCAGATCATCCACTACCGTGAACAGATTCAAACTCCTGATCAAGTCCCAGTACCTGGAGGAGCCTATCAACCTTGAGGAGTTAATGAAGTACTCACTCACACCTGTACCTCAGAGCCTTGGTACACCTGACGGGTTCCTAAACAAGACAAACAAGGCTTCAATGCTGCATTTCTTAATGGAAGATGCTCACGTAGAGATAGCTTATCCAGATAATGCTCTCTTCATCCAAGATGGCAATGCACTTTACCACGTCCTGACAAACATACCCCCAACATTTGGTGCAATTTTCCTTCAAATTCTTGATCAGATGGTCGCGAAAAGGAATTTTATCTTCTCAACAGACTCATACCATACTGACTCCATCAAGGCACAGGAGAGATTGCGACATGGGTCCTCTGAGAGGTATATTATAGATGGCGCGGCAACCAGAAAGCCAGGAGATTTCAAGCTGTTCCTGGCGAATGACCATAACAAGACGCAGCTAAGCCGACTACTGTTGAAAGTGTGGGGGAGCAAACAAGCAGCATCTCGTATTGAGAAGAGTGGAACAGCAATCATAGCAGGAGAGGGAAAGGCATACCAGCTGAACTCGATGGCTGGCAATGTGAGTATATTGAAATTCATATGATGTACCTGTCATATTATGACCACAAGACAAATGCTTAAAGCTATATAATTTATAAATATATATAGATAGAGATCTACAATGTGTTAAATGACATGTTTCAGGTGACTGCATCTGAGATCCATGATCTAGTATCCAACCAGGAGGAGACAGACACAAGGGTCGTGCTCTACCTGAGGTACGCTGCAAAGTTGGGTTACACATCAGCAGTCGTCAGGACACCGGACACCGATATATTTGTCATCCTCATGCACCATGCCCACTCAATCAAACTCACAATCTACCTTGATACAGGTACTGCAAAACATAGACAGATCATAAACATCAGCGAGCTAGCAGAGTTGAATGGACCAGACTACTGCACTACCCTTCTGGGCCTGTATGTCTTCACAGGAGAGGATGTGACAAGTGCGTTCAAGGGGAAAGGCAAGATTGGACCACTGAAAAAGCTTCAGGGTCACCCAAAGTACCAAACAGCCTTTAGGTAAAAGTGTGTTATGAATTATTTACATCAGAAGTAGTATAATTTTGGAATCAACCAAGTAACTGTGCAATATACTGTAAATATGTACATAATATACCAACATTACTGTATCTTCCAGAAAACTTGGGGATGAGTGGTCCGTCACACCAGAGATGACTGATGAGATTGAGACCTTCACATGTCTGATGTATGGCCAGCATCGTGAGAAGTCCCTCAACATCGCACGCAGCAACATGCTCAAGAAGATGGTGGGGGAGGATGAACATCTGACCATGAGATCAAAGGTGGATCTCTCGCGGCTACCACCATGCAGAGACAACCTCATCCCACATATAGCCCGCGTAAACCACCGCCTAGCCCATTATAAGAGAGCGCATGAAGGGATCTTCTGGAGTCCCAAGCCACATGACCCTGGACAAGGGTGGGAGAAGACCGAGGAGGGTATCTTAGAACCATTGTGGTCTTGTGGTACTATCCTCCCCCCTTCCCTCATTGACTTAGTGGAGAAAACTGTGGAAGAGTTAGAGGAGAATGACACAGAGGGGGATGAGATTGATTATGAGGAGTTACTTAATGATGAAGATTAGATACCTAGACCGCACACTTTTTGTTCTCTATACCCAAGACTATGGTTCTGGCAAGGGGTGAGAAGACAACATTTGTGTAATAGCAGTAAAATGTTGGAAGCGGTATGCTTTTAAGTCTTGATTATGCATACAAGTTGTTGGATGGTGGACACTAATCTGGATGTGGATATATATATCTTCCTGCAGTATAATTCCTGTTCATACTGATAATGGTAACATATACAGAAAGGCTTTAAATGTTGCTTGATGAAAAGCCTCATAACAAAGCCTGAGCTATGTATTCATGTCCTGGAACAAGCACATATCATACAGAAACAGTAGACTTCGATATATGACTTCATATCATGTACCTCTCCACAAGTAGCTATCGAATGTAGCAACAACATGCCACAGTGAATGCTGACTCATTAAACAGATACTTGACTTTTCAAACTTATTTCTAAGTTCCTTCCTTATTTGATCAAAGCCAATTAATTTCACGGGAGAAAGGATTTCATTTTAAGTTATAGTGGGAGATAATTAATTTAGTTAAAAAATAGCTGGGGGTAAAAAAGCATCTTGGGCATACCTCTCATCCAAAAGTCACATGATGTGCTCTTTACTAGTATTTTATAGCAGTTGAAACATGTTCAAGACCAGAAATTTGAACAGTTTTTCATGTATTTCCAGGTGTGGCAACAAAAAAGATTGTTATCATGGAAACTTTGAGAGATTATTTCCATGGTAACCAGCATATATAATCTAACATTAAAAACCTAAATGGATTCAAGCACAGTAAAACAGAAAAAAACTACATTTGGCATTATTTACATTCTGAAAAGGGAAGGTTCAATAGGAACACGTTTATTGATTCAAGGTCGATTAAATGACCTTGACCTTGGTTATGACCATGACCTTGGACAAGGTCATTACTAAAATGGTATTTTTATAGGTAGTTATTTCATGAATATCTATGCTGGAGAGTTAAGGATTAATACTGACAATAATACTAGAATGTAACAAAAAAAGAAAAAAATTAATTTTCTTAAAATTTTCTTAATTTTTTAATTTTTTAATTTTTATTAAAATTTATGTTACCATGTCAACCAGTAATCTAATATCAATGTTAATTACTATATTACTTTGTATTGATGTCTTCTATATATGTGAATCAGAAAATGTGAGAAATGGCCATTTTCCAAGTCCTGACAGGAGTTGAAACATGTTCATATGCACTTTTTCAGTGATTTTCTGAAGTTCAAGGTCAATTCCAGTGACCTTGACCTTGGTCAAGGTCATTTAAAAGAAATCTGTGGAAAGGTAACTTACGTATCTGTCACGTGTCCAAATTTCATAAATTTAGCTCAAGCGGTTTAGAAAATATGGGCAAATTAATATTTTTTGAGAAAATAGTGCAAAAAACAAGATGGCCGCCAAGATGGCCGCCAAAAACAGTGATGGGTACATCAAAATTCGGCAAGTTCACATATTAAGGATTAAAAAAAAAATAGGTTAAAAAAATACATCATAGGGGTGCATGGGAACCCCCCGTTCCTACCAGACTAAATGAGGGAACAATTTTCTCTTCACAATGGTATCATTTAGAACATTCTGGTTAACGAAATGCCAATGTGAGCCTTTCGGCAAAGTGATATCGAAATATTCAAAAATTGCTTAAAATCTGCATTTTGGGCAGTTTTGATGATATTCCCTATACCTGTAGTGTGCAATAAAGAGTGTTTACCAATATTGTCATGAAACTGCACTTTACAAACATGAGAATGAACAATTTCCCTGATTGTAAACATTATTCTCATGTGTATACATGTGTTTAGCTCTTCATCGCCAAATATGTTGTGCCCATTTGAGTTGTTTCTATGTGTTTTTTCACATTGAAAACAAGCATAATTCAATAGTCCCTTTCTTTGAGCCACGGACCATAGCAGGATGTATAGGAGAAGGAGTATGGCAAGGATAGGGAGTGATTGTGTGTTGGCAAGTGAATTATGGCGGTGGAATAATAAGATATAACATATAGGCCAGTGAGGATCTATGTAGAGGAATGATCTTGGTACATTTTTTTACATGACCATCACAGCAGCTTTCTCCATACATGGCATAGGTTGTGACCTTCCTATATGCCCCCCTCAGTTTAATAGTCGAAAGGTTATCATTTATTCAATTTTGATCAATATTCTGTATCTGTCGAAATGTTCAGTCTCATGCAGTTTTTTTTTGTACTACCCTTTAAACTAACTTGAACTACAATAACATAAAGGGTGTTGGATATTTTAAATTCCTCCTAATTGAATTTTTTGACTTGGTTGCAGGTCTAGTCTGGTTACATGCCATGGACTAGGACTATTCTGTACTCCATGTGGGGCATGGACAATTCAATTGCAGAACTTCAATGGCTATTCTTGTATTCACCATGTCATAAGATGCAGTACAATATTTATAGTCTATTGGCCATGAATTGTAAAGAATGTACCTGATTTTGGGTAGGTGATGATCAACACATCGTCAGCAGTAAAGTTGATGTCCTTCACAGCATCCACAGTTCTAGGAGTTGCATAGGGTGGTAAGCTTAGACCATCATAGATCTGTCCTTGTGGCCAGTTCTCACACACTTCACGCTTGGCAGCCTATTTCTTGACTGCATTGTTTCACCCGCATGTGTGTAATTCATGTAAAAATCTGTCAAAGCAGACATTACAATGTAAAGTAATGATGAAAAGCATGCCTTGTCATGTATCATTGAATTAAACATAGGGGCCATCCAGTATTGATCCTTGGTATGTTGCTGACTTCTCACACAGCCTTTACTTTAAGGTGTCACAGTACAAATTCGCCCCCAGAATGTTATAGTCTTAAATAGTGCCAATGAAAAACGGTACTACTGTGCATATAATTAGTGGTAGGAGGCCTTAAATTCGTCACAGATCCTAAATCTGCGGCCCAAATTGTTCCTCAAGGCCTTGGTAAAAGAGGTCGCTGGGCACTTGTAAAATTTCTCCAGTCAGTTTCCATGGTAACTAGAGCAAAATCAGAACACACTTTTTTATGCGGGATGCATTAAAAAAACCAAAAATGTGTTAAGCTTTAATCAAAGGGGTCATTTATTAATGCACACTCAAAAGAACCCAACATTTTTCCTGTCTGAAGGAGAAAAATTGGGTCAGAACCAGAAATTTTGTCGGCTATTTGTACAGTGACACCTTATTCTACATGCATATTGATAATTTCTGGCTCTCTCTCACAGTGGCAGTTTCCTTGACTTCCTGATAAAATCCGCAGCTGTGACATCAACAGTCCCTGGTATCTACAGCTGCCAATACCATTGGTATGAACTAATCATATCCACTTAGAATCCAACAATACTGGAATAGGCTGTGGCCCTGTACGCATCCTGGACGATTTATGCTGACCAGTTCTGAACAGCTGGACAAAGAGTTGTTACAAGTTTAATCTGACCACAACAGGCCACATGTTCAACAACACTCTCAGTCTTGTTGGTGTTTTCTGATAAGACAAGTCTTCAATTTATTTCTATTCGGTAATCCTAAATCTCTTAAAGTGCTGCAGCATGAAAGAGAAAGTAGTGGGAAGGGGGAGAAGAGGGCTGAGAATAGACAGGGTGGAAAACACGAAAAATAACATGAAGAATAGGAAACAGTACACTTTCACAAAACATGGAAGACATCATGTGTGTCAGACCTTCTCCTCATCCCCTACTACTGAATCAAAGCCACAGGCTGGAGGCTATGCCTGTACCCACTCCACTGCACCACCCCTTCACCCCTCCACGGCCTCAGTGCAACATTATGTCAATAGCTCACTTAGGTTAAGTGACGTGTGACCATAGTCAGGCTGACATCTTACATTACATGGCAGACCGGGTGACCCATGTCTAATATGTGCAGGGGGATGGTCGTGCACAATCAAGATTGATCTGACAGAAAATTTTTAACCATCTGTATTTTGTTACTGGAAGTCTACAGTCGAGCTGGTAATGTAGGAAGCATCTGACAGGGTACCCTTTTCCCACTTTCTACCTTCCTGTGCGGAAAATCTTTATAAAAAATAAATCTCATGTGAATGGGATGTCAGTTTGTTCAATGCTCTACATCACAAGCTGTTTTTATCATTCAATGTGAGTCGAGGGTTTCACTTGATACAATCCTCTGACACCAAAACCATTCTACATAGCCTCCCTTTGCTTAGGCACTCTTTGACATCCATCTATATCCATCAATTTGATGAAAACTACATCAAATAGTGTATACTTCATGATGTAGGAATTTGTAGGCAGCAAAAGGCCAGCAAAAGGGGCTGGCATCCATTTAGGATACCTAGTTGTTGTTTTTCTGTGTGTCTTTGAAGTAAGAGTAAGCAGATAACAATTTACTTCAGTTTCTTTTATAAAACATCTCATTGTCTGCATGAAGCCTTGCCTAAGCCAATAAAAAGAGATTTATAAGTTATTCAACTTTTAACATTTAAGGGAAGGACTGTTTTGTCGTTAATGAATGTCATCTTAACGGCTTTAAACCCTTTATAGTAATGGCATGAAAAGGGACAAATTAAATCATAATCCTTCCATTGTAAAGTCTAATCACCTTTAACAAAATCTTACATAACCATCATTCTATTGTTTTAAAGTCTTTTACCTCATACTTGTTTCAAAAAAATGTAAAGCCAATGAACTCAATATTTACCTATTGTCACTATTGTGAAATCCCAACTCAGTATCTACTCATTTTCACCCATGAGATATTTCCGATACCTAAGTAACTCATGGTTTGTTGTCTGAGAGTTTTGACACAAGTCGTTACAGGTTTACTCTGACCTCAACCTTACACCACTCCCAGTCCTCCTGGTGTCAACTGATAAGACTAAGGTGCTCTTTACTTCCCTCACCAAAGCATAAAACTTAATCTCTACAACTCATCTCTAGCCCTGTTCATGAGACAAATTTAGGTTTGTTCCCATAATGTCCTGAGCTCTGGGGAAATCTCATTCTGCTGCAGGCTGCATAAGACAACTGTGAGACCCGGATGTGCGTGGGTCTGGATGCAAATGAGGCTCTAAGTGCTGGTTTACACACGCTCCTCCCAGATTAAATTGCACTGGTTTCCTGAGAGCGGATATTGTGAGGCCTGCAAATGGAGGCAGATTGAGTTAGTTGGGAGTAACCTGGAGCCCACTTGGAACCTGTTTAGGGCCGAGTCGTGGGGACATAATCACATAGATGCTTGGATTAAGGACTGCTACTGATCCTGCAGCCAGATTTGCATGAGCGTCACATGACCTACCCTGGGTAAAATGGTGGCTTAGGTTGCAGGTGTCAGTTCTGGGGGAATATTTATGAAAACCCAATGTTTTGGAGCCAAGTCATGGGACATAATCACATAGATGCTCTGATTAAGGTTGGCTACTGATCCTGTAGCCAGCTTTGTGTGGCGGTCACATGACCTATTCGGGGGGGGGGGGGGAAATAACTGCTAAGGTTGTAGGTGCAAGTTCTGGGGGGAGATATTCATGATGTTCAGGGAATTAGGAACAGTAAGCTGCTAGTGGTGACTAGGGTAGGTCCAATCATTTGCAACCTATGCATATTTTTTTTTTAAATGTAAGTCATCTTGGATATAGTAGTCACCCATATATGTGCAACTGGTACATTGACATGAATCCTACTCCTCTCTAAAGTTCAACCCCTAAAAATCTGCAGAGTCAGCTGTCCAATATCCATTATGGATGTTATATTGAGGTTTTGAAGTCATCATGTCAGTGATCCAAGCTACTACTCCGTGTGTTTATTTCTATCAGCAAATGTAACAGGAAATTAGGAAATTGATTTTGCTGGGTTTCTTTGAGAGTAATCAATGACTGTGCCCTGGTAAATGCATGATATTTGACTGAATATAAATCATTGTACTTTGTAAATTGGCTGGTGTATAGATGCAGATGTCCTCTTTCCAATGGTATCACACATGATACATAGTACATTGGGACTTTAAGAGAAACATGCATTGATACCCTGAGGCTGGTGGGGAAGCCATTATATGTGTACAACCTAGATGCAGAGTACAGCTACAGCTGACTTAGGGTGTACTAGAATATTGGGCATGTCCTCAACCTGCATGTATGGATGTTAGTTATAAACAAATGATTTCAGAAATGTTCCTGAACGTAATAATGATGATGATGATACATGACGATACCCTTTCTGTGTGAATTCTGGATAAGAGTCTCTACCCAGTATAAATGTATGGAATGTATCACGGTTTAATGTAACTTATTCGACTGACATGAGAGTGCAAGGGAACAACGACGAGGAATCAATGTAAAACTTATAAGTTCTTTGTTGACAAATAAATGATATTAAATCAAAAGTATTGGGAGGGCAGGCTTCACTGATAGAGTGCAAATATCTGTGTTTAAAGATGCGTTTTGTGAAATAAGACTGAGAGCTTGACATAAGTACCATCCTAACTACTTTCTTGTTAGATATAAGGCCCACACTATTGTTGTGGACATATTGGCCAGAAGTCCTGAAAATGTTTATAATGGTAATAACAAGAAAAGTTCATGAAACTCAATCTATACTTTTTTATTACATCGAAAGACTGGAGCGGAACTCCTAGGAGTGCAGTTATTAGCCATTAGTGAACACATAGATAGAGTGAAGGTGTTAGCAGTGTTGCCCAAAACTGTTACAACAGGGTTTGAATATCTAAAGAAAATATCGTAGTGATATGTAGATTTGTTTAAAAGTATCCTTAGTATATGTAAATAGACATATCAAGTTTAATAACCATTGACTAAACATATTGTTCTGTCCATTAGCAATCTATATTTTTATATTTCTAGTTTAGAAAAACTACTAGTAGATCAATACTGCAGAGTTAAAGTGGTTGAACTTTGAGAGAATATATCCTTATAGCTATATATAAAATGACGTGCTTGATGCAACACTAGACTAAAACAGTACTAAAACCGTTGGCCATGCTTGGTGAATATGTCAATTTAAGGCTTAGTGACAGATTGTTTCCTGTAGTATGGTGTAGTGACTGATGGAGTGGGTGTTGGGGAGCTGGTCATGTCACAGGAATACTTGCCCCTGTGCTCTGACACACTGAAGTGTGTACAACCATCCTCCCTGTGGCACCTGTGACAGGGAAGCACCACTGTAGTTGTTATTTCAATCAGCGATATTTACAATTCAAAACTCTACTTTGTTATTACAAATATTAGGCAAGATACATCTCAATTCAAAATGATGAATAGAAAAGTTTTGTCTGATTCTTGAGTTATGGTAGAAACATAGCAAACTTCATTTGATATAAACCATTAATTGTTTGAAAACATTCTGACAATTCTGTCTGACGGATTGTCATATTGCATTTCAGTTTTTCAACAACAGTAAAGAAATATAGGCATGAGGTAAAAATGCCAAAATACACATTTTTTCCAAAGGTTTCCAAACAACATACTTTCTCGCACACTCAATACTAGAGTGAGTCAAAATTGCTTGGTCTCTTGGATTTGAAGTGAGTGTGATCCCAGAAGATTCCTGGAAAACGGTCATGCCTAATAAAGATTAAAAGATTGATAATATTACACATAGAGCAATCTATTCAAAACAATGAGGATGAAATGCATAAGAGCTACACAGAGGGCCCAGTATATTGCATGTGTGGAAATCACTTTTTTCTCTATGCTTAAGTACGAGAATGGCACACCCCATTGGAGAAACTGATGCTCTTTTTCCATTTAGACAGATTATCATGGACCTCTGAAAATCTCATAGGCAATATATGGTCTATAGGAATCCTTCATATTTACCGTCAATCTTCCTGAAGTAGGCAGTGAAATCAAGTAAGGTATTGTGTGCAGGTTTCTCACACATTTTGTGTTGAGAACACACGGGTTATTGGTACGGGACCATGTGGCTGAGCGCACCAAGAGAAACCCGGCACACTCAGACATTGAGGTTCACAGGGCTCCACAGGCCTCGGGGGAGTCAGCCCAGGGAGTGTTTCCGATCAAGATATCATTGCCAGCGCAATCTCCAGTAGTGGACTTATAGCCAGCAACTGTGCAGAGGCCATTGGTTATCATACATGTATGTATACAGTAATTTATCAGATTTAACACATGCTTGTAGTATAAACTGCTAATAGTGATTTTACTATTGGAATGATATTTAACTAACAAGGTTGCAACATACCCCTCATCTTGTGGTCCACTGTAGGTATTAGTAGTGAACATCAAACGACTAATATCTTCTAAACCAGGGACTATCACATTATTATAATTTGACTTATTTACCACTTAGAAAGCAATAAAACAACAAAAAGTTTCATTTGACGCCTTTAGACTTTTTTGTGTTGGCCTATTCATTAAGTTTAAAATTAGAAGAATGATTGAGTCCAACATATTTTCTTATTTTGGATATAAATGTGAGTTTTTGTTGTATTTAACACTTAGGTCAGGGTTAGTCCGACTTGCACAAATGTGGCTGAGGCTGCAACTATTTGTATAGAGCACCATTAACTTTACTTAAGAACATACATGATGATAACAGATGTTAAATGATCTTACCAGCTGAGGTTTTATAAGGCCTGGTTAAAATGAAAACAAGCACAAGAATAATCCTAGATTTCCACATCTTCTTTGCCTGCCTCTCCAGCTCACATTGTCAGGTACAAAGGGCATTTTGATACAAGTAAAGCAATAGGGTAGATTCACCCAAAGACGGACACACACCCTAAGTCGGACACTTTTAGGCTTGTATTATCATAACAATGCATACATTTTTGTATTTCCAAGAATAGGGAAGTAGAATTGAAGTGTTTTGCTTGAAGATAAAAGTAGAACCAAGCATCCACACATATAATATGCATGTGTAATGATACCCTGAACTGGCCCTGTCTTGCATTGAAGGGCTGGTGGCCAATCTCTAGATTTCTTTGGTACCACATGTCGGACACCATTGTTATCATGTTAAATTATGAGAGGTATGGATGCATAAGCTGTCTATAAAAGACATAGGCAATTAGGCATATCTATTCTGGATTCTATATTATAAATTAAATAGGAGTAACTACCAGAAATAATTATAGGAAGCCCTTTAAAAGAGGTGCTCCAATTTCACCTTAAGTCGGACACCACTTCCCGATTGGTTTTCTTCATCCTATAGGTAATGTAGCAATCAGATTTATGACTATAATACTGTTATATTGAATATTACTTATCTTATCTGTCATTCTACCATAAGTATATGAAAATGTACTGATCCATTATTTTATAAGGTGAGAAAATATACTTTTCTGGTATAAGTTAGGTTCGAGGTAGTTCAGCACATAATTCCTATGGACACATCCTATATATCTTTAATGAGAATCGTACCCTAGGACTATTAGCTCATGCCTGTCTACTTAATCAGGTGCTCTGCCCTTTATTTCCTTACAAAAACAAAAGAAAACTAAACTGTCCGACTTCAGGTGAAATTAGCCTTTCTAATTTTCAGTTTTTGAGTGATAATATTTAGGTGAAAAATACTTTAGAACCTTTATGTTATACATAAGTCGTGGAGTGTGAACACTCCTCTATCCATATGTATGACATAACCCATTGTAAGTGAAATAGGGCCTTGTCTATACTCATTGGGAAAAGGATTGCATCAGCAGTGACGACGAGCGTCCGAAAGTGGTGAATCTACCCTACAGGGCTAATTGATCAGTGGACAAGGGGTTTCCTCTTACTGCTCTTATAAACATAACCAACCCATGCACCTTAATACTAACTCAACATTCAATATAGTCAACCCCACGCTCGGGTAGCCGAACTGGGTAAGCCACACAGTGTTGATCTTACTGGTGGACTGTGTATCAGGTTGGTACACCACTAATGTGGGAGGGATTAATCCATCCATGTACCTGTTAACTGAGTATCAAACTTCAATTTGCTTTAGGCCAGGTCAATACAATATAAAAGTCCTTGGTTTTGTTACTCATGAAATAGCCTCACCCTAGAGTTGACATTAGAGTTGACATTAGAAACAAAAAGGATGAAAAGAAATCTCTCAAAGATGTACTTTTTTTGGTAAATTTATTTTTCTATGTAGCCTGTCATTTCAACTGAACTGTTCATGTGAGGCTCATCTTTCTTTCAAGTTGTCAAGGAAACAGTTTATATACCAACTACATTTAATTGGTAGGAGACCATAATTTGCCAAAAGTAACGCCTGTAAATTTGAGGCACACTTTTGTCGTTTTTGCTGAAGCTCCTTCTGTCCATGATGACACCCTGAGGACAGTTATATAATATAGCACCACAGCTGACTACCCTGTGTAGGCCACCATTTTGTCTCCCTGGTGAGCCCTATTATTGACCACTATTTGTACTGGATATATATTACTGGTCCTAACACCAAACCTGTTAATCTAGAGGAACTCAAGTTGCATATCAGTTGCCATCTTAAATGCAGTTGTTGTCAGAACAGTGGCGAAGGAAAAGGGGGGGGGCAACACTGAGAAAGGGGGGCCTGAATATGTTTGGGCCCCCCAAAATATGTCAAGACCCATGATATAATACACACAATTTCCTATCCTTACTGCTCCAACACAGGGCAAAGTGAGTGTGTCAGAAGTCAAGGGGGCACAAATACTACTTTCCTATACAATTCCAACATAAGCGTGTATATGATACATGGTTGTTTGGAGTTGCCCCCTGGGCCCCCCAATGAAGATTTGCTTCCTACGCTTCTGCAGAATACATGCATTTATAGGTTAGCAGTTGCAAAATCTCTTGTCTGCAGAGAAATACATACAAAGTTGGTGCTCTTCTGCACAGCCAGGGGGAGTTTCCTGAACTAGGTATTCTCAACTCATTCATGACATTATTGATGTCATCATGGGCTTCATAATGGACTTTATGATGACACTGACATCAGCTCCTTTCAACCCACTTGCGATTGTGCACATAAAGTGAAGGCACTGGTTGAAGCCCATCAGCCCATTGTATTGTTCTGTTTGTGGGATATAATGATGTGCTTTATGGTGATGCCATTGTGACCACAAAAGGGGCGTTCCATGAAACAAGGCAGCAATAGGGAGGGGGAAGGAGAGGGCTGGAAAGGACAGGGTGGAGAAGAAAACACCATTAAGAAGCTTTACACCTTCACAAAAGGATGTAGACGTCATGGACATTGTGGGTCTGGATAGGAGGTTAAGAAATCTAAAAAGTGCAAAATTTAATTAACAGTTGACAAAAATGTTGTGCCTTCAGTTTGTGCTGTGTAAAGGCATCATAACACTCCTGAACTGGACAAGATCTTTTCTGAATTACCACACCAAAGGGACTTCAGCAAGATATAACATTATTTGTTGGTATAAGCCATAAGCTTATACGGCGATAAATACATGGACCTAACATAAACCCATGAGTACATAGTGTTATCCGGTGGATAGTGCCACCCCCTGGTGAGAGCTGTGTGTACCAGGGTGAGGGTTGAGGTGGGAACAGCCATAGCTGCACTGGGACTGAGACTGAGCGGTCGGTGGTGGTTGTGTGTGGGTTTCAGCACCTAACCGGTACACGTTACATAAAATTAACCTAACCGGTACACGATGAAATCGTTACAGAATTGTAGTGAGTGTGAGAATCAACATCCTCCAAAAGGGGGCAAACCATGCCCATATGTGGCATTGGCGAAGTTGGCGGCGGAGAAAAGTGGTGCAACTGGTAACTCTAGGAATGTAAGCAGGCAAGTATGAGACCATGAGGTGCTAACGGAATTCACACCCTCTGCCTCTGTGTAGCTAGAGGAAACACATCCCCCCCTGTTACGTATGGAGACTGGAGACCAGCAGCACTGTATTACTGAACGGCCTACCCCTGGTTAACACATAACATTTCCATGAGGAGCAGCTTAGGGTGTGGGATCAGGTTGTGGAGGTCATTACTCTAGATCTTGTTGAGAAGATCCTTCATTTATTATTATGTAAATTGTGTTCACTTACCTCCCTTCATGTATACTTCCAAAGATCATTCATAGATATCCCAACGATATCAGTTTTTGTTCTCCACCTATAATTTCATTGATTCAAAAGATTCAAATGAATATAAAGAGAATGAAATTGTCATCTTTGCTAATAATTTCTGAATGACATGATGATAATGGTTATTTTTTTAGGAAATAAAAGTAGAGTGTAGAAGACTGATGACATGAAAGGAAAAGCTGTTATTGTAATGAAAAATTCTATTTAAACCAATTTTTCACATAAACTTCCTACATAAGACCGCATTTGTCATGAAATACTAGTCCTGTAACTACTGTAGTGATCCCAGCAATATGTGTATGAGTCTTTTTTCATAAATTATGCTCTTCCGGTTGTGCTTCTGTTGCAAACAGAAGTGTCAGTCCCAGATATCTGTGTGTAGAATGCCTGGTGGTAAAACCAGTGGTACGTTACAATACTCTACTAATAGCTCTCTTTCATCCTACCCCACATTGTATAGTATTGTAATGTCCTCCCTCTCCCCCTTTCTTCATCTCAATGTTCCTCCCCATTCTGTTTCTCCTTCTAGTATGGACTTCAGGGGAAATATTTTGAGAGCGGTAAACGTAGGATGTTGTGGGTGAGGTGATAGTACTTTTTTTTTTTTATCCAGAAGTGGTGCGTAGCCACCTGGTGGTGCCACCAGGCACCACCAGAACAAGGTATATGATGTTTGCACTTTGCCAGAAGTCAGAACGGACGCCACCATCTTGGATTGTGCTGCCATCTTTGATGAAGGAGTCACAACACAAATCTATGCCATGTGATAACAATAATATTAATCAACCATTGATAGTTCCTGAGGTTGATTATAATCATACCTATCCCCCCTAACATTGACCCAAGGAATTCAATAGTTCTATTGGTTTGTTGCTTATACAGCTGGTTGCCTAGCAACAGCTATTCTAAGTGTTTATCTGCCTAGCAACACACATTTCTATGGTGCTGAGCTTGATGATAATCATACCTACCCCCCTAATATGGTCCGAAGGAATTCAATGGTTCTATTGGTTTGTTCCTAATACAGCTGGTTGCCTAGCAACGGCTATTCCAATTGTTTATCTGCCTAGCAACACTCATTTCCATGGTCCTGTGGTTGATTATAATTCTACCTACCCCCCCTAAAATGGATGCAAGGAATTTGATGGTTCTATTGGTTTGTTGCTAAGACAGCTGGTTGCCTAGCAACAGCTATTCTAATTGTTTATTCGCTTAGCAACACACATTTCCATGCTCCCCATGCAGATACAGATAGAATCTGTAAACTTTAAAGCATGGAGTAACACTAGTTACTCTGTGCTTTTAATAGAATATCACAATAAATAGTAAAGGAAATGTGAAATTCCCACATTTAAGGGTGCAGACTATCTATTAGGATGGTAGCAAAGCAATGAAATAGTTAAAACTTAGATAAATTGGATATTAGCATTTCTGTGAGTTTTTTCGACAGTTACTCTGTACTTTTAAGTCCAGGTGAATTTTTTTATTACCCACAGATTCTAGAAATGTGAGGAGTGTTGTAGGCACCCTCTGGAGCACAAAGAAGTTTATAATTAGGGAGGATTTGCCTGCTGCTACTTAAAAGCACGGAGTAACACCACCCAGGATTCAAATTTGATATAGTGAAGCATTTGGGTGTGCATGGGTGAATGGATGATCAACCATAGCTATCAAGCACTAACCCCCTGTCACCACAAGTCCTTTTGGAACATAATAACTTAATATATGGCCAGAAATAACCACCTGTAGGAGAGAAAGATATGGCAATTGTTACTCCGTGCTTTTATGTTGTATCAAATATGCATCTGCCCCTGGAGCCTAGAGGATTGGATCTTTTTGAAAACGGTCTTTTTTTTCAGTATAAGGCCCACATGTTACCTCAACATGAGGGGTAAAATAGTTATGCTGTGGTATCTCTTTAATTACTATGTGAGGACACCAAATATAATAACATAGATTGACAATAAGTGACAAATTCACAGCAAAAAGTCTATAGTAAAAGATAAAAGATACATATCATGGTAAAATCTCTTGAATCCATCTACCATAACATAGGCCTAATGGAAAAAATTAATTGGGATTGGCTATTGATTCCTCAGATTAAATGAGGGGCATGTGAAACATGTTTTTTTTTTAATTTTAATGTTTTTTAGGGCTTTTTTACCTTTGGGGAGCCATAAAAGACAAAATCTTAGTCCAATACACAAAAATACTTTTTTTTCTCTGTAATGTTAGGATGTTTTGTCACACATGCTAAAGAATATAAGCGTTTGAAGCAAAAGTCTTAATTATGTAGGCTTATAAAGCTTAAAAGGCCTGAAAAGACCAAACCTACATAAGTCAGCAGCTTGACCCATGATGAGTGGCACATAGTGTAATGAGCATTGATAACTTAGGCCAGAATTTTTTAGTTTGCTAGCAGTTTTTTGTTTTGAAAATAAGTCTGATGGCATGGCCACTACAACAATCTCTCACTCGTCTAATACGTGCAGGGATGGCCGTCCACCAGCAAAGATTGCTCAGACAGAAAATCTTTAAACATGTGTATCTTGTTACCCAAAAAACATTCTGCTATTATCTAAGTGTACCATAAAGCTGATGATGTGGAAAAGGTTCAATGCGAGTGAAAGGTCAGCGGTGATTAACGGTTAAAACATTTCTATCTTCAAGTCCTGTCTGACACAGGCCTTCAACAAACCTATGATCCTACACAGCTCAGCTTTCATTTGCTTAGCCTGCAAGTAACTTATTCAGCTGAGACTGGTCTTCTGTGTCCTATTTTATTTCATGATATATATCAAATCATCAAGGAGATGTCATGCATTATCAAAACATACATAGATTCATTGCGAGTTTGAATGTGTGCAGCATTTTAGAGCGGACATTTTGCGATGAACTCCAACTTGCATAAGGGGAAAACAGAGTAGGAATTTTCTATGTATTTCTATATAATCTGAGGAAGTTGTCATTGCTGAGCTGTCTGGGGAGTGTTTGAATTGCTAAAGAAAAGTCAGACATCAATGTATTCTTTAAGAATTCTTGTTTGCAATTCAAGCTGGATAGGAGAACAGAAGTGATAGATGACACTTAAATAACTCAACATTGTCCTTCACAGGTGGGATTTACGTCTTAATGTCTACTGGAGGCTACATTTTGAACAGTTTAATCCTTTCAGGATCGTTAGGTGAAAGGGAATTATTTCATCTAATAAGTAAATGATTGCTTTAATCAATTTAACACTGCAAGGGCCACATAACCATTTGATATGCTCATGGTGCCTTAATGTAGCCATGATGAGTAACTCAATCTTTAGTAAGCATTCAGCAGCTGATTATGGCCCATATTTAGGCATGCCATTTTACACCACTGTAAGGGCAGTGGTTACCGAACCGACCCAGTAACGTACGGCGCTGTTAGATTGTCAGACTGGGAAGTAGCTCAGTGGTAGAGCACTTGGCTCCGGAGTCAGGGGGTCGTGGGTTCGAGTCCCGCTTTCTCCAGACGATTTTTCCGCGACTGTTACACTGGTGGTGAAAGCGAGCGCACTCGCTGGTACGGTTGACTTAGACGGTTGGAGCATCCCAACTTGCTGGGGATTGGCCACCTGCTGGTGGTTGGTATTTGGAGGACAGGTAGTGAAGAGTTGGTTCCCAGTATGGGCAGTTGGAGTTCAGCATGGAGTCAAGTCAACAAATTGGCTGGATCGGTTCGACACTGTTAGCTTCTATCATTGGCTGCTACGGGGCATGATAGAGGCTGGGGGAGCTGTGTAAGGGCAGTGGTTACCGAACCGACCCAGTAACGTACGGCCCTGTTAGATTGTCAGACGGGGAAGTAGCTCAGTGGTAGAGCACTTGGCTCCGGAGTCAGGGGGTCGTGGGTTCGAGTCCCGCTTTCTCCAGACAATTTTTCCCCGACCGTTACATCACTCACTTTATCATTGCCCTTTGCTACTTTAGATAAACTTTAATCATCCAGTCTGAGCCGTTAGCTGTTCCTCTGAACATAGTAGGAAATCCTCATCTCCATGAAATGAAAGACATCTTGCATTAAACCCTTTAGGGATAACATAGTAATCTGATGAGCTATGCCTCTTTCTATCATGATGCAGCACCAGCAAAGTCTGCAGTGTTGTTTGAGAATGCATTCCTAGATGAATACATTCCAGAAGGGGCTGTGAAATACACCAAGCTGTTGATGCAGTATGCTGTTAAATATTGCGTTGGCATTATGTTGTCTTGAAAGGGTTGGTAAAGCTGATATCAAAACTGTAGTTGATGCCTACTGTATTTCATCCTTTTTGATTACATATCAAAATCATGAACCTTGAGGGATTATCCCCTTTCAGCGAAGCTTCTCCATTTTACACAAGATGGATATTTTTTAAAGTGAGACCCACCTTGGCTTTGCCCAGGGCCATGCCCACGAAAGTGAGCATGGCCCTGGGCAAAGCCTAGTCTCACTTTATGCAGTGGTCGGAATTTGTGGAGAATTTGCAGCATTCAATTGACAGGTTTGAAGGGCGATTTCCAGGTTCTCAATTAATTTTACTTTATAAAAAGGGGGCAAGTCATCTCACATTACGTTAATCTATCCCTCACCTGAAGATGGATAAAAAAGAAATTATATCTGTCATCATCCATCACGACAGATGTCTACACATTGCTGTAAAAACCTTGATAGTGGACAAAATGGCCGATTTTATGGCGATTTTCACATTCTCCTAGCACATTTTAATATATCAGTACGTTTTCTATGTAACTCGACTAAGCCTCTGCATGGAGAGCGCAATGTTAGTGACGTCATAGCATTAGTAACGTCATAGTCTGAGCGACGCCACTACGTCACTAAGCAACTTAGCAACCTCACCAAGTAAGTTTGCCATGTTGTTTTGATTTTGTGTTGGCAGTTTGCAGCCATAGTTTGCCGACAATATGAGCCATAGTTCGCCGTCAGTATCAGTCATAGTTCACCGTCAAGTTTGCTAAAGTTTGCCCTGATCAATGGCTCAAGTTTGCCGTTATCATTGGCTCAAGTTTGCTGTGATCATTGGCTAAAGTTCGCCGTGATCATTGGCTAAAGTTTGCCGTGTTCAAGGGCTCACTTTTTTCCAGGGAGGCTTCCAATTTTAAATGATATTACCAGACTAATACCAGATGTCATGAAAGGACAAAGAGTTTCATCTCCATTTTAAAGTAAAAGCCATTGCACACATTCAGATACTATGCCCTTCATCGTTTTGCTAAATCAACATATTTCCTATGTATTTTCAACCCGATTCTGGGAGAATTATTACACACAGCAGACAAGCCAGCACTAATGTGGCACGAGTAGTTACTGGCTAGAACTGTATCCATTCATTTGTATTGACCCCTGAGAAATGTTTTGAAGCAAAAGACCTGTAACCTTTTGGTCTCAATCTTCAATCTTCAATAATATATGTCAAATTCAATGATTACTTTCATCTGTTATTGCTAATTTCCTCTCAGGAATTGATAACATATTTAATTAAACACAGTGGGTAGGCTACTCATTTAAACGTGAACTGGGCGGAATGGTCTCGAAGGTTATAGGATTTTAAATTGAACAGGCCACATTAAAAACTTGCAATTTGACAATCATCAATTGAGGGTTTGAAAAGTAAAGAAAGAACCCTGGAAATTAAGTAGCAGTCAATACGGTTGGCCTTAACAGGAGAAGCAAAAATAGTTATGGGGGAGAGTGACATAATATGATTATCAAAGCTTTGCAGCAACTGTGCTACTATGTTTATCAAACTCACATAATAAAATTTTACCTTATTCTTTACATGGGATAAATCTCCAAAAGTATAATATTTCATTGTCAGCCAAGAGAGTCCATGTGCAGAGCTACCTCAGACAGTTGCTGACTTCACATCGCACATTTAATGTTATTGTAAAACGTTGGTTACATTGTATATGCAAACTTACTTTTAAAAAAAGGAAATTTTGTTTAAGATCAGCTTACTTTTAGTCCTTGAACACATATACTTCATAAATCTTTCTAGTCAGCCTGTTAATATCAAAAGAATAACAAATTATAAATAAAAAGTACTAAACCTAGAGCCTAAATGAAAAAAAACACTTAACACTCATGACACTCATACACACCTACAGCCATCAGTAGGCAGTCAGCCATACTGGGAATTGAGCCAGGCTCCATAGTAACCTACACATTAATTGGTTTTCAGAGCAGTACCAGAGAGCCCCTCCGAACGAACACACCTGCCCTCTCCTACCTATTCCTTCCCTACTCCTTAGCTTATATTGTCAAATGCACAATGCGTCTATTATCTGTTGGGCTATTCCTAGGATGGACTATGAGATGGTACTAACTGCTTTATTGTGGTGCAGTAACACACACCTGGACAATATCCAGAGCTGTTTTAATCGACCACATCCCCCACTTCTTTTTTGATTTCTCTATCAGAGAGTATGTGAGACCTTTTACCAACAGTGCCCACCCTATACACGCACATATGCACACACTCACACACTTTGCACTGATGGTTGTTATCTCACTCTATAAACCATGAACTTCTTTTTTACTTTCCACTTCCACTGAAAGTTGGCTCCATTGGGAGAATTTATAAGTGGACAGGGGGATATCTGATTTCCCTCAGAGTCTATATAGATCTTGTATGTTAGGGAGATGTACTGCACAGGCCTGCACAGAGCCGCCCTATGTCAATACTCTCCAGGGGAGGCCAGGCACTGTATTTCTATTTGTATTAACCGGAATCTCTTTGTTGTCCCATCTGGTGTTTCTATTTCAGTGGTCTTAAAAGCCAGCACATGTACGTTAGTTTTTACTCTTCATGGGTGGATTGTTTTTAGAGGGAGACCCCTTTAAGAGTTGCCAATGTACATTGGAAATATTATAAACCAGAGAAAAAAAAGAGTTCCGTGTTGTTTAATATTGGCCTTTCTTTAAAAAAATGATGTTTTTTATGCATCTAGAATCCAGTACCCTCTGTATTCAACAGGAAATGATATAATTCAGCTAAGGATACAAAGAAAATACAAAAATGGGCAAGTATAAAAACATGAGGCACTGCTGGAATTTACAGCTTCAAGCAGACCTGGTTCAGTATGGAGATTCAAACCAGCACCAGTGCATTACTGTACAACCTGCTGCAGCGTGACAGTTTGTCTGTTTTAGAGGAGGGGCTCAGGTGGAAGTGCAGGCTGGGTTGTGGAGATGACTATTACTCTAAGTCCTGTTGGAAAGCAGCAGTGTTCATTATAGATTTAGGTTGGGCTATGATAAAATCTCATGCTGATAATAGTTTTTTATTCTGTAGGACTTATTTTTTGTAACATGAATACTAGCGTTAAGAATTCAGTTCCAGCTCGAAGTCAACTTATAGGCAAGCTGGCTATTAGTTGGTGCATTCTAGACTTTATCTATTAGGGCTCAAAGACGCTGTGCCTTGCACACCTCTACACCTGGTAACTAGATTCACTGGTGCACCAATCCACTTAAGTCAGTAAGTCAGGGGTGGGTTTCAGGGTGGGAGGCTGTGGAGATTGAGTTGGTAGATAATAAAAGGGAGTTAGTAAGGAGCACTTTGGCCATGGTCGGCAGAAGGGGTTTATGTAATAGAGTTAATGGCAGATGGGGCAGGGCAGTATACAAGATAATGTGGAAGAAGAAGTGTAAGTAGTATAGTATGTATCGGAACGGGACTATAGTTAAGTACTGTTTATTACTCAATCGACCTGCAGCCAATCAGAGGCCTCCATTTGGTCACGTGACCCCCTCATTTGCATAATTACGTAATAGGCCACGCCCCCTCATTTGCATAATTACGTAATAGGCCGCGCCTCCTTGATCACCAGCCAATCAGGGGCCGCCATTTGGTCACGTGACCCCTCATTTGCATAATAGGCCACGCCCTCTTGATCACGTGACCCTCTCATTTGCATAATAAGCCACACCCTCTTGATCACCAGCCAATCAGAGGTCGCCATTTGGTCACGTGACCCCCTCATTTGCATAATAGGCCGCGCCCCCTTGATCACGTGACCCCTTCATTGGCATGATAGGCCACAACAACATCACGTGGCTATCTTTGTTTGTAAACAACACCACGTGGCTCTCTTTGTTTGTAAACAACACCACGCGGCTCTCTTGTTTGTAAATAACACCTACTAAGTTTAGTCATAGGTAGCAGTAGTGTTTGTAAATAACACCTACTAAGTTTTAGTCATAGGTGTCTAGAGCAGCAGCAGCATCTTCAGCAGCAGCAGCAGCAGCAGCCGCGTCATAGGTGTCTAGAGCAGCAGCCACGTCATAGATGACTAGTGCAGCAGCAGCAGCAGCATCTTCAGCAGCAGCAGCAGCGTCATAGGTGTCTAGAGCAGCAGCCGCAGTAGCAGCAGCGTCATAGGTGTCTAGAGCAGCGGCAGCAGCATCTTCAGCAGCAGCAGTAGCAGCAGCGGCAGCAGCAGTAGCAGCAGTAGCATCTTCAGCAGCAGTAGCAGCATCAACAGCATCTTCAGCAAAAGCAGCAGCAGCTGCGTCATAGGTGTCTAGAGCAGCGGCAGCAGCATCTTCAGCAGCAGCAGTAGCAGCAGCGGCAGCAGCATCTTCAGCCGCAGCAGCGTCATAGGTGTCTAGAGCAGCAGCCGCAGTAGCAGCAGCGTCATAGGTGTCTAGAGCAGCAGCCGCAGCAGCAGCAGCATCTTCAGTAGCAGCAGCGGCAGCAGCAGTAGCATCTTCAGCAGCAGTAGCAGCAGCAGCAGCAACATCTTCAGCATCAACAGCATCTTCAGCAAAAGCAACAGCCCGTAACTTAGCATCATGTGCATCAGCCATAGCCGTAACAGCGACACTGCGACTAGCATAAGCAAAACAGGCTATTTTTTTAGCAGCTGTACAAGCATTAATAGCATTAGCCCTAGCAGCAGCCGCAACAGCGACACTTTTAGCAGACGTTGCAGCATCAGTAGCAGCAGCATCGGTAGCAAGAGCGGAAACAGTAGCAAGAACATTAGCAGCACGAGCAGCAGCGGCGAGAGTAACAGCAGCGTTGTTAGCAGCATCGGCAACTTCGTATGCAGCATGTGTAGCACGAACAGCGATACGAGCTTCACGTTTTGCACGAGCAGCAGCAATAGCTGCAGAAGTAGCCATCACACTTTCCAGCCACCCGTACGAATCTTGATAAAAACCAACCTCCACCTTGCTACTTGTTAACTCATCAGTAAACATGGACGTCTCCTCGTGTGGTGTTGTCGCGGCTCTGTAGTAGTGTTGGGATTGCTCACATTCGGTAGAACGTAGAGTGATTCCTGATGACGCCATGCTGAAGGTGGTAGAAGAAGTGTGTGGGACCCATGTTTCACTCTCGCTTATGTACTAGGCTCCGAGATAAGCTTCTTAACTCAAGAGGAAAACTCTCACTAGGAAGGCGACCAGCTGTCTACCTGTGTAGGTGCGGGTTCGTTACATCTTTAATCCTGTTCGACCCCCCGAGGAAATAGATGAAAAAAACAAAAGACCATCTTTCAAGCACTCGAATCCGCAGTCAGTAGGAAGCTATAAGGAGCTTAACTTGTGTTTGATTTAAGCTGTCTACCACACGCACGCGCTTGTAGTCACAGCTAGAGTGGCAGACTTCCGTCCGCCCGCTGGCGCATGACAATCGACTTTAGACACCCCCTGTAGTTTTTTTTTTGTTTTTTTTGCATACACAGTTGACTAGCATCTTAATCTATTACCCAGCTATAAGCCCATATACATGTAACGCGCATTACTCCTCTTTATGGTAATTATCAGATCGATTTAAGGGTGGAAAAGGCTTAGGTGATTTAGGTCCCTCTCTAGCTGAAAACAGGCTTAGACCATAGCATGTAGGCAGCCGGCCGCGTTAAACACCCCCTGTAGGTTTTTTTTTGTATACACTCTCGATCCCCTCTCTAGGTGAAAACAAAGCTTAGAAGATGCGGTGATCCGGCCACCGGCTGGCGCGTCACACCTGTCGTTAATCACCCCCTGTAGGCTTTGTATACACTCTCGATCCCCTCTCTAGGTGAAAACAAAAGCTCCCTCCACGGGCTGGCGCGTCACACCTGTCGTTAAAACGCCCCCTGTAGTCTTAGTATACACAGTTGCCCCGCCTTATCTATTCACCAGCTATAAGCCCATATACGTGTACATGTGATTTTTGATACCCTCTCTGGAATAGGGTGGGGCTCAAGGTGAAAACAAGATTAGACCATTCGCTCTCTCAGCTATATAAAGAGCCTCAATTGTTCTTGCAACAGCACTTCACCACCGGTACACTATCAGTCACGAGGCAGATGTTTGCGGTATGGGTCATACAGGTTACCTACTAATAGCGGTTTGGTGAGTAGATCACTTTTTTTCCCCTAAAAAAAACAACAAAACCCCCCACTTATGACTCAGGTATGTATATGTAGCACTGTTAGTGTAAGTACACAGTAGAATCTACTGTACTATAGACTCAACCCTCTGAAGACGGTGGAGCGCGTTAATGCGCAGGTCTGTGTCGGCGTCACTTGTTTTTTATTCTTACTAAAAAAGAAAAAAAAGTCAGAAGTCAATCTACGACCTATCAAAGACAAATTTGTGATAAGTTCAAACTAAATAAGAGACAGTTTGAGCGTCTCTTAGTCGCTGTCAAAGATGCGAATAACGAACACGCTGAGGGCGGGGTTCAGGTCACGTATAGTTCCCCGCTCTTTCGTCAGATGGCGCCACAATAGGGGTTTTGTACATTCCTACGATGCTCGCGAACATTTCAACGCATAATGAGCTATATAGGCAACAAAGTGCGCTTCTGAATATATTAAAATATAAAAAACAATTCAATATTGTGTATTTCTGATAGAAATGAGGCAGTTTCTTTGAATACCAACTAAACTATAGCGAGATGAAAAATACCACACCATATCTAAGGCTTTATAAAAGATACATAGTCAGAAACTCTCGCCGAGTCGGCAATCTGAAAAACGGATCAACTCGTTTTGACTCGTTGTGCCACAAGGGCCCCCATCCAACGGGGGCCCTTTGAGGTCAGTCTGTCAAACCACAGTGATCCATGCTGCTTAACACTAGGCGTAATTAATTACGCCCATGTTGTGCAGCATCTAACCAACTGACAGTGTCAGTTGGTTGGCCCCTCTTTAGGGGCCACACAATAAATAAAGAATAGAGGCCTAAGGGAACGTTCACAAGCGTCTCCCCTTCCTACGGGGTGGGTGGGTCTTTGGGTTTAGTGACAAAACAGCGACATGTGAGTAGGAGTTTGCGTGTCAGCTCTCTTTTTTTTTCTTTTTTCTTCCAAGTCTACATATTATTTATGATTAAAAAATTTAAAAAAAAAAAAAACACGATAATATAGTGCGCTGATCAAAAACGGAATAGAAAAATAACCAAAATAGGTTGGGGAAATCTCTGCTATGTAGCTGATCGGTCGTTGTCACACGGTGCATAAAATTTTACTTTTTTTTAAGAAAATCTTTATTAGGACCACAGACGGGGCACATGTGTCACTTGTCGAATATAAGAGATACCAATGGGCCTTGTCGAATTTAAGAACTAGGTCTTGGCCATTGGCATTGTCTATTTTGAGAAGTAGTCTTGCCCGTCTTGCCCCTTGTCGCCAACTCCCAGCACCCCCTGTGTCTCTTTGTCCATATTGGCTAAAAACAGGACATTGTTGCCTTGGCTATTTTACCCCCCGTCTGGGGATCTTATTACTTAATCACCTCGTCTTGACCCTGTGGGGCAGTGGGTATATGGAATAACCGTGTCCAGGTGTACTCTATCTGACACATAACCGAAGGTTACTGAGTTATGTAATAATACCTGACCTATGAGGCCGCCAGTCAGTTTGCCGTGATTATTTTGACACACTCTCAGTTACTCGTAGGACATCTAATACATAATTAGACTCAGCATCATATAAGACAGTCTCGGCCACGCCGGCTGCATATCGGACCAGGGGGATAGTCTGGCAGCGACCCGCCACCCCGTCCACAAGCTGTGTACAGCACCCCGTTTCTCTTTGTCCATATTGGCTAAAAAACAGGGCATTGTTGACTTGGCTATTTTACCCGTCTGGGTGTTATTATTTAATCACCTCGTCTTGACCCTGTGGGGCAGCGGGTATATGGAATAACCGTGTCCAAGTGTACTCTATCTAACACAACACATAACCGAAGGTTGCTGAGTTATGTAATAATAACTGACCTATGAGGTCGCCAGTCAGTTTGCCGTGATTATTTTGACACACTCTCAGTTACTCGTAGGGAATCTAATACATAATTAGACTCAGCATCATATAAGACAGTCTCGGCCACGCCGGCTGCATATCGGACCAGGGAGATAGTCTGGCAGCGACCCGCCAGCCCGTCCACAAGCTGTGTACAGCACCCCGTGTCTCTTTGTCCATATTGGCTAAAAAACAGGTCATTGTTGACTTTGGCTATTTTACCCGTCTGGGTCTTATTATTTAAATCACCTCGTCTTGACCCTGTGGGGCAGTGGGTATATGGAATAACCGTGTCCAAGTGTACTCTATCTAACACATAACCAAAGTTTACTGAGTTATGTAATAATAACCGCCCTATGATCCTATGAAGTCGCCAGTCAGTTTGCCGTGATTATTTTGACATACTCTCAGTTACTCGTAGGGTATCTAATACATAATTCGACTCAGCATCATATAAGACAGTCTCGGCCGCGCCAGCCGCATATCGTACCAGAGGGATAGTCTGGCAGCAACCCGCCATCCCGTCCACAATCTGTGTACAGCAGTCTGGACCAGACCACCAACTCTGGGTATAGCATTCGGGATGACTGGAGCAAGACTGGATCTAACCCTTTAATAGTCGCATAGCGCTTTAATGTGCAGTGCCCGTTGTCGTCATAAGCCATGAATGCAGCACTCAGAGTTCCTCACCAGGGCTGCATGCATGCATACACTGACATATCGACAAAGGGCGTAGCGCATTAAAGCACTATGCTACTTTTAGCATTAAAGCGCTGAGGGGTTATTTTTTGATAGTGTACAACCAATATCTGTCTAATTAAACCCCTTATCAGTGCTGTTTTTTTTTCACATACAAAAGAATTAGGTAATGGCACTCCGCCATGTATTGGATAACCACTGCAGCACGACTCTGAAAAGCGGTGGCGGTGAATTTCCATTTACATCCTGAAAAGGGGGGCGGTCAGATGTCGTCAAGGCCCTGATAAGTAGGGCAGTTAAAATCATATGATTACATTGAGCTAATTTTCTTGCTGAAAGGAATGAATAATTGTATTTGTATAAAATTCACACCCACACACACACACACACACACACACCCACCCACACACACACAAACTCACACACACACCCACCCACCCACCCACACACACACAAACTCACACACACACCCACCACCCCCCCCACACACACACACACACACACACACACACACACAGACAGACAGACAGACAGACAGACAGACAGCACACAGGACACCTGATGACCTCCACACGATGACCTGATTGCCCTTCCTAAAACAAAAAAAAAAAAAAAAAAAACCCAACCCGATCTACCCACTCAACAGGGTTTCAGTGTAGAGCCTATTAGGGGTTTTTCTGATGCGTATATTATATTGAGATTGATTTTCAACTTTTGTGATAAGTGGTTGGTCCTTAAAAGGACCGTTTGGTAGAGAGGGTCGCAGGGACCTTGCTGCTGAAGCGGAGGGCGTGGTCATAACGCGTGGTAGTCCTGCAGCAGCTCCCCCAGCACGGCGGGCGGTAGACTTTCCCCGAGCTTGTACATATACCCATGTGAGGAGTGACATAGCGGGGCGTTCAGTTAGTACTGAGTCTATAGTCAAGGTCAAGTTCCACTCTCTAAACAGAGCTTTAGCGACTCCTTCATCTAGACTAGACCGCGCGCGCGATTTTTTTTGCTGAAGCAGCTAATCGATGGAAACGTAAAGAAGACGTACTCGATCAAAAACTGCTTCAGAGGCTTGTTATCAGGTATTATCAGTTAAATCAAAATATTTCAAAACATCCAGAAAAGCAGAATGACATGTCCTACAGGCTACAGCTGGGCACTGACGAGCAGACGCCGCTGACGTCATTTCAATCAGGTCGCAGCGCTTTTTAGACACCTTTTCTGTAGGACCCGTCTCATACCTTAGTATATAATACCGTAAACGCCGGGTGATTAGTATATCATCACATTGACAGTCACGGATCCACGAAGAGGCTGGATAAGCCACGAGCGGACCCGCGACTGCAATGCGACATAATCTTACCATGCGCTTTGTTTTGTTTTTGTTTCTATTTACAACAGCAAACATTTCAACAGCCTATTGTTTTTTTAAAATGATGAAAAATCGGCCCAAAAAAAAGTAAACATTTTAGAGCTAAATTTGTGGAGGATAGCCGGACATGCTGATGTCACTAGACCCCTAAATTCGATATGGTGACATGGTCATTTTCTTAAAAATCGATACGACGACACGGACACGGACATCTAAGTGACATGGGCCATGGGGCATTTCTTGAGTCCGACATGTGACATGGACCATAGTGACATGAGGAAAAAAAAATGTTCGTAGAGTGCATCAGAAAAAGTACCATTTCAAACCTAAGCATTTCGCCAAATTTTTTATTTTTTTTTTCTTGGATGGTACCCGGCTTTGCGGTGTCTGGGTCCTTAAAAATGTACCAGAATGCTCAAATTCGGGTTCTAAATATTTTCAAAAAAAGTTTTCTCCCTTAGTGACGTGTGACACGGGCATTTCTTAAATTCGACATACGGCTGCATGGGGAGGACCTACCCGTCAAGGGCCCCATGATGACTCATACCCGCCGCGTTCAGTCAATCAACCGAGATCTTTTTCTGTGGTGGTGTAGAAGGATCTCCCCCCTGAGGTTACAAAGTCACCTCTTTATTTAAGGGGCTACGAGCCGCAAAGTCGCTTTCGCAAAGTCGCAAGAAATATTCAAGTCAAAAAGTCAAATTCATCAACTATCAGTACAGTCGTTTGAAAGTCATCAAGTCACCGAAAAACTCCTCTACAGTCACCTCCGACTCGCCTCCTCCCTACCCCCCTAAAGGGGGGTAGAGAGGAAGCGATTCCCTAGAGATCAGATAATTTTTTTTTTTTTCTCCCGAGCAGACCCCAAAAGCCCCCCCTCCCCCCAAGTGCCCGCCCACCCCATAAATAGTGCCCCCCTCCCCCCCCTCCCCTCCCCATGCATCTTAAAGTGCCCCCCTCCCCCCCTCCCCTCCCCTCCCCCCTTATAGAAGCCTCCCATTGGCTAGTCCAAGTCATGTGACCAAAAGGGGGGCGTGGTCTGTCTATTGTCTATATTATGCAAATGAGGGAGGGGGTCAGGTCACGTGACCAAGGGGGTGTGGCCTATTTTCCAAATAAAGAGCGCTTCCGGTCACGTGACCAAGGGGGTGTGGTCCTATTATGCAAATGAGGGGGTCACGTGACCCATTATTATGCAAATGAGGGAGTCACGTGACCAAATGGAAGCCACTGATTGGCTGGTGATCAAAGGGGCGTAGTCTACTATGCAAATGAGGGGGTCACGTGATCAAGGGGGAGTGGCCTATTATGCAAATGAGGGGGTCACGTGACCAAATGGTGGCCCCTGATTGGCTGGTGATCAAGGGGGCGTGGCCTATTACGTAATTATGCAAATGAGGGGGCGTGGCCTATTACGTAATTATGCAAATGAGGGGGTCACGTGACCAAATGGAGGCCTCTGATTGGCTGCATGTCGATTGAGTAATAAACAGTAGTTAACTATAGTCCCGTTCCGATACATACTATACTACTAGTGTACTTGAATTAATGCACCATTTATGTCACCAATGCAATTACATGTAAGCATGGAATATTACATCAGATCTACATCAGGGGATCTCCCTTAACCCAAATATGAGCTGAACATAATGTCATTTATGTTTCTCCTCTACATGAATCATGCCAGAATCAGCTGTAGGAAGATCAAACATCAATGTGGAAAGATGGAATGAGAACTCATAAAAACTCAACTTGCATAAAAACTCCAATTAAAAACTGATTTATTTCCAGGGCATGGGTATCAATATGATCTATTTACATTTCAAGCAAAAAAAAAAAAATTTTCAACCCATCCAGCTGTACATGTTTATTTTTGGTAAGCAACAGGAATGAGTCTCTTCTATTATTGAAAAGCCCTTTCGAAGATGGCAGCCCAAAGGGAAATGATAGGGGAGGATTGATGACATTCGATCCATGCTCTCTATGGACACCCCTTTACTCTCTGAGAAACTTTTTAATGGAAGGTGGCCTTGAAGAGATGTTCTTTAGATGCTTGAAACTTTACCTAAGCACAGAAAACCGCCAATGTGCTTTTTTAAAACATGGTTCCTCCATTTTTGAATTCTACCTAATCCATTTTCATTCTTAACACTTCCCACATAAAACAGCAATTAGGCAGTAAAACAGATGAATAGATGTAGATTTTAAAAGATCATATCAAATAGGTTCTTGCCTCAGATTGCCTAAGATTCACCAAAACCCATAAAAAAAAAGAGTATTTGACACTCCAGTACTAAAGGAGTGAATCTTGTATGCAATCAAATGAAAGGCAATGCCAAGAAGAATTGAAAACATTTTGATCCAGTCTCTCTACAGACAGCACTTTTATTTTGGAAGAATATTTTTGAGAGAAGACATCCAAAAGGAGATGCTCCTGAGTATTCTCAACAGCATGCACAGTACAGTGTGCGGGAAGAAGGAAATCAATGAAGAAGAAATCAGAAATAAATTAGTTTGCAATATGACATTTCAAATCAGCAAGATCATGCAACCATCTTTCACTCACTGGCTGTGCACCTGTCTGCTTCCCTTGATGCATTTTTCCCTCATTTCATGTTGAAGACTAACTGACTGATCTCATAGCATATTTGCTGTCCGCAAAGGTCATTATTAACCAATCTGGAGCTTTTGGCTCCTGATGGTAAAGAATTAAACAGATCATACATTAGGGTTGTCAGTTTCATTAGGTGTTTTTGTGAAATCCAGTCAAGAGGACTAATAAGTTTGTCTTTGAGTCATCAATTTTGGAACCAACTGCAAGAAGATTAAATGTCAATGATGGAAGATGGAATAAGAAGTTAACACAGAGTGATCACCTCTCGTAAAAACACCAATTAAAAACTGATTTATTTACAGGAAATGGGTAGACATTAATCTGATGTTTTTACATTTGAAGCCAAACAGGGGTTATCAAACTCTTGAAAAACCATTTATCATTAACATATCACCAATTAGATGAGATTTATTTGATCTGAAATAAGCTGTAAGTAGATCAAGGGTCAATGTAGGAAGATGATTTCACACAGACTGATCACCTTTCATAAACACTTAAAAAAAAAAGAGATTTATTTGAGGAAAGTGAGTAGACAACAATCTGTATCTGTATATGAAACCAAAAAGGGGGAACCAAACTCACCAAAATATTTATCAGCGCTAGGATCAGATCGTATACAGTCTTAAGAGGATTGAGGGGGATTAATGAGAATTCAAGGTTACATCTCATAAAAACTAACTAAGTTAAAAACAAATTATTTGCAGGAAATTATTTGCAGGGGCACACACAAGAATTTTTGCATTGGAAGACAAAAAAGGTTTATCGTGCTAACCAAATGTCTATCATTAACACATTGCCAGGATGGATTGCAAGAAATCTTCAAAAAGTATTCAAAGGGAGCAAACTGCTTTCTGTAGCAAAAGGAATGCCATCAAATAAAAAGCCCTTTCAAAGATGGCCAGTCTTTCAACGATGGCAGAAGTGGATTCATGATATCTTGATCCAGGCTCTCCATGGGCGACACTTTCTAAGAAACCTTTCCAGAGGAAATGCTTTTCCAATGGCATGGCTGTATTCGTTGCTGGTAGCTTAGGGATTCACTAAGCATTTGAGGTAGTGTTCATGTTAGGAGACAGGTTTCTGGGGACGTTACAGGGAATAGGGAAATAGCTGCACTTCTCTATGTAAGGTGAGGCCCCCGGCCATGCAGAACCAACCTCCTTAGGGTTCTAATAGGGCTTAAAAGCAGCTGATACATCTGTTATCATGAGGGATATTGACTTGTTGTGTGGTGATACATATTTTCTTCAGAAAAAATATGTTGATTAGTGACAGAGGCCATGTTGATAGTTAAATTCAGAGTGCAGGGCCAACCATCCACATGCCATCTTCCTATGTAAAAACATTGTACCTGCTTTATCAACTGGAGTACCTATGAATGGGTATCTAGCTCTATTCACAAAGGGCACTTGTCATGCCCCTACTCACTGTCTTATACTCACTCACACAGTCCCCCTCCCAACCTGCTCTCACCCACTCCCTCCTTCTCTACCAAAGAGAAATATCCAAGTCATCCACGTAATTAACAGATACAACACAGGGCTATAAGCGAAGACAGCAAAACCTGCTGAATCTCAGCCCTTCACAAGACCTTAGTGAGGCCTCAATGTGCAGCCCAGAGCTGAAGTAGACACTATAGTGTAATGGTGCGAGGGAAAGAGAGGACATTCTCCCTGTGGTGTAATAGTGGACGATTGGTGGCAGAAGTTATGTGAGTAGAGTTGTGGCTGCTGTTGTAGATGTAACATGTTGTGTGTGCTGTAAGAAGTAATGAGAGTAGAGTTGGGGCTGCTGTTCACCTTGTTGTAATTGTAACATGTTGTGTGTGCTGTAAGGAGTAATTTGAGTAGAGTTGTGGCTGCTGTTGTAGATGTAACATGTTGTGTGTGCTGTAAGAAGTAATGAGAGTAGAGTTGGGGCTGCTGTTCACCTTGTTGTAATTGTAACATGTTGTGTGTGCTGTAAGGAGTAATTTGAGTAGAGTTGTGGCTGCTGTTGTAGATGTAACATGTTGTGTGTGCTGTAAGAAGTAATGTGAGTAGAGTTGCAGCTGCTGTTGTAGATGTAACATGTTGTGTGTGCTGTAAGAAGTAATGTGAGTAGAGTTGTGGCTGCTGTTGTAGATGTAACATGTTGTGTGTGCTGTAAGAAGTAATGTGAGTAGAGTTGCAGCTGCTGTTGTAGATGTAACATGTTGTGTGTGCTGTAAGAAGTAATGTGAGTAGAGTTGTGGCTGCTGTTCACCTTGTTGTAGATGTAACATGTTGTGTGTGCTGTAAGAGGTTATGTGAGTAGAGTTGTGGCTGCTGTTGTGGATGTAACATGTTGTGTGTACTGTAAGAAGTAATGTGAGTAGAGTTGTGGCTTCTGTTGTAGATGTAACATGTTGTGTGTGCTGTAAGAAGTAATGTGAGTAGAGTTGTGGCTTCTGTTGTAGATGTAATATGTTGTGTGTGCTGTAAGAAGTAATGTGAGTAGAGTTGTGGCTGCTGTTGTAGATGTAACATGTTGTGTGTACTGTAAGAAGTAATGTGAGTAGAGTTGTGGCTGCTGTTGTAGATGTAACATGTTGTGTGTGCTGTAAGAAGTAATGTGAGTAGAGTTGTGGCTGCTGTTGTAGATGTAACATGTTGTGTGTGCTGTAAGAAGTAATGTGAGTAGAGTTGTGGCTGCTGTTCTCCTTGTTGTAGTTGTAACATGTTGTGTGTGCTGTAATAAGTGATGTGAGTAGAGTTGCGGCTGCTGTTGTAGATGTAACATGTTGTGTGTGCTGTTAGAAGTAATGTGAGTAGAGTTGTGGCTGCTGTTCACATGTAGATGTAACATGTTGTGTGTGCTGTGAGAAGTAATGTGAGTAGAGTTGTGGCTGCTGTTGTAGATGTAACATGTTGTGTGTGCTGTTAGAAGTAATGTGAGTAGAGTTGTGGCTGCTGTTCACATGTAGATGTGACATGTTGTGTGTGCTGTAAGAAGTGATGTGAGTAGAGTTGCGGCTGCTGTTGTAGATGTAACATGTTGTGTGTGCTGTAAGAAGTAATGTGAGTAGAGTTGTGGCTGCTGTGCACCTTGTTGTAGATGTAATATGTTGTGTGTGCTGTAAGAAGTAATGTGAGTAGAGTTGTGGCTGCTGTGCACCTTGTTGTAGATGTAACATGTTGTGTGTGCTGCAGTTAGGATGCATCCAGATCTCACAGCCATTCATCCCTCCTTGTCCACCTCTCTACACCCATGTCCTGAATCTAGGCAGATTATCTTCTCTTGAATCTTGTATTCACTCAAAATATATATATTCAATAGTGTAGATTCCATGTATACAGTACTAAATGTGTCGCTCTCTGCAGGCCATCATCAATTGAAATAGGCAGTATAGTAGATGATCATCTTGTCCATGCAGAAGGAAAGTAAAAGCGGGTTGCAGTTTTACCATGCAACTGTTAAACTTCTTCCAATCATCAAAGTTGAAATATCAGTCACCATATTTCTTTATTTTGCTCAACTTGAAGATTGTTCTCTGTCAGGAGATTTAAATGCCAAGGTCTCGTCATGTCCATAACATAATCAATTTCATTATATCAGAGAGTTGGAAGGATAAACATTCGGTTTATTGCTTCAGGACCTGCAGGGGTTAAATTCTAAACTATAACCAAGTTATTCCTCTATTCTTGTTTATTTAGGTTTGCACCCATAACATTCTGAGCCCCAAACTCTGTAGGAATGTGACACTACTGCAGGCCACATGACATGACTCTGAGACCCGGATGTGTGTGGGTCGGGATGCAAATGAGGACCTGAGTATCAGTGCTCAGGCACTCTGTCCGGATTGAATTTGGATGTTTTCCTGAGAGCCATACATTTTGCCAGGATAAATAAAAGAAATTCAAATCAAATCAAACCAGAGCGGATATTGTGGGGCCTGCAAATGGAAGGAGATTGAGTAAGTGGGAGTAACCAGGAGTCCACTTGTTGCCTATTAGGGGCAGGGTCGTGGGGACATAATCACATAGATGCTTGGATTAAGGACTGCTACTGATGCTGCACCAAACTTTGTATGAGGCTCACATGACCCTTGGCAAAATATCATGGGTATCTGTTCAATATGAATGAAAAATATTCTTTTCTGTGGTCATAGGAACTTGAAACTGTTAGTGACCAGTAGTCCCTTATTTGAAAATAAGAACAATCTAAACGGAATTAACTTTGGATGCAGCAGGCCTCATATTACATGCTAACACTATATCTTCCCTCTGAGTATAACATAAAGATCGTGTTTCACCCATGGCTGGTAATGTAATGGTAGTGATGGAGGGAGGAATTGGGTCATATACACAGGTGAGGCGGTAGAAGGTAGGGTTGAATTAGCCACAAAGCTTTTGACTGTAGGCTCCCGGAGCAATCAACTAGACCTATCATCTAGTCAAAATTCTAATAATGTGAAATTTCTAGCTCGGCAATGACTAAATTATCCCCCGCCCGAAGAAAACTCGAGTAGCAGGAATCTGCAGCACAAGTCACAGAGATGATGTCACATTTAAATTCTGATTGGGTAATACAAGGACTGGATACATGAAACCAGAGGAGGGACTACCTCTCACCAAGTGTTTCCCCCTGGAGTATTTCAGACAGATGTATGCTGGCTACAAGGGGTCTTGTACCATATTCCACTCGTCTACTTCCCCTGAGCCCAACCACCATGTATCTGCCACAATCTGAATGCAGTACAAAATGAGATAAGTTGAGAAAGTATTCTTCCTGTAATGATGTAGGTACACTATCAAGATGCCGTAGGTGAAGTTGGAAGTGGATGGTTGTAGAAGATCTGTCAGTTAATCAGGAAAAAGACCTTAAAGAGTTCAAATGAAAAAGATGGTTGTAGTCTTTGAGACATTCATATTATGGTCATTAGTTTAAGCACTACACCTTGTCTAATAGTGTGTTCAAGGAATAGTTTACACATCTTGGTCCCAGTGATAAGTGGAAGGCAGCAGCAGTATTTGGATAATCCCTCCTGATCTATACTGGCGG
The DNA here is from genome assembly GCA_947462335.1 of Harmothoe impar. Lineage (NCBI taxonomy): Eukaryota > Metazoa > Annelida > Polychaeta > Phyllodocida > Polynoidae > Harmothoe > Harmothoe impar. The sequence continues at coordinate 67,673,731 of OX381714.1, forward strand.
ATGTAGGGGAGATTCTTAGATCTATAGCAGTTGCACTACAGTGTGGTGGGTGTGAATGACTGCATAAGCACAGTATAATATTTACAAATTGAAGGAAGAACAAATAATTTGGAGCCACATATCATATTTGGTTATGATGTATTTCTTAGAGCAGAATAGATTAGCATATATATTATGTCATGTTTGTATCTGTGGTGCCTAATGTTTAGCTCTTTTTTAAACTAAATATCTGTACACCTATATAATTTCCAAACATCCACTCGGAAATTTCCAGTTTAGACCTTTATTCCCACCACAGTTTAGACCTTTATACATTATGCCTACCACAGTGAATGATATTGGGTAGTCCTATTAATTTCCTTCGGGTCCCTTTATTGCCCTTTACACCCTTCAGGCACCAGGCCCCATAAGGACGAGCTGCCACCTGGTGAGGGCCTTTCTGGTAATTCTGCTGGTCCCCGGTGCCACCTGTGGCTGCTGCTGCTGTACACTGTGGCCACAGTGTACAGCAGCAGCAGCCACAAGTGGCACCGGGGACCAGGAGTTTTAGTAAATCTGCAGGAATCAAACTGACATCTTTTCTGCAGTTGTCAATACATGTATATCTCTGTATATAGTTGCAACCCTAATAGCCCTTGTCTGCAGAGAAACAGACACAAGATTTGTGATCTGCTGGATCACCAGTTGTTTTTTTCTGAAATAGGTTTCAGCCCATTCATGACATTATTGAGGTCATAATGGGCTTTATAATGGGCTTCATGATGTCACTGACATTGGCTCGTTTCAACTCACATGCCATTGTGCACATAAAGTGAAGGCACTGGTTAAGCCCATCAGCCAATTCTATTTGCGGGATTCAATGATGTGCTCTAGGTGATGCCATTGTGACAACAGAATGGGTGTGGCATTAAAGAATGGAAGTAATGGGGAGGGGCAAGGAGAGTGCTAGGAAGGGACAGGTTGGAGAACAAGAAAAAGAACATGAATAATAAGAAGCTGTATACCTTCACAAAAGATGTAAGACATCATGGACATTGTAGGTCCTAGAAAGAGATTAAAAAATCCCAAAACGGCAATGATTTAAACAAACTTAATTAACAGTTGACAAGAAGGCATTGGGGTTTAAGTTGAGAAGGAAATGGGAATTGTTAAGGGGCAAATGATTGAACAAACACTTACAAAATACTAGTATAGCCCAGTTTCTGGCAGGCAGAATATCAACATTTGACAATTACATTAGGCAACATTCTCAGTTGGTTATATGTGTTGCATACTCACATGTAGCTGGAAATGCTGATTTTGACAAAAATAATAAAGCACTCTAAAGTAGTGTAGTTAAAGATCCTCCAGCCCCCCACCTGTCTAATTATCCATCCTTCACTCTGCAACCCTGAACCCTTACACTTCCCCAGTGCAACATCCTGTCAATAGCTGACTTAGGTTAAGTGACGTGTGACCATCACTGCACGAAAAGTTGGATTGACATTACATTTACTTTCACGTAAACATTGTATTTACATATGTTTATGCAGATTTACGTGATATTGGTCTGAAAAAGTAAAATGATCTAAACGTGTCGTTTACGGACTCAGTTTACAACGGAACGTCCCTGTTTACGCAAATGTAAAATAAAGTAACTATCTAGTTTACGTGCTGATAAAGCCAAGTAAATCTCAATGTAAACCTCATGTTTACATGACATAAACCTCATATTTAAGCTACATAAACCTCATGTTAACATGATGTAAACCTCTTGTTTACATAATGTAAACCTCATGTTTATATGACATAAACCTCATATTTACTTGATGTAAATCCCATGTGATGAAAACCTCATGTTTATGAGATGTAAACCTCATGTTTACGTGATGTAAACCTCATGTTTAAGTGATGTAAAATCTCATGTTTACTTGACATGAATCCTAGAACAACCAGGGGTGTTTTTCCTGGGATGGTGGGGTATCTTTTATTCAGGGGATTAGGTATCCATCATTTGAAGATAGATTATCAAATATGATGCATTGTAGTCAGGCAGCTCTTCAGTAAGCAGGAGGTAGGTGCAGGCAGGAGGTGTGTTCCCATGGTCAGACAGCAGTGGACTGAGGAGCTCACACTGCACCCCCATTATATAGGGGGTGCAGTGTTGATCACGTGACTAGAACGAGACTAGCTCCTGATTGGCTGAGAGATCATTATTGCATTGACCACCATGGAGTGCACATAGGGAGGCATGAGGTTTACATCACGTAAACATGAGCTTTACATCACGTAAACAAGAGGTTTATGTCATGTAAACATGAGGTTTACATCATGTAAACAAGAGGTTTATGTCATGTAAACATGAGGTTTATGTCTGGACTGGTAGAACCGGGTAGGAAGGAATTGGGGGAGCTTGTACTGACCCTAGTGGTGAGCAGGGCCGGCTAAGAAGCATGGACACCAATCGGGGGAGTTAGGGGACTCTCATCCCATTATTATTCATTGTTTTGAAAGCATCTACAGGGATATATGCCGTAATTCTAATCAGGGGAGCTAGGGGACTCTCTTCCCGTTATTATTCATTATTTTGAAGGCATCTACAGGGGTATAGCCCATGATACTAATCAGGGGAGTTAGGGGACCTTCATCCCATTATTATTCATTATTTTGAAGGCATCTACAGGGGTATAGCCCGTGATACTAATCAGGGGAGTTAGGGGACTCTCATCCCGTTATTCTTTATTATTTTGAAGACATGTACAGGTGCAGGTAGCTGGGGGAGGGTTGTGGCGGTCTGTGTGGCACTATAGAGCCGCCAGGAGGTAGCATATGACACCTTGTAAGCGCCGTGGAGGTGCAGGTAGCTGGGGGACAGGTGTGGCGGTCTCTGTGGCGCTACAGGTCCGCCAGGAGGCAGTATAGAGTCCCTTCTCTGCGCCCTGGAGGGGCAGGTAGCTGTAGGCTGGCTCTGGGGACTTGTAGGGCGGGTAGGAAGCACTGGGGTGGCCGGCTACTGGTGCCCTGAGGCCGGCTACTGGAGCCCTGGGGCCGGGGAAACAGGTGAAATTGTAGAAAAATAACAATTTAAAATTCTCAGATAAAGACAAATGATATACCATTGAATGTAAAAATAGCCATGGATGACATGACCGATATCTATTTTGATGAATTAGGAATTATTATGAGTTATTGGGATTTACTAGGTCAGTAAATATGGCTTTGGGATTTACTGGGGTTCAAACAGGCTGGTAAATATGGCATTGGGATTTACCTAGATTTATCGAATTTAGTAAATATGGTCATGATTTACTGACAGTTCCATTTTTGTAAATCCATTAACTCGTGCAGTGCATAGTCAGGCTGACATGTAGCATTACATGGCAAATCAGGTGACCCATGTCTAATATGTGCGGGGCGATGGCCGTGCATCATAAAGATTGATCTGACAGAAAATCTTTAAATTTGTGGATCTAGTTACCAGAAAACATTCTGCTTTTGGGAAGAACTACAGTAAAGCTAGTAATGTAGGAACAGTTTGACAGGGCACCCTTTTTCACTTTCCCTGTGGTGCTGAGAATGTTTAAAACATATGTTGGTGAAGGTTTCAAGTAATATACTTGTCTCCTGATTCACACTTCTCTGTCACTAACTAACCCCTCATCCTCTGAAGCCACCTTTTTCTCTCAATGCCATTTTGTGCACAGGAATAAGTGCAAAGAAGTCGGAATAAGCAATTTCAAATCTACTTTAGTTTATTATTTAACACACTTCACATAATATTATCCTGCCTAAGCCAATGAAAAGAGATTCATAAATTATTTAACTTCGTCATGTATTGTCAATGGATGCTGTACATTATCCTTCCATTGTAAAACCTAATCCCCTTGGAATATTTAAAAAAAAGAGTATGCGCACAGTCATTATTGATGCGGCTTCATTTTCAAATGTTGGCATTTGCTCAGCATGGCAATGGTTCTTGTTGAGCAAGCACATAATTATTCAGGGAACGTGTTTGTTATGTTTTAAATTCAACCTGATTAGATTAGGAATGGGAAAACGACCTGTAGACAAGTATTTTATACCACTCCCGTGGTTTGAAGGACAACACAATGTTTTCATGTGCTATGCATTTTGCCATTATGATGCATGAATTCTGTTAACCTACCTCCCATATATTACTGGATACCATTTATAGATATTCAAATGGTATCAATTCGTTTGTAGGATAAATATGAAGAGAATGGAATTGTATGATATGGTGATGATGTTTTGTTAAATAAAAGTAGAATGTAGAAAAAAGCTGACAGAGTAAGAAAAGCTGTTTTGTAACATGGCCTCTCTATTTCAAGAATTATAAATAAACCTATTTTCAGAGCTGAAACTTCCCACATAGAACAGCAATTTGTCCTGCAATGCTAGTCCTGTTACTTCTGTAGCGATCCCAGAAATACTTAGAGTAATATTTGTCTTTTTCCATTAATTTTGGTTTTCCAGTTCTGATCCTTTTGCATCGATCGACAAGCATGAAGGGATGAAAAACCTGTGCATAAAGGGTATTGCCAGTCCCACATATCTGTATGTTAAATGCCTGGTGGTAAAATTAGTGGTATTGCACAATATTATAGCAACAGATAGGTCTCTCTCTCTAATGGGAATTGCACAGCATAAATAAACCCATTAGCAGGGGGAACTATATGGAGGGGAAAAGGCAAATATGAATGTGGAGTGATCACCTATCATAAACATAAACTGTAGTTAAAACAAATTATTTACATCAGGGAGTCAGCCCTCAAGCAGCTGTTTTTTCACTGAATTCCTTTTAAGGTTATCACGATTCAAAAAATGTCCAGGACATCCTCACTTTCCAAGGAGATAGATTGAATTCATTGGAAATGATATGCAAGAGTTAATTGCTGTACCAGAATAAACATGGCCTTCAAAAAAAGATGTTCCTACAGAGAAATACAGTGGCCCAGAAGGGCAAAAAGGATAGAAAAGTGAAAATTGCAAATCAAAAAGTGAAAAGTGAAAATCAAAAAGTGAAAAGTGAAATTCAAAAAGTGAAAATCAAAAAGTGAAAAGGGCAAATCAAAAAGTGAAAAGATTTTCACTTTTTGATTTTCACCTTCCACCTTTCACTTTTCTATCCATTTGGCTCTTCTGGGCCACTGGAGAGGAAACATCCCAATGCCAAAGAAGTAAACCTCCCCTGCCATCAAATGAAAATCTTGGTAAAGGAGGATTGATGACATTTTGATCCAGGCTCTCAGCAGAGGACAGTCATTCCTGAGAAGCATTTTGAAAGAAGGTGACCCAGAGGAGATGTTCCTCAGATGGCCCTGATGTGTTTGTTATTAATTTTTGCTGGATCCTGAGCTGTGGGATTCCTTGAGCAGGTGAGGCAGCTGACATGTTTGGAACGAACACTTAGGAGAACTAACCAGGATGATCCTTGTTCAGGTGGACGAGGGAATATATATGCAGGGACCAACTCCCTGGGAACCCAACACTGTAATAGATAGTAGAACCTGCATAGGGTACAGTTAATTTCTGAGTTATAAATGTATACGGTGGGCATTATAGTTATCTGTTGGAGTGAGTGAGAATATCTAATGTAAATAGATCATCAAAGACCATGTTTTACAGTAAAGAACACAGTAACAGGTATTTAAGTCCGCTAACCGTAAGAAAATCAGCTGTTGACATAATAGAAATCCAACTAGCAGGAAGAAGTCTTGAGGTTGCCAGTATTAAGCCATGGTACTTAACAACTACCGATGCTCAAGAGGAACACCTATTCTGGCTGTTGGTCCAAGGCCAAACAACTAGAGAGTAACTATTGGTGTGTTTGGACAAATGTTGCAGACAAGTTGTTACAAGTTTACTCCCACCTCAACAGGCCACACCCAGTTCCCCCATCTACCAACAGCCTGGCCCCTCTAGTCTACTCTGATAAGGCCAGGCTGCTCTTTTTTCACCTAAATATCTGCAACACACCTCTGGCCCTGTTTGTGGACACATTTAGGTTTTGTCCCCATAACATCATAGCTTCAAGCTCTTGAGGAATCTCATTCTGCTGCAGGCCACGTGAGAGGACTCGGAGACCAGGATGTGCACGGGTGAGGATGCAAATGACGCTCTGAGTGTCGGCTCACAGGCTCTTCTCCCAGATTAAATTGCGCTGGTTTCCTGAGAGCGGATATTGTGAGGCCTGGAAATGGAGGCAGATTGAGTTAGTTGGGAGTAACCTGGAGCCCACTTGGAACCTGCTTGGGGCTGGGTCATGGGGACATAATCACATAGATGCTTGGATTAAGGACCCCTACTGATCCTGCAAGAAGATTTGTATGAGGGTCACATGACCTATCCTGGAGGTGATGGCTGCTTAGGTTGCAGGTGTCAGTTCTGGGGGGAATATTTATGAAAACCCAATGTTTTATGGTGTTAGGGGAATTCGGAACAGACAGTCGCTAGTGATGACTAGAATAGCTCTCCATTTATTTGCATTTGTTTTTGTATGCAAGTTACCTTGGATGCAGTGGGCACACATATTAACACACCCAAACAGTTTAATACAATTCAATAAAGGACATCTGCTTCATTTCTAAATGGAAGAGGAAGGGGTTTCTAATATAAAAATCTTGACCTAAGGGACAAGGTTTCATATTGTTGTATTATTATTGACAAAGCCAAATGTGGCACTATGACCCCTAATACCAAGTATAGTCATGCTGATGTAAAACCCAATGTAATTTTCAAATGAGTGTCCACAGTGTGGAAATGATTATGACGTCACTTTTTGATAGAATGCTGAATCTTGAAGGAGGTATGGTACAACAAATTGTAATGTGTGACCACATATACACTGTTGATGAATATCTCCACTACCTCCTGTAGTCCTTATGGCAGCAACTGTCCCAGGGGGCAGCACAAGTAACAAGAGTAACGTCACACAGATCATATTGATATCTGATTGGATAACACAGGAACTGGATGCATGAACCCAGCGGAGGACAGCCTCACACCAAATGTTTCCCCCTGGAATAATTCACAGAGATGTATGGTGTCTACAAGGGGTAGCCAAATCCGCTCTTCACACATATCCCAGGACCTCAGTGTTCCTCACAACATCTCTGTCCTAATCTAACATCTTATGTGGCTGGAGCTAGAAGAGAAGGCTGAGTGTGCAGGCTATACCTTTGTTATTTTGCCTAACTCTAGCATCATTGTGACAGGAAAAAGTGCTACAGGCATTAAAAGAATTGGGGTGGCTAGGCTTGGCTTGGATTGAACTAAAAAGAAATCTAAAAGGAGAACAAATTTAGAATGAAATAAACCATTGGCAGTAAGGTAATTCGGCTCAAGTGGAGAAGGAAGTTGAAATTGTAAAAAAAGCTAATGAACAGCTGGGTTTGGCTTGAAATGAACATGACAAAAATGAAATGAAAAAAGCAATGAGGGATAAAAAAAAGTTGAAGCATTTACCAAATATTGAAGACAATGCCGACATTGAAGGTCAGTGGAAAGGATTAAGATATCTAAAAAGAGAGTAAATTTTAAATTGAATTAATCAACTGTTGGCAGTTAGGCAATTTGGCTTATTTTAAGGAGGAAGTTAAAATTATAAAGCGGTTTATGAGTGTGCAGAATGTCCTACAGCATTAAGATCACACGGATATCTCTTTCTGTTCTAACAGGGATTATATTTTTAGTTGTTTCAGCAGGGTAAGACCTTTATGACAGGGGGAACAATTATATCAAACAATATTGAGGAAATACCTTTAGGCATTGCAAGAGATATATGGGTTGACAACCAGAATGATTTAATTTTCTAGTGGTTTTTGGTATTGGAAAAACATTTCTCAGGGGATGGCTTCTGCAACAAACTTTCATTCATCTACCTTGGCCCCTGCCTAATAGTAATCCAAATCCAATTCCCTGCTGGTCTCTCTCTTAACCTCATGGCCCTTCCTCAGCACAGAAGGTCATGAGCTTCATGTCAATGCCTTACTTAGGTTAAGTGACGTGTGACCATAGTCAGACTGATATCTAACATTATGTGGCCGGTCGGACGGTACATGTGATGGTCGTCCACCAGCAAAAATTGCCCTGACAGAAAATCTGTATCTTGTTACTGAAACACATTCTGTTATTGACTGAGTGTACCATAAAGCTGGTGTTGTGGAAAATGTTCAATGTGAGCTGAAGGTCAATGGTAGGTGATACCATTCCATCTTCCAGCCCTGCCTTGCACAGGCCTACAATGGTTCAACCTTTCATCCTTTGCAGCCTCCTTTTACATAGGCTACAGGCACATTCTTTTTTTCAATATAGTTTAAAAGTGTTGTAATTGTTGAGCTGTCTCTGAGATTTCTTTAGACAAAAGAAGGTGAGACATCAATGCATGCTCCCCGGTCTTCACGTTTGCCATTACGGTCAGAATATCTACTAGAGTTTCTGATTTGAAACACATCACTGTATGCATTGAACATTGCCTAAGCCCACACTTTAATCACAGAACATGGTCCTTTACAAGAGGCATTTACCTGTTCTACCTTGAATGGAGGCTTAATATTTATCAGTCTGAACCATTCAGCTTAATTATGTGTAAGCCGATGATCTAATTTGTTAAGTGCATGATGCTTCTATTGGGGAAATTTAATCAATTATCTTTAAATGCAAGGGCTGCATAATTATCTGATATACTATTGTCATCATAATGCCTAGATTTAGCCTTTTATATCATAACATCTCAGTTAGCACAGCTGATTATATCCCGTATTTGGGCACATCTTTTTACACCCCTCATTTCATCATCGCTGTATGCTACTTTACATAAACTTCAATCAACAAGTCTGAGCCTTTAAGCTGTTCCTTTGACAAAAGTAGGAAGTCTTCATCTCGATAAACTGAAAGGCATCATGCGTTAAACCCTTTGATGCAGCACCATTGAACTCTTGCATTCCAAGAGGGAGCTATTTGCTGTTGGTGCATCATGCTCTGAAATAGATATTTTTTTATATTGCCAGACTTATATGAAGCTCAGAGCTCTTACACATATTTTACATCAGGAAAGGACAAAGGGTTTATTCCCAACTCTCAAATGCAATAGCCTTTGCACACCTTCAGATAACTGTGCCTTTCATCATTGTGCTAAGTCAACATATTGCCTATGTATTTTCAAACAGTCCATTATGCCGACTGTGACTTTAATGCTGTCTCCTTTCATTGAATTTGATATTAGTATTTTCTAAATTCAAGATACAGAATGCAATAAAGCTTGATAACTATATAACTTTAGTGTTAAGGGAGTACTATTACACACAGCAGACACGCCAGCACTAATGTAGCACACATGGAGCTGTATCCATGCATTTGTTTTTACTCCTGAAAAGGCAGAAGACCTGTAACCTTTTGGTCTTAATCTTCAATATTCAATAACATATGTCAAATTCAATGATCAATTTCAGCCGTTTTTGCTCATTTCCTTTCAGCAATAGATTACAGATTTAATTAATCACTGTGGGTAGGCTATTGAATTAAATGTGGACTGGGTGGCATGGTCTCAAAGGTTATAGGGTGTCCAATTTAGGAGGCCATGACAAAAAAACATGCAATTTGACAATCATCAGTTGAGGATTTGAAAAGTAAAGAAAGAATCCCAGAAATCAAGAAGGGGTCAACATTGCTCGCCTCCGCAGAAGAAACAAAAAAAGTTAAAAGGGAAAGTGACCTAATTTGATTATGTTTCAAAGCAACTGTACTACTATGCTTATCCAACTCACATGATAAATCTATACCTTATTCTTTACATGGGTTAAACTGTTCAGATCCATGCAAGAAATATTTGTCCTAAAGCATAATTATCAAGGGCTCCCACTATATGAAATGCCATAACAATATATCCCTTCTCCTACATCAAACCACCCTCCCCTCATTTACGTTCTGTTCTGTTATTCACACCATTCTCCATCTCCTCCAATATACTATAGGATATAAAGCTGTGACAGTTCATTATGGTTACGGTACAGACTAATTTCCTACACTCATCAGTCACTGTCATGCCTCACAATGTATGGGAATGATAAAAAGCCACTCTCACTGATCAAAAACTCAAACAACGTCCATTGACATGATGTATTTTAGTTGGGCAGATAAGCCTCATGGCTCATATGGAAACAGAATAGGTCTTTGTCTGGTGAATTCTATGCTTTAATAAACTTGCATACTATCACAAACATATTAGGGAGTGGTCATTTTTTAACAACAGGGGGGGGGCGATGGATTTTCGCGCGAGCGGGTCGGAATTTTTCAGGTACCCCCCGCGAGAGGGGTCAAACATTTTTTGGTCCCCCCCTCCAGGCAGGTTGAAATTGAGCGCGGCTGACCCCTTTGAGCTATAGTAACGTGCGGGCTTTTTCGCTAAATAGGGGTGTAATTTTTTTGTATCCCCCTCAAGAGGGGTCCAAATTTTTTTGGTCCCCCCTTCAAGGGGTCCACATTTTTTTGGTTCCCCCCCCCCCCAAATCCACCAACCCCCCCCCCCCCTGTAATTAAAAAATGACCACTCCCTTAGGCAAGTGAAAACAAACATAGCATCTTTATCTTTACTGAAGAGTTCTTCATTTTAATCAATATGAATGAGAAGAGCTGGGTACCGCTATCATACTGTGCAGGCCTATATATACATGTACTAATAATGACAGGATGATACACAGAGTTGACAATTTCAGTATAATATTTTCACCCATATTTTAACTGTAATATCCTTGATAGAATCCTGGAAACACCATTTCAACTTACAATATGACAATTTTAATTTTCAGTATGAAATACCATGATATTTAAAAAAAATTAAATGTCCTTGTGCAATATGGTGGTTGGCAGAGCCTGCTCTGTGCATGTGGTGCACATCTATGCAGATACACACCACTGCATTGCTGATATTGTGGCTTGATAGAGGCAGATCAGTTACAGATCCATTCAGACGACAAGGTAAGGGTGTGCAATGAATATATATATGGGTTATGATACTCTTTGTGGATGAATGGAGAAAATTCATCAGTATACATGTATGCACCGGGTCACCATGTCCTCTCATGGAAAATCTCTTCAGGTGGAGGTGCACCATTCACTGGAGATATCAGTAGGCTCCACTTCATGAATTATTGAGTGTGACTGGGCTATATACCCTGCACCTGGCACTGCCTAACCATAGTGGGAATAAGAGCAATAATATTTATCGCTGGTGAAACATGCTACCCCCCAAACTCCCCAGTGCCTCTAGCACGCCATCAAAAGCCCCTATCTATACATACTGTTATCATTGTAAGCATCCTGACTGTTCAGATAAAGGTGAAAACCACTAGTCCTAAACACCACTCACTATCGTTATTGTAGACTTGGGACTAAGAAAAGATAATCGATTAATGGCTGTATTGTAATAGTTTGGTACTTGGATGTTGAGAGCAGAGAGAGCAGAGAGAGCAGAGAGAGCAGGATGTGGTAGGTATTGAGATGGAGGAGGATAAGGGCCAACTCAGATTTATCTCAGGCTGCATTATAAATGCATCACCTGGAATAAGTTACATCCTATAAATATTGAACATATCGCCCACAAAACCAACTCCCATTACTGGCCACCAATCCTCTACTTATTTGCTGCACAGGCAGGTGTCACGGAGGTCCCGTCTGGTGGGACTACTGAAGGGCTGACATTCAGCAGTTTGGTTTATAGCTGTGTGTTATATCTGTTAATCACACATGTAGATGATTATGATACTTACCTCTACACTAGTGGGTACAGGAGGGGGGTGTAGAAGTGTGTACACAGGTGTTTATGTCCATAGCACTGTTGGCTGACCGAGTACAGGCCACCATCTTGTCCCCCTTGGGAGAAATGAGTGTAAAAACCTATGCTTCCTCAATATGGTTTGCTGACTAAAAGAAACTAGTTCAAATTTAAACGAAACAAGATTTGTCCTGATTGATCTCATTGAAAATCACTGCCTGAATTTGAAGTGATGAAAAATGATGAAATACACAGTTTAAAGAATAGTTCTGTGTTCTGCTGGGCACATGGCACTGCAGCAGACCTGTTAAATCCATATAGAGGGGCAATGGACATGTTGTGCCACCAGTTATGGCTCTTTAGAAATGGATATGTGCCCAGGGAGGAGGTGAGGGGAGAGGTTGAGTGCCAATAGGGCAGAGTCATTACAATCCTGTCTCAATACAAGAAATAAGACTCCTTCTCTGTAGGAAGGTGCTCTGCCTCACAAGTACCCCCTATACAGAAGGAGTAGATGCCCATCTGTATGTATTTATACACCAACTCAGTGCTCTGTAGAGTAAGACCTGAACCTGGTTACTTGTGATGGGATTTTACATACTTATGCATTATGTGAAATTCTCATTAGAGAAGGAAAGATAGATAGAGATGGTTATCATAGAATGATGTATTTATAATACTGACTGCCATCACAAATATAATAAAGACCTTTTGATATTGCATAAGGATTTCCATGCCTGTGCAAAAGATACTTTAGTAGTGACTAGGGTAGCTGCTTAGGTTACAGGTGTCAGTTCTGGGGGGAATATTTATAAAACCCCAATATTTTATAGTGTTAGGGGAATTCAGAACAGTCATTTGCTTGTGGTGACTAGGGTAGAACCATTTCTTTGCAACTTATGAATATGATTTCCTTTTTATTAAAGCTACCTTTGATGCAGAATACACATCCAATATAAAGAACTTCACTTTGTAATGCAGGAGAAAGGGTTAAAAGCATCCTTACCTAAGTGACAAGGTTTTATATCCTATCGCTGTGTTTTATTAAGAAAGCCAGATGTGGCCCAATGACATTGTACCTATATATCACCAGGTATGGTCACACTGATGTAAAACACAATATAATACAAAGGGACCTCCACTAAGTGGAAATAATTATAAGTTCACAGAAGAATGTTGAATCTCCTTTGGATCTAGTATCTTCCAGTAAAGTGTAACCAAATCCATACTGTTGGTGCACAGATCCACTACCTCCTGTAGTCCTTATAGCAGCAACTGTCACAGGGGGCAGCACAAGGAACAAGAGTAACATTGCTGGCTGGAGCTTAAAGAGAAGACTGATTATGCCTTCCCCCCAAAGATAAGTGAGGAGTGTGTAGACTTTACTATAGTTTTTTTTACAACTAGTTATTTGTTATTTTGTTTATTTGCCCTGCAATTAAAAAGGGGTGGCCGAATCCACCCTTTTTACACATACCCCGGTACCTCTGAACTCCTCACAACATGACTGCACCTATCTGACATATTATGTGGCTGGAGCAAGAAGAGAAGGGTGATTATTCCGTACACTTAAAGATGGTTCAGGAGTATGCAGGATATCATTTTTTTCGCCAATCTTTGTTTGTTTGTCATTTCATTTATTTACCCTGCAATTACATAGGGCCAGGCCCTGTTCCAACCAGCCTACAGCATCATTGTGACAAGAATAAGTACTACAGGCATTGATAGATGGAAGAATTGGGGTGGCTGGGCTTGGCTGGGAATGAAATGACAACTAATAAAGAAGAAGAATAAGGTATAAAATAGGTTGGTGAGTTTACTGAAAGATTGGTTAGTAGCTAATTTGGGGTCGATTTATATTTTTCAGTTTTTCAAGGTAATTGTGTTCACAATGTCCATATTTATAAATATGTGTGTAGTTTTTAAATCATTCTGATACTTGTAAATGCATAAAATATAGGGAAAAACCAGGTCTAGGGACCCCTTTTTCTAATAGAGTCGGGTCCCCTGACCTATTCTGACCATGATTTGCTCTACTTTTTATGAATTTACAAGTATCAGAGTAGTTTAAAAAGCTACACACATATTCATTTGGACATTATGAACATAAATACATTGAAAAACTGAAAAACTGAAATTGACCACAAGTTAGCTCCTAACCAATCTTGAATATGGAAACAGATGTAGACACTGAGGGCCAGGGGAAAAGAATAAGAAATCTAAAAAAAGAACCAGTTTAAAATGGAATTTAATCAACTGTTTGCAGAAAGGTTATTCAGCTTAAGTAAAGGAGGAAGTTGAAATTGACCTCTTTGTTCATCAATTGTTAATCAATTACTACTAATGTTTAGTCCCATTTGTTGCCCTACAACATGTAGATCACGTGGAGGACTCTCTCTGCTCTAAAAGAGCTAGTATTCTTAATTGTTTTAGTTGGGTAAACACACATCTTAGTGAATAATTATATCAAAAAATATTGAGGAAAAACCTTTAGGCATGAAAAAGGATATTGGTTGAAAACTTATACAAGAATTATTTAATTTACTAATGGTTTTTGGTATAGCAAAAACGTGTCTCATGGCATGACCACTGCAACAAACTCTCATTCGTCTACCTCAGCCTCTGCCTAATAGCAATCCAAATCCGATTCCCCACTAGTCTACCCCTTATCCTCACTGCCCTTCCTCAGCACAGAATGTCATGAGCAGCATGTCAATAGCTCACTTTGGTAAAGTGACGTGTGACCATAGGCTGACATCTTATATTACATGGCCGGTCAGACGGGACATGTGATGGCCATCCACCGGCAAAGATTGCTCTAGCATAAAATCTTTAAACATCTGTATCTTGTTACTGGAATCAATGTTTGCATATCGGTCATCATGTTTGTCCTTCAGCTCAGGACAGCAGAATATGAATCTACTTCAGTTTCTGATTTGAAACACATCACTGTCTGCATTGCATATTGCCTAAGCCAATAAAAGATGATATTTAAATGGAGGCGAAATAATTATTAGTCCAAACCTTTCAGCTTAATTATGTGTAAGGGGAATATCTAATCTGCTAAGTGCATGATGCTTCCATGAGGGAAATTATATCATGTCCCTTAAACACAGCATGCGCCGCACGATTATTTGATATACTATTGTCATCAGGATGCCTGGATGTAGCCTTTTTGAGTTTCTCAATTTTAGCTCTCTGCAGCTGATTATAACCCATATTTGGGCATGTCTTTTATGACCCCTCATTTCATCATCAACAAGACTGAGTCATTAAGCTGTTCCTTTGACAAAACAGGTAATACTCATTTCCATGTACCAGCTCTTTATAACAGGCCATAGTAAAAACATGCAATTTAACAATTATCAGAAAAATAAAGAAAGACCCCTCAAAATTCAATAGTAGTCAATATTTCTGGCCTCAACAGGAGATGCAAAAAAAGTGAGAGACTTTGCTTATAAAACTTACATAGCAAAATTATACTTTATTCTAAACAAGCATTAAATGATTCAAGCCATGCAAGCCGTATTTATCAAAAAGTATAAATACCAATCGGCTCACACCATATGAAATGCTATAACAAGATATCCCTTCCCCTCCATCAAACTGCCCTCCCCTTGTTTACGTTCTGTTCTGTTATTCTCACAATCATCCGTCTCCTCGCATATACTATAGGATATAAAGCTGTGACAGTTTATTATGGTTACAGTGCAGACTAATTTCCGATACTCATCAGTCACTGTCATGCCTCACAATGTATGGGAATGATAAAAAACCCACTCTCACTGATCAAAAACACCATTTCCGTATAGATACAATGTATAATAGTTGGGAAGATAAGCCTTATGGATCATATTGAAAGAGAATAGGTCTTTGTTTAATAAATTCTATGCTTCAACAAACTTGCATACTATCACAAAGGTTTTAGGTGAGTTTAGTTCCATACTATGAAGGTCTATACATGTACTAGAGATGACAAGATTATATGCTAAGTCACCAATTTCAGTATAATATTTTCACCAATATTTAAACTGCAGTATCATTGAAGATGCCCTGAACAAATTATACCAACTTACAATATGACCATTTTAACTCTCAGAATGATATACCATGACAACTAATTTGTATAAAACTGTTGCTTTATTAGATTCCTTATGCATTTACAATATGGTGGCCTACAGAGGCTGCTCTGTGACTGCTGTACAACTATTCAGGTGGCAAGATACAGGGGCATGCACTGAATATCAGGATCATGATACTCTTTGCGGAGGGATAAGGAATGGACACACTACATGTATACACATGGCCACACTGCCCTTTCATACATATGGAGAACCTCTTCAGGTGGAGGTCTATTGTTCACTGCTGTCGTTGTAGGAGTTCAGTAGCCGGGCTGTCATGAAATATTAAGTGTGCCCGGGCTGTATTCTCCGGGCAGCATCTAACCATCTTGGGAATAAGAGCAACAATATTTATCCCCTGATGAAAAATGCTCCCCCCCCCATTACTCCCAACTGCCACTAGCACACCACCGACAGCTCCAAACTAAATACACTGTTATCATTAAAGAAGTTTCAAGACAAGGTTTCCCTATCAACAAAACTAGATGGGCGCCAATATTATTGTATTTAAATTACCAGGTATGATCTTATGGTTGTTGGAAAAGAAACATTAAATTAGCAAATAAGTATCTGCCTCCACTGAGTGGGAGTAGAAGGGTGTATTTATCTCTACCCATGATGGATAGTCATGTTCTGGTGGCCTAATCAGTTAATCAACATACCACTTTAGTGGATACAACACAATATAGATCTGATACAGTAAACCTTGGTTCGTGGACGAGGCACTGGTGTGTCCCAACACTACATTCCTTCTGACACAAGTAGGTGCGTTTTTTGCCGCCCCAGGCTTGTGACAGGTCATGTGATACTAAATGCTTTGTTCTCATTGGCTGAGGGGGGATTCAGGTCAAGTCCCTTCTCTTTTATTTTTTCTACACTTTTAAATGATTAATTGTATATTTTTAAATGGTTTGACGGAATATCAAGTCGGGTAGGCTTAAGCACTGATCCTCGTATTTCACAAAAGCTGAATAACTAGCCCCCGTATTTCCTCAAACCTCTGTATTTCGCGAAAACTTCACTTCTGGTCTGGCGCAAGGATACCTGAGGTCAGCGGTTCAAGATCCCCAACAGAATCTTCCAGAGCAAGTCTGGCCGAGATGGCCGAGTGGTTAGCGCGCTCGCCTTCCACTGCCGCGGCCTTCCACTGCCGCGGCCCGGGTTCAATTCCCGGACGATGCGCGACGTTTTCGTGACAAATTCGTCGTCATGATACTTTTTTTCATGGGTCGTTTTTAGCTTTAAAATCGAGTTATATTGAAAGAAACATAGCGCATGGAAGAGAAAAGATCCTATATTTGGACGTACAATAGATGAATTAGGCCCTAGCCCCCCAGAAAATTTGGTTGAGGCTTGTCAACTTGATGGATCGGCGAAAAAATGGATCGTAAAATTTTCCCATAGAGAAACAGTGGCGCCGAAATCTAGACTGGCGTGCGAAAACACGGGCGGTATGATCAGTCTTCAAGCATATTCCTCTGCTCTGAGAGTGGGGCAATTATTTTTCGAGCGACGATATATTTTTCCATTTTTCGGCGATTTAACGCAACTTATACTTCTATCGTCTTTTTTTTAAAAGAAATTAACATATTACAATGGACAACAAGGCCTAATTTGAACAAATAAAGACGATTTAAGCGATCCAAGGGGGGGGCCTATTTTTTTGGCGCAGGCGCACAGACCGGAAGTGAGTATCGAGCAAGGTGTCATGGCGGCGTTAGGACGTGTTTGGAGACGATTCAGGTCAATAAAATGTCTTTTTCTCCGTTATTAGGTCACAAATACATTTAAAAATAAATACAGGATCAGTTTAAGTTGTGTATTTCCCCTCCAGATTGACATTTCAAGGCCCTGTATTTCGTTTCAACCATTATAAAGGGTTTCAACGAAATAGGGTGCCTTTCAATGTCAATCTGTCGGGCAAATACAAAACTTAAACAAATCCTGTATACTTATTCTTTATCAGATTATACTGTGAATAGTGTAGATGTGTGCCTTAGCTTTTTTCACAGAAAACAATCTTGACTGGTGGCTGACTGTTAGTCATAGTTAGCCTGTTCAGGATTGCTGGGGTTTTTTTCACATAGGGTCCATGTCATTTGGCCCTATAGTCGCTATGTCAGGGGGATGGAGCTATTTTGGTAAGATCAGATTGTGTTTTTCCTATCTATGTTAACCTTTGCACCACTAGACAACTCATGTGTTACCTAGATCAGTCTTTTATACCAAATCTTATTATTGTGTCACCACATCCATGCTGATAGATGCCTCAATTACCCCAAACCCAGTAATTAGGAAACTAAAGCCAACGTAGCTGAAATTGACAACAGGGAGCAGGGAGAGTCATATATGAGTGATATGAAATAAACTTTTTTAATTCTGATTTGATGACACATGATATATGAACCGAGTGGGGCATCAATGCGCTGTTTTAGAATAGTTCTGTTAGGAAGACTGAATGAGGTATGACATGAATTTGATGGCTCCATCTAATATTGGGAAGAGTGTGCAGTTATTTTGGTCCTTACCTGCCATTGGCAGACACAGCTGCACTATAGTCATAGGCTATATTTACTATGGTTGTTAGTCTCAACCCAATACAGAATATACTTTGTCCAATAGTGTGAATAAGGTAAGGTTCACACATAGGAACCAGTGGTGGAAGTATGTAAGGAGGACAAAGCGGCAGCAGGATGGGATAATGCTGCCTTATCTGCCAATTACAGGCAGTGTCAGCTGACTGGTGGGTAGCGACACAGTGGGTAGGACCGTCTATGATATGGGCTTAGGGAGATTCTGGTGTATCATTGATTGTGTAGTGGTTCAGCTTCTGTTAATGGATGCACGAACTGGAGATGAACTGGCAATACAGGCTGATTAGTAAGAGAGTAAGAGAAATGTTATTCTTTAAAAATGTAAATTGCAATGACGTCCAATGGTAACACACTGTGATTTGATAACCAATTTTACCTCCTCTTTGTATACAACTAACATAACAATGAACTGTTCCTGTTATATTTCCAGTTAAGCTATGTTATGCAACCTCTCCCTATTTTCACAAGTAGACTAATATATTACTGAGTGAGTTCCAGTTCTTTCCTCTTCTGTATTAATACCCTACAGGCCCAATTAATGCTGTGTACACCCTACAGTCCAATACTACAGTCCTGCAGGTCCCATCTGATTCCTTTAGGCCCCATATCCCCCTGTATGTCCCTCAGGCACCTGGCTCCATGAGGATGCGCTGCCACCTGGTGAGGGCCTCCCTCATTAAGGGTAATCCTGCTGGTTTCTGCTGCCACCTGGTGAGGGCCTCCCTCATTGAGGGTAATCCTGCTGGTTTCTGCTGCCACCTGGTGAGGGCCTCCCTCATTGAGGGTAATCCTGCTGGTCTCTGCTGCCACCTGGTGAGGGCCTCCCTTATTAAGGGTAATCCTGCTGGTTTCTGCTGCCACCTGGTGAGGGCCTCCCTCATTAAGGGTAATTCTGCTGGTTTCCGCTGCCACCTGGTGAGGGCCTCCCTCATTAAGGGTAATTCTGCTGGTCTCTGCTGCCACCTGGTGAGGGCCTCCCTTATTAAGGGTAATCCTGCTGGTCTCTGCTGCCACCTGGTGAGGGCCTCCCTCATTGAGGGTAATTCTGCTGGTTTCTGCTGCCACCTGGTGAGGGCCTCCCTTATTAAGGGTAATTCTGCTGGTTTCTGCTGCCACCTGGTGAGGGCCTCCCTCATTGAGGGTAATTCTGCTGGTTTCTGCTGCCACCTGGTGAGGGCCTCCCTCATTGAGGGTAATCCTGCTGGTCTCTGCTGCCACCTGGTGAGGGCCTCCCTTATTAAGGGTAATCCTGCTGGTTTCTGCTGCCACCTGGTGAGGGCCTCCCTCATTGAGGGTAATTGTGCTGGTTTCTGCTGCCACCTGGTGAGGGCCTCCCTCATTAAGGGTACTTCTGCTGGTCTCTGCTGCCACCTGGTGAGGGCCTCCCTCATTAAGGGTAATTCTGCTGGTCTCTGCTGCCACCTGGTGAGGGCCTCCCTTATTAAGGGTAATCCTGCTGGTTTCTGCTGCCACCTGGTGAGGGCCTCCCTCATTGAGGGTAATCCTGCTGGTCCCTGGTGCCACCCGTGGCTGCCGCTGTTGTACACTCTGCCCACCAGGTGGGGTGCAGATGCAGCAGATGAGGTCAGGAGGTTAGGGACCATAGTAAAGGGAAGATGGAAATAGAAACTGGGGCAATCTAACGATACCTTAGAGAACGGGTATCCAACATTGTGCATTAGCTTTGTAGCCATGACTATGCATGGACTATGGATACTGATATATCCATATATATGTCGATCATAGCAGTATACATCTCTCAGGGATATACCTGTATGGTGTCCTGAATAGTGTTTATTCTGTGTGTATAGGGCTACATATCCTCGGACATCTTGGGAGTGAGGGCTTACATATTGCAGTGGTCCCCGGTGCCACCTATTGCTGCTGCTGTTGTACACTCTTTCCACCAGGTCAGGTGAAGGTGCAGCAGGTGGGGTCTGTAGCTTAGGGACAGAGAGAAGGGGGGGGGCAGTGGTATTGAGTGTAGTGAAGATGAAAACTGCGGCAATGTCAAGATACCCTAGAGAACTGGTGCTCTACATTATGTATTGCAGTGGCTTTGTAGCCATGATTATGCATGGACGATGGGTACTGATATATGCAAATCTGCGGGTCATTTTAATATAGCAGTTAATAATTCTCTTAGGGTAACTATAATTGGGAGTAGAAACAGGTAGTATGATGTACTAGCTTAGCCAGGAGCGGCATAGGTCAGCGGGCTACACCTGTATGGTGTCCTGAGGCCCAAAAAGAAAAGAGTGTTTCAGGTTACAAAGTCTGAAAATCTAGGTAGGGTAGGTCGGATTTCTTTTTTTTTATTACTATTATTTTTTTTTCACTTTGGCATGAAAAGTACCCCAAAACTGACTCGCAAGCTTCAGCGCTGACTCGTTGACAACTGTGTTGACTCGTGGACTATCAAATTGACTCTGAAATAGCCCCACAATTTTTTTATAAAGACAGATTGATCCCATGGCACGAAAAATACCAAAAAATGCACTCACAAACTTCAGCGCTGACTCGCCAACACTGGCGGGACTTGTGGACCATCAAATTGACTCTGCAATAGCCCCAAAATTACTTAAAATATACATATTTTTTTCAAAGTTGGATAAAAATGTTTAGGGTTGACCCTGTTTCGCTAGGTAGGGTCTGAAACACACCTTTTCTTTTTTTTGGCCTGAGCAGTGTCGATGCTTTGTAGTAAGGCTTCACATCCTAGAGCATCTTTGGAGTGAGGGCAGGATATCCAGGGGCCTTACATATTGCAGTGCACTGCGCTACTACCCTGGTCTCCTCCTATGATAATTCATTATTTACACTGCCATCAGCAACATGATGGGGTCACTCGGGTTAGAAGAGATATATCTGGCTCACACATCCAGTGTCTTACATGTTAAAGTGGATCTGCAGCAATGAGCAAGTCACAGGCTACAAGTTTCTCAATGCTCTTACTGTCAGAATGGTTATATCCTCATAATGCAGCACCCCAGAGGAAGAGTTGTCTGACATTCATGACATAATATATGACAAAATGGGATGTCACTGAGACTTTTATTTGTTCTGTGGATATAAATTGAAGGCACTGGATACAGGAAGACATGATGGCCTGTGTTGGTTTTCATGTATTTTATTGGGTAAAAGATAACAAACACAAAAGTAGATGCATAATCATAGCTTAGGCGCATTGTCTTGCTTTAGCTAGATCCCATGTCATTTCATTTTTTGTAATTGATTGTTGGTTATGGCATAACACAGTTCTATACAGTAATATTAAGGGATCAGAAAATTGAATAAAAAAGAAGTTGCATTTGTGATTAATATTTCATAATTTAATTTTCTACCCTGCGTCCTGATAACATCCACATCAGCAGATGAAGCATGTTATATAATAGCATGGTACATATTTACAGCAGATATATTATAATGATAATTAAATCGTATGAATCATTTTGAGGAAAGAACAGTTCTAGGAAAACTCCAGTGCACCAAACGCTCACTTACCTACTTCTGCCCCTTCCTTACAGTGTTCCAAATCATGGTATTCACAGTCTCCACATTTCATTCCTCCACTCCACCACAACTTGACTGACTCAACACAGAATGTTATGAGCATAATGTCAATAGCTAAGTGCTGTGTGACCATATTGAGACTAACATCTAGCGTTAGATGACCAGTAGGGCAGGACATGTCCATTATGATATTGGGGTGGGCCATCCACCAGCAAAGATTGCTCTGACAGAAAATCTTTAGACATCTGTATCTAGTTACTGTACTAGATTGCATTATTGACCAAGTCTACCACATAAAGTGGACCTTATGCCATCTTTGGTAATGTAGAATAGGTATGATGTAACCTGTTATCTCTGTTTGTAGTGGTAAACTTGTGCTTAAAAACCTCTCCATCCGCAACATAGGTTTGATCTCAACTTGCAGTAGTTTCTCTCTTTGTAGTTAAAGGGAGTGCTCTATGATAGCTGTTATAGAGCTTGGTGTGAGTTGACTCTGATTTGATTTGTTGTTCATCTCCTCATCCTGCACGCCCAGTTTGTATACTTCAGATCTAGTTGTACCCTTATGTGTGTCAGTTATTTGTTTTGTGTGCAGCCTAGTCTTATAACAATATGCAAATCTACTTTAGCTTTTGATTTCAATCACATCACTACCTGAGCCAGTATTAAGGGACGAGAAAACAGCTCATTCTAATTCCTCTTGCAAAACCTATTAGAATACAGCTCAGGGTGACATTTAAAATTATGCATCTATGCATCACGATAACTTTCATGTTCACTTTGTTAAATAATGATAATTCCCTAAGGTAAAAACAATTTCTATTCAAAAAGGGATAATATAATGCAACTGGTGATTCTTAAACAATAAATAGGCAAGTTTAAATACACAAGGCACTAATTGAATTCCCACCATGTGGGTCGGTCAGCATGAGGGCACACATCAGCCTCCTGTTAGGTATGGAGATTAGGACCGGGGGCAGACACCCATGTATAGTTAAACAGGCTCTGACAGGGTGACACTGTTAGGTGTGGAGATGAGGACCGGGGCAGACACCCATGTATGGTTAAACAGGCTCTGACAGGGTGACACTGTTTCTATTTGTGGAGAGCAGCTCAGGGCACCAGTTCTAGCTGTGCACTGAGTCAGTGGGAGGTGCCCATGTAGAAGGGGGAAGGTGGCTACAGTTGTCACCTGCTCCCCTTTATTCTGGTCTTTATACATTAAGGCTCTCACACCCTGTGTCCTCAACACTGATACACCTAGTAATTAAATTTGTCTTTCCACCCGGTAGTGCATAAAACTGGACTGAAGGAATATGTTGAGCTGAAATCCAAGCAGCTTATATGAATATAAGAAGGTCCTTGGTGTAATGAACAGCAATGTCACCACTGCACCAAGACATGAGATGTTCATCTTGAAATAAACTAGATGCTTGTAAAACACTATCACATGATCAAAGATTGTCTATGAATCAATTACACAATGACATATCGAGTGAAGATCAACCTGATACTGAACATTTTTCTGGAGAGCAGAAATTGCTGTCATTGAAACATCCTCTCGTGTTCAAGTTTTTCATTTTCAAAATGCCATAGTTGTAATTGCTGCTTTAAAAGAACTATTTAGCAGAAAACTTTAAACAAGTAACTTTAGCGGCAACCCAAACAAAGATTGCAGTGTATTTTCTGGCATTTTTGCTTTTCAATGCGTCAACATAATGAAAAATGAAAGAGTATTATCTTTAAGCAATATTTAAAGGTCTTTTTTTTGTATTTATAATGGCCTTCAGTAGTACAAATGAATATCCTATATTACCCAATCTATATTTCCTTCTCTAATGAGAATTTAATATAATGCATTAGTATGCATGATCCCATCACACGTAACCAGGTTCAGATCCTACTTCAAATACCACTGAGTTGGTGTATAAATACATACAGATGGGCATCTACTCCTTCTGTACGGGGGGTACTTGTCAGGCAGAGCACCTTCCTACAGGGAAGGAGTCTTATTTCTTACACTGAGACAGAATTGTAAGGACTCTGCCCTATTGGCACTCAACCTCTCCCCTCACCTCCTCCCCAGGTGCATATCCATTTCTATAGAGCCATAACAGTTAGCACAGCATGTCCGCTGCCCCTCTATATGGATTTAACAGGTCTGCTGCAGTGCTATGTGCCCAGCAGGCCATGGCACTAATTTTCAAACTGTTTATTTCATATCTTTCATCACTTCAAATTCAGGCAGTGATTTTCAATGAGATCAGTCAGGTCAAATCTTCTTTTTTAATTTGAAGTAGCTATCAGTCAGAGAATCATATTGAGGAAGCACAGGTTTTCACAATCCTTTATTCCAAGGGGGACAATATAATGGCCTATGCTCAGTCAGCCAACAGTACTATGGACATAAACACCTGTGTACACACTGCCTGCACCTGCCTCCTGTACCCACTAGTGTAGAGGCAAGTATCATAATCATCTCCATGTGTGATCAACAGATATAACACACAGCTACAAACCAAACTGCTGAATGTCAGCCCTTCAGTAGTCCCACCAGACGGGACTCCGTGACACCTGCCTGTGCAGCCTGCGTCCACAGTAGACACTAAAGTGCAATGGACTGAGGGAAATAACTGAAGATTTGCTTGTGGGGAAATAAGTAGACGATTGGTGGCCAGTAATGAGAGTTGGTTCGTGGGTGATATGTACAATGTTCATTGGGTGTAACTTATTCCAGGTCATGCATTTATAATGCAGCCGGAGATAAATCCAGAGTAGCACTTATCCTCCTCCACCTCAATACCTACCACATCCTGCTCTCTCAGTTCTCAACATGCAAGTACCGAGCTAGTACAAGACAGCCATTAATTGATTATCACTTCTTTGTCTCAAGTCTACACTAATGACTATGCATGGTGTGTCCACATTCAAGAGGTAGCGACCCGCCTTAATAGATTGTTTTCTTAGTCCCAAGTCTACAGTAATGACACTGTGGGGTGTCTAGGAGTAGCGGTTTTGACCTTTATCTGAACAGTCAGGATGCTTACAATGATAACAATGTGTTTAGATAGGAGCCGTTGATGGCGTGCTAGTGGCACTGGGGAGTAGTAGGGGAAGCATGTTTCATCACGGGTAAACATTATTGCTCTTATTCCCGCTAAGGTTAGGCACTGCCTGGTGCAGGGTATATATACCCCAGACACACTCAATAATTCATGAAGTGGAGCCTTTTGATATCTCCAGTAACAGAGACAGTGAATGGTGCACCTCAACCTGAAGTGGTTCTCCATATGTATGAAAGGACATTGTGACAACGTGTATAAATGTATACTGATGAATTATACTGATCCATTCTTCCACAAAGAGTATCTTAATCCATATATTCATTGCACATCAATACCTTGCCGTCTGAATGGATCTGTAATTGCTCCGCCTCTATCAAGCCACAACATCAGGAATGCAGGGGCGTGAATCTTGTCATCTGAATAGATTTGCACCGCAGGCACAGAGCAGCCTCTGCCAGCCACCGTATTGTATGTGCACAAGGACATTTAATTTTTTTTTTATATCCAGACAAATTAGTTGTTATGGTATTTCATACTGAGAATTAAAATGGTCATATTGTAAGTTGGTATGGTGTTTCCAGGACTCTACTATTACAGTTAAAATATTGGTGAAAATATTATACTAGAATTGTCAACTCTGTGTATCATCCTGTCATTATTTGTACATGTATATATAGGCCTGCATAATATGATAGCGGTACCCCGCTCTTCTCATTGATATTGATTGAAATGTAGAACTCTTCAGTAAAGATAACAATACTGTGGTTTTTTTCACTTGCCTAAAATCGTCGTGATAGTATGCAAGTTTATTAAAGCATAAAATTCATCAGACAAAGACCTATTCTGTTTCCATATGAGCCATGAGGCTAATCTTCCTAACTATAATACACCATGTCTATGGACCTTGTTTGTGATTTTGATCAGTGAGATTGGCATTTTTATCATTCCCATACATTGTGAGGTATGGCAGTGACTAACGAGTGTAGGAAATTAGTCTGCACAGTAACCACCATAAACTGTCACAGCTTTATATCCTATAGTAAAGGTGAGAAGACGGAGGAGGGTGAGAATAAAAGAACAAATAGAGGGGAGGGCAGTTTGATGGAATAGAAGGGATACATTGCTTTGCAATGGTTAAATGACCTACCCACAGTGGTTAATAACATCTGTAGTCTATTACTGAGAGGAAATAAGCAATAACAGATGAAATTAGTTATTGAATTTGAAATATATTATTGAAGATTGAAGATCAAGACCAAAAGGTTACAGGTCTTTTGCTTTAAAACACTACTCATGTGTCAATACAAATCCTAATATCAAATTCATTGAAAGGTGACAGCACTGTAGGCAGAATCTGCATAATGGACTGGTTGAAAATACATGGGAAATATGTTGACTTAGCACAATGATGAAAGGCACAGCTTTCTGAATGTAACTATTGCATTTGAGAGTTGGGAATAAAGCCTTTGTCCTTTCCTGATGCATAGTCTGTGTTAGAGCTATGAGCTTCATATTAGTCTGGCAATGTAAAAAATTATCTATTTCAGAGCATGATGCACCAACAACAAATAGCTCCCTCTTAGAACGCAAGAGTTAATGGTGCTGCATCATGATGGGAAGGGGCATATCAAAGTACTATGCTATCATCAAAGGGTTTAATGCATGATGCCTTTCAGTTTATCCAGATGAAGACTTCCTACTTTTGTCAAAGGAACAGCTTAAAGGCTCAGACTTGTTGATTGAAGTTTATCTAAAGTAGCATACAGCGATGATGAAATGAGGGGTTTGTAAAAGGATGTGCCCAAATATGGGATATAATCATCTGTGCTTACTTAGATGTTATGATATAAAAGGCTAAATCTAGGCATATTGATGACAATAGTATATCAGATAATTATGCAGCCCTTGCTGTGTTAAAGATAATTGATTAAATTTCCCTAATGGAAGGATCATGCACTTAGCAGATTAGATAATCCTCTTACACATAATTAAGCTGAATGGTTTAGACTGATAAATATTAAGCCTCCATTCAAGGTAAAACAGGTGAATCGCTCTTGTAGAGGAACATGTTGAGTGATTTAAGTGTGGGCAATGTTCAATGCACACAGTGATGTGTTTAATATCAGAAACTGGAGTAGATATTCTGACCATAATGGCAAACGTGAAGACCGGGGAGCATGCATTGATGTTTCACCCTTCTTTTGTCTTAAGAAATCTCAGAGACAGCTCAACAATAACAACACTTATATTCACTATATTTAAAAGAAGAAAATGCCTGTGGCCTAAGTAAAAGAAGGCTGCACAGGATGAAAGGTTGAACCACTGTAGGCCTGTGTAAGGCAGGGCTGGAAGATGGAATGTTATCACCTACCACTGACCTTCAGCTCACATTGAACATTTTCCACATAATCAGCTTTATGGTAAACTCGGTCAATAACAGAATGTGTTCCAGTAGCAAGATACAGATGTTAAAAGATTTTCTGTCGGAGCAATCTTTGCTGGTGGACAACCATCACATGTACTGTCCGACCGGCAATGTAATGTAAGATATCAGTCTGACTATGGTCACACATCACTTAACCTAAGTAAGATATTGACATGAAGCTCATGACCTTCTGTGCTGAGGAAGGGCCATGAGGTTAAGAGAAGACCAGCAGGGAATTGGATTTGGATTGCTATTAGGCAGGGGCCAAGGTAGATGAATGAAAGTTTGTTGCAGAAGCCATGCCCTGAGAAATGTTTTTCCAATACCAAAAACCACTAGCAAATTAAATCATTCTGGCCTAAGTTGTCAACCCATATATCTTTCCCTGCCTAAAGGTATTTCCTCAATATTGTGTGATATAATTGTTCCCCAGGTTTTGTGAAGTGCTTACCCTGCTGAAACAACTAAGAATATCATCCCTGTCAGAACAGAGAGAGATATCTGTGTGATCTGAATGCTGTTGGATGTTGTACGGTAGAAGATGGGACTCAACACCTGCTCAGTTAGTAATTGATGAACCAAGAGAACATTCTGCACACTCATAAACCACTTTACAATTTTAACTTCCTTCTTCACTTAAGCTGATTTGCCTAACTGCCAACAGTTGATTAATTCAATTTAAAATTTGCTCTCTTTTCAGATGTCTTAATCCTTTTCACTGACCTTCAATGTCAGCATTGTCTTCCATATTAAGTATATGCTTCAACTTTTTTTAATCATTTATTGCTTTTTTAATTTCATTTTTGTCATGTTCATTTCCAGCCAATCCCAGTCGCTCATTAGCTTTTTTACAATTTCAACTTCCTCCTTCACTTAAGCTGAATTACCTTACTGCCAACAGTTGATTTAACTTCATTCTACATTTGTTCTCATTTTAGATTTCCTTTTTGTTCATTCCCAGCCAAGCCCAGCCACCCCAATTCTGCTATCTTTTAATGCCTGTAGCACTTTTTCTTGTCACAATGATGCTAGAGTTAGGCAAAATAACAAAGGTATACCCTTGACACTCCTTGCTGTCCTTAAAAGTAAGGTTTAATTATCAGCCTTCTCTTTTAGCCTCAGCCACACAAGATGTCAGATTGGGACAGAGATGTGAGGAGCACTGAGTTACTGGGATATGTTTGAAGAGTGGATCATAAAACCCCTTGTAGACACCATACATCTCTGTGCATTATTCGTGTGTTAAAACTGTACTAGAAATGCCGCTATTCTTTCTAGGCAGACCTGTTATTTACATAAACAAACTGTGAACGTGTACTTTATTATATAATGGTTGTAGCAAGCAACAGTTATACTGACCGCTACAATCATTAACTTTTTTTCACCGAATTTATGTGAATAATTGTTCCTTGTGAGGCCTAAATAGGGCAGAGAGATTGATTATGTTAAGTATGTAAAATTGCATACGACAACTTAATATCTGTACCAATTTAGTCAAACTACTATACATAAAAGCATAATATAAGGAACTGCAAAGGAAAATTCGTTGTTACAAGACATCATTTTCTGGTGAATAAAGTTGAATTATTACTTAAAAAAAAAAAAAAAAAAATTCTAGGGGTAAATATTTGGTGTGAGGCTATCCTCAGCTGGGTTTATGTATCCAGTTCCTGTGTTATCCAATCAGATATTAATATGATCTGTGTGACGTTACTCTTGTAACTTGTGCTGCCCCCTGGGACAGTTGCTGCTATAAGGACTACAGGAGGTATTGTAGTTATTCACCAACAGTCTGGATGTGGTCACACATTACAATTTGTTGTACCATATCTCCTTCAAGATTCAGCATTCTATCAAAAAGTGACCTCATAATCATTTCCACACTGTGGACACTCATTTGAAAATTATGTTGGGTTTTACATCAACATGATCATACCTGGTATTATAAGTCATGGTGCCAGATATAGCTTTCTTAATAAGAATACAACTATAGGATATAAAACCTCAAGTGGAGATTTTTCTAGTAGAAAATGTTTACCCCTTCCACTTGTGTTCCAAAATGAAGCAGATGTTCTTTATTAAATAGTATGGGACCGTTTGCATGTGTGTATATAAATGCCCACTGCATCCAAGGTAACTTGCATAAAAAAATCATATGCATAAGTTGCAGATAAATGGAGAGCTATTCTAGTCATAACTAGCGACTGTTCGAAATTCCCCATACACTATAAAACATAAATATTCCCCCCAGAACAGACACCTGCAACCTAAGCCACCATTTTCTCCAGGATAGGTCATGTGACCCTCATACAAATCTGCTTGCAGGATCAGTAGCAGTCCTTAGTCCGCACATCTATGTGATTATGTCCCCACGGCTCGGCCCCAAACAGGTTCCAAGTGGGCTCCAGGTTACTCCCAACTAACTCAATCTGCCTCCTTTTGCAGGCCTCACAATATCTGCTCTCAGGAAACCAGCACTATTTAATCTGGGAGGAGAGTGTGTGAGCTGACACTCAGAGCGTCATTTGCATCCTCACCCGCACACATCCTGGTCTCCGAGTCCTCTCACGTGGCCTGCAGCAGAATCAGATTCCTCCAGAGCTTGAAGCTATGACGTTTTGGGGACAAAACCTAAATGTGTCCACGAACAGGGCCAGAGGTGTGTTACAGATATTTAGGTGTTTAAAGAGCAGCCTGGCCTTATCAGAGTAGACCAGAGGGGGCGGGTTGCTGGTAGATGGGGGAACTTGTAACAACTTGTCTGGAAGTTCTGTGCTGATACACCAATAGTAACTCTCTACTTAAGGAGTTGCTCTGGCCCTGAACCAACAGCCAGAATAGATTTTCTTCTTCAGCATCCATAGTTCCATACTGGCACCCTGAGGAGTTCTTAGGTTGCAAATAAATGGATCTACCACTAGCGACTGTCTGTTCGGAATTCCCTTACCATCATAAAACACTGGCTTTCTATGAATATTCCCCCCAGAACTTGCACCTACAACCTCAGCAGCCATTTTGCCTGTGTTAGCTCCAGGTTACTCCCAACTAACTCAATCTGCCTCCATTTGCAGGCCTCACAATATCCGCTCTCAGGAAACCAGCGCAATTTAATCTGGGAGGAGTGTGTGTGAGGTGACACTCTGAGCATCATTTGCATCCACACCCATCCACATCCTGGTCTCAGAGTCGTCTGATGTGGCCTACAGTGGTATCAGATTCCTCCAGAGCTTGAAGCTAGCATGTTATGGGACAAAACCTAAATGTGTCTATGTGTGTGGTAGATATTTAGGTTCTATAGAGGGGGTAAAAAAAAACTGTGCCTCGTTAGAGTTGATCAGAGGGGCCGAGTTGTTGGTAGACGCAGGACCTGGATGTAAACTTGTAACAACTTGTCTGGAAGCTCTGCCCCAACACATCATGAGCTGCTTTCTACTTTAGAACCTGCTCTGGTTTGGACCTACAACCAGAATGGGTATTCTTCTTCAGCATGCGTAGTTGTAGCGTACTGTGGGGCATTACCGGCACCCAAAGGACTCCATATGCACTATATCTAGAGCTGACTTTCTGTTAGAACTAGGTTCTTGACTGGAGTTTTTTGAAAACGCTTTTCAGGAATGACTGTCATCAATCCTCCTTTGCAAAGCTTTTCATTTGATGGCAGGCAAGGCTTGCTCCTCTTGCACTGAAGTGTTTCCTCCATAGCAGAGACTTATGTTGATGGGCTATATTGAATCTGGGCAGCTGCCTACTGCGATGACTTCTGGCAGAGATTTCTAATGAAACCCATATATCTATCAGTCAAGGACATTTTTAATAATAATAACTAATAACCTTTAAAATGCTCCTCATAAAAACAGCTGCTTGAAGGTTAACTTTTTGATGTAATTGCAGTCAGGGTTGATGATAGGTGATCAGTCTGCTTTTAATTCTCATCTCGATTTTTCCTATTGACCCTTGAGCTTTTTCCATCTTTCCAGTCCAAGATTGATTACTCAAAGCCAGGTTTTGCAACTGGCTTTAACAAAAAACCTATTGAAACTGACAACCTTGGTACGTTGTGGACAGTCAAACACTGACATTTGCTGACAATGGATCCATCCCAATTCAAAGAATATTCAAAGAGTTATACAAGAAAAGCCCTCAATATTCCGGTAGCATTATGTTAATGTTAATGTTTCATCACATCAAGGGCCTTCTTTTATGCTGCTTGGATTTCATCTCAAAATATTCCTTAATACAAGTCAGTTTTTCCTATTTCCGCAGGTCCTCCTATCTACTCCAGTCTGTACTCTTGCCTGCGTGTTGTGTACCTAGGCCTTTATCCCTTCGTATCTACTGACTACAGCCATGCAAGTCCCACACTGGGTGGAGAAATTCCTGGTGCAATGGTGTGTAGGACACAGGGTCCAAGAGCCCTAACAGATGAAGACCAGAATAAAGGGGGGCAGGTGACAACCCTAGCCACCTTCCCCCTTCTACATGGCCACCTCCCACTGACTCAGAGCACAGCTAGAACTGGCCCCCTGAGCTGCTCTCCACAAATAGAAACAGTGTCACCCTGTCAGAGCCTGTTTAACCATACATGGGTGTCTGCCCCAGTCCTCATCTCCATACCTAACAGTGTCACCCTGTCAGAGCCTGTTCAACCATACATGGGTGTCTGCCCCAGCCCTCATCTCCAAACCTAACAGTGTCACCCTGTCAGAGCCTGTTCAACCATACATGGGTGTCTGCCCCAGCCCTCATCTCCAAACCTAACAGTGTCACCCTGTCAGAGCCTGTATAACCATACATGGGTGTCTGCCCCAGTCCTCATCTCCACACCTAACAGGAGGCTGATGTGTGCCCGCATGCTGACCGACCCACAGGGTGGGAATTAAATTAGCACCCTTTGTATTCATACTTGCCTAATTGAATAGAAATTGTTTTGCTAACAGCATTTGACCTTAGGGTGTTGTAACTATTTAACAAAATGAGCATGAAAAAGATATCATGATGGATAGAGGAATAAAGGAATATTAATCATCTTACAACAGGAAGGGGTATTTGAGAGAGGTTTTTCTGGTAAAACGATAATAAGATTTGGTATAATGGACTTGATGGTTAGGTAACAAATGAGTTGTCTAGAGGTGCAAAGGTTAGCTATGTTAAACTGTTGTATAGACTTAAGTGGTATGCCCATTACACTACACCCTTCTATTCCCACTCAGTGGAGGCAGGAACTTATTTGCTCATTTTATGTGTCTTTTCCCACAACCATAATATCATATCTGGTAATATAAATACAATACCATTGGAGCCCATCTGGTTTTGTTGATAGGAAAACCTTGTCTTGCAACTTCTGCAATGATAACAATGTGTTTAGGTTGGAGTTGTCAGTGGCGTGCTAGTGGCAGTTGGGATTAGTGGGGTAGGGGAGTATTTTTTCATCAGGGGATAAATATTGTTGCTCCTATTCCCAAGATGGTTTGGTGCTGCATGGTGCAGGGTATATAGCCAAGACACACTCAATAATTCATTAGGTGGAGCCTACTGATATCTCCAGTAACAGAGGCAGTGAATGGTGCACCTCCACCTGAAGAGGTTCTCCATACATATGAAAGGACATTGTGGCCATGTGTATACATGTATACTGATGAATTGTGTCCCGTCCTTATCCTTTCACAAAGAGTATCATAATCCATATATTCATTGCACGCCCATACCTTGCTGTCTGAATGGATCTGTAACTGATCTGCCTCTATCAAGCCAGAATATCAGGAAGGCAGGGTCGTGTATCTGAATAGATGTGCACCACAGGCATAGAGCAGCCTCTGCCAGTCACCATATTGTAGGTGCACAAGGATTTGAATTCTTTAAACCTAATTAAATATCCAGACAAATTAGTTGTCATCATATTTCATACTGAGAATTAAAATGGTCATATTGTAAGTTGGTATGGTGTTTCCAGAGCTCTATCAAGGATATTAGAGTTAAAATATTGGTGAAGATATTATACTGAAATTGTCAATCGCCCTGTTATTGTTAGTACATGTACAGGCCTGCATAGTATGATAGTGGTGCCCAGCTCTTCTCATTGATATTGATCAAAATGTACTCATCAGTAAAGATAACAGTGCTGTGTTTTATCACTTGCCTTACATCTTTGTGATAGAATGCAGGTTTATTAAAGAATAGAATTCATCAGACAAAGACCTATTCTGTTTCCATATGATCAATGAGGCTTATCTTCCTAACTATAATACGTCATGTATATGGACCTTGTGTGAGTTTTTGATCAGTGAGAGTGGCTTTTTTATCATTCCCGTACATTGTGAGGCATGACAGTGACTGATGAGTGTAGGAAATTAGTCTGTACTGTAACCACCATAAACTGTCACAGCTTTATATCCTATAGTATATGTGAGGAGACAGAGGATGGTGAGAACAACAGACCACCTAGACAAGGGGAGGGCAGTTTTGATGGATAAGAAGGGATATATTGTTATAGCATTTCATTTAGTGTTAGCCCTTGATGAATATACTCTTGAGAATTTATCCCATGTAAAGAATGAGGTATAATTTTATTATGTGAGCTTTATAAGCATAGTAGCACAGTTGTTTCAAAACAATAATAATCAAATCATGTCACTCTACCGCATAACTGTTTTTATTTCTCCTGTGGAGGCCAGCCATATTCACTGCTACTTAATTTCCAGGGTTCTTTCTTAACCAAATCCTCAACTGATGATTATCAAATTACATATTTTTGCTATGGCCTGTTTAATTGGAAATCTTATAACCTTTGAGACCCTGCTGCCCAGTCTACATTTATTTAATAGCCTACCCATAGTGATTTATTTAATCTGTAAACTATTCCTGAGAGGAAATGAACAATAACGGATTAAATTAATCATTGAATTTGACATATATTATTAAATATTGAACATTAAGACCAAAAGGTTACAGGTCTCTTGCTTCAATACACTTCTCAGGGGTCAATACAGATGCATGGATACAGCTCCAGCCAGTAATTATGTGTGCCACATTCGTGCTGGCTTTTCTGCTGTGTAATAATTCTCCCAGAACACTAAAGTTATAATAGTTATCACGCTTTATTGCATCCTGTATCTTCAATTAGAGAATACTTATATCAAATTCTTTGAAAGGAAACAGCATAGTAGACGCAATTAGCATAGTAGATTTGGTTAAAAATAAATAGGAAATATGTTGACATAGCACACTGGTAAAAGGCATAGTTATCTAAATGTTTGCAAAGGCTATTGCTTTTGAGAATAGAGAAGGAACCAATTGTCTTTTCCTGATGTCTGGTATTAGTCTGGCAATATTAAAAATATCCATGCTGTGTTAAATACAAGAATCTCTGCTGTCTGAAAGGAGATAATCCCTCACGGTTCATGATTTTAATGTGTAATCAAAAAGGATCAATTGTTTGCTTAGGAAACGCAGACAGTGATGTGTTTTAAATCAGAAACTGAAGTAGATTTATGTTCTGCTATTCTGACCTGAAGGGCAAACATGAAGATGGAGGAGCATACATTGGTGTCTGACCCTTCTTTTGCCTTAAGAAATCACTGAGACAACTGAATAATGACAACTCTTTTAAACCATATTGAAAAGCAGCTTTATGGTAGACTCATTCAATAACAGAATGTTTTCTGGTAACAAGATACAGATGTTTAAAGATTTTCTGTCAGAGCAATCTTTGCTAGTGGACATCCCTCACATGTCCTGTCTAACCAGCCATGCAATGTAAGATGTCAGGTCACACATCACTTCACCTAAGTGAGCTATTGACATGATGCTCATAACACTCTATGCTGAGGAAGGGTGGTGAGGTTAAGGGATAGACCAGTGGGGGATTGGATTTCGATGCTATCAGGCAGGGGCCAAGATAGATTAATGAGAGTTTGTTGCAGTAGCTATGCCATGAGACATGTTTTTCCAATACCGAAAACCACTAGCAAATGAAATCATTCTGGCCTAAGTTATCAACCCATATATCTTTTCATGCCTAAAGGTATTTCCTCAATATTGTTTGACATAATTGTTCCCCATTATTTTGTGAAGTGCTCACCCTGCTGAAACACCTAAGAATATCATCCTTGTAAGAACAGAGAGAGATATCCGTGTGATATGAATGTTGTTGGATGTTGTAAGTAAGAGGAAACACCTGCTCAGTTAGTAATTAATGAACAAAGAGGACATTCTGCACACTCATAAACCACTTTACAATTTCAACTTCCTCCTTCACTTAAACCAAATTGGCTTACTGCCAACAGTTGATTAATACAATTTAAAATGTGCTCTCTTTTTAGATATCTTAATCCTTTTCACTGATCTTTAATGTAGGTAGGGACGTATGTCCACTAAACAAGGCGTATATCGGACCACGGCTCGACCAAGTGTAAAGCACAGAGGGGTTTGGCCTGCCTTATATACCAGCAGGTCTGCCCAGCTTGCCACCCACCCACCTGGGGGTTGGCCCTCCCTCCTACTAGAGCAGCAGGGGGGGGGGGTTTGAAGTAAGGTTGTGTGTGTGTGTGTGAGACTCCCTCCCTCCCTCCCGCTGAGCTGCCGGTGGCAGTCAGTGTGGGAGGTGGGAGGGGGGTGAGAGGAGTTTACCTGTGGGTAGACTTGACTCAGTCCCTGCGGTGGGCAGTGGCCTATATGCAGGTATTGTATTTAAAGTATTCAATACTATTAAATAACACACTTTGGGGGAGTTTTTATATTTTCCCAACCTTAGACATTGGTTTCGACAGTTGTCTCATCAGGAGCTTTGATGTGGAGTATAGGTGACTTGAGGACACCAGGTGGCTCTGGTGTCCCTATGGGAGAGGTGTGTAGGGGCTCAGTCACATTTTAGTAGACTGAGGCCCGGTCTCCTCGGTATTCTGGAATATTTATTCCTAGAGTACCGCAGTGGGTGTCACATGATGGTATTAGGGCCATCATGTTGTAGTTGGGGGTGACAGCTTTTTTACTCTGTGCTTGGCCATGGATGCAGTGCTAAGTGATTACACTACTAAGTTATTCCTTAACCAGTAGTAATTTCCAATTTGGAAAAAATGCCGGTTAAAAAATTTTTAACGGGGCATTTAAACAGCACTCATCCATAAACACTATCCATAGTGTTCAAGCCACGTGGGGCAGTTGTACCTAGCCTGTGAATCCAGTTGAATTCAATCTTGAGCCTGAGCTGCTTAGCTCTTTTACTTTCTGGGTGGTCGTAGACATAGTCCAGAATGTAACACTTCATGTCGCGTTCGACATTGTGTTCTGGTAGACCGAAGTGGTATTGCACATCTGTGTGCATATTCTCCTTCTGTGTGTCATATTTGTGCCTGTACAGCCTGGTCATCACAGGTTTCTGTGTCTGACCTACATATCTGATCTTGCATTTTTTGCATTCCAGACAGTATATGAGGTTAGAGCTCTTGCAGGTTATCTGGGTTTTGGTTTTAAAACTCAGTTTTGTGCCATATTTTTCAATGTGGCCTGATTTGTCCAGTAATTTACAATGGACGCAATCCTTGGTTTTGCAAACAGCCTTGATGGTTGGGTTGCTGTTTTTTTCAAAAGGGTTGTAAACCGTTTTGGCCCTTACAAGGGTGTCCCTGAGGTTTTTAGGCCTTTTGTAGCCATGTGAGACTCCACGTCTGAACATGTTCTTGGTGGATTTTGATCGTCCCAAGATGTCCCAATTGTATTGGATTATCTCTTCCAGTGATCTCTCATGTAGTCTAAACGTGCTGATCATATACAGGGGGTCAACAGGTTTTGTAGACTTGTCCCTGACCTTTGGTTTCAAAAGGTCTTCCCGTGATTGTTGGTTGCATTTGAAAAGTGCTCTAGAGAGGAGCCATTTGGGGTACCCTCTCCGGCCAAACTCAATTATTTTTTGTTTGACGTGCCTTTCATAGTCTTCAGTTCTGGTGCAGATCCTTTTTAGTCTCAGGAACTGGCTGTAAGGGAGGCTCTCCTTACATTTGCTCGGGTGGGCTGAGTTGTACATCAAGTACCCGTGTGAGTCTGTAGGTTTACAGTACAAGTCAGTGTAAAGTTTGCCATTATGGTCTTTTATCACTGTTGTGTCCAGGAAGTTTGTTTCATGCCTGGAATGGTCGGATGTGAATTTTATGGTTCTGTGTCCATTGTTCATGTGGGTGAGCCACTCTTGGAGTGAGTCCTCCCCATGTTCCCAAACAAAGAATATATCATCAATGTAACGGAGCCAAACTGTTGGTTGTAGAGGAAAACTTTGTAAAAGTTTGTCCTCTAGTGTTGACATGAATAGGCAGGCATACGAGGGTGCCAGCCGGGTGCCCATTGCGGTGCCACCTACCTGTAGGTAGTTGACCCCATTGAACTGAAAATTGTTCATTCCCAGTACCATTTCTAACATTTCCACCAAACTCTCGTTTTTTGGATTCATAGAGGGAAGCCTGGATTCCTCCAGGATCTCTCTGATGGCATTGATACCATCCTCATTGGGGATATTGGTATACAGGGAGCTCACATCTAGTGAGCCCAAGATGGCACCTTCCCCTAGGGGTGGGAGCTCATCGATTTTGTTGATAAAATCTGTTGTGTCTTTGACATATGATTTTATTTTTGTCACCTCTGGTTTCAGAAAAATGTCTACAAACGCTGACATTTTTTCAGTGGGGCACCCATTAGCACTGACTATTGGGCGTCCCGGGGGTGGCAGTGTACCTTTGTGTATTTTCGGTAGAAAATATATCTGTGGTGTCCTGGGTTTTTCCTGTTTTAGGAGCCCAGCCACTTCAGGTGTGATTTCTTTGTTTTTTAACAGTTTGTCTACCACATCGTTTACCTCTGACTGAAAGGTCCCACTAGGGTCCTTTGTCAGTCTCTGATAGGTGTTCCTATCATTCAGTTGTCTGAAGGCCTCTTCTACATAGTCAGAGGTATTCATGATGACCAGGGCACCACCCTTGTCTGCTGGTTTGAATGTGAGGCTGTTGTTTCTAGCTAGGGCTTTAAGGGTCTTGCGCTGCTCGGGGGTTACATTTTGTTTAATGTAAATGGCCGTTTCACATCTACTCAGACATATTTCATTTATATTTATGAAGGTTTCTAGGTTGGCTGAACCCACTGGGGGTTTCCAATTGGATGGGGTTTTGAATTTTTTCAAATCCATCGACCTAGAGAATGGTGCAGAGCAATTTTCAGGGTACCTCCCCCTGTCTTTGCTCTCGCCTTTATCAAAAAACTGTTCAGTTCTCAGTTTTTTGTGAAAGGCGTCCAGTTCCCTTTTTAGGTCACCGGGGTCTGTTCTGTATTGGGTGGGACAGAACTTCAGTCCCTTCTCCAGCAGACTTTTTTCTGCTTCAGAGAGGGAGTAGCTAGAGAGGTTGACAACCCTGAGGTTGTCAGTGACGGGGGTGGTCGTATTTGGACCCGCCCTGTCACTTGTGATGTCAGTAAGTCCGCTTATCTCTACATTGTTAGTGGAAATAGAAGGACAAGTATCATAAGGTTCAATGTTTTTTAATAACAATTCAACCAAGGTATCAATGTTCACTTTGTCAGTGGTGCTATTGTCGGCCATAGGGGTAGAAATGTTAGTCACATTTGTGACAGGGGTGCAGTCAGAGTTCAGTTTCTGTTGTTCTCCTTCTGCTGGTGTTGGTACCCGTACTTGCGGGGGGCCTTGGAGGACCGGTTGGTCTCCTCCCCCCACTCGTGAAAAGGGGCCCTCTTACGGTTCCCTCCTCGGCCTCCTCGGCCTCCACGGCCTCTGGCGCGCTTACCACGCCGTTGGCCGCTGTATCCATCATCACTCGGCTCTGCCTCGTTGTTGGCAGACTGTGGTCTACCTTCGGCTGCCGAGGGTTCTTTCCTCTTGCGAGGGGGTTTGGCTGGGGCACTGTTGGGTGTGAAGACAAACTTCTCATAGATGCTCAACCCTGCCTTAGAGCCCCGGTTTTGTTCCTTGAAGGTACGACGTGTTTCACGTTTTATCCCTCTGGAGACATCCAACTCAGCTTTTGTCATGAGGTTGTCAGCCTCATTTTTGTCAGCCATTTTGGCCTTCACATTTGTTGTGTAGGC
This sequence comes from Harmothoe impar, assembly GCA_947462335.1. NCBI lineage: Eukaryota > Metazoa > Annelida > Polychaeta > Phyllodocida > Polynoidae > Harmothoe > Harmothoe impar. The sequence goes on from OX381714.1 coordinate 67,713,300, forward strand.
ATCATAAGAGATAGCACTCTGTTCCAGAATGTCCGCTTTTTCCTGATAGAGGTATTTGCGGGCTGCAGTGCACATGTCCTTTGCAAATTGTTTGCGAAGTTTCATGGCTTCATCACGGAAAGGGCCAGCAGTATTGGCCCAAGCTGGTGGGGGGGTGTAGCCCCACATCCAAGCCTCATAGCGGTCCCGTTCCAGGCACTGACCGTAGAAGTCATGGCGGGCCACATGCTTGGAGGCTTCCACAGCATTGTACCTGTGAGTCCTGAAGGAGCCCTGACAGGTGCGTGGGAGCTGATCAACATTGAAGGAGTTTTCTTCCTGTAAGAAAGAAAGAGAGAGAGACTCATTAGAATCAGTGTCATCATCAGAGTCATTTTCATTGTCACTAAATTGGTATGTAGAGATAGTGTGAGCGGGCCCAGCGGGAGTAGTTACTCCAGGTGGGGTTGCAGTTGGTACCCCCTCTGATTCTGGTGGGGTTTGGGAGGGTGGGGTGTCAGTGTGCACCTCCCCTGGTGTTGTAACCGAGGGAGGTGGAGTGGAGACCCGTGTAGAGGTCGTGACCTCTGCGCGGGTGGGGGTGGGTTCAGGGGGGAGGTTAGAGTCCCCCAGTCCCACTAGGTGTTTAAACCTATTCCCTTTGAGAGAAGCAGTTTGTTTTTTATCTCTGCTTCTCTGTATGGCTATATTAGTGCTTTTAATAGCGGTCTGCATTAAATTTATAATGGCAGGGTGGGTGTTTGGCAGAGAGCTACAGTTTGTGGTTCTCTGTTTTTTGTTAGGATTGTTTTGACCTGCGGAGTCACGCATGGGTGATTCCGTGACGGGCGCCGTGCCTCCCCCTGTATGCATGGTTGAGCATGAGGGTATTGGCTGGCCGACGGCGGGGATGCATGAGACCGTCCCGGGGCCAATCTGGCGGCGGGCTGTGGGGGTGTTTACCTCCGACGGTGTCCCCGACGTATGTCGGCGTTTAGTTGGGCGGCCTCTCGGTGTCCTTTGTAAAGGACGCGGGGAGGCGGTACCATTTGTTTTAATAAAACTAGTAATGAGAGATTGGGTGCTTACCTCTCTCTCTGGCTCGTCCTCCGATGATTCTGCCTCGGGCTCGGAGTACGTGTAGGGCAGAGGGTTATCTGCGCGGTTGTCTGCCATTGTAAATGACTGACAATCGTGGCGGTATCTGTACGTTGACAGAGTGACCGGGCCTCCCTTCACCGTCTGTAAGACTGTGTTGTGGAGGTATCCTCGGTCTAAGGATAGAGCTGCGTGTGTTTGATAAACTGTAGGTAGGGACGTATGTCCACTAAACAAGGCGTATATCGGACCACGGCTCGACCAAGTGTAAAGCACAGAGGGGTTTGGCCTGCCTTATATACCAGCAGGTCTGCCCAGCTTGCCACCCACCCACCTGGGGGTTGGCCCTCCCTCCTACTAGAGCAGCAGGGGGGGGGGGGGTTTGAAGTAAGGTTGTGTGTGTGTGTGTGAGACTCCCTCCCTCCCTCCCGCTGAGCTGCCGGTGGCAGTCAGTGTGGGAGGTGGGAGGGGGGTGAGAGGAGTTTACCTGTGGGTAGACTTGACTCAGTCCCTGCGGTGGGCAGTGGCCTATATGCAGGTATTGTATTTAAAGTATTCAATACTATTAAATAACACACTTTGGGGGAGTTTTTATATTTTCCCAACCTTAGACATTGGTTTCGACAGTTGTCTCATCAGGAGCTTTGATGTGGAGTATAGGTGACTTGAGGACACCAGGTGGCTCTGGTGTCCCTATGGGAGAGGTGTGTAGGGGCTCAGTCACATTTTAGTAGACTGAGGCCCGGTCTCCTCGGTATTCTGGAATATTTATTCCTAGAGTACCGCAGTGGGTGTCACATGATGGTATTAGGGCCATCATGTTGTAGTTGGGGGTGACAGCTTTTTTACTCTGTGCTTGGCCATGGATGCAGTGCTAAGTGATTACACTACTAAGTTATTCCTTAACCAGTAGTAATTTCCAATTTGGAAAAAATGCCGGTTAAAAAATGTTTAATGTCTTTAATGTCAGCATTGTCTTCCATATTAAGTTAACGCTTGAACTTTTTTTAATCCATTATTGCTTTTTTATTTCATTTTTTTCATGTCCATTTCCAGCCAAGTCCAGTCACTCATTAGCTTTTTTACAATTTCAACTTCCTCCTTTACTCTAGCCGAATTACATTACTGCCAACTGTTGATTGAATACCATTTCAATTTGTTCTCCTTTTAGATTTATTTTTGGTTCATTCCCAGTCAAGCCCAGCCACCTCAATTCTTTTAATGGCTGTTGCACTTTATCTTGTCACAATGATGCTAGAGTTGGGAAAAAAAAACAATAGTATAGCCTACACACCCTTTGCTGTCCTTAAGAGTACGGTTTATCCGCCTTCTCTTCTAGCCCCAGCCACACAAGATGTCAGATTAGGACAGAGATGTTGTGAGGAGCACAGAAGTACTGGGATATGTGTGAAGAGTGGATCCTAAAACCCCTTGTAGACACCATACATCTCTGTGAATTATTCCAGGGGGAAACATTTGGTGTGAGGCTGTCCTCTGCTGGGTTCATGTATCCGGTTCCTGTGTTATCCAATCAGATATTAATATGATCTGTGTGACGTTACTCTTGTTACTTGTGCTGCCCCCTGGGACAGTTGCTGCTATAAGGTCTACAGGAGCTATTGGAGCTACTCACTAAAAGTGTGGATGTGGTCACATGTTACAATTTGTTGTACCATACCTCCTTAAAGATTCAGCATTCTATTAAAAAGTTACCTCAATATCATTTCCACACTGTGGACACTCATTTGAAAATCATGTTGGGTTTTACATCAGCATGACCATACCTGGTATTAGGGGTCATAGTGCCACATTTGGCTTTGTCAATAAGAATACAACAATAGGATATGAAACCTTGTCCCTTAGGTAAAGATTTTTCTATTAGAAACCCCTTCCTCTTCCATTTAGAAATGAAGCAGATGTCCTTTATTAAATTGTATTAAACTGTTTGGCTGTGTTTATATGTGTGCCCACTGCATCCAAGGTAACTTGCATAAAAGAATCATATGCATAAATAAATGGAGAGCTATTCTAGTCATCACTATAGTCCGTGGCACCAAGAAAGGGACTGCCAAACTATGTTTGCCCTTTTGCATTTTACGTCATGATCCACTACGTTGGCACTAGTAGTCACATCATCTTCATGTAAAAAACGTTTTTTAGCCGAGACTCTGTAGTTTAAGGTGATGACAATGTTATGTTTCTCTGCAGAAATGTGGGTAATTGTGAAATTTGTAAATACCCTAGAAACATTTCTGAAATGTTGTATTTTTGTTGACTTTGATTTGCATTAGCACCTATAGAAATTGAAATACACTGTCAGAGTTTGAATTAGTCTTCAAATAAATGAGGGAGCGATTTTTTCTTCACAATGGTACCATTTAGAACATTCTGGTTAAAGAAATGCAAATGTGAGCCTTTCTACAAAGTAAGATCGAAATATTCAAAAATTGCTTAAAATCAGCATTTTGGGGAAGTTTTGAGGATATTCCCTATACTTCTAGTGTGCAATAAAGAGTGTTTACAGATATTGTCATGAAAATGCACTTTACAAGCAAGAGAATGAACAATTTCCCTGATTGTAAACATTTATTCTCATGTGCATGTGTTTAGCTCTTCATCAGGAAATATTTTGTGCCCATTTGAATTGTTACTAGATGTTATTTCACATAGAAAACAAGCCTAATTCAATAGTCCCTTTCTTGGTGCCAAGGACTATAGCGACTGTCTGTTCCAAATTCCCCAACACTATAAAACACTGGGTTTCATGGATATTCCCCCCAGAACTGACACCTGCAACCTAAGCCACCATTTTCTCCAGGATAGGTCATGTGACCCTCATACAAATCTGCTTGCAGGATCAGTAGCGGTCCTTAATCCAAGCATCTATATGATTATGTCCCCCTAACAGGTTCCAAGTGGGCTCCAGGTTACTCCCAACTAACTCAATCTGCCTCCATTTGCAGGCCTCACAATATCCGCTCTCAGGAAACCAGCGCAATTTAATCTGGGAGAAGAGCATGTGAGTCGACACTCAGAGCGTCATTTGCATCCTCACCCACACACATCCAGGTCTCAGAGTCCTCTCACATGGCCTGCAGCAGAATGAGATTCCTCAAGAGCTCGAAGCTATGACGTTATGGGGACAAAACCTATATATGTCCAGGAACAGGGCCAGAGGTGTGTTGCAGATATTTAGGGGAATAAAGAGCAGCCTGGCCTTATCAGAGTAGACCAGAGGGGCCGGGTTGTTGGTAAATGGGGGAACTGGATGTGGCCTGTTGAGTTGGGAGTAAACTTGTAACAACTTGTCTGGAAACTCTCTGCCAACCCATCTGTGCTAATACACCAAAAGTAACTCTCTACTTTAGGAGTTGCTCTGGCCTTCAACCAACAGCCAGAATAGGTGTTCCTCTTGAGCATCGGTAGTTGTTAAGTACCATGGCTTAATACTGGAAACCTAAAGACTTCTTCCTGCTAGTTGGATTTCTATTATGTCAACAGCTGATTTTCTTACGGTTAGTGGACTTAAATACCTGTTACTGTGTTCTTTACTGTAAAACATGGTCTTTGTTGATATATGTACTTTAGATATTCTCACTCACTCCAACAGATAACTATCATACTCACCGCATACATATATAACTCGGAAATTAACTGTACCCTATGCAGGTTCTACTATTTGTTACAGTGTTGGGTTCCCAGGGAGTTGGACCCTGTACATATATTCCCTCATCCACCTAAACAAGGATCGTCCTGGTTAGTTCTCCTGAGTGTTCGTTCCTTACATGTTTGCCGCCTCACCCACTGCTCAGGAACCAGCAAAAAAGAATAACAAACACATCAGGGCCATCTGAGGAACATCTCCTCTGAGCCACCTTCTTTCAAATACTTGTAAGGAATGACTGTCCTCTGTGGAGAGCCTGGATCAAAATGTCATCAATCCTGCTTCACCAAGATTTGCATTTGATTGCAGGGGAGGTTTACTTCTTTGGCACTGGGTTGTTCCCGCTACAAATGGATAGAAAAGTGGAAAGTGGAAATAAAAAAAGTGAAAAGTGGAAATCAAAAAGTGAAAAGTTCAAATCAAAAAGTGAAAGTGCAAATCAAAAAGTGAAGAGTGAGTGATTTTTCACTTTTTGATTTCCACTTTTCACTTTTTGATTTCTTCTTTTCACTTTTGATTTCCACTTTTCACTTTTACTATCCATTTAGCCCGTCTTGGCCACTGCATTCCTCTGTAGGAGCATTTAATTTTGAAGGCCATGTTTAATCTGGTACAGCAATTACCTCTTGCATATAAGTTCCAATGAATTCAATCTATCTCCTTGGAACGTGAGCATGTCCTGGACATTTTTTGAATCGTGATAACCTTAAAAGGGATCCAGTGCAAAAACAGCTGTTTGAGGGCTGTCTTCCTGATGTAAATAATTTGTTTTAACTACAGTTTATGTTTATGATAGGTGATCACTCCACATTCATATTTGCCTTTTCCCGTTCTTATCTTTGATCTTCTCATAATACAGAAGTGCTCACTCAAAATCAAAGTGTTGCGATTGGGTTTCAATAAAACATGTTACAAAACTGATGAACTTGTCAGGCACTAGTTATGGACTGTAAAATAACAAATTTCCTGACAAAGGGTACATTTCGGTGCCAAAACCATTTGGTGACAATCTAACAAGAGAGCCCTTAGTATGTTTATCCCTGCAGCATTATGTTAGTGTCTACATATTTAGCTTCTGACCATGGCAACAGCTTGAGGACAGTATAATGACATAAAGGCAGATAAAAACTCGCAATCAGGTGTCACACAGAGTACAGATTCTAGGTGTAGGCATCAGCGATATCAAATCACTGATGCAGTGTGTCAATATTAATGATATATCTTTAAGATAAGTGGCTTCCTTGTCTCACGCTGGTAGATAAACCAGAAATGAAATTTTGGTTATATGATATACCAAATCAGATAACAAATTTGATTCATTTTCTTCCTGCACTTTTTCTTTTTGCAATGTATTTCCAATTTGATCAATCATAGTGGGCAGCCTATTTAAATATTTATCTGGGCAGTATCTAAGGATAATATATGCATTCATCTCAACAGGCCACTATCACTGCACGCATCCCATCCTAACACACTGGTTTTACTATAAACATCCTAGCTGTTAAAAAGCTACAACCTACTGATAACAGTCACAAAATATCTCCTCTTAAGCTGTAGTGAAGTCCACACTATAGAAAGACACAGAGTGGGAAGAGACATTGTGCCGAGGCTGGTGAGAGGGAAGGCCTAAGAATACTATAAAACATAGGGTAGGAAAGTAAAGGCTGGGGAATGGAAAGCCATGGACAGGGACGACATATGACACAAAACAGAAATAGAGATCAAGGTAATGAAGTATGGGCAAGGTAGTAATAGGACTAAGTCTCATACAAAAGCATTTCAGAAGCAGCCTTATTCACCATGAGTAGACGGGCAATGTATGTAATATAGTTCCATCTGGTAATGGGTTTATTTATGCTGTGCAATTCCCATTAGAGAGGGAGAGACCTATTTGTTACTATAATAGTGTGCAATACCACTAATTTTACCACCAGGCATCAGAAGTGGAAAAGCAAAACTAATGGAAAAAGACAAATATTACTCACAGTATTTCTGAGATCACTACAGAAGTAACAGAGCTAGCATTCCAGGACAAATTGCTGTTATATGTGGGAAGTTTCAGCTCTTAAAATAGGTTTATTTATGATTTTTAAAATAGAGAAGCCATGTTACAAAAACAGCTTTTCTTACTCTGTCAGCTGTTTTCTACATTCTACTTTTATTTAACAAGACATCATCACCATATCATACAACAAGACCAATAGTAATGACCTCCACAGCCTGATCCCACAAACTAAGCTGCTCCTTTTACAAATGTCAACATGTGGTAGGCTGTTCAGTATTACATTGGTGCTGGTCTACAGACCTTGTCTCTATATGTAACAGGGGTTATGTGTTTCCTTGAGCTCCGGAGAGCCAGAGGGTGTGAATTCCTTTAGCACCTCATGGATTTTATAGTTGCCTGTGTACATTCCCAGAGTCACAAGTTGAATAGGAGTATTTCTTACTGATTGTCTGTGGTGTGGCAATGATTAAATTCCTATATTCATTCATGGTTTCTATACCTTTAATGAGTAACCAATCATTTCTTGACAGTTGTAGTTTATAATGTAAAAGAGAAGACAGCCAGGTTACTCACTATTATAGCTTGATGCATTATGTTGAGCCTTCAGGAGTGTATCCCTGTAGACCTGTCATGATGCCTGAATGCAGCAGCATCACTAGTTCACTAGTACTGCATTCATGCATCATAATGGCAAAATGCATAGCACATGACAACATTTAGTTGTCCTTCAAACCACAGGATTGGTATAAAATACTTGACTACAGGTCTTTTTCCCATTCCTAATCTAATCAGGTTGATTTTAAAACATAACAAACACTTTCCCTGAATAATTATGTGCTTGCTCAACAAGAACCATTGCCATGCTGAGCAAATGCCAACAAATGATAATGAAGCCGCATCAATAATGACTGTGCACACACTTTTTTTTTATAATATTCCAAGGGGATTAGGTTTTACAATGGAAGGATAATGTACTTAGTTGATTTAATATCCCCTTGTTATGCAATTACTGTAAAGGGTTTGAAGCCTTTTAGCTGCGGCATCCATTAACAATGAATGACAAAGTTGAATATTTTATGAATCTATTTCATGACCTATTATGTGGCAAGATACTATTGATTGAAGCGTGTGAAATAATAAACTAAAGTAGATTTGAAATTGCTTATTCTAACTTCTTTGCACTTATTCCTGCGCACAAAATGTCATTGACAGAAAAAAGGTGGCTTCAGAGGATGAGGGGTTTGTTTGTGAGAGAGAAGTGTGAATCAGAAGACTAGTATATTACTTGAAACCTTCACCAACATATATGTTTTAAACATTCTCAGCACCACACAGAAAGTGAAAAAGGGTGCCCTTTCAGACTTTTCCTACATTACCAGCTTTCCTGTAGTTCTGCCAAAAGCAGAATGTTTTCTGGTAACGAGATTCACATATTTAAAGATTTTCGGTCAGATCAATCTTTATGATTGACGGCCATCACCCTGCACATATTAGACATGGGTCACCCGGTCTGCCATGTAATGTAAGATGTCAGTCTGACTATGGTCACACGTCACTTAACCTAAGTCAGCTATAGAGGATCTTTAACTACACTACTTTAGAGTGCTTTATTATTTTTGTTAAAATCAGCATTTCCAGCTACATGTGAGTATGCAACACATATAACCAATTGAGAATGTTGCCTAATGTTTGTTCAATCATTAGCCCCTTAACAAGTCCCACTTCCTTCTGAACTTAAACCCTAATGCCTTCTTGTCAACTGTTAATTAATATTGCTTAAATCATTGCTGTTTTTGGATTTCTTAATCACTTTCCCGGACCACAATGTCCATGATGTCTTCAGCCTTTTGTGAAGGTGTACAGCTTCTTATTATTCATGTTCTTTTTCTTGTTCTCCAACCTGTCCCTTCCCAGCACTCTCCTTGCCCCTCCTCATTACTTCCATTTTTGATGTTATGCCCATTTTGTTGTCACAATGGCATCACCTGAATCACATCATTGAATCCCGCAAATAGAATTGGCTGATGGGCTTAACCAGTGCTTTCGCTTTATGTGCACAATGGCATGTGAGTTGGAAGGCCCCAATGTTAGTGTCATCATGAGCCCATTATAAATCCCATTATGACCTCAATAATGTCATGAATGAGCTGAATCCTATTTCAGAAAAAAAACTGGTGATGCAGCAGATCACAAATCTTGTGTCTGTTTCTCTGCAGACAAGAGCTATTAGGGTTGCCACTATATACAGAGATAAACATGTATAAACAACTGCAGAGAAGATGGCAACTAAAATGTCAGTTGGGTTCCTGCAGATTTACTAAAACATGTGAGAGGCTCAGTGTTTGAACCAGTTTTATGATTAGAGTCCAACATATTGGCCAATAATATGAGTGAGGACTTACACTGCTACAGAGGGACAAGATGGTGGCCTACAGAGTGTAACCAATTATGTTGCTATGCTATATATGTGTCGTTGGGGTGTCCATCACTTGGCTTAACCCTGCTGAAACAACAAACAATATCATACCTGTGAGAACAGAGAGAGGTATTCGTGTGATCTGTTTGCTGTTGGATGTTGTAAGGTAGAAGATGGGACTCAACACCTCCTTAGTCAGTAATTAATGAACAAAGAGGACATTCTGCACACTCATAAACCACTTTACAATTTTAACTTTCTCCTTAACTTAAGCCTAAAGCCTAAGTTAATTGCCTAACTGCCAACAGTTAATTAATTCAATTTAAAATTTGCTCTCTTTTTAGATATCTTAATCCTTTTCACTGACCTTCAATGTCAGCATTGTCTTCAATATTCAGTCAATGCTTCCACTTCTTTTTATCTATTATTGCTTTTTTTGTTTCATTTTTGTCATGTTCATTTCAAGCCAAGCCCAGCCGCTCATTAGCTTCTTTTTTTTTACAATTTCAACCTCCATCTTCACTTAGGCCGAATCACCTTACTGCCAACAGTTGGTTGAGTTTTATTTTAAATTTGTTCTCCTTTTAGATTTCTTTTTGGTTCATTCCAAGCCAAGCCCAGCCACCCCAATTCTGCTATCTTTAATGGCTGTAGCACTTTTTCCTGTCACAATGATGCTAAACAAAACAATAATATAGCCTGCACACTCTTCTTGCTCTAGCAACATAAGATGTCAGATTAGGACAGAGATCTTGTGAGGAGCACAAAGGTACTGGGATATGTGTGAAGAGTGGATCCTTAGTCCCTTTGTAGACACCATACTTCTCTGTGAATTATTCCAGGGGGAAACATTTGGTGTGAGGCTGTCCTCCGCTGGGTTCATGTTTCAAGTTGCTGTGTTATCCAATCGGATATTAATATGATCTGTGTGACGTTACTCTTGTTACTAGGACAGTTGCTGCTTAAGGACTGCAGGAGATATTAGAGCTGTTTGCCAACTGTGTGGATGTAGTCACACATTACAATTTGTTGCACCATACCTCCTTCAAGATCCAGCATTCTATCAAAAAGTGACCTCATAATCATTTGCAAACTGTGGACACTGATTGAAAATTATGTTGGGTTTTACATCAACGCGATCATACCTGGTATTATCATTCATAATGCCACATTTGGCTTTGTCACTAAGAATAAACTATAGGATATAAAACCTTGTCCCTTCCTCTTTCTTTTCCAAATGAAGCAGATGTTCCTTATTAAATTGTATAGGACTGTTTGCATGTGTGTATATGTATGTCCACTGCATCCAAGGTAACTTGCATGAAAAAATCATATGCATAAATTGCAAATAAATGGAGAGCTCTTCTAGTCGTCACTAGCGACTGTCTGTTCCGAATTCCCCTAACACTATAAAACATTGGGTTTTCATATATATTCCCCCAAGAAACTGACACCTGCAATGTAAGCCACCATTTTAACTAGGGTAGGTCATGTGACCCTCATACAAATCTGCTTGCAGGATCAGGAGCAGTCCTTAATCCAAGTATCTATGTGGTTATGTCCCCATGACCCAGCCCCAAGCAGGTTCCAAGTGGGCTCCAGGTTACTCCCAACTAACTCAATCTGCCTCCATTTGCAGGCCTCACACTATCCGCTCTCAGGAAACCAGCGCAATTTAATCTTGGAAGAGAGTGTGTGAGCCTACACTCAGAGCTTCATTTGCATCCTCACCCGCGCACATCCTGGTCTCCGAGTCCTCTCACGTGGCCTGCAGCAGAATGAGATTCCTCCAGAGCTTGAAGCTATGACGTTTTGGGGACAAATTCTAAATGTGTCCACAAACAGGGCCAGAGGTGTGTTGCAGATATTTAGGGAAATAGAGAGCAACCTGGCCTTATCAGAGTAGACCAGAGGGGGCAGGATGTTAGTATATGGGGGGACTGGTTGTGGCCTGTTGAAGTGGGAGTAAACTTGTAACAACTTGTCTGGAAACTCTCTGCCAAGCCACCATGAGCTGCTATCTACTTTAGCCTTGAACCGACATGCGTTCTTTTTTTTAGCATCTGGAGTTCCATACTGGCACCCTAAGGAGAGTTGCTATGAACTATGTCAACAGCTGACTCTCTTATAGTAAGTGGAATTAAAAACCTGTTTCTGGGTTCATTACAGTAAAGCAGGGTCTTTGCTGATATATCAACTTTCATACTCACCTTATTAATCTATATAACTCAGAAATAAACTGTAGCCTTTACAGGTCCTATTTTCTGTTGGGTTTCCTTGGAGTTGGTCTCTGCATATGTATCCCCCTATTCACCTAAAGGATCGTCCGGAGCTGCCTTCTTTCAAAAGGCTTTTCAGGACTGAATGATCTCTGTGGAGAGCCTGGATCAAACTGTCATCAATCCTCCTTTACCAAGATTTTCATTTGATGGGGGAGGTTTACTTCTTTGGTATGAGAATGTCCAGGGACCAACTCCCAGGCAACTCAACACTGTAACAGAAAGGAGGACCTGTATAGGGTACAGTTGATTTCAGGACATCAACATTTTACTGGGGATAGATGGATTGATGTTATAGTAATAATATGCAAGAGGTCTTTGCAGTACCAGATTTAACGCTGCCCTTAAAAAAAAGATGCTCCTTCAGAGTAAACAGGTTAGTCCTCCTGAGTGCATGTTCGTTACATGTCCGCAACCTCACCTGCTCAGGGAATCGCACAGCTCAGGAAGCAGCAAAAAACATCAGGGCCATCTGAGGAACATCTCCTCTGGACCACCTTCTTTCAAAATGCTTGTAAAGAATGACTGTCCTCTGTGGAGAGCCTGGATCAAAATGTCATCAATCATCCTATACCAAGATATTTATTTGTTTGGGATGTTTCCTCTGTAGGAGCGTCTTATATTGAAGGGCCATCTATAATCTGCAAGTACCTCTTGCATAAAATTTCTGATGAATTTAATCTATCTCCTGGGAAAGTGATGATGTCCTGGATATTTTTTGAATTGGGTTAATCTTTAAAAGGATCCCATGCTGCTTGAGGGCTGAATTGCTAATTTGTTCTATTTTGAATGTTTATGAAAGGTGATCACTCTGAATTCGTATTTGCCTTTTCCCCTTCTTATCTTTGATCTTCTCATATCTGAAAACAGAAGCGCTCACTCAAAGACAAAACATTGCGATTGGGTTTCACAAAAAACATGTAATAAAACTGATGAACTTGTCACGCACTAATTATAAACTGTAAAATAACAAGATTTCCTGACAAAGGATACCTTTTGATGCTACAACCATTTAGAGTTTAACAAGAGAGCCCTCAGTATGTTTTTCCCTGCAGCATTGTGTTAGTGCCTACATATTTAGCTTTTGACCATGGCAACAGTTTTAGGGGATTTAGGCAGATAAAAACATGCGTCACAGATCACGGGTTCTAGGTGTAGCCAACTACAATATCAAAATCACTGAGGCAGAATGTCAATGATTACAAAAGATGAGCCTATCTCAATTTAGCAAAAGACCTGTGGCTTCCTTGTTTCATAATCATTTACAGTTAAGAAATTCAATTCATTATTGCTCTCCACTTTCTCTGTTTACAACGTATTCTCAATTTAATAATCATAGTGGGCACCCCTTTTTAACTACATACCATGGTGGAACAGTAGAGGATAAAAGGTCTTTTGCTGTAAGGTTGCTTGAAATGAAGGACCATTTTATATTTAATTTGTCATGGTCAGCCCAGAACCACACTTTTAGTACCGTTTGCCTAATAAGTTTTGGGATATGATGATTTTTAAGGAATGATAGAACATGTGTATTATTCAAGTTATTTGTCCCTAATAAAACATAGACCCCATCTGCGGCAATCAAAGCCTCCCTATCATGCTACCAGAGTCCTACCTACCCCAAACTACCGTCATACACATCCATCTCAACAGTCCACTACCACTATAAACATCCCATCCCAACACACTGCTTTTACTAAAAACATAGCACAGTGATAAAGCAGTCCTGCTTGGCTGTCTAGCTCATCCTTCCTGGCTTTCTCCTCCCCCACAAACTTCCTAAGTGTGGAGTGCAATTTGTATATTTTGTTTTTGGGTAGCCTCAGTTTCATCTATACGCTTCTATCCCCAGGAATCTGCTGACTTGAAGGGGAGACACTGTTTATTTTATATCTTTCATCACTTCAAATTCAGGCAGTGATTTTCAATGAGATCAGTCAGGTCAAATCCTTTTTTAATTTTAACTTGCTTCTTTTAGTCAGAGAATCATATTGAGGAGGCACAGGTTTTTACAATCCTTTCTTCCAAAGGGGACAAGATGGTGGCCTGTACTCGGTCAGCCAACAGTACTATGGACATAACCACCTGTGTACACACTGCCTACACCTGCCTCCTGTACCCACTAGTGTAGAGGCAAATATCATAATCATCTCTATGTGTGATTAACAGATATAACACACAGCTACAGACCAAACTGCTGAATGTCAGCCCTTCGGTAGTCCCACCAGACAGGACCTCCGTGACACCTGCCTGTGCAGCCTGCGTCCACAGTAGACACTAAAGTGCAATGGTCTGAGGGAAATAACTGAAGATCCGCTTGTGAGGAAATAAGTAGACGATTGGTGGCCAGTAACGGGAGTTGGTTTGGGGTAGATGTGTACATTGTCCATTGGATGTAACTTATTCCAGGCCATGCATTTATAATGCAGCCAGAGATAAATCCTTACTAGCACTTATCCTCCTCTACTTCAATACCTACCACATCCTAACAAATCCTGCTCTCTCTGCTCTCAACATCGAACTATTACAATACAGCCATTAATAGATTTTCTTTTCTTAGTCCCAAGTCTACAGTAATGACAGTGTGTGGTGTCTAGGAGTAGCGGTTTTGACCTTTATCTGAACAGTCAGGATGCTTACAATGATAACAGTGTGTTTAGATAGGAGCCTTTGATGGCATTCTAGTGGCACTGGGGAGTAGTAGGGGTAGCATGCTTCATCAGGGGTAAACATTATTGCTCTTATTCCCACAATGGTAAAACACTGCCTGGTGCAGGGTATATAGCCCAGACACACTCATTAATTCCTGAAGTAGAGCCTACTGATATCTCCAGTAACGGAGGCAGTGAATGGTGGACCTCCACCTGAGGAGGTTCTCTATATGTATAAAAGGACATTGTGGCCATGTGTATGAATGTATACTGATGAATTGTCTCCATTCATCCACAAAGAGTATAATAATCCATATATTCATTGCACACCCATACCTTGCCGTCTGAATGGATCTGTAACTGATCTGCCTCTATCAAGCCACAATATCAGGAATGCAGGAATCTGAATAGATGTGCACTGCAGTCACAGAGCATGCTCTGCCAGCCACCGTATTGTATGTGCACAAGGACATTTAATTTTTTTTAAATATCCAGACAAATAAGTTGTTATGGTATTTCATACTGAGAATTAAAATGGTCATATTGTAAGTTAGTATGGTGTTTCCAGGATTCTATCAAGGATATTACAGTTAAAATATTGGTGAAAATATTATACTGAAATTGTCAACTCTGTGTATCATCCTTTTATGCATGATTTGATAGTGGTGCCCAGCTCTGCTCATTGATATTGATTAACATGTAGAACTCTTCAGTAAAGATAACAATGCTGTGGTTTTTTTCACTTGCCTAAAATATTTTTGATAGTATGCAAGTTTATTAAAGCATAGAATTCACCAGACAAAGACCTATTCTGTTTCCATATGAGCCCTGAGGCTTATCTTCCCAATATAAAACATCATGTCTATGGACCTTGTTTGTGTTTATGATTAGTGAGAGTGACTTTTTATCATTCCCATACATTGTGAGGTATGGCAGTGTAGGAAATTAGTCTGCACTGTAACCACCATAAACTGTCACAGCTTAATATCCTATAGTAAAGGTGAGGAGACGGAGGATGGTGCGAATAACAGAACATAATATAAATGAGGGGAGGGCAGTTTGATGGAGGAGAAGGGATATATTGTTATGGCATTTCATAAGATAAGTATGCTTTAGGACAACTATGGCTTGCATGGATCTGAACAATTTAACCCATGTTAAGAATAAGGTATAGATTTATCATGTGAGTTGGATAAACATAGTAGTACAGTTGCTTCGAAACATAATCAAATTAGGTCACTTTTCCTTATAACTATTTTGTTTCTCCTGCGGAGGCCAGCAATGTTGACTGCTACTTAATTTCTGTGATTCTTTCTTTACTTTTCAAATCCTCAACTGATGATTGTCAAATTGCATGTTTTTTGCCATGGCCTCTTAAATTGGATAGTTTATAACCTTTGAGACCATGCCGCCCAGTCCACATTTAATTCAATAGCCTACTCACAGTGATTTATCAAATCTGTAATCTATTGCTGAGAGGAAATGAGCAAAAACGGCTGAAATTGATCATTAAATTTGACATATGTTATTGAATATTGAAGATTAAGACCAAAAGGTTACAGGTCTTTTACCTTTATACACTTTTCAGGAGTAAATACAAATGAATGGAAACAGCTCCATGTGTGCTACATTAGTGCTGGCGTGTCTGCTGTGTGTAATATTACTCTCTTAACACTAAAGTTATATAGTTATCAAGCTTTATTGCATCCTGTATCTTGAATTTAGAAAATACTAAATCAAATTCATTGAAAGGAGACAGCATTGTAGTCAGAATCGGCATAATGGACTGTTTGAAAATACATAGGAAATATGTTGACTGAGCACAATGATGAAAGGCACAGTTATCTGAAGGTGTGCAAAGGCTATTGCATTCGAGAGTTGGGAATAAACCCTTTGTCCTATCCTGATGTAAAGTCTGTGTTAGAGCTATGAGCTTCATATTAGTCTGGCAATATAGAAAAATATCAATCTTGTGTAAAATGGAGAAGCTTCACTGTCTGAAAGGGGATAATCCCTCATGGTTCATGATTTTGATATGTAATCGAAAAAGATCAAATACAGTAAGCAGTAATCACTGAGAAAGGCTGAGAAAGATCCTTGATGTAATACAAAGTAGTGCTTGATATCAGCTTGACTAATGCTTTAGAGACAATGCAATGCCTAAAGTGAAAATTTCAGAGCATGATGCACCAACAGCAAGTAACTCCTCCTTTGAACACAAGAGTTTAATGGTTCATGATGGTAAGGGGCATAGCAAAGTTCTTTGTTATCATCAAAGGGTTTAATGCACAATGCCTTTCAGTTTATCGAGATGAAGACTTCCTACTTTTGTCAAAGGAACAGCTTAAAGGCTCAGACTTGTTGATTGAAGTTTATCTACAGTAGCATACAGCAATGATGAAATGAGGGGTGTAAAAAGATGTGCCCAAATATGGGATAAAATCAGCTGTGCTTACTGAGATGTTATAAAATAAAAGGCTAAATCTAGGCATCATGACGACAATAGTATATCAGAAAATTATGCAGCCCTTGCTGTGTTAAAGATAATTGACTAAATTTCCATAATGGAAGCATCATGCACTTAGCAGATTAGATAATCCACTTACACATAATTAAACTAAATGGTTTAGACTGATAAATATTAAGCCTCCATTCAAGGTAAAACAAGTAAATCCCTCTTGTAAAGAGCCATGTTGAGTGGTTTAAGAGTGGGCTTAGGCAATGTTCAATGCACACAGTGATGTGTTTCAAATCAGAAACTGGAGTACATATTCTGACCATAATGGCAAACGTGAAGACCAGGGAGCATGCATCTTCAACTTTTGAAAATCGCTGTGAAAACTGTGACTACTGTTTGAATAAAAATCTTACAATCTTACAATCTTACAATTGATGTCTCACCCTTCTTTTGTCTGAAGAAATCTCAGAGACAGCTCAACAATCACAACACTTTTTAACTATATTGAAAAGAAGAAAATGCCTGTGGCCTAAGTAAAAGGAGGCTGCACAGGATGATAGGTTGAACCATTGTAGGCCTGTGTAGGGCAGGGCTGGAAGATGGAATGTTATCACCTTAGACCACAACTGACCTTCAGCTCAAATTGAACCGTTTCCACATCATCAGCTTTATGGTACACTCAGTCAATAACAGAATGTGTTCCAGTAACAAGATACAGATGTTGAACAATTTTCTGCCGGGGCAATCTTTGCTGGTGGACGACCATCACATGTACTGTCCTACCGGCCACGTAATGTAAGATATCAGTCTGACTATGGTCACACATCACTTAACCTAAGTAAGGTATTGACATGAAGCTCATGACATTCTGTGCTGAGGAAGGGCAGTGATGTTAAGGGGTAGACCAGTGTGGAATTGGATTTCGATTGCTATTAGGCAGGGGCCAAGGTAGATGAATAAAAGTTTGTTGCAGTAGCCATGCCATGAGATATGTTTTTCCAATACCAAAAACACTAGCAAATTAAATCATTCTGGCCTAAGTTGTCAACCCATATATATCTTTTCATGCCTAAAGGTATTTCCTCGATATTGTTTAATATAATTGTTCCCCATGTGATGAAGTGCTTACCCTGCTGAAACAACTAGAAATATCATCCCTGTTCAAACAGAGAGAGATATCCATGTGATCTGGATGTTGTTGGATGTAGAAAAGGTAGAAAATGGAACTTAACACTTCCTTAGTTAGTAATTGATGAACAAAGAGGACATTCTTCACACTCATAAACCGCTTTACAATTCCATCTTCCTCCTTCACTTAATCCAAATTGCCCAAATGCCAACAGTTGATTAATTCAATTAAAATTTGCTCTCTTTTTAGATATCTTAATCCTTTTCACTGACCTTCAATGTCAGCATTCTATTCCATAATACGTAAATGCTTTGCTTTTTTTTAATCCGTTCTTTATGCTCTTTTATTTCATTTTTGTCATGTTCATTTTCAGCCAAGCCCAGACGCTCGTTAGCTTTTTTAACAATTTTAACCTCCTCCTTCACTTAAGCCGAATTACCTTTCTGCCAACAGTTGATTGAACTTCATTCTAAATTTTTCTCCTTTTAGCTTTATTTTTGGTTCATTCCCAGCCAAGCCCAGCCACCCCAATTCTGCTGTCTATTAATGGCTGTAGCACTTTTTCTTGTCACAATGATGCTAGAGTTAGGGAAAAACAGTAGTATACCCTACACACTCCTTGCTGTCCTTAAGAGTAAGGTTTACCAGCCTTCTCTTCTAGCTCCAGCCACACAAGATGTCAGATTGGGACAGAGATGTTGTGAGGAGCACAGAGGTACTGGGATATGTGTGAAGAGTGGATCCTAAGTCCCCTTGTAGACACCATACATCTCTGTGAATTATTCCAGGGGGAAACATTTGGTGTGAGGCTGTCCTTCGCTGGGTTCATGTTTCCAGTTCCTGTGTTATCCAATCAGATATTAATATGACCTGTGTGATGTTACTCTTGTTACTTGTGCTGCCCTCTGCGACAACTGCTGCTATAGGGACTACAGGAGCTATTGGAGCTATACTGTATGTGGTCACACATTACAATTTGTTGTACTATATCTCCTTCAAGATTCAGCATTCTATCAAATAAGTGACCTCATAAGCATTTCCACACTGTGGAAACTCATTTGAAAATTTGAAAATGTTTACCCCTTCCTCTGGTGTTTCAAAATGAAGCAGATGTTCTTTATTAAATTGTATTGAACTGTTTGCATGTGTATATATATATGTCATATGTGTGCCCAAGGCATCCAAGGTAACCTGCATTTAAAAAATCATATGCATAAGTTGCAAATAAATGGAGAGCTATTCTAGTCATCACTAGCTACTGTCTGTTTCGAATTCCCCAACACTATAGTACATTGGGTTTTCATAAATATTCCCCCAGAACTGACACCTGCAATGAAAGACACCTTTTTCTCCAGGTTAGGTCATGTAACCCTCATACAAATCTGCTTGCAGGATCAGTAGCAGTGCTAAATATGTGTATCTATGTGATTATGTCCCTATGACTCAGCCCCAAACAGGTTCCAAGTTGGCTCCAGGTTACTCCCAACTAACTCAATCTGCCTATATTTGCAGGCCTCACAATATCCGCTCTCAGGAAACCAACTCTATTTAATCTAATAGGAGCGCGTGTGAGTCGACACTCAGAGCGTCATTTGCATCCTCACCCGCGCACATCCTGGTCTCATAGTCGTCTCACGTGGCCTGCAGCATAAAGATTCCTCCAGAGCTTGAAGCTATGACGTTATGGGGACAAAACCTAAATGTGTCCACAAACAGGGCCAGAAGTGTGTTGCAGATATTTAGGGGAATAAAGAGCAGCCTGGCCTTATCAGAGTAGACCAGAGGGGCCAGGTTGTTGGTAGATGGGGGAACTGGGTGTGGCCTGTTGAGGTGGGAGTAAACTTGTAACAACTTGTCTGCAACATCTGTGCTAATACACCAATAGTTACTCTCTAGTTGTTTGGCCTTGGACCAACAGCCAGAATAGGTGTTCCTCTTGAGCATCGGTAGTTGTTAAGTACCATGGCTTAATACTGGCAACCTAAAGACTTCTTCCTGCTAGTTGGATTTCTATTATGTCAACAGCTGATTTTCTTACGGTTAGTGGACTTAAATACCTGTTACTGTGTTCTTTACTGTAAAACATGGTCTTTGTTGATATATGTACTTCAGATATTCTCACTCACTCCAACAGTAACTATTATACTCACTGTATGTATACATTTATATATAACTCCGAAATTAACTGTACCCTATGCAGGTTCTACTATCTGTTACAGTGTTGGGTTCCCAGGGAGTTGGTCCCTGCATATTTATTCCCTCATCCACCTGAACAAGGATCGTCCTGGTTAGTTCTCCTAAGTGTTCGTTCCTTACATGTTTGCCCCCTCACCTGCTCAGGGAATCCCACAGCTCAGGAACCATCAAAAATGAATAAAAAACACATCAGGGTCATCTGAGGAACATCTCCTCTGGGCCACCTTCTTTCAAAATGCTTCTCAGGAATGACTGTCCTCTGTGGAGAGCCTGGATCAAAATGTCATCAATCCTCCTTTACCAAGATTTTCATTTGATGGCAGGGGAGGTTAACTTCTTTGGCATTGGGATGTTTCCACTACAAATGGATAGAAAAGTGGAAAGTGGAAATTAAAAAAAGTGAAAAGTGGAAATAAAAAAGTAAAAAGTGGAAATCAAAAAGTGAAAAATCACTCACTTTTCACTTTTTGATTTCCACTTTTCACTTTTTGATTTGCACTTTTCACTTTTTGATTTGCACTTTTCACTTGTTAATTTGCACTTTCCACTTTTTGATTTGCACTTTTCACTTTTTGATTTCCACTTTTCACTTTTGGTTTCCACTTTTCACTTTTCTATCCATTTAGCCCTTCTTGGCCACTGCATTCCTCTGTAGGAGCATCTATTTTTGAAGGCCATGTTTAATCTGGTACAGCAATTACCTCTTGCATATAATTTATAATGCATTCCATCTATCTCCTGACGATGTCCTGGACATTTTTTGAATAGTGATAACCTTTAAAAGGATCCAGTGCAGAAACAGCTGCTTGAGGGCCGACTTCAAGATGTAAATTATCTGTTTTAATTACAGTTGAATGTTTATGAAAGGTGATCACTCCAAATTCACATTTCCCTTTTCCCCTTCCTATCTTTGATCTTCTCATATCCAAATACAGAAGTGCTCACTCAAAATCAAAGCGTTGCTATCGGGTTTCACGAAAACAAGTAACAAAACTGATGGACTTCTCAGGCACTAATTATGGACTGTAAAATAACAAGGATTCCTGCCAAAGGATACATTTCAATGCTAAAACCATTTGGTGACAATTTAACAAGAGAGCCCTTAGTAAATTTATCCCTGCACCATTATGTTAGTGTTCTACATATTTAGCTTCTGACCATGGCAACAGCTTGAGAGGATTGAGGACTAAAATATAGACTTAACCACCCTCTCTCTCAAGGTGTCACGGTACTAATAGCGGACAAAATTTTTAGTTCTGACCCTATTTTCTCCGTCAGAAGGGCAAAAGGTTGGGTTCTTTTGAGTGTGCAGTAATGAATGACCCCTTAAATTAAAGCTTAACACATATCAGATTTTTTTATTTGCATCCCGCAAAAAAAAGTGTGTTCCGATTTTGCGCTAGTTGCCATGGAAACTGACTTACCCAAACTGGAAAATTTTAGAGGTGCCCAGCGACCTTTGACCTTGACCTTTGACCCCTCCAATCACCACCCAGGGTTACCATGGCAACAACTAACTTTTTATATTTTTTTTGTCAAGGCCTTTGGGAACAATTTAGGCCGCAGATTATGTTTCTGTGACAAATTTAAGGCCTTCTACCACTGAATATATGCACAGTAGTACCGTTTTTCATTGGCACTATTTACGGGGGCGAATTTGTACTGTGACACCGTGTGTCAATATTAATGATATATCTTTATAAGTGGCTTCCTTGTCTCATGCTGGTAGATAAACCAGAAATGAAATTTTGGTTATATGAAATATCAAATCAGATTACAAATTTCATTCATTATTTCTCACACTTTCTCTGTTTGCAATGTATTTCCAATTTGATCAATCATAGTGGGCAGCCTATTTACATATTTATCTGGGCAGTATCAAATGATAATATATGCATTCATGTCAACAGGTCACGATCACTGCACACATCCCATCCCAACACACTGGTTTAACTATAAACATCCCAGCTGTTTAAGAGTCAAAAAGACTACAACATCAGCCTACTAATACCAGTCACAAAATATCTCCTCTTAAGCTGTAGTGAAGTCCACACTACAGAAAGAAACAGAACAGGAAGAGACATTGCTGGTGAGAGGAAAGGCCTAAGAATACTATAAAACATAGGGTAGGAAAGTAAAGGCCGGGGAATGGAAAGCCATGGACAAAGGGACGACATATGACACAAAACAGAAATAGAGATCGAGGTAACGAGGTATGGGCACGGTAGTGATAGGACTTAGTCTCATACAAAAGCATTTCAGAAGCAGCCGTATTCACCATGAGTAGACGGGCAATGTATGTAATATAGTTCCATCTGGTAATGGGTTTATTTATGCTGTGCAATTCCCATTAGAGAGGGAGACCTATTTGTTACTATAATATTGTGCAATACCACTAATTTTACCACCAGGCATTTTACATACAGATCTGTGGGACTGGCAAAACCCTTAATGCACAGGGATCAGAACTGGAAAAGCAAAATTAATGGAAAAAGACAAATATTGCTCAAAGTATTCCTGGGATGACTACAAATGTAACAAGACTAGCATTCCAGGACAAATTGCTGTTATATGTAGGAAGTTTCAGCTCTGAAAATAGGTTTATTCATATTTTCGAAATAGAGAAGCCATGTTTCAAAAACAGCTTTTCTTACTCTGTCAGTAGTTTTCTACACTCTACTTTTATTTAACCAAACATCATCACCATATCATACAATTCCATTCTCTTCATATTTATCCTACAAACAAATTGATACCATTTGAATATCTATAAATGGTATCCAGTTATATAAAGGAGGTAAGTTAACAGAATGTACTTTATAATGAATGAAGCACCTTCACAAGACCAATAGTAATGACCTCCACAGCCTGATCCCACAAACTAAGCTGCTCCTCTTACAAATGTCAACATGTGGTAGGCTGTTCAGTAATACATTGGTGCTGGTCTACACACCTTGTCTCCATCCTTAACAGGGGGTTGTGTGTTTCCTCAAGCTCCACAGAGGCAGAGGGTGTGAATTCCTTTAGCACCTCATGAACTTATATTTGCCTGTGTACATTCCCAGAGTCACCAGTTGAATTACATTATTTCTTACTGAGGGTCTGTGTTGTGCCTTTTAGCTGCAGCATCAATTGACAATAAATGACAAAGTTAAATAATTTTATGACCTTAGGCAAGATACTATTTTGTGAAGTGTGTGAAATAATAAACTAAAGTAGATTTGAAATTGCTTATTCCAACTTCTTCGCACTTATTTCTGCGCACAAAATGTCATTGACAGAAAAAGGTGGTTTTAGAGGATGAGGGGTTAGTTAGTGAGAGAGAAGTGTGGATCAGGAGACGAGTATATTACTTGAAACCTTCACCAACATATGTTTTAAACATTCTCAGCACCACACAGAAAGTGAAAAAGGGTGCCCTGTCAAACTTTTCCTACATTACTAGCTTTACTTTAGTTCTGCCAAAAGCAGAATGTTTTCTGATAACAAGATCCACATATTTAAAGATTTTCTGTCAGATCAATCTTTATGGTGCACGACCATCCCCCTGCACATATTAGACATGGGTCATCCGGTCTGCCATGTAATGTAAGATGTCAGCCTGACTCTGGTCACACGTCACTTAACCTAAGTCAGCTATTAACATGATGTTCCACTGGGGAAGTGTCAGGGTTCAGGGTTGGAGAGTGAAGGATGGATAATTAGATAGGTGGAAGGGCTGGAGGATCTTTAACTACATTACTTTAGAGTGCTTCATTTCCAGCTACATGTGAGTATGCAACACATGTAACCAACTAAGAATGTTGCCCCCTGTAATTGTCAAATGTTGATATTCTGCCTGCCAGAAACTGGGCTATACTAGTATTTTGTAAGTGTTTGTTCAATCATCAGCCCATTGAAAATTCCCACTTCCTTCTCAACTTAAACCCAAATGCCTTCTTGTCAACTGTTAATTGATATTGCTTAAATCATTGCTCTTTTTGGATTTCTTAATCACTTTCCCGGACCACAATGCCCCTTATGTCTTCCATATGTTGTGAAGGTGTACAGCTTCTTATTATTCATACTCTTTTTCTTGTTTTCCAACCTGTCCCTTCCCAGCACTCTCCTTGTCCCTCCCCATTACTTCCATTCTTTCATGCCACGCCCATTTTGTTGTCACAATGGCATCACCTAAAGCACATCATTGAATCCCGCAAATAGAATAACAGAATTGGCTGATGGGCTTAACCAGTGCCTTCACTTTATGTGCACAATGGCATGTGAGTTGGAAGGCCCCAATGTCAGTGACATCATGAGGCCCATTATAAAGCCCATTATGACCTCAATAATGTCATGAATGGGCTGAAACCTATTTCAGAAAAAAACAACTGGTGATGCAGCAGAGCACAAATCTTGTGTCTGTTTCTCTGCAGACAAGGGCTATTAGGGTTGCCACTCTATACAGAGATATGTACATGTATTAACAACTGCAGAGAAGACGGCAACTAAAATGTCAGTTGGGTTCCTGCAGATTTACTGAAACATGTGAGAGGCTCAGTGTTTGAACCAGTTTTATGGTTAGAGTCCAAAATATTGGCTAATAATAGGGTTGAGGACGTACACTGCTACAGAGGGACAAGATGGTAGCCTTCAGAGGGTAACCAATTATCGTGCTATGCTATATATGTGTCGTTGGGGTGTCCATCACTTGACTTACAATACCTTCGCATGTTTCATATCAATATTATCTGTACCCTGTACTTTTAATAACCATATTACCCCATCCTATATTTCTCACATCCCCATATACAATAGCACTGCACCATCCCTGTGCCTTTGCTCCCTACCTCCCCACCTGCACCCACATGGTGGCCACAGTGTACAACAGCAGCAGCCACAGGTGGCACTGAGCTAGTCTCTTACTGTGAGGCCCCATGTAGAGTAGTGGGGCTACTTCAGTGTATAAAGTGGGCACTCTGTAGACGTGAAGCCCCTGCTGCTACAGCACTGAGCTAGTCTCCTACTGTGAGGCCACATGTAGAGTAGTGGGGCTACTTCAGTGTATAAAGTGGGCACTCTGCTAGACGTGAGACCCCTGCTGCTACAGCACTGAGCTAGTCTCCTACTGTGGGGCCCCATGTAGAGTAGTGGGGCTACTTCATGTAGAGTAGTGGGGCTACTTCAGTGTATAAAGTGGGCACTCTGTAGACGTGAAGCCCCTGCTGCTGAGTAAGGTGATGTAGACCTTCATTAGGGGACCACCTGTAGATGTAGGCTGCGGGTCTGATAGGGGGAGGGAAGAGATTGCCACCAACTAGATCTAACATCCTCTCCATGATGCAGCTATGTGCTACCACTACCAGCTGCAGCTGCTGACTGACCTTGATGCCTTAGATATGGTCATCTAAATTACAATACACATATATATATATATATATATATATATATATATATATATATATATATATATTTATATAGGGGGGGGGGATAGATCTGACATCCTATGGTGCAGCTGTGTACCACCACTGCCGGTTACTGGGGGAGGCAATACTACCTCAGATAAGGCCATCTAAATTACAATATCCATATTACACCTCTTTCCTTCCTTTTTCAAGGACTATTCCTGAGCATATCTCAAATAGCACCCACAGTTATACTATAGAAATAGAGTTCTATGTGATATAATGAGAACAGCCAAAAACAGTGTATTCTGCAGCTGTCAGCTGCTGTTGATATGTCTCAGAGTGGGGGGGGGGGAATACCCACGAGTTTTTGCCAAGGGTCATGTGAGCCTCATACAAAGTTTGGTGCAGCATCAGTAGCAGTCCTTAATCGGAGCATCTATGTGATTATGTTCCCACTACCCTGCCCCTAATAGACAACAAGTCGACCCCTGGTTTCTCCCACTAACTCAATCTCTTTGCGTTTGCAGGCCCCACAATATTCGCTCTGGTTTGATTTGATTTGAATTTCCTTTATTTATCCTGGCAAAATGTATGGCTCTCAGGAAACCATCCCAATTTAATCCGGACAGAGTGCCTGAGCACTGATACTCAGGTCCTCATTTGCATCCCGACCCACACACATCCGGGTCTCAGAGTCATCTCGTGTGGCCTGCAGTAGTGTCACATTCCTCCAGAGTCTGCGGCTCAGAATGTTGTGGGTGCAGACCTAAATAAACAAGAATAGAGGAATAACTTGGTTATAGTTTAGAATTTGACCCCTGCTGGTTCTGAAGCAATAAACCAAATGTTTATCCTTGAAACTCTGAAATTGATTATGTTATGTACATGACGAGACCTTGGCATTTAAATCTCCTGACAGAGAACAATCTTCAAATTGAGCAAAATAAAGAAATATGGTGACTGATATTTCAACTTCAATAATTGGAAGAAATTGAACAGTTGTATGGTAAAATTGCAACCCGCTTTTACTTTCCTACTGCATGTACAAGATGATCATCTACTTTACTGCCTATTTTAATTGATGATGGCCTGCACAGAGTGACACATTTAGTACTATATACCTGGAATTTACAATATTGAATATATATATTTTGAGTGAATACAAGATTCAAAAGAAGATAATCTGCCTAGATTCAGGATATGGGTGTAGAGAGGTGGACAAGGAGGGATAAGTGGCTGTGAGATCTGGATGCATCCTAACTGCAGCACAGGGAACATGTTACATCTCCAAAACTCTACTCAAATTACTTCTGCCACCAATCGTCACCACAGGGAGATTGTCCTCTCTTTCCCTCACACCATTACACTTTAGTGTCTACTGGAGCTCTGTGCTGCCCATTGAGGCGTCACTAAGGCCTCATCTTGTGGGACGACTGAAGGGCTGAGATTTAGCACTTTATTCTGTCTGTGTTGTATTGCACTGTGAGCAGGAAGAAACAAAAGCACAGGAATAGCCTTTGAAGTAGGTACTGGTGTGTTGGTGAGAAAGCTAAAGGGATTACTTATGCAATGCATTTACCATTACCATTACCATTAGAATAAAGAAAGATTATGGTTACTATAGTATCTCATATTTGTACATTCTTCAACCAAATGTTTTCATCCAATGACAACACTGATATAGTGCACAAAAAAAATGTGTTCATACATATATGTGCATCAGTTGGTCCTCTCTCACCACCCTATATACATTGTACCCTAAAGGAACATTCATTAGACTTTGCATTTCCATACTTTCTTTAGATGTAGGTGGTGTCCATTGGTGTAGTCCTTCACATAGAATGTAGCATATGAATGCTTGACCCTGCACTTCTAATTAAAATATCAACATGTCCTTTCTCACCAATCAACATATTTTATCTCAATAGACAGAAATAACATATCACCATACATTCAGATTCATCAGCTGCTTTGTAAGCCCTATTAGAACCCTAAGGAGGTGGATCCTGCATGGTCGGGAGCCTCACCTTACATAGAGAAGTGCAGCTTTTTCCCTATTCCCTGTAGCCTCCCCAGACACCTGCCTCCTTATATGCACACTACCTCAACTGCTTGGTAAATCCCTAAGCTACCACCAACCAATACAGCCATGCCATCAGAGAAGCATCTCCTCAGGGCCTCCTTCTTTGGAAAAGGTTTCTCAGAAAGTGTCGCCCATGGAGAGCCTGGATCAAAATATCATCAATCCGCTTCTGCCATCCTTAAAAGACTAGCCATCGTTGAAAGGGCCTTTTATATGATGGCATTCCTTTTTCTACAGAAAGCAGTTGCTCCCTTTGAATACTTTTTGAAGATTTCATGCAATCCATCCTGGCAAGAGTTTAATGATTTTGATTAGCACAATGAACACCTTTTGTCTTCCTATGCAAAAAGTCAGTTGATGTCCACCTGTTTCCTGCAAATAATTTTGTTTCCAATTGGAGGTGTTTTTTATGAAATGTAACCTTGAATTCTCATTAATCCCCATTAATCCTCTTACGGCTGAATGAGATCAAAAAAGCTAACTGATCCTAGCGATGATGTGTTAATGATAAACATGTTGCTGAGTTTGGTTCCCCTTTTTTGGCTTCATATACAAACACAGATTGATGTCTACCTATTTCCCTTAAATAAATCTGGGTTTTTTTTTGGGAGATTTTATGAAAGGTTAAATTCCAGATTAAATTCATCTCATCTTATTGGTGATGTGTTAATGATATATGGTTTTTCAAGAGTTTGATAACCCCTGTTTGATTTCAAATGTAAAAACATGAGATTAATGTCTACCCATTTCCTGTAAATAAATCAGTTTTTAGTTGGAGTTTTTACGAGAGGTGATTAGTCTGTGTTAACTTCTTATTCCATCTTCCATCATTGACCCTTGATATTCTTGCAGCTGGTTCCACAATTGATGACTCAAAGACAAACTAATTAGTCCTCCTGACTGGCTTTCACAAAAACACCTAATGAAACTGACAACCCTAATGTATGATCCATTTAATCCTGCTGAACTTATGATCCAATCAAGAGTCTGATTTGTAAGTAATGACCTTTGATGACAGTGAACCAGAAATAAGATAAATTCAGCCAGACTTTAAAGTGAAATGACAGATGGGAGCAGAGAGGAAGGCGGAAGGAGGGTGGCCAGGGAGTGAGTGATGGACATTGGATTTTAATAATTTGAAATGTCATATTGCAAACTAATTTGTTTCAGAATTCTTCTACATTGAATTGTCTGCTTCAGGCGCGCTATTTGGTGCCTGCTGTGCAGTATACTCAGAATATCCATGTGGGAGGTGGAGGGAGTATGGTTCACTGCCTCTGTTACTGGAGAGCTCCTGGGTGTCATGAATTATTGAGTATCCCTGGGCCATGTATACCCTGAGCCACCAGTGAAAGCAGCCCTCCCATGTCCATTCCAGCACCATGCTCTGTTATCACTGTCAACTTCCCAACCATTTAGAAAATAAGCCAAAGTACCAGTCCACACAAAAACATCCACCTCAGACTTGGGACCAAGACGTAGGGGCCTAATGATATATTTCTGGCCAAATGAATAGGAAGAATCCGGGGTACTAAAAGTCAAGTAGACAAACATATATATTCGAATTAAAAGTAGAAAAGAGAGTACTAGAACAGACAATAACAACAGGGATTTATCATTTTTCCTTTTCTTTACATCCAAATCCACATTAGAGTAAATGAAACAGAAGGATAGGAAGAGACAGAGCAAAAAAAAAGAAAAAAAGAGTGTCAGTGAGAGGGCCCAGTGAGAGGGTCAGGAGGAGAGGAGGACAAATATACAAATTACTGCACTGTTACTATTACTGTCAAATACAGTAGGGGTCATGAACTGAAGATCGCAATATAAGATGAGAAATACTACCAGAAATACATTACAAGATTAAAGTAGGGCAACAGTAAGATCTGACAGGGGAATAGTAGACGAGGACACATTCAAAATAAGGACAGACATAAAAAGAAATAGCGGACAGGGGGATACACTTCATGGTGGAAGGGGTGACGGGATGTCATTAGCACCAAGTCTCATTCACAAGGGGTTCTGAAGCAGCCATATTTATCGGCAGTACACAGGCAGTGCTCCCAAGGGCCTCCATTGTAGGGGGCTGAAGCAGAACCTCACACAGAGTCAGGAGACAACATATGCACGGGAGGTGTAAGGTGTGGGTTGTGGTAGCACTGTAACTGGTCAGATAGTGCATGTCACCATCATCTTCCCACTAGAGAAAGTGTGGCTGGGAAAGTCCCTGTCACGTCAATGTGGGGCTTAAAGATGAGAGATGAGACGTCAGATATGGTACTTGGTATTCTATATTAATAATAATATCAATATCAGAGTACCAGCTGCCAGGGCTCAATGATGTGCATTGGAGCTCTTAGTGTGAATTGTTGCCCTCCTCCTCCTGACCAGGGCTTAAGTACTGGTGCCCGGCAAGTGGAGGGGGAGCCCACATGACGGGTGGTATGTGTAACAGTGGTTTATATTGGATAACAGTGGTTTGACATTTGATTGGTTAATTACATATATACATTGCTTGAACAGTTAAATGATGATGCATCGGTCTAGAGGTTGGGGAGCCTTGCAGTCTGTGCATTATGGGTAATGCATTATATCATAGGTGTTGCATACACCTGGGGGCTTTAGCGCCTGCCTCCTGGTGACACCTAGCCCTTTGAAGAGCACTGGGGTGCCATGTTCGATAGGGTTGTACTAGTTATATCATTTTTTGTTTGTCTACCATTAATCATCTGGCTGGTGTATTGTTAATTGTCCAGGGTTTGAATGTCCAGCCGGCACCTCCACGTCTGGGACCGGCCTTTACGTTTGAATAGGTAGATATGGGTCAGCTCAGTGGATTAATTATGCATGGGGGATTACTTGGCTTGACTAAATGAGAAATAGGTGTATCTGACGTCTGGGTGTACTTTGATAGCTATATGGATCACAAATATGTATAAAGTATTTTACTTTTTATAGATAACAATATATATGAATATTTATAATTATGAATCATAATTATGACGTAATATGACGTAATACATTGGTTGAAGGTAAAATAAGGTGTTCTGTAGCTTGACAGCAAGGCAAAGCAATACAGCCAAAGAGAGTATAATTCAACTGTGCATAATTCTTTTTCCCTTTACAAATTACTTATATATATATTAAAAGGCTTTTTATTTATGTTTTGTGCAAAACCAGCCTCAGTGTGGATGTCTGCATTAATAAATTTTCTGCTGCTGCTACTCACATCATGATGCAACAAATCTGTTACAGCCCCAGAGGTGTGGACCCAGATGTTATGGCTTTACAGGTTATAAGTTTACAGCCAAGTTCCCTCTTCTCAGAGTTATAACCATCAAAGTTCCTCGATCCATGTTTGATTGATTGTTAGGTAGTTTAAAAGTATAAACCAAGGTTCTGCCAATTTTGACATACCCATAATGTCTCTTAATCACTTTAGATTATATGAGTTTGATATGTGGTGATGGTCCCTTAACCCAGCCACTGAGATGTCGTCTTCCTCAGACTCCTGGTTGTCCTCATCATCAAATTCATTGAGGCTGAATAGAGAGCTATATTGGCCTCTGCCTGCACCTGCCCCTGCACCTGCAGACTGTGGCACCCTAGCAGTATGCCTGGTAGTGATTCTACCTGTGGGTGTAGTATAGGCCTCCTTCTGACTGCCACTTGCTTGCTGCCCACCTAGCACAGGCTGCACTTTCTCCAAGCCTAGGGCTGCTATTTCCTCATAAGTCATAGATAGCTGACACAGCACAGGCTTTGCCAGTTGGTGGTTTGTGTCTATGTAGGCATGTTTTACAAGCCCTCACACCTGACATGGTGGCTACTTACAGGTAAAACTCACAGAAATGCACTGGTGTGGATCCCTGTGGTAGGTTATGGTCCAGTGAATAAGGACAACCTTGACCCTGGCTTGGGGCATATAGCGCCAGCAGTCAGGAAAGACTTGGTTAAAACCTAAGTTAAGTATATAACTAACAGTAACTAGTCATACCGGTAGCAGCATTATACCTATATAATTATGGGGTAATTGTATACACAGATAAAAGCAAAGAAATCAATACCTCATAGTGCTAGATATATTGACATTTAAAGACTATGGCCGCGTACACAAAAGCCTCTATTTTTTCAATGTTTTTTTTTATTTCTAAAAGATGGACCCATAAAATCTCAACCAAACTTCTTAAATGTTTAGAGAAGATTATATGCAACATTATCAATCCATGTGAATGAATAGACATAGGTGAAACCAAAGACCCATGACCGATTTAGGGAAAAAACCTAAGTCAAAATCTTCTCTACATTTCGCAACACAGAACAAATTGGCCAACATTTTGCAATTAAAACTTTAGCAATCTGGATATAGGATCAACAGATATATCTTACAACAACAAAAAGAGTGATTCATTGATAAATAAAAAACTGTTTGGGATTTATTCAGATATTTTTTAAAGAGCCTAAACACCTATCATAGTTTAGGGCAAAGCCTTCCGAAGCAGATAAAAATGGTGACAAGATGTGTAGAACACCATAGGGAGGCATTGAAATGGTTGATAAAGGTGAGTTAGCTCATATGCAAAAGGAAGATATGCTTTTGATATGTTTTTTTGTTGTTTAATTTTTTGCCACCAGGTCCCGTATGCATAGACCCTGATAAATACCTTTTAAATCTGGATGGCACATTGTATTTCAGACTGAAAATCTATGCAATAACAACTGACTCGTTTATCTGAAAAGTGAAATGGAGGTAACACAAGTGAGCTGGCATTATTTCTGCTGCTGAAGTTACAGGATTAGAGTGTCTGCCAAATTCCTGTTTTATGCAGGAGGTGTCAACCATGGGAATGTATGGAAGAACCCTGTTTAGATAACATCATTTTCTGCTCATGTTTGAGCTGAGGGGGATCCCCTGATGTAGGTTTGATGTAACATTAGATCTTAACATGTTAGTGCACTGGTGTCATAACTGGTGCATTAATTCAAGTAAACATCTTCTTCCCCATTATATTGTTTAATGTCCTGCCTAATCCGCCATTAGCTCCATGACATGAACCCCTTCTACCTACCAGGGTACTCTCCATGGCCAAAGTGCTCCTTACTAACTCCCTTTTATTATCTACCAACTCAATCTCCACAGCCTAGGACCCTCAAACCCACCGCTGACTTACTGACTTAAGTGGATTGGTGCACCAGTTAATCTAATTACCAGGTGTTGGGGTGTGCAGGTATGGGGGGTGGACAGGTATATCTAATTACCAGGTGTGGAGGTGTGCAAGACACAGCTTCTGAGAGCCCTAATATATGAAGACAAGAATGCAGGGGTGCGGGTGACACCCATATCTACCCGACCTACCCAGTGCCAGCAAGTAGTGAGACCTTTTCTATACCTCTATACCTTTATCTACACAAACCTATGGCCAGGTTGCCTATAAGTTGACTTCAAGCTGCGACTGAACTCTTAAGGCTAATATTCATGTTACAAAAAATAAGTCCTTCAGAATAAAGAACTATTATCAGCATGAGATTTTATCATAGCCCAACTTAAGGATTGACATATGAATAAGGTTGTGAGGACTCATTGAAATCATTAGGATTCATGAACGAGGGGAAGTGATCATGAAGGCAGGTTTCTGAATCTATAATAAACACTGCTGCTTTCCAACAGGACATGGAGTAATGGTCATCACCACAACCCTGCCTGCACTTCCACCTGAGCCCCTCCTCCAAAACAGACACACTGTCACCCTGCAGCAGGTTGTACAGTAATGCACTCATGCTGGTTTTAATCTCCATATCGAACCAGCTCTGCTTGAAGCTGTAAATTCCATTAGTGCCTCATGTTTTTATACTTGCCTATTTCTGTATTTTCTTTGTATCCCTAGCTGAATTATATCATTTCCTGTTAAAGACAGAGGGTATTGGCTTCAAGATGCATAAGAAACAAACAAAATTTTAAGAAAGGACTAAATTAAACAACACGGAACTCTTTTTTTTCCTTGTCATTTCAGACTCTTAAAGGGGTCTCCCTCTCAAAACAATCAACCCATGAAGAGTAAATATTCACGTACATGTGCTGGCTTTTAAGACCACTGAAATAGAAACACCAGATGGGACAACAAAGGGAAACAGGTCAATACAAATAGGAATACAGTGCCTGGATCCCCCAAGAGAGTATTGACATAGGGCCGCTCTGTGCAGGCCTGTGCAGTACACCGCCCTGACATACAAGATCTATATAGGAGGGAAATCAGATACAGTCTGGTCCACTCACAAATTCTCCCAATGGAGCAAACTTTAGTGAAATTGGAAAGTAGATTAGCAGCAACATCGGTAAAAAAAGGTTCATGGTTTATAGAGTGAGATAGCAACCATCAGTGCAAAGTGTGTGAGTGTGTGCATATATGTGTGTATAGGGTGGGCACTGTTGGTAAAAGGTCTAGCTCACTCTCTGATAGAGAAATCAAAAGAGAAGTGGTCGATTAAAACAGCTCTGGATATTGTCCAGGGGTGTGTTACTGCACCACAATACAGCCGTTAGTACCATTTCATAGTCCATCCTAGGAATAGGGGGGGGGGGTGATAAATGTACTTTTCTTCGGGGACAGGCACAAACTATGCATTTGGGTCCAAAAACACGGAAAATTACAAAAATATTTTTTTCTGACCCCTGTAACCCCCCCTTACATGGGGTCCAAAGATCAGCCAAATAGTGAGAAAAAGCCAAAATTCAGGCTTAGTCCCTCAACCATATTTAATAATGCATTATCTCATTTTACCTGTCATATTGGGTCAGATATGTGGTAAGCAGCACAGAGTGTGAAGGGTGGAATCTACTGTACGAGGCAGTCGTTCTGCTTGGTCCATGTATCCAGTGCATGTGTCATCCAATCAAAATCCAATATATGACATCACTCCTGTAACCCAGGCAATTGTTGCTACATGGATTCTATCAAATCTCTTTCTAGATAATGAATAGGGTGCCCCCCTTTGTTATATCTATCTGCCTCCAAGTTACCGCATGTTACCACTCAGTGGAGGCAAAGAAGTGTTTGCTCATTTCCTGTATCATAGTTGCTTATAGAAAATATGAGTATATATTGTGTTCCCACCATATGCTAAACTAATGTTAGGTGGTAGTTCCACCCTCTACCTCCAGGGTGTACTCCACCACCTAGGGAATTGCCCCCTATTCGCATACTTCCACTTCAGTTCCAAGGGAGGAACAGGTTGCTTTTTTCTTTTTGGCAAAATGGTGATCTGCACCAACCAGGAGTGTGGTGCGACCTACAATGGCAATAATAAGGTGTGCACTACGTGTGGTGCACCTAATGAAAGCAGGAAGCAACCTGTGGTGATAGAGCAGCCAATGTCTCCTACCATCAGCAGGACCGGGCAGAACAAGGCTTCAATGGACACCCCACGGGGGAGAGCGGGCAGGCCGCCCGCGGAGTCGCCCCCGGGGAGGGGAGAGTGGAGTCCCGCCAACAGACTACAGAGGCCGGGCGGCAGACCGTTGACCCTGAAGCAGACTTGGAGGAGCGCCTACGGGAAATCGAAGCCCTGACAGAACAGGAGAGGGTCAGGGAAGCAGCCCTCAAGCGAATCAGAGATTGAAGACTGCGGAAATGGAGCTTGCCGAATTGCGGGCAGGTAACACTTTGATAGAAAAAGAGACTCACCAGGCGCTTGCCGCATTCCATTCGCTGTGGAGGGTTTCTCGGCGACGGCCGGGTTGGAGAGTGAAAAGTCAACTGTTGTTAGGGACTATGACGCGGACGCGGGGCTGGTTGCCGGCGCACGGCATGCGGACAGCCGGGTACCAGCGGCAAATACCCCTCACCATGGTGCTGACTCGAACGCGGCCACGGACATCAACAACCAACATGGCGGGGCGGCCGAGGGGAGCGGGGACACCGAGGATAAGGCGCTTTATGAGGAATTTCGGCGGTTCTTGGCCTTCAAAAGACGACAAGATGGTAAATATGCACATTCTGAGCCTCTCCCACCCCCGCGAGTTAGCGCCAAGCAGCTGGGAGGTAGCGCTCGGCACCCGGGAAGGGTCGCGCAACCCCAGGGGAGTGGCCTTGTTGAGGGCAGTCGTTTTGACAATTTGGATTTCACTGGGTCAACCGGGGCACGGTCAGCTGATCGGTCTGCCCCTGGTCAAGGCTCTGTACCTCTTACACAGCCTTCCCCTATCACTCAACACCCACTATTTATACAGCAACAGCAACAGTTGCAACAGATGCAGCTGCAGATGCAGCAGTTGCAAGTCCAGGTAGAGAGATCCCAAGCTAGGGATAGGCCTACTCCACATCAACACAGCCATCCTCAGCAAGGCATCAGTCAACACCAACATGACTACTTTACTCCTGACTACCCTGACCAGGATAACCAGGGTGGTGACCTGGTTGCCCAGCTTCTCCGCCATACTGAGAAGCAGAGGAGTAAGTTTGATATTCTCAAATTTCTCTCTGAGGATGACAGGAAAAAAGCCAACCCCATTGACACTTCTGAGAAACTTCTTGTTTTACTGTCGTTGTTGATTGATGAGTTAGTTGACAAAGGTGTCCCTTCTAAGGGCCTTCGTGCTCACATGATTTATGTTGCTACCATGTCTAGTGAGAGGATTTATGATCTCAGGGCCTTGGTTAACTATGATGCGGCTATTCGGGCCAAGGCCGACAAGTGTGTTGTTGATGAGGGGGAGGATCTGTTTGTAGGGGTAGATATTGCTCTCTCAAATTTTCACCTTGGGTACGAGGGTACTAAGCACGCCAGACTAGTAGGGGCTAGTAGTAAAAGTTCATCAGCGGGTAGTGGTAAACGCCGGGGTGACGGTCAGGGTAAATCAGATTGGTCGCGGGGCCCGAGCTTCTCGGGTTGGAAACGCATCGCAGCAGACAAGGGCTGCTGTTTTGCGTTCTCCAGCGGCCAGGATTGTGGTGGGTGTGCATTCAAACACGAATGTGCTACATGTAGAGCCGCCACCCACGGCATGTTAAAATGTGCGCACACCGACAAGGCTGTCATAAACTCGGGCTGACTAGGTTACACAGCGGTGGATGGGTTTACGGAAGTTGAACCCAGCCACTGTATGACCCTAGAAGTAATTGGTGGTGTAACTGTTAGTGAGAGGGCCGATGTATCTTTCCCTCGGGTCGCAGCGGAACGCGTTGCCAGCAATAACGTCAATGACGTTGTCGTCAAGAATGTCAAGAATGCAGACGTCAATATTCCTGTCTGTATTAATGGTTCTGATGACAATGTCGTAGAATTAGTCAATGAAATTGATGTTGATTGTAATAAGGATTGTAGTGACAATGTTGATCTCTCAGCCGCAGAGGATGGCGATGCTCGTGAATGTGAGTTAGATGAGATTGTCGGTCTTCACCCTGTCAGTGACACGGGGTTGCGACAATCAGCAATCCGTTTGTGCAAAAGTAGGAATGGCTATGCCGAAGTGGAAGTTGTGTTGGGTGATGCAAGCTTGTGGGATGAATTACCGGAATACGTGGGCATTTCTAACGATACGAGTGTCTGTGACTCTTTCGCTTGTATGTATGATTGTATGGTACCTGTGTATGTTATCGAAGTAGTTCCCGGTTCATTCATACCAGTATTCCACCATTGTTTGGCCGGAGTTTGCGATTGCACCTACATTCTACAGGGGGTCGTTACCCAACTGAGACCCTGTCAAGTGGCTAGTTATGTTTGTAAGTTTGCAACGGTATCCAAACAAGATTGTTATGTTCTCACGGGTGTATGCAGGGGTTTTTGAATTCTTGACAAAGATTGTGACACAAGTTATCATTGTGAGAATTACAGTTCTATTACCAAAGGTACTTTCGGTGTTGAAATGACTGAAAAAATTCTGAGTGAGTTGGGTAGTGGCAAGGTTCGTCAGGTGACAAGCAAGCCGAAGTGTGTACATTCCCTGGGGGTTGTGATAAAGTCCGATGGGTCTCTTCGCCAGATCACAGACTGTTCGTCCCCAGAGGACATCAACATTAACTTGTACATGGATGCTTCATGTTCCAAGTTTAAATATAAAATTGTTGACGATGTAGTAAACCTCCTGGAGGGGGGCGAATTCTGTGCCTGACATTGCTTCAGCATACAGGTCTTGTAATGTGATACCTAGCCATAGAGAGTACCAGGGGTTTATGTGGGACATTGGTACGGGAGATGTATGGTTCTAAGATCTGTGTATTTGTTTTGGGCTCCGCTCAGCCACATGGATCTTTACCCAGGTCAGTGACTTTGTTGTGAAGTGTGCTTGGTTAGACGGAGTGAGTATGTGTGTTAATTATCTTGATGACTACCTTGTTGTGGGGAAGTGCCAGCAGGAATGTATGCAGGCCCAGGAAATACTTCATGGTGTTCTGAATAGAATAGGGTTCAAAGTGGCTTCTAAGAAAGTCATTCCTCCATGTCAAGTCGTCACGTACCTGGGTATTGTTATTGACACGGTCGCTTTAACTTTGTCAATTGGACAGGACAAACTAGATCGTGTAGCGAGGTGCATGTCTGCATTGAAGGAAAAACATTGGTGTTCAAGAAAGCTGCTAGAACAGACTGCCGGCCTCCTGGCACATTGTGCGACAGTGGTAAGGGGGGACAGGACTTACACCCGTCGGATATCCTTAGGAGCGCCAGTGCTTTCTGTCAAGGGACCCCCAGAACGTACTGATGTGGGGTGTTAAAACGGCCCTCAAAACGCCAGTGTTTTCTGTCAAGGGACCCCCAGAACGTACTGATGTGGGGTGTAAAAAGGGCCCTCAAAATGCCAGTGCTTTTTGTCAGGGGACCCCCAGAACGTAATATGTGTAATGGAATTTTCAAGTTTTTGGCTCCCAGAACGTAATGATGTGTATTAAAGGACTGATTTTCCTCTTTGTTTAATTTAAATTGTCATGCCCAATACACATTGTCCCACTCTGGTAGGTGTAGCTCCAAAAGCAAAACACATTAAAACGTTCTGGTATTTTTATGGCAGATACACATTTTTCTGGTGGGCCCAAGGCCTCATACACATGGACCCACTATGGTAGATCTAGTTCCAATACCAAAAAGATTTTAGTAGGTCTTTAAAATAGGTTCCAAATACGCATGGGCCCACTGTGGCAGCATGGTTGCAAATACAAAACGTTTTACAACGTTTTGGCAGTTCTGTTATGAAGCATAATAGATAAATCTTATCTGGTCTGATGTAGGTTCCAAATACACATAAGCCCACTATGGCAGCATGGTTGCAAATACAAAACGTTTTACAAACGTTTTGGCAGTTCTGTTATGAAGCATAGTAGATAAATCTTATCTGGTCTGATGTAGGTTCCAAATACGCATACGCCCACTATGGCAGCATGGTTGCAAATACAAAACGTTTTACAACGTTTTGGCAGTTCTGTTATGAAGCAAAGTAGAAAAATCTTATCTGGTCTGATGTAGGTTCTAAATACGCATAAGCCCACTATGGGGGGTATAGATGGGGGGTCCCCATGTCGCATGTCGATTTTAAGAAAAGCTCATGTCCCGTGTCACTAAGAGATAAGCCATGTCGCTAGTGACACTAATGTCTTTTGTTGAAAAGGACATATTTTTGACCCCCTGGAAAATTTTGAAAATCTAGAAG
Source organism: Harmothoe impar (assembly GCA_947462335.1). Taxonomy (NCBI): domain Eukaryota; kingdom Metazoa; phylum Annelida; class Polychaeta; order Phyllodocida; family Polynoidae; genus Harmothoe; species Harmothoe impar. The sequence goes on from OX381714.1 coordinate 67,752,280, forward strand.
CCAAACGGTCAATTCTGGTGCTATTATTGATGTTTCCTACCATGGTTCTAACCCTCAGACCACCTTTCCCATGTCGCTATGTCACTTAGGTTGCCATGTCACATGTCGATTTTAAGAAATGGCCATGTCACATGTCGCTTAGGTTGCCATGTCACATGTCGATTTTAAGAAATGACCATGTCGCCATGTCGATTTTAAGAAATGGCCATGTCGCCGTGTCGATTTTAGGGGTCTATACCCATACTATGGCACCTGTACATAACCTGCTTTTGGTGGTCGTATGTTTAAATATGGACATTGGACACATGGCCTATCTTCAAAAGGGCCTAACGTCTGGAAGGCGTTTCACCGTATGTTGATATAAAACCCAACATGCGGCTGCAAGATGCAGTCAAGATGCGGCAATTATACACCAAAAGTACTTTTTTTGTTTCAGTTGGTCCTCCGTATACCCTCCGTATCTTTTTTTTATAAAATATCAACATACGGCATCCAACATACGGCCCTCTCAAGATACAGACATTGTCACCTGTCTCTTTTAGAAAAATGTGCAAAAACCAGTCTACATTCCGGGGAACCCCTAGGGAATTCCCTCTGTGACGTCATAATATGTAGCAACATACGGAGGTAGGCTGGGGAGGGTATAAATAGGGTCCGTATGTTGGGGAAGAGACAGGGGAGGGACAGGAGAGGTTTAGGAAGGGACAGGAGAGGTCAGGGAAGAGACAGGATAGGTCGATGAAGAGATAGGAAAGGTCGGGAAAGGCACCTCTGTACTCTGATAGCTATTGTCTACCATTGTTTAAACACAAGGAGTCTATAGGCAGATTTTCAGCTCTGTAGGGCCATTATTTACCGAGTTATGGAAGAAAAGACTCTTTTTCATGTAATTTCTCCCCAAATCCATATAATTTTTTATTAATTTTTTTATCATGAAGTTAAAAGTTGGACTTAACTTATTTACTCGTTAAAATAATTCTAGGGCCATTTTATTACATATATATATAGCACCTTAAAAAGGGGGACTTTACAGACATGGTAGGCAACACAAGAGAGGTTTCTCCCCTGTGTGGATCCATGTTTTACTGGCCTTGTGCAGGTGGCAGACAATAGCTATCAGAGTACAGAGCGTGTGTTGCCTACCATGTACAGCAAGCTGTGATTATTCATACATCTTTCTGTTAGGATTTCTGAGCCAATATATATGCTTGGCTACCCGTATGGCTTGTATCTATGTTGTACTTTGTAGTAGTTGAAATGTTAGCACTCAAGAGGTTTTGCACCTGTGTGGATGGATATGAACTCTCCGCGGTACAGGAGTGGCCCGCTCCAGATACCCAGTCAACACTTACATTGTAGCACTGTGACAGGATTACATGAGGAATGTTATTCAAGGGTTTTTGAATATATATGATTATACTGGTGTGTACATGGAGCTGGCTAAGGGCCATAGCAAATGTATATTGATTATAATTATAATTGTGCTCCGTACTACCATTTATTACCTTATTCACACATTTTTCTCCTCATTACTTTATAAAAGCTAAGTTGAGTGTTATAAGTATAATCAATGCGGGTGTCAGATATTTTCGAGCAGTATAAGTTCTTTTTGTACACCAGGATAAAATAAACGGGATAGATGTATTTACATCTCCTCATACTCAAAAAAAAAGCCTGAGTGTAAAATCCGGGCTGTGTTGGTGCTGCCACCTAGAGGCTAAGTCATGCTGGCCTCAACTCCTCTCATATATATATAAGGGAATGGAGATCGCAAGCCAAATGGGGGAGGTCTGTGGACCTAAACCATTATTCTTCACCTCTGGCGCCCAGCCAGCTCTGTACTGTGATGGCTTTTGTCTACCAGCGTTTATACACAAGGAGTCTCTACACAGAGTTTTAGCTCTGTAAGGCCATTATTTACAGAGTTACAGAAGAAAAAGACATTTTTTGGTATAATTTCTTTGAAAGTCAATAATTTTTTTTTTTTTCTTTGATCATAAAGGTAGAAGTTGGACACATACGGAGCAAAAGTCACATACGGCACATAAAAGACACATACGGCCCTAAAAAACAGGGTATATGTGCATTATTTGACATACCACCCCCCTACCCCTCCGTATATTTTGGACTAAATGTGCCAAAGATGCGGAATTTTTGTCCTCCGCATGTTGAGCTGAAACGCGGCCATATCTTTTTCCGTAAGATGCGGACATGTTGAGCTGAAACGCAAAATTGAACTGAAACGCAAAAAAAGCACATACGGACCCTCCGTATGGAACGCCTTCCAGGAGGGCCTATCATCATGCCTTTCCCGACCTTTCCTATCTCTTCCCCGACCTCTCCTGTCTCTTCCCCGACCTCTCCTGTCTCTTCCCCGACCTCTCCTGTCTCTTCTCTCACTTTCCCCTTACATACTGACCCTATTATATGTATACCCTTCCTGACCTACCTCCGTACCTACCTTTAATATTATGACGTCACAGAGGGAATTCCCTAGGGGTTCCCTGGAATGTAGACTGGTTTTTGCACATTTTTCTAAAAGAGACAGGTGACAATGTCCGTATCTTGAGAGGGCCGTATGTTGGATGCCGTAGGTTGTATTTAAAAAAAATATATATACGGAGGGTATACGGAGGACCAACTGAAACAAAAAAAGTACTTTTGGTGTATATTTGCCGCATCTTGACTGCATCTTGCAGCTGCATGTTGGGTTTTATATCAACATGCGGTGAAACGCCTTCCTGGCACCACATCTTGTTACATTTCATTACATAGGACCACATCATGCAAAATCAAACTACATGGGATCTATAGTACCATGTACCCCATACCATGTGAGCTACCACCAAACCGTGTGATCTATAATATCATGTACCCGAAAACCACATGATCTATCTCATGCAATATAGCTGCATCTGGTACAATCATGTTAAATTATGTCACTGGCCTGAGGACCACATCATGTAAGATGTCATTACTAGAAACCACAAGATGTCAGATGTTGTTACTGTGAACCACATCCTATTACATTGTTGTTACTTGAAAATCAGATGAAAAGGGGTATATGTAGGGCCGTATGTTGTAAATAGGGTCCGTATGTTGTAGTGAAGGAAATGGTGCTGGGCATGAGGAGATGGCAGTGGACGTGAGTAGTTCGTAATGGACGTGAGGAGTTGGTAGTGGACGTGAATAGATGGTAGTGGATGTGAAGAGATGGTAATGGGCGTGAGGAGATGGTAGTGGGCGTGAGGAGATGGTAGTGGACGTGAGAAGTTGGTAGTGGACGTGAGGAGATGGTAGTGGACGTGAGGAGATGGTAGTGGACGTGAGGAGATGGTAGTGGACGTGAGGAGATGGTAGTGGACGTGAGGAGATGGTAGTGGACGTGAGAAGTTGGTAGTGGACGTGAGGAGATGGTACTGTAATGGGCGTGAGGAGATGGTAGTGGCCTCAGGTAGATAGCGTGGACATTCAGATTTGGCAGTGAATGTGAGGAGTTGGTAGTGTACATGGGAAGTTGGTAGTGGACGTGAGGAGTTGGTAGTGGACGTGAGGAGTTGGTAGTGGACGTGAGGAGTTGGTAGTGGACGTGAGGAGTTGGTAGTGGACGTGAGGAGTTGGTAGTGGACGTGAGGAGTTGGTAGGGGACGTGAGGAGTTGGTAGTGGACGTGAGGAGTTGGTAGTGGGCGTGAGGAGTTGGTAGTAGCCACGATAAACAAAAACAATACTTTTATGCCCCTTTCATATAATCACCAATGAAACTATGATGAGTTGCAAGGTAGGTAACACAAGAGAGGCTTTTCCCCTGTCTGGATCCATGTTAGTGTCAGGGTGTTTGTGTCTCTAGTTGAATGGTGCACTCATAATAGGGAGTCCCATCAAATACCAGGCAAATGTTACAGACAATATTTGACTAGTGGAATCGATAAACAAGATTTGTACAAATTCAATGTAGAAAACAAAATAATGATAGCTTTGGGAGAAAAGAATACAGAGCCATGACAATTTTGCAAAGTCCTAATGATTTTACCTCAGTTCCTCTGTATGGGCATATGCGACCATTGGCACCTATATTTAGACTACAGTGGTGACTGCAGGTTGGAGAGTAGGCGTCCTGCACGCAGCCACAACCACTGGGAGTACAGCATATATTAAATGTAAGTTCTAACAACTCAGGACATTTAGCAGTTAGGCTATTGATTATTTCACTAATATAAAATATGATTCAATGCAATTCATTAGATATATTTTGGTTGTTACATTGTAATCAAGTATATAGATTAACATGAGCATCACTGGGCTTAAATTCCGGGAGAGATATGAATAAATGGATAAGATTTTGTGCAAGATTCCTCTACCTATGTATTCATATTATATAAATATCAGACACCTGTCTTTAGATTTTTACTCAGTCTTGGTCAGATGGCTATTTTCAAGTCTATTTTCACCATAATTTCCAAACTAGAAATGATACCAAAATAGGTGATTGATCCAGATGTGTGCATGAATCTGTAAAACATGTCCATGCCTCTTGTTTTAATGGAAAATGCATAGAATCTCCCGGATTTAACATTAGATGAAAGATACCTGCTGCGCTCCAATACATAAGTAAGGCCCATGACCTGCACATACCTGCAGTGGTCGGGCTGGGACCTAGCTGTACTGACTGAGTGGGACTCCCTACTCATAATGATATAAGATATATGTTTACATACATATAATCCTGCCATAAAGTTATAAACGTTTTATTTTGAAGTTGTAATATATTAAAGCAGATACCCTTCTGCCATAACGTTCTAAAACGTTATAACTCCAGGTTGCAGTCTAAGATCATGATAGATATGGTTCTGCCATAACGTTCTAAAACGTTTTACTTTCGGGTTTAGGTCTAGAGTCATGATAGATATGGTTCTGCCATAACGTTCTAAAACGTTTTACTTTCGGGTTTAGGTCTAGAGTCATGATAGATATGGTTCTGCCATAACGTTCTAAAACGTTTTAACCTCAGGTTGCAGTCTAAGATCATGATAGATATGGTTCTGCCATTACGTTCTAAAACGTTTTACCTTCAATGAAGTGAAGAGGCATTAATATAATACTAGAGTAGCAAGCTGCCAGAACGTAAAAAAAACGTACTGAAACGTTTTACTGGTACCCTATGTATATCACAGGAAGAAGTGCCAGATCCTGCTAATGTGTATTGGGAATAAATCCTAATTAGCATACAATTAGTCATATTACATGGTAATTATGATCAGATCCTAACAAAATATGCAACTTGAAGTGTATGTTCATACTAAGATCTCAGAATAATTTGAATTGAGGTAATATATCATCATGAGATATAGCTCAAAAAATGACATGTTATGTCAAATATTGCAAAATTATGAGATACTCGATTTTCGAGGCTAATTATTCTAAATAAATTATAAAGTTATGAAGTATAGAAAGGCAGTAGTCCTAGTACCATATGTCATAGATATATGTCATAGAAGAAAAATCAATAATTTGGTGTAATCTTAACCTTATAAATTACATCAAGTTCCTTGAAATATGTGAAAACCTCTGGCGTTTGGGGCTCTCTAAACTCCAGAATCCTGGCATTTGGAGGGCCCTTTTTACACTCCACATCAATACGTTCTGGGGGTCCCACAACAGAAAGCACTGGCGTTTTGAGGGCCTGTTTTATACCCCACATCAATACGTTCTGGGGGTCCCAGGACAGAAAGCACTGGCGTTTTGAGGGCCCTTTTTACACCCTACATCAGTACGCTATGGTTGTGCTAAGGATATATAACCTGCTCCGGGACAAAGGGCCTGAGTGCAAATGCATTGCTCTGGGTGAGCTCGCCAGGCTTGACTTGAGTTGGTTGGCTAACTTTGTTATGTTCTTCAATGACAAGGCCCGGATGTTCAACAAGAACTGCAAGTCTGTCACTCTCACCATCGATGCATCTACCACAGGGTTTGGTGGTCACTCTCAAGACGACTATTTCTGGGGGTTCTGGGGGGATTCTCATTTCAGCATTATGCAGCCACTTTTTTTTCTTTTTTTTTTTACATAATTGTGATCATACCCAGTAATATCGGCTCTGTCAATGAAAACTTGTTCCCTATTATCTATTAGGATATTTCTAACCCAGGAGCAGGTTTTATGTTAAGGTACCATTTGCACATAATTAGTGTGAGTTATATATCTAATATGGCTTACATTAAAAAACAAATCATATGCATAGGTTGCAAATAAAGGAACCTACCCTAGTCACCACTAGCTGCTTACTGTTCCCAATTCCCTGAACATCATGGATATTCCCCCCAGAACTTGCACCTACAACTTCAGCAGCCATTTTGCCCAGGGTAGGTCATGTGGCGCTCATACAAATGTGGCTGCAGGATCAGTAGCAGTCCTTAATCCAAGCATCGATGTGATTATGTCCCCACGACCCTGCCCAAAACAGGTTCCAAGTGGGCTCCAGGTTACTCCCAACTAACTCAATCTGCCTCCATTTGCAGGCCTCACAATATCCGCTCTCAGGAAACCAGCGCAATTTAATCTGGGAGGAGAGCGTGTGAGCCAACACTTAGAGCCTCATTTGCATCCAGACCAACACACATCCGGGTCTCAGAGTTATCTTATGCAGCCTGGAGAATGAGATTTCCCCAGAGCTCAGGATGTTATAGGTGCATTAGGGCTAGCGATGGGTTGTAGAGATTGAGGTTTTAGGTTTTGGTTTAATACAGGAGTAAGGAGCACCTTAGTCTTATCAGTGGCCACCAGGGGGACTGTGAGTGTGGTTAAAGGGTTTAAGGGAACAGGGTTTATGCAGTGAAATACTTTAAAATGATAGATTGATGAAAAGCTTGGTTACTTGAGTATGTATAAAGGTTAGGTTGCCTTTACAAACGGAGGAAATCCTATGTATTTTTTTTATGTTTGTGTATGAGATATGAGGCAAGGCTAGCAATATTTGAAAAAAAAATCCTGTTTAAAACAGAAAAGCATATTGGTCAGAAATGAAATAATTGCTCATGGTTTTATGATTTAGATGTGTAATTATAAAGATATGTTCTAGTATAACTGAAATCAATATCCATCTGTAGTGGGCATTAACTGTAGATAAAGGCTAAGTAGCTTTAGGGAGAACCAGGATTCAATCCAAAGCAATACTTGATATCAGCCTGGTTTACAATTTAAGAGCAGCATAATGTCTCCTGACAACAGACTCACTGGCACTGTTTGGTGCATCAGGTGAATCACTGCAGGCAATGTTTGACACTCAACACAGACCTCCTATCAGGCAAAATTGACTGGGAATGAAATAGCATATGCTAAAAAGCATTGAATATTCTGTTTTGCTAATAATATGGTTGATCACTTGATCCTATGATTTTCTCTGACAAATAATAGTTTTTATGTAGAATATAAAGCAAAAACACATGTTCCCTATATACATGTCCTTTGCTAACTATTGTAGTGCTGAGGGGATGAAGATGAAATCCTAAGCCTTCTAGCCATCCTGAAAGGCTTATTTCAGTACAAATAAAAATACCACATCAATGATTACTGTTTGCGTACATCTTTTTAAGATGTTACAAGGGGTTTGGATTTTATAATGGAAGGATGATGTACTTAGTTGATTTGATATTCCCTTTGCATGCAATTTCTCAAAGGATTAACAACCTCTGAGATGCAGCCTCCATTGTCATCAAAACAGGTCAATCCCTTCAGTAAATGACATAGTTGAACAGTTATAGATCTCTTCTTATTGGCTTAGATCAGACATTGTATTATGCAGACAGGGAAGTGTTTCAATGAGAAACTGAAGTGAATTTGCATTTGCCGATTCCAATTTAAAGAGCACACAGAAAACTATTTGCAAACATAAAACATATTTTGAAAGATTTTCAGCACCTGGCCACATTGAAGGTAGAAAGTCAGAATAAGGGCACTGTCAGACATTCCTACACCACTAGTTTGCTGCAGACTCAGTCAATAACAGAATACTGTAGTGGGTCGCCGCTGTACTATTTCTATGGAACCAGTTTGGGTTATATTTGGTATGTGTGTTGCCGTGTATCCAGGCCGCACTCCTGTCTAGTGCCGAGTATATGGTTATATAAGCCCACACCTGAGGATTGGTGGAGCGCGGCCTGGTTATGTGCATTGAGCCGTGACCGCCACGTGTCACCCGACATATCTCGGGTACCGTGTCGGCCCGGATGCACCGGCGCGTGGTTACCCGGAGTTCCTCGGGAACTCAAGTGTTTACGAGTAATGAAGAGAGTGACATAACGATCAGTACATAAGACCTGGGGTTCTGCTAATCGATGACCCAGTCTTGCTGTGCACTTCGGCCAGCTCGACTGCTCCACAACAGAGCTTCCCCGAACTCTGTTGTACCTTTTAGGCCTAGTCCTGTCGCTGCTTCCAACTTGGTCACCCTGCGTCTTTCTCTGTTCCACCCTCTGGGGGAACTAGAGGAGATAGAGGCATTGGTGGACAACTCCGGGTACAGAACTCCCTCTGTGGAGTCTGATCCAAGTGGAGTTAATCAAGATGGAAGAGAGCCTTGGAACTCGGGAATTATGTACTAGACCATGAGCGTATACCTCCTGTATGTTCATATGACCACTGGTGTTCAGAAGCCTATTTGATTGTTACTATCCGTCTGTATGATTACGAGCCGTATGTCAGAATGAATAAAGTGTAATTTCTGAACAACCTATTTTTGAATCTGGAGTTTTTCATAGCCGATGCCTATCTTAGAATAGCCAACAGCTAAATTGGTGCCGTGACCACTTTGGGTAAGTATTGATTTACATTTATTTATTTTTTTTCTTTCTGAAATTGAGAGGTAAGCTCTTATATGTTTGAACCAGAATTGGTAGGTTTCAAGGATAGTTATTACAAGTTGCTTTTGTGTGGTGAAGATATGTCAGATACAGAGGTACCTCCCCCGTCGGTTACAAACCAAGGGGAGGGTATGCGTCCTAGACTACGATCTAGGGTGAGGTTTAATGCTAGGTAGAAGGTGCATACGTTCAATCAGAATAGAGAAATTGGACATGGAGGAGAGGATGAAGCCCACGAGGTGAGATCTGAGGATTCACAAGGGGACCCTCCAGCGAAACGTCCAGCTCTGGAACCAGATAGGGGAATGGAAGGACAGGTCCAAGGGGGAGACACATCACGAGAAGATGTGACACTTGGACAGGTTACCATGGAAGATGCTGGAGAAGATAGTGAATCTAGCATACCTAGTCTGGAGGGTACGGTAGATGTACCAATGACATGGGAACGTAGACCAGTGCCCACTGTAGAAGCAGTGGGGGGGACTAGAGTGGTAGTCCCAGTTAATCAGGAAGGAGTGGAGGTTGTCAAAAGAGACGACCTAGTAGAAACTCCTGAAGAAGGGAAAGAGACAGCTGTGGCAATCTCCAAGGGAGATAAGCTGTTTCCAGATCCTTTCAGGTTGACAATACCCGGTCTAGAGGTTCCACCTTATGAACCCAGGGAGAGGTTGAGCCTGGATGACATAAGGACGCTCAGATTGAGAAATGAGCATGAGCACATGAAGGAAGGGATTAGAATAGAGGAAGAATCCCTGAGAAAGTTGAAGGAAGAAAGGGAAGCTTTTGAAAAGAGTTTTTTGGCAAAAAGGTCAGGAAACATTGGGGAACATGCAGCTCAGATAAAACATTTGGAAAAAATTTCTGTCAATGTGGGTCTACTTGAAGGTACTGAAGTCAGACTGAAGTCTGAGACGGAAAAGCTAGTGGTACGGAATAAAGAAATTAGTTCTGAGATTCTGGCAAGACAGTTACAAGTAGCAGAGTATGATGAGTTATTGAAGAAACAGGATAGTAAGCTGGGAGAGTTAGAGGTACTAGCTCAACAAGCTGAAAATCACATGGTGAACAAGCTAGAACCAGAAGGGACGAAGGTAAATGGGGACCCAGTGGGAAAGGCGCAAGAGGTGTCTAGAGATGAGACCTTTGTGACTGCCGACGAGCCCTCAGTATTTATAGTCAATACAGCGGAGGAGGTAGTGAAACCACCTACCACTGAGGATCTAGATAGTTCCATGGTGATACATACAGCAGATATGTTATCCAGTGTGAGTGGACACTCATCCATGCATGGCAGTAAGTTTGACAAGAATGAGGAGTTCATGTTAGAACTTTGTGGTAGAGTTGAAAAGCTGTTTCAAGAGAAGTTAGATTGCTTTCTTGAAGAAACAGAGTCAGTGAGCGTGGAGAATGACACCAAGAGAGAGAAAGGAGACGTTCCGGTAGCTCACACTAACACTGCTCCAGCTCCCGGTGCTCATTCTACTCCAGCTCCAGGGGCAAGGCAGGTTCCTACAGTTCCGGTAAATGTGTCTACGGTAGGTAGACCAGGTTTGCCCAGTGGAGCAAACATGAATGCTTGGCCGCCAGGTCAAGGGAATCTGGCTGGGCCTAACACCTCCTATGGGGGATGGGGCAATGTGGGACCAGATAACTGTTATGGGAACGCGAGGCCTATGTTCAATATACCACCTCCCCCATTACCTGGCAGTCATATAACTCCAGGAAGCATGTATACACCAAGGACCGGAGGTACTGATCAGAGTGGGACACCCTATCAACATAGAGGGAATATGTCAATGGAAGATGAGGCAGTGTTCCAAAGCAATCCAGCAATTAGAAGATTGGGGATTGATGCGGTACCAAATGACGTAGGGAACGACTTAGGGACGAGAGATAGTCAAGTGAGATTGCTTCACAGTGGAAGACCACTATGTCACTAGCAGACATCTTCGAGCTCACGGAGGATGCTCTGAGAAAGAGGAAGCTGTTGAAAACTGTAGAGGCAGCCCCTGTAGCTGTAATGGAGATACCCGCAGAGGAGGGTGAACTGACTACAGAGGGTGTGCAAGAGGTGGCAGCTATAGATCCTAAATGGGGAGGACGTCGTACTTTGTATAGAAGACGAAGGGTTCCAGGATCAGACGCTCCAGCACCAGAGGAGGGTGCATTCAAAAACCATGATTGGAAAAGTCATGGATGAGCGTAGTAAAGCTGAGAAGGCTGAGAAGGTCACAACTCGTGGTCGCGGTAAGGGGAAACCCAACAAAGACACGAAATGTTACAATTGTGGGAAGAAGGGTCACTTTGCAAGGACATGTTGGTCCAAGGATACCAGGAATGTATTATCGGTCGAGAAACAAAAAGACGGACCCTCTTCTGACCAAAGCCCACCGCCGACGGAAAACTAACAGGGGTTGTTGTCGATGACAAGATAACAACCCCGCCTGTGATTGTCAAAGGTACTGTCGAGGGAGAATCAAAAGATTCCATTTCATGGGAACCGCTGGGGTTAGCCGCACCTGAGTCTGATCCGCCAGGTGGAGATGGGCCCCAGGGAACGGACGAGAGAGGTGTTGAAGATTTAGCTCATCTGGACACCGTCCGTAGAATTGAGTTGGCGGAAGAAGTAGAAAGGTTTTGTGCTTTGCGACTCAAACCCAACGATCCTATAGTTAAGTTTCTCAACTCGAGGGGATATGACTTGGGCGGTGAAACTGGAATCCAGAGATTTGCCTTACAACCTTCTCCTTTACAAGGGAAGAGATGGTACTTGCCTGTGCAGATTCAGGGTTGCTTGGGGGAATTTCTGATCGATACTGGAGCTAGCCACTCCATGATGGGTCACCATTTCTTCAAGAAGCTTGCAGGTCTGCCGACTAGCCCTGTTGGGCCTGGGTCGGTCAGAAGTGCTGATGGATCTCATATGCGGACACATGGCAGACAGGTGATACCCTTCTGGGTGAATCAACATTCATTTGTTGTTTCAACAACTGTGGCTGAACTGACGGATGAGGGAATCTTGGGAGTAGATTTTTGTTCTCTGTATGGAGCGGTATTAGATAGTGTGACGGGGGAACTCACTCTTCGATATCCACAAGAGATGAAGGTCCAGTGTGTGCTCCGCCGGATTTCAGGCGTCTCATCTGTCTCTCAGACAGTGCGAATTCCTCCCCGCCATGTATGCAATGTAGTTGTATACTGCCGGGATATGGAATTTGACCGCATGGGGGTGGTGGAACCGAATCAGCAGCATTTGAGTAAGCTGGGGTTGGTTTCCACCAGTGCCTTAGTGCAAAGTTCAAGACGAACAGTGGTACCAGTCAGTAATATGACTTTTCAGGATGTGTACCTGGAAAAAGGGACGAACTTTGGGAACGTAACATATGCTGATGTGGTAGGAAGAGCTGACTCACCAGAAGTGGAGTTAGCAGCAAAGAGGGCAGTGGAATTAGGAGCTTTGGATCCATCCGCTATGCCAGTGGTATTGCAAGACACTGGAGAGCAGGATAGGAAGGAAGGCTATGGATTGCCACTGCATCTTTTACCATTAGTAACAGATAGCCACCTGGAGAAGGAAGAGGACAAAGGGAGTCTGGCTCAGTTGTTGTGCGAGAATGCAGACTTGTTCTCTGCTCCAGGAGGGCAGTTGGGTAGAACTGACCGAGTAACTCATCGGATAGACACCGGTTCTAGCCCGCCATTGCGCTTGCCTTACCGGCGTCTGCCTTTGTCTAAGAAGCAGGCATTGGAGGATGAGGTGGACAAGATGTTAGGGGAAGGGATAATAAGGCCTTCTGATAGTCCATGGGCTAGTCCAGTGGTAATGGTTACCAAAAAGGATGGCACCTGTCGGTTCTGTATAGATTACAGGAGACTAAATGGGATTACGAGGAAGAATGCCTACCCCTTACCACACACTGACGAAAGTCTAGATTCCTTGGGTGGCAATCAATGGTTTTGTACCTTAGATCTGCAGTCAGGCTACTGGCAGATTGGGATGCACCCAGAGGATAAAGAAAAGACAGCGTTTACAACCCACAGGGGGTTGTTTGAGTTCAATGTGATGCCATTTGGCTTGTGTAATGCTCCGGCTACTTTCGAGAATATGATGGAGACAATGCAGAGGGGATTGTTGTGGAAACACTGTCTGGTTTATCTGGACGACATCATAGTTTTCGGGAAAACTCGGGAAGAGTGCCTATCAAATTTGACCATGGTGATGGATCGACTGAGATCCTATAACCTGAGACTGAAAGCTAAGAAATGCAAGTTCTTCAGGCAATCAGTGGAATATCTGGGCCAAATAGTCAGTGGCACAGGTATTTCGGCGGATCCAGGGAAATTAGAGGCAGTAGCGAGTTGGGCAACGCCAAAAGATCAGAAGGAAGTAAGATCGTTTTTGGGTTTTTGCTCATACTACCGCGATTTCATTCCCAGATTTGCTGAGGTGTTGGCTCCCTTACAGGCGCTGGTAGTAGGAAAAAGGAAGGGGATGTTGAAGCTACCTCCGTTTATTTGGACGGAATTAGCTCCTGTGTTGTGCTATCCTACTGAGGGTGATCAGTTCATCCTAGACACCGATGCTAGCAACGACAGTATAGGCGCTGTCTTATCCCAAGTACAGGAGGGGAAAGAAGTGCCCTTAGCATTTGCTAGCAACAGCTTGAGTAAAACTCAACGCAATTATTGCACCACCAAGAGAGAGTTGTTGGCCATAGTAGTATACACGAAGAAATTCCGCCATTATTTGTATGGTGGGAATTTCATTCTGCGTACAGATCATTCATCCTTGAGATGGCTCCTTGATTTCAAGGAAGCAGATGGGATGATGGGTAGATGGATCTCCGCGTTGTCTGAATTGGGAATAGAGAATGCCCAGATTCAGCATCGGAGCGGAGTGAAGCACCTGAATGCGGATTGCTTGTCTAGGAGACCAATCCGAAGATGTGCAAGGTTGGACTCTGAAGACTGTGGCATACATAACGCGTTGGTGGCTCCAATAATGAATTTTGATCCAGCCTGGGAAGAGAACTTGGTGTTCTGGTCGGCGGAGTCCATACTTGAAGCTCAGCAGGAGGACAAAGGTATCAATGTGATACAACATCTGATCCTGGAGAGAGCTGCTCGTCCCGTCAGACCTGCTCTGTCATTAGAATGTGTGGAAGTGAGGAACTTAGTGGGCCAATGGTCGCAGTTGGTAGTGCGAGCCGGCCTATTGTGTAGATGGAAAACTCTTAAAGGGAAAGCCAGGAGGAGGCTGCAGATAGTCTTGCCAGCTTCTCTGAGATGGGAAGTATTCGAGTTTTACCATGGTCATCAGACTTCCGCTCATTTTGGCAGGAAACGGACGTTGGACAAACTAGTGAGGAGATATTACTGGCCTGGGATGTCTAAGGATGTAATACGTTGGTTGATGGAATGCCCAAGGTGTTGCCTGGTAAAGCCGGGCCCTGGGAAGGGTAAAACATCTCTCAGACAGGACTGTTCGGAGTCAGATTTGCGAGGATAGCCATTGATATAATCACTGGCTTCCAGACAACTCCAAACTCCAACGTGTGCATGATGGTAGTACAGAACTACTATACCAAGTACGTGAAGGTGATCCCAATGAAGGATCACACGGCATTAACCTGCGCACAAGCTTTGGTTGAGGAGTGGGTATTAACATTTGGTGCACCTCTCATGCTACATTCAGACCAGGGTAGGGAGTTTGAATCGCGTCTCTTTCAAGGGATGCTGGAAGAATTGGCCATAGTGAAGACACACACTAATCCTTACCGACCGCAGTCGGATGGGATGGTTGAGAGATTCAACCGTACGTTGATTCAGGGGTTGACCACGCTGGTTAATTCTAATCAGGATGACTGGGACACGTTTTCCCAGTATGTGGCTCATGCATACAACGGTACAGTGCATGCTTCAACTGGCTGCACTCCTAACAGCCTGGTATTTGGATCTGAGATCATAATGCCTGCAGATTTGGTCTTTGGCAGTGTGCTGCGGAGGAAGGATGTCCCATGCCGAGTGGCATTTGCGGAATCTCTACGCAGAGAATTGCAAGAATGCTATGCATTGGTGAGAGGCCACTTGAAGAAAGCAGCCATCCATCAGAAAGTAGGGTATGATACAGGCTTGAGAGAAAGGAAGTATGTAGTTGGACAGAGATTGAAACCACCTGTACATGGAAAAATCTCGAAAGGTTGGGATGGGCCGTTTGAGGTAACAAAGGTAATATCTGATGTTACTGTGTTGTTGAAAAATGTGCGAGGCAAGATAGTTGCAGGCCATGTGGATCGCCTGAAGCCTTGGGTAGGTCGCCGGCCCGGCAATGAGGATGAACCTTTGGTAGAAGTGCCAATGCCCCAACCCAGGTGGGTGCGTAAGAAGCAGGTTACAGCACCCCTGCCTACAAAGAAGACTAGAAAAGCAACGCCAGCTAAAAAGGTCGATGGTAGGAAGAAGAAGAAGTTAGTTACTAGAAAGGAAACTGGAGAAGTTCCTCGAGTAATTGAGAAGAAGAAACCCCAAGGACCCATACGTAGAAGTGCTCGTATAGCGGGTCGAGGTGCTGTTACGTAAGAGCGGCGGGGCTGGGTTTGTTTGTTATGGTTACCCGGAAGAGTTCGGGTCTCCAAGGACTTACCCGGTAAACCCCGGAAAGTTGCGTAACTGGTGCTAATTGTCAAAAACACAACGAGAAATACCGGATTTTTTTCTTTAGTCTTTGTGACGGGAATAATGGTGAAAGTGACCAGTAGATGGCATTGGGGTACCCAACGTTCTGCTTTACTAAAGTTAGTTTTGAATGTTTACATACTATGGTCTGTGAGTTGGTTTCCCATTTAGTACTTGTCGTGATGGTTTCGGATTAAAATCCAATCAACTTAGTCAGTAATTTTTCTAAGGATGAGATGAGAATCCTAAAAAGAAATATTATGTGAAAAGGACGGGTGTAGGATTCATTCTAGTAACATGAGAATGGGACTCATACGTCTTCCGAATTTGTTCGGACCACCAAAGAAATTTACTTTGACACATATTTTTTTTATTATGTCTGTTTAAAGAGCGTTCTAAAGTTCATATGCTACAAATAATACAGCCTTGACGAACTAAAGAACTGCTATTACTTGAAATGATGTGTAAGATACAATCCGAGTTAACCCGGCGAAGATTGCAACTACTACACAGTTTACTTCGCTACCCGGTTTTCTTCGGATAATACCGGATAACTTCTTGGGGAAGGGCTATCCGGTACCCGTGATCCTTTGCGCTTGGATGCGCACGCACGCTGGTTTGGCGCGGAAAGCGTCAGTCCTGCACATACCGTTGGAGAGAGTGGATGCGAAGGCACCTCTCTCCGCGTATGTTAAACCGCGGTTAGACCATCTAGACTGCTCTACATGTGAGGGAGAGAGGAGACACTAAAGTGAGGTAGTACAGGAGGACACTTTTGTAACAATTTTCCTGATTCTACTACTCATTTAAGCTCATTTGAGAGTGGGCTCCTCTGGGCCGCCCTCTGTGTAGTTATCATGGCGGATAACTATCCGTCGGGTAACTCCCGTAGAAGGAGTCACTCGACGGAGGTTACCCCTCTGTCGCAGGAACAGAGAGAGTTGTTAGCTTTGGGGGACCTGGAGTCAACAGCTCCGGTCGATTGTAATCTTCCAAAACAATTTAGGGAAGCGGATTTAACAAAATTCGTGTATCACCCACCAAGTAAGATGAAGAATAGGGGAGTGAAACGCCGAAATGGCAGTGATATCTCCGAGATAAGGAAAACTGAACAGGTTAAAACCACACAGTATCTCCTAGCTTGGGGAGCACATGTAAAGAAACTGGTAGATATGGGTTTGTCAGTGGCGCAAGCTAGGGGGTTCGTGTCAGGGCCGGGGTTAAAAGGACTCGAGGCCGGGGGATTCCCCTTGTTCCAGGTTGGGAATATTGCGTCACCACCTTCTTTGGGAGTAACCCGAACTGACCCGAATATGCCCGGGATACCGGTGCATTCGGTCAGTCACGCTCCAGTGGGTGCTCCGTGGGGTTCTATGTCGTATGACCGTGCGGATGGTTTACATCCGGTTCATGGTAACTTTGTACCCGATTGGAATGCCCCTAAACAGTCAACTCCGGAGCGTATTCCAGCCATGGCAGTCATGCATTTGGCAGCTAAATTTGAGAAATTTGAGCCGGATGCAGTAATTCCTGGGATTAAGTCCAAACCCTACACGGGGGAGATTACTGGGGAGATAGGGAGCCGAGCTAGGCTACCCTCCTACGAAGATACGGAGAGGGATATGGAGTTCTGGTTAGAACATGCTAGTTCAGGGGCACATCAAGCTTACAAGTTTTGGGATGAGGTTATAAAGCAGAGTATGGGGACATACAGGGCTGCCGACCTCTCCAACGAGGATAGAGACCGTATGAAATGGGCCTGGATGACATTTGTCCCACCGGGTATGCCTACTCATAAATCTGGGAGAGGTTGGAGAGTAGGTTCGGGGCAGTGCCCATTCAAAGAGTGTATGGATAGAAGTCCAATAGCTGAGTATTTGGACCTGTACCAGTTCGCACGACATCTAGTGGAGTTCCACGGGCACTCCAAGATGATGTGGCAGTGCCGGTCCAAGTCTAATCGCTCAGTCAAATGTATGAAAGATGGTGAACCTTTCAGCACATCTAGGAAGGGTTGTATGGTAAGACACTTAGTGGATGTACACCATATGAAGGCTGAAACTGCCATGTCCAATCTAGATATTCTCGAGAATTGCCCGGAGGCCTTAGGACTCACGGACAGAGAAAAGTGTGTGAGGGTACCACAGGGGTTGGCATACACCTTGGTGTTCAACCATAACCCGAGAAGGTTGTGGCTGAATCGGAAGGCGTGGCCATACTACATTCAGGACTTTCCAGAGAAAGCCTCTGATTACCGTAGTAAGATGGAGTTGGCCACTCCTCCCAAAGATAAAGTGTTGTCTGAAGGTAAAACTGTGGACTCCTGTCTCTGTTACCTTAGGAGAGATGCAAACCACAGGTTCAGAGGAGTCCTCAGCTTCCGCTGGGTTAGACTCATCACCTGACGGTCGATCTACCCCAACCAAAAGACGTGCTCCAGGGTCTTCCTGTGGATTTAGTAGGAACACTACTGAATCCAACAAGGAGGGCTCTGGCGGACCATTACCGAGGGTTGCTGTTAGCCCAAGGCTAGCCATAGAGGAGAAAATGGTAAAAGACCTGTTAGCTTCTCCTGTAGAGGAGGAGGATGACTGTGTATTTGTGGGACAGGAGGTAATACCTCCTACCACAATCTCTGAGGCTGGAGGGAACCCGGGAGTGTCAAGGAAGATATCAAAGACAGAAAATACTTCTACTGATAATCAAGGGTATGTAACAGGGAAGATAGAGTCAGTAAGTGGGAAAGAGGATTCAAAGACAAAGACGATCTATAGAACGATTGATTTCCAATCTGAGGGAGACGATTGGGTGGATCATAAATTCACCCCACCCACAGGCAGAGTTCAATCAAGTAAAATAGAGATGAGAAAGGAACAGGAGATTGGTCGTAGACTATCCTCCGTTCCATCACCATCTACCTGTATGGGGGGTCTCTCATTGAACTCTCCATCACCTGGGGTGGATGAAGAAGAGATGTGTTTAGAATTGGTCCCTCTGCCTAAGCTGACTGGTGATATTGATCACCCTGAGAATGTTAGTATCAGGAATCTTCTAAAAGAGCAGTATGTCACTGGGCTTAAAAGTTCATTTGACACACTGGATCTCGCTTGTCAACTAGCTCTGCAAGGAGCTAGGGCTCAAGCTGAGCAATTGGTAAAAGAAAGTCGTTTGGCCGAATTAGAGAAAGTGGAGACTGCAAAAGCAGAACTCCTATCTAAAATGTCCAAAATGACTGAGGAGAATGAAGCCCTCAAACGACAGTTGGGACAACGGGATGACATGGTAGCAACCTCTAGCAGAATTGTAGACGATTTGAGATTGAACATTGAAAAATCTCGTATGGAAAGTCAATTTTTAATTGACGATCTCAAAGTCAAGTTGGATCGCAGTAAGGATATGGTCAGTTCTGCTGAACATAAACTAACTGCTGCCCGGACTGAAATTAGTCTAAAAACTAAAGTTATTCGGAAGTTAGAACACGAAATTGGTGGTCTAACAGAGAAATTTTCTAGCTTTAAAAAGGAAGCTCAGCAGAACGATGACTTCTATGAAGAGTTGGCTGAGTTTTTCGAAGATTCCTATGAAATCCCATTGTCAAGTTGGTACGACGAGAGTGTGTACAGGGTTGACCGGGGTTCTGCCCCTCTTCCCTTAGGATTTGACGGTGATGCATACGCACAAAGGTTGAGAGCTGACTCCAGGGCTAGTGATATCCCTCGGAGTCCTCCACCTTCACCTGCAAGGGACGAGATGCACCTGGCTGACTGCAGTTACGTGGCTGCCTCCTCCATGGCCTCTGGGTCATCGGAGTTGGTTCCTGTGACGTCTGTTCCTGTGACGTCTGTTCCTGTGACGTCTGTCCCTGTGACGTCTGTTCCTGTGACGTCTGTCTCTAGGACACCTGTCGCTGTGACGTCTGCTGCTGTGATGTCCACTTCTGTGTTGTCTGCTGCTAAGACGATGCAGTATACTACAATGGGGGTGGACACAACCGTGTCTTCCCTTGAGACTATGGATACTCCAGCCGGGGTGTCCACTCTTGCGAGGATGGTGGTGAATGAACTGCAGACAGAGTCGCCCAACTCGCACCTGTCTCAACACCAATACTCGAAGCCACCTCTTGTCAGTCACCTTACCAGATAACAGAAAGTGAGACTAGAGAGGCGGTCCAGATATTGATGGAGCTGACCGATGCAATTGCAGAAGCTGACCTACGTCTGACTGTCCGTGATGCTGAGGTGCTTATGGCTCCTGAAAACGAACTTGAACAATCCATGATGGTGGATCCGCCAGTGGACCTACCTGTGACGACTGGTTCTGTGTCAGGGAACCATCGTCCATCTACCCTGGACATTCCTATATCCATGGCAAGTGTACCTATGAGTACTCAAGTGCATTTTCCCAACCCTGACGCTTTGCAGCTAGGGTCTGGGATGGACATTTCCATTGAGATGAGTGACAACCGATCGAGTGAATGCATGTCGCCAGTGTCCAGAAATGAAGAACTTTTGCTGAGTGGCGAGTCATAAAAACATTCCCAGTTTGCAGCATATATAGAACCTCTACCATGTGTCGTCATCAAGGTTGAACTTTTGCAGTAGTGGAGCTATTAGTGCACCACGGACCATATGATGCTTTAAAATACCATAGACTATGGGTCACAAGATGACTATATATATATATATATTTATAAAAGACTGAGATGACAAGAACAGTGGATCATTATCGCCTATTTATGAAAATACTTTGATATGATGCCATATTATCTATCATCTAGGTTTTGCAGTTGTTGACATATAGAAAAAAAACAACTGTTAAAACCATCACCAAAGAGTGTTCTATTTGCCATAAGACAGTATTTGTAAAACGGGTTCTGTTTGATTTGATGACATGTGCTATAGGTATGATTATTGTATGCCGATTGTGATACTCTGAATTAACCGTCCAATGAGTAAAGGTATAAGGGACTGGATCCTGATGATACCTACTGAAGTGAAAGGTTACTTGACTGCATTCGTACTATGTGTAGATCTGTGGTAATAACATATCAATGAACCTGAAAAACGTGAAATTTATTCAGGTACTGAGAATGGAAATTGCGTAAGTTGTTATGGAGATCCGTAGGTTCTCGTTGATTACTTTCAGAAGGAAGATATCAAGTGAGGAGCTGGATCATTCTATTTTTCAGCTTACTGCGTTTTTGATCTTTGAACTGAGTGTGGAGACTAATTCTCCCTAAAGGTTGAAATATGTTACCATGACACTTGATCTGATTGCCTTAGCATTTCTATATGGAGAATGCCACTTGTGTTATTATGTAGGTTACATCAAAAAGGACACCTATGTGACCATGATTTGCATAAGGTTTTGAAGTCCTTGATTGGATTGAAACTGCATTTACCGGATCTACGCTATATGTACATTTATTCCAAAAATATTGATCTTTCAAACCTTAGCTCTGGCACGTAAAGCGAGTGAGTCTATTCGAATAGACGGGTTGGGTCAAGGTTTACTATAAAGTCGACACTTGCCACCTTTTTTGTTTCCAATATGTCTCGTATGAAAAATTGGTAACTTTTAAGGAGAAGTGCTCATATTGATCTGTATGTATATGATACCTGTTGTAACAAATCGTTTTCGATAAAACATGGTTAGTATACAGTAGTATGTCTTAAAGGTTTTATATATTTTTTTATGATATATAGTCAAGTTTGTTTTATAGGGCTTGACTGGCTGTGTGGAGTTTATCCTCTTAGTCCCAGAAATCATGAATGTTATTGAAGGATGATACTCGATTATTGTGTAACTGGATCCTGATGGTTGATATGATTGATGTTAATATCAAAAAGGATGAAGACATATCTCTAATACTCAAGAAATATATTAGTGGTTCTGATAGAAAGAGTTACGCTTGTCTCCACTATGTATGTGTTTGGAGACAATATATATGTTTTTTTTGGTTGTTTGGAGATAAAATTTGTCATTGTATCAAGGTAGTATAAAAATACTGCACTTTGTGCCGCTATTCAGACGCTGTGATATTGTCTGAAGGGGGGTAGTGTAGTGGGTTGCCGCTGTACTATTTCTATGGAACCAGTTTGGGTTATATTTGGTATGTGTGTTGCCGTGTATCCAGGCCGCACTCCTGTCTAGTGCCAAGTATATGGTTATATAAGCCCACACCTGAGGATTGGTGGAGCGCGGCCTGGTTATGTGCATTGAGCCGTGACCGCCACGTGTCACCCGACATATCTCGGGTACCGTGCACAGCTTCTTATTAATCAGTTTCTTGTTTTGTTCTCCAGCGTGTCCCTTCACAGCCCTCTCCTTCCTCTCCCCCTCTCCTCATTACTTTCTCTGTTTGCTGTATCATTTTATGAGATTTATGATTACTGATGTGAATACATAGAGGACTTGTCTGTAGATCTCACCATTGTGTACAACTAAGGACTAGTAGATTTGAAAGGCCAGATCAATTATGCAGTATACCGTAAAACCTCGTGTATAAGCCGCGGCTTGTATGCGAGTCTGAATCAGCTTTCTTTTGATATGGAATTGCAGTACTTATGTATTTTGCCTTTTTATTATCATTTGGCGAAGGTGATACATTTAAAACAAAGAGGGAGCCACACACTATGTTGATAAATATTCTTGTATTGACCCTGTCCACCTACAGGAAAGTAGTCCGCCCTAATTATTAGCAAATCAGAAGAGGGGAAACTGACCTATAAACTGCACCATCGTGGCTACCATACATCTGTGACTGGTGGCTCAAGCAGGTGTGAAAAACAATCCCTAATTACATCTGTGTGTACTGCATGCTACAAGCGTCCTGGTGGAAAGGGTGGGGGTGGGGGTGGGGGTACATACATTGGGGTACATAGTACATGTACTAGTAGTAGGAGTGTAGGCCCTACATGAGTTCCCATAGCCTCATACTCACTCAATGTCCTGCTGAGAGCTCCGCTCTCCATCACCCCTCCCCCCAACCGGACACACACCACCTATAGTGTCTAGCACCCACCTGAAAACAGTCAACTACAATGACACAATCACTTTCACTCAAGCACTGCCGACGTATAGGGCTTGTTTGACTTATGTGTACATGTAAACTGAGACAAAACAAAAGGGCTATACACTTGGGTAAGTAGGTCCCTGAGTACTGCTAGGATAACCTTCTAAAGTCGATTTTGGTTATCCAAATGATAATAAATCCACAAACATACTCGTCTCCAATACACTGCGGGCTCTGCTGATAACATTACTACACCATGCATAAACTGGTCTGATAAAAATAGTTGTATTGGAGACTCGTATGTTAGTGTGTAGGAAAAGGCTGCCGCTCTCGTGTCCCTGCTGTGGGATCACATTCCTTTGTCGGCTAGCGTCGCATCCGACTTTCTGGGGTGGGAGGGGCCGGTCTGCTTCGTCAGAGAATCCGACGCAGATTCCGACCCCTTGTTGGACCGAGTTTTAAATCACATAAACGAGAACGCCAAAGTCATCGGGGTAGCTGTGCTAGAACTTTACCGACCGACGTTAGCGAAGTTAGATGCGGCGATAGGTGAAGCTCTCCTGCTGGAGGAGGCGACATTCACCCCTTCTCCAGGCGGCTTCGCTGCGGCTCAGACCAGACACCCGATAGTTCAACTGAAGAAGCGGCTTCTGAGATACATCCGTCAAGCTCCAGTCGTGGGCTTCAACTCGGGGCGTTACAACTTGAACCTGATCAAAATACACCTTCACTCGTTCTTTGCCTCCGGAGACCGAAGAAACCAAGAATTCAGCGTCATAAAGAGAAGCAATCAATACTTGGCGGTTTACACACAGCACACGGTTTTCTTGGACGTAGTCAACTATTTGGCACCCGGTTACAAGATCGCGGCATTGACATGTTGAAAGACGGGATTTCTCTCGCCGGTTTGACTTTACGGTTCCTCTTCCAAAACCTAGAAGACGCGTTCACAACGTTCCCCCAGTTCGACGCCGTCCTCCACTCTCTGATCAATGAAAATCTAGTCGGCGGTCCTTCCATCATCTTCCATAGATTTCACGAGAAGGGCACCAAGCGGATAAGGGAGCACAAGTACGGTGAAGAAGCGAGACCGTGCCAGCACATCCTAGGCCTAGACGCTAACTCTCTGTACTTGCACTGCATGAGCGAAGCGCACTGCACGGGCTATTACGCGGTGAGACGACCTGAGACCGAGTTCAAGCCCGAAATTAGGCAAAGAAACTCTCACAGCGCTTTGGAGTGGTTACGCTTCGTAGAGCACGACCGCGACGTGAAACTGCGCCACGCTTTCAACGGCGGCGAGATGGTTCTAGGCTGTCGAAGAATTCGCGTCGACGGGTTTCACGCGGCCTCTAATACGGTTTTCCAGTTTCACGGGTGTTGGTTCCACGCTCAAGAGTGCATACAGTCGCACCGATATCAGTGCGCTTCACTGAGGGAGGAGAGACGCGACAGAACGGCTAGAGTAAGCGCTTACTTCAAAGCGCTAGGTCACAAGCTGGTCGTCGTGTGGGAGTGCGAATGGAGAGAGATGAAGCGTCGAGATGAGCGGGTAAAGGCCTCCCAACAACACTGGAAGGTTGACGCTTTGAAAGTGTCTCAAAACGCAATGAGCGGGAGCGACATCCTTTCCGCTGTCAAAGACGGGAAAATGTTCGGTTTAGTTCAAGTGGACATCACTACGCCGCCTCACCTACGAGACTACTTCGAAGAAATGACCCCCGTTTTCAAGAACGTGTCCGTTTCAAAATCAGACATAGGACCTCACATGTCAGACTTTGCGCAGGAAGAAAAGCTGTTGAACACGCCTCAGAGATGTCTGATAGGGAGTTACCACGGAAAAAACATTCTCTTGGGAACGCCCCTTCTCAAGTGGTATTTAGAGCACGGTTTGATAGTCACCAAAGTGCAGCTGGTCGTAGAATACCTACCTAAACGCGCCTTTGCCAGTTTTGCGGATGAAGTAACGGCGGCGCGACGACGTGGCGACGTGAACGAGAACGAGAAAATTCTGTCAGACTGTTACAAGTTAATGGGAAACGCCACGTACGGTAAAACAATCTGCAACAAAGAAAAACACACGGCGGTGAGATACACTGACAGTCGGAAGTTCAAACTATTGGCCAATTCGTGGCGCTTCAAAAAGGCGTCCGAGTTGAGTTCTGATCTGTTTGAAGTTGAACTACAACCAAAAACAGTCAAGAACAACCTCCCTATTCAAATAGGGTTCATGGTATACCAGTACGCAAAGTTGAAAATGTTAGAGTTCACATACGACTTCTTGGATAGATTCGTCGATCGGCGCGATTATGCTCTTTGTCAAATGGACACCGACAGTCTTTACATGGCTCTCAGTGGTGACACGTTGGATGACCTAGTCAAACCTCGCCTGAGAGAGACGTACTTCAGAGAGAAACGAAAGTGGATTCCGACAGCGGTGTGCGACGATCACTTAGAGCTTTTCGTGAAGACAAAAACGGAAAGAGTGCGAGAATGGTGTCCGCCGCCCGGCGGATGTTGTGAGAGACGTTACCTTCACGATCTGAGAACTTCGGGGCTTATGAAAGCGGAGTGGGAAGGTGATGGGATCCTAAGTCTCAACCCTAAGACTTACATTTGCTACGATCGAGTCAGCGGTACCGGTGAAAGAAAATCCAAAAAATGGAGTGCAAAAGGTGTACAGAAGAAACTAAACCCTAAAGAACCAGACGACTTCTTGGATGTTCTTCGCCAACGAAAAACTCTCCTTGCGGTAAATAGAAATTTCAAAGTGGTGCAAAACAAAATGGTCACCTACACCATAGAGAAAGACGGCGTGCGCTACTTGTATTATAAGCGTCGCGTGCATTCTGACGGTGTGACAACGAGTCCTTTAGAGATATGAAAAAAATAATAAGCGTGTTATTGATTGATTGATTGCATCTTTTCAAAAATAGAGTGTTTATCAAGATTGAAAAAAAAAATAAAATAAAATAAAATAAAATTATTGTTGTGTTTTTATTTTCATACGTCTTCTTTTATTAGTAAGTCGCGTGACCTCTTAAAGTGTCACTCATGTGACGACGTCACTTCTAGTCACGTGCCTCATCAGGTCACTTCCTAAACAAAAAAAATTAAGAGACACACTTCTTCCTCTCGAGAGGAAGAAGTGTGTCTCTGGATTAAATTCTTTTCTTTCTTTTTTTTCTTAAAAGAGACAAACGCCCCTTAGAGTGCGTGATCACTCAGGTCACTTCCGGTCACGTAGTCCTCAATGAGGTCACTTCCGGTTGTCCATTAGGTCATGTGACGTCACTTCCGGTCACGTGACTCATCAGGTCACTTCCGGTCACGTGATCCTAAAGTAGGTCATATGACGTCACTTCCGGTCCCCTTAGTAGGTCATATGACGTCACTTCCGGTCCATAAGTAGGTCATATAACGTCACTTCCGGTCACGTGACCAAATGGCGGCCTCTGATTGGCTAACTAGGTCACGTGACGTCACCACTAATCCCCTAAGTAGGTCACTTCCGGTGACGTGACCAAATGGAGGCCTCTGATTGGCTGCATGTCGATTGAGTAATAAACAGTACTTAAGCATAGTCCCGTTCCGATACATTATATACTACTTGTATATGTCAACTTGTCATCAAAGATAAGTGAGTTATCGACACAATAAAGACAAATCAAATCAAAATACCCTGTCCCTTCTCAGCCCTCTCCTCTCCCCCCCCCCCCTCTCTTCATTACTTTCTCTCTTTGCTTTAAGAGATTTATGATTACTGATGTGAATAAATAAGGGACTTGTCTGTAGATCTCACCATTGTGTACAACTAAGGACTAATAGATTTGGAAGGCCAGATCAATTATGCTGTATACCGTAAAACCTCGCGTATAAGCCGCTGCTTGTACGCAAGTCAGAATCAGCTTTCTTTTGATACCAAACATGCCTATACAGGGTGCGGCTTATACGAGAGTTCTTATAAGTATACTACAGCAGCAAATTAACAATTTTCAGATGGCCTCTTTGGCTTATAGGATCCCACCGAACTCGGGTGTGGCTTATACGCGAGTTAGGCTTATACGCGAGGTTTTACGGTACCAACTCTAAACTGGTAAATTTCTGAGAAAGGGAGTGGAATTGCAGTACTGTTGTATTTTGTCTTCTTATTAGGAAGTCAAGGAAACTGCCACATTAACTAGCTGTGAGAGGCAACTATCAATATGCATTTATCATCATTGTATTGTATTATTTTTCCCCACTCTACAGTGCATTTTAAATAGAATTACTTATGAGTTGGAAGACGATGTAATCACCAGATGAGGTGGAGCAGTGACAAAGGGTAGAGAATTTCATATAACAGCTTGATGTAGAAAACATGCATAAGGAAAGGATATAAAACATAAGGCAATCCCTTATTGTTGGATTCTGGCAATAAAACATGATACAATACACACAAGTGGACTTGGTACATGGAGTTATAGATGGCCTATTCATAAACATCCAATTTCTAAGCAAAAGAATTCAGTTTTCACCTGCGTGGAAGCAGGAGTAAACCAAGTTGACTGGACGATGCGTAAGCAGCAATAAATGTAAGTAACCAGGGAAGCCTACATGTTGACAAGCTAGTGTCTGAGAAATCCCACCAGAGGGGGTAGTGGAGCTCAATGTGGGTCTAAGCTGTAGTGTTCAGGGTGAGTATGAGTATGTATCGGTGCTGTTAGAAACTACAAAACAGAAAGAAATGAAAAGCTGTAAATTGAGTAATATTGCAGGGCTGTGTAGTAATATAATAAGATACAGGTTTTCAGCAACTGACACTGCCTATTCTGTACATAGAAAAAGCTGGTGTGAGCGAATTTCTGCCATGGAAAGAATATACCAAAACCATTTCTCTTCATAATTCCTCTGCGGATTTTATGTCATAACTTATTGATCCACCACCATAATACACTTACCAACACCCAATCACTCCCTATCCTTACTATACTCCTCCCCTTTGCATACATCATGGCAGTGAAGGATATGAAGGCTACAGTTTCTAGCTCAACTCAGCGCAGTAACAATGCAGACGAATTTCCTAGATTCATCAGTCACTGCCATAGCTCACATTGTATGGACATGATAAAAGGCCTACTCCTTGTGATGAAAAATTTGATTATAGTTGAGATCGTATGACAATGTATAAGGCCTTAATCCTATGAATTCTATCTTGAACTTGGTCATCTCACTTTTCATTTGCACCATCACAATATCATACTGATACATGCAGTTATAAACAAACTGCAGACTTGTAGTAGTACTGGAAGAAAACTATCTTCAACCCAAAAAGTTTAAAATCATATTTCCACTATTATTTCAACTGTAAATTATATGAGCCTCATATGGTGTGATGCACTCCAGTCATCAGGTATCATGCTTCCTATGGTGAGCAGGTAAAAGATATTTGCTTCATATGTCTGGGATCCTGCATATCGATGGATATTTTTGTGTGTAAAATGTCGCCTCATTTCAGAAATGAAAGCAAAAATGTTAGTCCAAGGAAGAAAAATGAACTGTTCCATACATTGGCTACTATGCCACTTTAGACTATTTCTCTATTATCCGCAACCCATCTTAGCACAATGCTCATACTATAAACATCCCAGGTGTTTAGATAGGCAGCCAAAGGCAATAATATGCCCCACACCCGTGCACTGTTATTTCCACAACCTCATCCATGATGCACTGGGGGCTGATAATGAAACAATAGAGACTGCTATCTATATGGATAGAAAAATGGTCACTATATGCATCAAAGTAAGAGTGGTATGCGTAGTGCATATTGTGAAACAGGGAATTATTGGAATAACTACTTAATTAAATCTCAATTCATCTATGAATCCATAGTAGAAAAAAGATTAGAAGAGAGACAAATAACATAGAGAGTGGACTGTGGCTCAGAGTGATTGAGAGAGAAGGAAGGATGGGGAGATAGCAAGAGACTGGTAACCATACAGGTTGGACTGTGTGAATGTAAGAGACACAAAATGGATTAGATACAGAAAAACATAGGAGCGGTGAGTATAGAATTAAGGTTTGGAGATGGTAGAGGGGAGCAATGATGAGCTAAGAACACAGACAGAAGAGGGACAGATGTACATTGAAATGGTGGGAGGAAAGATGCTTTATATTAGTGGCAGGTCTCATTCATGAGTGGCTCAGACTCAGCCATATTTATCACGAGTACACAGATGTACGATTACAATCAGTGATGGCTGAATGGTGTTCTGACCATGGCTGTCTGTAACAGAGTTCTGATTGACAATGGGTTTATGTGTACTCAATTTATGTCAGAGAGGGAGAGGGAGAGATCTTTCACTATAGATTCATGATTTAATACTACTGAAAGGCGTTTAAAAATTCATATGCTGTTACGATGGTGTTGACACAGAGTTTGAATCCCTCTATTTCCAGTAAGACCCTTAAATTTTTGTCAATCCAGCAACAGACATTTTCTTATTTATCTGAAAAGTGAAACGGAGGAAAAACATGTGAGCTGACATTGTCTCTGTGGTTGCTGCTGAAGTTACAGGATCAGAGTTTCCTGCCAAATTGCTGTTTTATGGAGGAGGTGTCAACCATTGAAATGGATCAAGGAGAGTCCAAAAACAGAAAAGCCATGTTCAAATGACAGCAATGTTGCTAGATTTATGCAGTATAGTGCAGCTTTAAGTTTAAAGATATCTATCCTACACTTCAGATGTCAGTGTCAAATACCTTTTTCTATCTAAATCCTTCATCAATCCTTTAAACGGCCCCTTCTTTCCATTTGCATCACTTTTCTCTGTTATTTACCCCTTCATCTGGCATTGCTTGCCACCTACCTGAAACTCCAACTCAATACTTAATATCCCTCTCATATATGGCTCAAACTCCCGACTTATGTTGTTTTAGGATAGAGGAAGGACAAATCAGAAAGTTCTTAATATGTTTAAACAGGTTTAGTATATTGAAAGGTATATATCTTGGCTCCTTGGAACACTTTTTGATACATTTCTAACCCTAGCGGTTCAGTTTTTATCGCCTCGTTAAGTTTATTGTCCTTTTTTCAGGTGACTCCGTGACCAAAAATCCATGATCATGAACATTATGTTTTAAATATATCACAGCAACTAATAATCTTGTTTACAAGCTGGGCCAACATATATCTTCAAGCATACCAAGAATGGAAATCCTCTGAGTAATAGTTTTTGAGATACAGCCCAATGAATTTTGAACATTTATCAGAAATATGCACATTTCAACTACATACTCTCAACTTTACCCTAAATTCCTCAAAATGGTCCCATTATTGGTTAAATTCACTCAACAGTGTCCTGATCATGTGTATTTTAAGAAATATGAAGCATCATGATATCTGGCTGGACCAAATTTGCACAGTATAGGCCCAAAGTACCCCTATTAACCTATTTTACGTTACGGAGTCACCCGGGTGACTCCGTGACGGAAATTATTTCTTGTATAAATGAGCATAAAAATGGTGGATTTTTGCATTAGAATATTAGAGGGAGTGGGTAGGACACAGGAAAACCAGAGATCACTTAAATATGTTGGGTATTAACAATTCTATGAAGGTTTAAATTTTCATCAGGGTGGCTGGTGACTCCGTGACCAATATTCCGGGTGACTCCGTGACAGAAAATATGTATCCCAATAGACATATGCTCCTGGAGGCAAGATTATTGGATATTTTTCGAAATTTCTTTTTTCCAGCAGAAGACACAAGAGTTACCTCACAATCTGGGATAGAATAAAGACTGTGTGGATCTTCCTTATTTACTATATAGAGGTATCAACCTGAAATGACATTTGAATATTTTGCTGACGAAACACACTTAAGTGACTGTGGAGAAAAAAAAACGGAACATATCTAGTGAAATCCTCGTGAATCAATTGACTATACCATAGACCTAATAGAAAATGATATTAGGTATAAGCTGTTTCTGCCTCAGTACACATGGGAGACATGTAAAACATGACATTTTTAGTGTTTTTGACATTTTTAGGGGTTTTTGGGCCTTTGGAGGGCCAGAAAATGGAAAATATTGGGCCAATACACAAAAAATAGACATTTCCCGAATTATTAGGATGTTTTTTCACATATACCAAAAATTTGAATAAATTGGTGCAAAACTGGTTATTCTGTAGGGGTATAAGCCTGAAAAGGGCCAGAAATACTCACTCCCCTTCCTACATGCTCACCTTCCTGTCCCCCATATAGAATGACCTACAGAAACTGGTATTCTAATATGGTCAGCCAATATCCTCAACCAACCACAGGGCTTTAGCTGACAGGTGAATCTAATTACTAGATATAGAGGTGTGCAGGTAATGGTGGTGGCGTGTGCCCCACAGGTAAATCTAATAACCAGGTGTGGAGGTGTACAGGACACAGGGTCTGAGAGCAGTAAAGGATGAACCCCAGAATGGAGCAGAGCAGGTTACAACCCGACCCCTTCACCATAATTGGTGAACCATGTACATGTGGCAATGCAGGCCTTGACACTTTAAAGAAATAAAACTATTCTGTCATTGTAATTGACCATGATTCCATATAACAATAGCAATTTTACCTGTCACGAAGATTTTAAACATATAATTTGAAGAATTCAAAGAGGGATATTAAGTTGCAGTTGAATTCAAGTTTTTTTTATTTGACCATAGTACCGCATAACAAGGGCCTCTTTTTAATACAGCCAAAAACAGAAGACAAATTTGAGTGAATCATATGAATCAAATGAAACAGACCTGTTAGGGCAAACACAGTGTATAAAGCTAAAAAAACAATCCATATATGAAGGGTTAAAAACAGACCTACATGTGCCAGCTATTAAATGCACTAAAACGGAAGGTGTGACAAGCGAAGGAAGGATGGTCGATAAAATCACAAAGTCACTGTAATACATGTCCTGCATCCCCCAGGAGAGTATTGACATAGGCCTGCTCTGTCTAGGCCTGTGTAGTGCATTTAATGTACAAAATCGATATACATAGGAGGTGAGGGGTCTACTAATGCTCTCTCCCAATGGAGACAACTTTCAGCGAGATTGAAAGGGAAGTTAGGATCAACATCACAAAGTCCAGATGTGTGACCAGAGGCTACGGAGTAGGAAAGGGTGTTTGGTACTGTTGGAATAAAGGTTAATCTGTCTGATAGAGAATCAGATGATGTGGTTGATCAAATGCACAGCTTCCAGTAGTATGAGCGTGGATGACATGAGGGGAAGATAAATACAAGCATAGATTAATGTGTACGTAAAAGATGAGAGAAGGGGTCTGGGCCTTTTCACTTCTCTTTATCTGTGTAGCAGTAGACAATGTGGTTGATTAAAACCACCAGCTTTGGGGATTGTCCAGGTGTGTGTGAAACAAAGTACACCACATCACAGTAGAAGGAGTATACAACCATCAGTACAACCAACCGAACACATCAACTAGACAGCAGTAACTCGTTGTTGTCGACCCTGGGGCTATCACAAACTTTACAATGTAACATTGTTATAAGGGATACTGTGTGAGCCTGTGGCCATGGTATATGTCTCTATACTACTAGCTACAACCTAACAGCCTGTGTACTGTAGGCAGAGCAAGTTGTAAGGGGAAAGTTGACTATGCTTGGGGCATAAACACTATGCTGATGTATTTGTCCAGGAACAGGTCACATTTGCTTTGAGGAATACTAATAGAGCACTAATGCCTGTGGTTGAACAACAGCTTATTCCCAGAGACACACATCTGCACATTTTATTGAAAAATACATATTTATCTAAATCCTCATGTTTATATAATGAAATCTCAGACTGGCTCCCTGCCTACCTACCCTTTCTGGTTTGAGGATGCAGTAGAATACAGAGTGACTCTAGGGGGACATAAGGGGCCTGAACAGCATCTCTAACATACCACATGCAGGAAGGGGGCGGGTGGAGAGAGAGATCTGGAGGGTGGAGCTGAAACCAAAGACATTCAACCCGATCCTATCTCCCTCCCTGCACGTCCCAGGATTGGGGATTGGTGGAGAATACAGAGTAGCATGGCACCTGAACAGCACTCTAACAAACTATATACATAGAGGGTAGTAGGAGTTGAAACCAAAAACAGTCAATGAAATCTCAGCCTGACACAGCCTGTACCTACCCCCCTACAGGGTTAGAGGACAGTGCAGAATGCAAAGTAGCTGCAAGGTGACACATGGGGCCTCTGCAGCATCTCTAACTCACTCCACATGCAGAACAGGGTAGTGAGGGGGGGGAGAGGGATAAGGCAGCAGCTGGATGGTGTGGGAAAGGGTGACTGGTGTGGAAATGAGTTGCTGGTGCGGAAATGGGTGGATGGTGTGGAAATGGGTGGCTGGTGTGGAAATGGGTGGCTGGTGTGGAAATGGGTGGCTGGTGTGGAATTGGGTGGCTGGTTTGGAGAGGAATAAAAGGGGAAACATCTTATCTGCTATTAACACCATGTTGCTCTAGCAGACCGGGTATGGTGCTTTATGTAAAGCTTTTATATCATATTGATTAAATAGGCATCAGTAAGTGGGCCTGAAGAGTTCTTTCGACTGTACTGGTTAGGCAATTGGAAAAAAGGATAATAGAGTTGGCTGGGGAGGGGAAAGGACAGATTGAGAGCTGTTTTAGCAGTAGGATGAGCAGGGGAGAGGAAAGCAATAAAGAAACAAGTAAGGAGACCAAGAGCAGAGAAGGACAGGGTACTTCATTGGGGAAAGGGAAGAGAAATGGACCATTTAAGGAGTAGATGCCTTCATGGGCCTGGGACAGCTTGGTAGGAAAGTGAAGGTAAACCTGTAATTGGGCAGCCTGGGGTGATATCTGGTATGTGTCAGTGTGAGGTTGGTGCACTGAATACCGGATAAGGTGAACCTTGTCTACCTGGAAGTGTGTGCTTTACTACTAGGCTGCCTGGCTGCTGACACATGGGGTGTACCTTGGGCTTCTAGGTGCTATATTCATAAAATGCCACACACCAAATTAATCTCTCGAGCCACCTTTTTGACAAACTAACTGAATATCTAAATCAACTCACATCCTTAGGATCAATATCTCACTCACTAAATCACACACTAATGTCTCGAGTCTTGATTTGGAGTTTTTGTCAGCTTAAGTAAAATATCACACATCACAGGCCAGTATACCGCCATCCCTTCCCCACCACATGTTTATAGCACTGTTTCCTGCCCACTCTCCACTACACCTAATAGCCTTACACTAGGTCAGTGACCCAGCGGGTAAGGATCTATTCAGGACCTGTGTGGGAAGCCCTGCCAGGCCCTTCACCTAATAGTGTTATGACCTTTGCAGGGCCTTAAACTGCCATTAAGCCCTCAGAGCCACCAACAGGCTGTCCATGTTGTATGTGCCCTTTACAAACCTTGGCAGTACCAGTACCTTGTAGCCTGCTGGATAAGCCGGGTGGATTGTCTGCTTTACTGCTGAATAGCATGATGTTAGTGTTCACGGAAGGGGAATGGCAAGGAGGAGGATGATAACAAGATGTGTAAGGTGGGTGATGGCTGAATGTAGGTTCTTTACAAGAATGACACTCCTGGGACTCTTAACATGTAGAAACTCAATCCTTGTTTAACGTAACATTTGTTTCTTTTTTTCCTTCGTCCACATATATTCGATCAAATAGCTAAAGCAAATCCTTTCAGAAAGCTAGGATAAAGAGGTTGGAAGCAATAGAATAATCTTATCCTAGGTGATACAAATAATATTGTGCATCCTAGACCCCGTGAATACCAAAAGAGGTTAAGAAGAAGGAAAACAAAAAAACAACAGGGGGATCAATCAATTTTCTCTGACACTAAACAGACACAAATCAGACCTTTTTATACCGATAGGTGTTATATGCATAGCCTGTGCTCCATGTAATGTAATCCTTGTTGTAATCAATACATAACGCCTCCTACAGCCACTACTTGTGTACAGGATGGTTAGCCTCATACCATGCCCCGGGGCAGGGTATTGATAGGTGGGTGGGTGCTGTGTTAAAGGGGTGAGGGGTGAACCCTGAGGTGACTCATCTGTCTCTGCTGCCACTCTCCCTGACATCTGCAACAACCCTGTCAGGAACACAACACACATAGATGCCTGCACAGTATAAGAAGCAATCCTGTAATTATGCAGCTGATACATAACCTTATATATTAGTATGTTAGCATTGACCCACCTCTACAAGTCACTGCCCAAATTGCAATAACACGTATTAGCCTAAGTCAACTTTGCACTCACCTCTCCCTTTATGCCTATTTGTCTTCTGGCAAATGAAGTAGAGGGCTTTAGGTCCGACCCATACTCTGGAGTATGTGTCCCTGCAGATCCATCAAGCATAGACCACACCACTGACCACTCTCTCACTCAGTGAGTAATTCTCTATACATGATTTAGGAACACATGGTCAATGTGTAGTAAATATGGGTAGTATGTGCATCCAAGCCATATAAGTAGAATACTGAAAAATATATATAGTATTTCTCTAAAAGTAGTAGCATTTATGAGATTGTATTACCATATAAGGCTTTGTCAAAATTGATTTTGCCTGATATATATACAAGTAGTATAGAAAGTTCTCCTATATATAGTATTGACATCTAGAATACCCCCGCATTGAGTGGGGTTGGGACATTGTTCTAACCTGAGAAATATACAGGGGTATTTAAACCTTATGTGGCCTTAGAATACTATGCTCTGACCATGAGAGATGGGGAGGGTAGAGGTTAGATGAGTAGGGTTATACATCTAACCTATCCTACTCACAAATGGATCGCTGCAGCCTTAAGTATCTATCATAGTCAAAAACATCAAGGTCTTGATACGTATTCCTGAGACAACAATTTTCTTATGTAAGATTTGCTGAAGAGGAAATAATCTGGCACAGCCAGCCATGATTATGTATTAAGGAAGAATTCACACCGTTTTATTATGGTGAATCAAATCTGCAGTGTGGTTACTACAAGCCAGTGAAACATGATTGTTTAAGGGAAACACATAGTAGTGAACCAGCTCAGAAAAAGTAATGGTAATGCTGAAGCAACATTAAAAGTTTAAAAAAAGAGGGTATTGAAATGTTAAGGCAAACTACTAAATTGAAAAGAAATCTAAGAAGAACTTCAAATAAAAACCAACAGATTAAAAAGTGGAAGATTGCAAAAAGTGGAAGATTGCAAAAAATTTGTAAAAAAACAAAACAGTTTCATTACTTCTTTTAGCATATAGCTATGCTGACTTAATATCATGTTAAATGTCTTTATAGGAAAATGTTTCAATGAGAAGCCATTAGTAGTGGGAAGTGAGTCTAGCGTATGCCAGGAGCATGCTCCCTGCTCATTGCTCAGCAGGACAGAATAGCAAATCTAATATTAACCAGGCAGTAACTGCCACCCTGAACCACCTGCATCCACCCTGGCTGCTGTTCTACTTCCAGACTAGATGAGCACACAGCCAAGGTATGGTTGATAAAAGGACAAAAGAAACAATACAGGAGGGTTGGAGTCAGCCCAGTTGGCCCAATGTATAGGTCTGCTTAAGGTACAAAGTATGATGCCACTCAAACAAACCTCCTAAATCTCTCTTCTAACCTGTTTCAAAGGGTAAATTGGCTTTAAGGAGTTAAAGGGTGGTCCTTATAAGGTTAGATCCAGCTGTCTATAGCTCTATCTGACACCCAGCAACATTACCATGGTTTAAAGGTAACCATGGAAACAGAGTAAGATGCAGGTTAAACATGATAAATTGATGTTTTATTGAGGCTGCTGGATCTACTGGTAGACCCAGGGACTAGCTGAGCCCTGTTGAGTCTGAGGGCAAAAACAGTCCTGGTGCATGATATTAGTAAGTAAGGTAAGAAATCGTTATGATTATTGTTATCATTATGACATTGACTCCATATCCCTTGCAGAAAAATTGGAAGCTTTCGCCTGGAGTGAACGGCAACGAAGGTTTCTCTACAATTCTACAATTCTAGACCTCCATCCGTGTGTTTTCCAGACCACCAACGTCAGGAGATTTACCTCTCTGGATACAAGCAACACATTTTGTCACTGGTTCCTGCTTTCCTCACACATTGAGTCTCCGGGGCTGTCAGGCCTCAATTGTGGTACCTTCAGAGTGCAAGGCGAGAGCCCTAGATACAATACCTTGATGCAATTAACACCAATTACTCTGCAGTTGGATGCCAATTCCATTGAGACATTATCAATAGAAAAGATTTCTTACTTAAGATGCAGATTCCTTGCTGACAGGGCAGGATAAGATCCCTTTACATTTTGAAAACAGTTTTAGAATTGCAGTAAGACAGCCGGAAGACATTAGCATACCTATCCACCACTGACTGGAGGTGACTGCGCACCAACAGTTTGGTGAGAATAGACCCGAGCTGGCTTGAATCAGTGCACACTGGACCTTATTTCCACCTGGCCATGTGACCGGCTGTTAATGGCCAGTTGGCATGTGACCAACAATTCTGTGTCCAAGAGGGAAGTAGTAGAGGAGCACAATGGGCTACTATGGTATTCCAGGCTAGGCCCGTTGAACACCCATCCCCATTTATCACGTGCCTCCTCCCTACCCTTCTCTGCTACCGACCAACAGTGCTGTACATCCTGAACAACCCCCAAGTCACTACCTTGGTCAGTAATTGGGCACTTTAGCAACATTGGCCTTAATTTTTTCATTGTATGCATTGATTAAAATCCTTGTTAACAATAGCTCCCCCCTTTTATAATTTACATTTTTGTACATCATAAAACAACTGTTCTTGATCGGGGCTGAAGTATAGAATCATCAGCCACATGAATTGAACATCAAAGACAATCACACATTTTATGGAACAAATTATGTTGTAGTTGATTGAATAGATGAGTACTGACATTTATAGATAGATTTGACAGAGCCTTTTATATTTTTGTCATGACTACTGCAAACATCAGACTATAGAAGTGTGTTTATGAGTCACCATCCTATTTTCCCTATATATATACAGTGTTGGCAGCAATTATCCTTATCCTGATTCCATGGTTACCCTTAAACATGGGTACATTGGCAGGTTTAAGTGAGTGTTATATCCCTCACAAATAACCC
Organism: Harmothoe impar; assembly: GCA_947462335.1. Classification (NCBI taxonomy): domain Eukaryota; kingdom Metazoa; phylum Annelida; class Polychaeta; order Phyllodocida; family Polynoidae; genus Harmothoe; species Harmothoe impar. The sequence continues at coordinate 67,789,940 of OX381714.1, forward strand.
CATGATAACCCCCTACATACAGCACCCTCTTCCAGCTCCCAAACAGCTATTCCCTATATGGCCCAACATGGGTTTGAACAGGACTTTAGGAGGGCGCCGACCACACCTACAAGAGCCATATATAGCCCTCTAACACCATTACTGACCTATGTGATATTCATACGTCCCACTGGGTTGGCTGGTTGTGGCTGATGTCCTCCAGCCTTCATCTTCTCCTCCTTTAACCCACTTAAGGACGGCATAGTGCTTTAATGCATCATGATGCCTCCACAGTGGTGAGACATTCATGTAGGGTCAGCATAATCCACCAATGCAGCAACAAATGGCACATTTGAGTGACATACATCCTTATAGGGTTAGCCTGTGCTTGTCTACCCTGGGCTGCATATTGGTGCTGTGGGTGGCCAAGGGAAGAATTGTAAATATTTAATCTGCTCTACCGTCCTTCTGGCCTGTCAAGTGAGCTGAGAGGCTTCAACACTACCATGCTACTCACCTTCATTACATCATTCTTACCTAGACCATTGCGACATTACCTACTCTAGACCAATATAAACTACACTCCACAAATAAAGACTAAATTACACTGACATGACCTACAGGACTAACACCTCAACCACATAATGTGTGCATATGACAAAGCACTATGCCATACTGAAACAGCTTATTCATGGGTAAGGTAGGAACTCATCAGGCTTGGTGTGCTTAATTAGGGGCTGATTACTGGGAGGTGGATAATAGTCCTTAATAACAGACACTGTCTGTATATGACTGATGGGGTGAGGTCTAGCTGTACAGGTAATTCATGGTCCTTATCAAGGTCCTTCTTAAATGATTTATACTCACTTTGGCACAGAGGAAAGCTTTGTCTCACATCAAACAGACATCCAAGTACTGCTATTAATTTCAGTGTCCAGAAGAGTTAGCTATACTATATCTCTATCCATAGTTGGGATCTCATGTGATATGAATAATGTTGTCTCTTTTCCGGTAAAAGGGAACACTATGAAGCACAAAGACATTAGCAGCTTATCAATATTAAATGAGCCATGATAATATGAAGCATGTTACCAGGAGCTCCTACATGTTCTTTATGATGTTCCAAGTTGTGCCATGAATAACTCAGCAGTTAAGTAGACAAGTTGAAGGCTGCTACTTGCAGAGATTTTTATGTCCTCTGTAATGCGTTTACATTTAAACGGGCCAAATTCCCTCCCCAAGGAGCTGTTGTTGTTTGTTATGACATGAAAATTCCCAACATAAGATGCAGCTCACCAGCAGGGGTAAGGATACTTGTGCACTGCTTAGGCCAAGTAGAGGCTCTTTTTAATTTGATATTACTGGCTATTAGTTAATGCAACATTCCAAGCCTTTTACTGAAGATTATTTTCATAACCTTGCCCTACAATTGTGTGCACATTTGCATTAGGTAGATGAAGTTCTGCACAACTAGAAGTGGAGAATAAGGATACAATAGTATCCTGGCACGATGGACAAAATGTAGAGCACACTGAAAAACATGAATGCACAAGTTTATGTGAAACTATCAAAATGAGTTGTACACACACATGTATATATGTAATCCTAGTTAAATAAACTTGGAACGGAACTCTAAGAATCTATATACTAGCCCAGGCCCAATATTATGCTGTACAACAGCTGAGAAAGGAAAAGAAATTGAATATGCAGCTACATATATACAGCTGAAATGGCACTTTTGGCCGCAGGGAGCAACCAATGCCATTAATGCAAATATTATTGTCAGGAATTACTGTGAGCAGTGTGGAGGAGGTGACACCCAGCCTCTATATTGTGTAGACAGCAGGTGGTCTGTGGGTCTCCTGGGAGGGAGGCTGCCTGCAGCAGAAACCCTCTCTGGGGGATGATAAAGTGTCTCACGTGAGTCTTTCCAGTTCTATACTCATGGACATTCCTGGCATTCAGAAACAAACACAGCTTTTTGAACTAACTGTCTTGTCATCTTCTTTATCCATGGATAACATTAACAAATCTGAAGTCTAATCATTATTAGAGTGGCAATAAAATACAGTATGTCTCTAATGTTGCTGGTCAAGTGCTGCCAACCCGTATAAGGCATTGTGAGTCAATGGTTCAATGACTGTTATGCTAATAACAATCTTTGGGACTTTCTGCCTGGAATAAAATATTTTTAACAACTGAATTCACTCTGTGTTTGTTGTCTTACTACATTGGTTAAAACCATAGATTACAGATGGTATACACCATTATACATTTGAATGTGTAGCTCTTTACCAACAGATCTCACACCCGCATACAAACTGTCCCCATCACAAGATGGATCAGCTACTGTAACAGTCTTTTTGTCATTTTCAGTCTAGGCACCATAGAAGTACCACTGACATATCATTTCCTTGGTTGTCAGATCTCATTTTATCAGTTATTACACCATGCCTGGTTTCACCTTTAAGCTCTCAGAAATCGATGATGCACTTGTCCAGTAAGAATTGCTGTCTGCAAGGGATAACTGAGAAAACTGAAAAAGAAAAAAGAGCTGTTTGCAGAGGAATACCAAAGACTGAAGCCTACAGACAGTGTGAATTATTTGATAAGTGATTACTCAATAATTTACACTGTCTCACAATTGCCTCTCAACGTTCATACAGACTGATACTGCTTAACTCAAACACTGTCTTATAGCATGTAATAACAATGACAATTCTAGATAGCTACAATCCTGCTATATTATAATCTGTACGCTATGCACATAACTATTATATTTATGTCATTGACAAGTACTCCAACCTACGCATATAGCCCCACACTCGAGCAAGGCATGAAATCGGTGTGGTGCGGGGAAGGCCGTCCCCTAGGGACGATTGTGCATCAATAAATTAATAATATAATAATAAAAACATAAAGGAAGCCGAGGAGGATGAACTTAGACAATGCACAATGAAAATATATTAATAATGAAACTATATTCACACCTCCCGGGTACAAAACACATGATGGAGTATAACCCCGTAATCCCCCCAGCACCTTACCCAGGAGACAAGGCCTACCACTGGGACCACCCTACACACAGGTTGAGGATACCTGGGTATCCGAGTTGCACCTGATGATTATTGCTACATGTAGACCCTTCACGAAAGTCTTAAATCTGCAAGTCAGATGATGCTTGAATGTAGCACTGACGAGGCTACTACCACATCCAATGCCCAGATTGGATGTAATATAATGAAGGTAACTAACAACTATTACGACCCATCTTAGTTTTAGGCAGTAATAGCTAGGTCTAATTATCCCAGATCAATTACAATCTTAATGTGCTTTCAAATCTAAAAACATCATTAGGCAATCAGTGGTTAGAGCATTGTAATTGCTGTTAAATGCCTGATATTCTTTTTGCTAAATGTTTTCAAGTTCTGAGTAGCAATCAATCACATTATTGATTTCTCTAAATTCTGCATGGTTTCAACAACAGGGTTTTGATAAATTTATCATTTCCAGAGAGGCTACTTTCGTGTACCAAAGAGATACCATATTTTAGACTGTTACTTCTTACTAATTATAGCTTATTCTTATTAACTGCCATGAGACAAATAGATCTATGTTGAAAGGGTAAACTGCATTGTAGTTCCCTTGACACAGGTCCCAGCAATGTCTAGGAGGTTTGTTAGAAGTGAATATAGCTATTTGATGTTTCCCTTAGCACCACTGCCAGTCAAACATGGACGAATTATGTATTTCAGTATTAAAATGCATATTAAATAAGTTCAATCCAATCCTGTTTTTACTATGACAGAAGCGAGTCTCTAGTATACTTACCCAATATATCAGTCTTTCAGCTAAAGCCGCTTATTTCTCATATTAACCTCCTTGATTAAGTGTCTTATACCCTCAGGGCTGCACAGATTGAATTACCACACTATGAATTAGGGTCAGATGACTGAAATAAACAATTCAAATTTGTCTGCAAAAAGGCTATTGAAACTGTGTTGATCCTGCCCCTTTCACATATTGCCTCTCGGTGTTAATTCCACTTTTTTTTTAGTTTGAAAAGAATTTATTCATTTTCATGATATTCGATAAATTCTCTCTGGAGTTACAATTTATATTCCGTGGCTATGTCATGACGTAAGTATTAATATAATATATAATAAGTAGGGCTGCATACATTACAGCATATTAAATGTGAACTAAATGTCAGGTGTGGAGTCCAAAAGTAGTAATTAGGCTTTTGCCTTAGCCTATTTACGATCCGGCGTATCTACTGATACTTATACTTATAGAGTTTGGTGATTGAATATGATGATGAAATGGGTATGAGTGTATGGTGAAGATTAGCATTCAGTACAGATTGGTGTAGTGGGCCTGGCAACAGTCGTGAGCTTTGGTGGGATCCCTTTGGCTCATTTATGCATGATGAGTTCCTGCTGACCATTTATTTCCCTCTGGTTTGGTAAGTTCAACGATACGCTTCAGCAGTGGTGGTTAAAACCCAGATGTATATCTTGGTTAGCTTTTCTTAATAGAATGATTAAACTTGTGACTCCATAAGCAACCATCAACATTCCCTCTGCAGCTGCCACTAGATTATCGTTTTGACATTTATGAGAAAGTTGCTATGGTTTCTTGATGGACTCTGAGCTTGCAACAAAAAGTAGTGTAGCTCCCATTATTATTTGCATGTGATAATACTTCCTTACAGTAGATTATAGAACTACAATAACAATGATGATGCATATTTGCAAAAACAATGTGTCTGAAATGTCACCAAAAGTTGAGCAAACATACAGGCTTTGTTTAAGCACCACATATAAGTTATTAATGACACCTATAAATACAAGCATCACATCTGAGGCAGTGTCATGTAGCTACAGATCCTTTACTAGATGGCCCAAGGTACAAACCAGCTTTTATAAATACAAGCACTACAAAGCTATGGCATAGATAGAGTAGAGGAAGTGATCTTTTAGCCTTGAAAAACACAAAGAAGTAATATGATGGTACTAAAAGACATGCCTGAGACAATGCCTTGAGTACAGGTAGTCCTATAGGGTCTTTACTTTATTGTCAACCGTGCAGACTTAAATAAACTAATGTACAGAATTATATGTTATTATTTTTAGGGCATTCTCTGTAGATCTATGTGACAAAATGTGAGATCAGTTTCTTAGAGATCAAAGGTGTCTGCTAAAAGTTTGAGCACATCAGCCTCTGCTATAAAGATCCAAACAAGCTGCCTCCTTTTCTGTGTCTCCTTAGCCTTGCAGCAACTTGTTTTATCTATAGTTGTGCCAATTATGAATAGAGGGGACATCAGAAAGGCAATTGCTGACATTGCTTATAGTGTCAACTTTCCTTTAGAATTGAGATGGGAAGCTGGAGAACATTTTCAAACCAGTTCAAGGCGTATTAACAGGAAATACTGCTTACATTACTTGATGTTTCTGAAAGATCCCTTAGATACGTACCCTCTGCTGCCAGGGCAGGATAAAATTACATTCAATTTCTAAGTGCTCAGAAATGTCCTGTCTGCACCGATATAGAATCTGTCAGTACATCAGAGCACCTTCAGAATAGTCGCTGCTGGAGCTTCTCAAATCCTGATTGACAACTAAAAGGTTGTAGAACTATCTCAGAGGTCAGTGTTTGCCATGTTATATAGTCTGTAAACTATTTATTTACACTCTCTGCAGAATCAGCACTTTCAAATCAATAGATTGTTAATCTTTATAGAAAACTAACTTTACTAAAGTTGTAGAAACATGCAATCTTTTATCTTACTGTAGCTGTGGGCTATTCTAAGATAGGCATTGGCTATGAAAAACTCCAGATTCAAAAATAGGTTGTTCAGAAATTACTCTTTATTCATTCTGACATACGGCACGTAATCATACAGACGGATAGTGATATTCAAATATGCTTCCGAACAACAGGTGTCATATGAACATACAGGAGTGATACGCTCACGGTCTAATCTATAATTCCCAATGTCCAATGCTCTCTCCGATCTTGGTCAACTCCATATGGACCGAACTCCTCAGAGGGAGGCGGGGCCGGAGTTATCCACCAATGCGTCTATCTCCTCGTGTTCCCCCAAAGGACGGAACAGAGAGAGACCCAGGGTCACCAAGTTAGGAGCAGCAGCAGGACTAGGCCAAAAATTACAACAGAATTCTAGGAATCTCTGTTGAAGAACAGTCAAGCTGGCCAAAGTGCACAGCAAGACTGGGTCCTCGAGTAGCAGAACCCATGGGTTTATATACTGAGTCTTATATAACTGCACTCCATTACTCGTAAACACTTGAGTTCCCGAGGAACTCCGGGTACCCTGAAACCGGTTTGTCCGGACCGACACGGTACCCGGGCTATGTCGGGTGACACGTGGCGGTCTCGGCTCGGTGCGTATTACCAGGTTGCACTCCACCAATCCCCAGGTGCCAGATTATGTAATCACATACCGGGCACTAGACAGGAGTGCGGCCCGGATACGCCACAACAGACATAACCAAAATAACTCAATCGGGTTCTATAGAAATAGTACAGCGTCCCACTACACTACATTACTGAAGGAAACTGATAAAGGGCAAAACCCCTGGAAGTATAAGCGTCTGTAAATGCTTGAATATGACTAATGGTGGAGTGAATAGCTCTTTTACTTTATGGCCCTCATGATGCAAACTGTCTCACATTCTTCTTTTGTCTACCATAGATAATGTGGCAGCCTGTTTTACTTTAATCACATACCCTACCAGCCTTCTTACCTCAATTCTTTGCTTATTGCAGCTTCTAAAGCGTTATCAGCAGAGAGCCCCTCAGCATACATAGTTTTACCCCTTCATCATCACCATGTTTAGGCTGTTATCATTTTATACAGTTGTCTAATTTGAACCATGCCTGTCTGAAATATGATGATAATCCATCAAAGAGTGTCGTCGTTTCCACAAAAGGTCTCGTTTCAGAGACAGAAATAAACATCTACAGAATGATTCATGCCTGGGATATCATTTTCAGTTCCTTCTCAGCTAAGGCTAAGTATGTCCCTAATCAGCCTCATTTATAAGACCATGCCATGTTGAGGAGCAAATCGAATGAACATGAATCAATTGCTGATGTAATAGAATCTGTTGGCGATTGGCATCAAATGATGTACTTATCTTTTTTGGATTCAGTCTGGTTTTGTCTTAGCTCAACTTACTTGAAATATCATTTTGGCATGGACATGATGTAGCACTATGGAATAACCAGGTCCAGAGGGAATCGGGATTTATTAAGTCTCTGATACTAGTTGTAAGATACAATATCTCCATGTTTGACCACCATATTGGTGGGGGGGGGGCGGACAGATAGGAGTTTTGATTATAAAGGTTGTATTAGTTGTCATACATTTTTGGTAACACCTTAAGGTTATATGTCCATGTAATGAAAGGATCTAAATCATTTAGTTTATGATATGTATACTCTGTACTTGAGCTTAGCAAGCAGTACAGCTTACTAGGAGATGCTTTATTTTTCTTAATTGAGCTGCATTTGTGCATTCCCTTTGAGGCTCGGCAAATGTTAATGTATTTCTACGGCAAATGACCTAAACTGTCGAACTACCAGCTTCCAGTCAGACTGGCAGTTTGGGAAATAAAACAGCCATTTACTGACCAACATAGCCGTTTGGGGGTTGTAGAGGATGCAGAAGCCAGCTGGTGGGTGTCAGAGTAGGGTTGTAGGTGAGGTAATGGCCTAGCCTGAGGCTCATAATAACCCACTGTGGTCCTCTGGTAGTTCCCACATACACCAAATTGGACACAGAATGGCACCAATTGTTGGCCACATGCCAACTGGCCATTAGCAGTCAGTCACATGATCAGGGGTAAACAAGGTACATATGGGCAACAACCCTGCTTCACTGTGGTCAATTGTCACCAAACTGTTGGTGCCTAGTCACGTCCAGTCTGTTGATCGATTGGTCTGTTAATGCCTTCCGGCTGGCTTGACCTATAGTTGGTACCTATGGTGCAGCCTGTACCTGCTATAGCGTATATACCGGGTCTTGCTGGCCATAAACCCTGTGACATATTGGCCATACCAATGGGACCGAAGAGAACCTAGATGCAGGTCCCAGAGATCTAGCGATGTTTTTTTTGCAAGCGCATTACCATTTTGCAGTACCCTGCAAGTGAGAGAATTTTGTCACTGAATTCATCTTGGATAATTCACTTTCTCACCAATTATTTTTGCTGAGTCAACAATGTTGGTAACTTGAAGTTTAATGCCATCCAGACCTGAAGTAACTAATGCTGCTACTTCTCATACATCATGAAAATACATTTGATGATTATTTCACACAAGTAACATAGGAGCATGGTAGTACTGTAATGAGGTACAATTTAGGTATAGCTAGCCTGTTTGGAAAAGTTATAGTTTTAGAAATGCTTGGAAACCAACTAGCTAAACCAAAGCATTTAAATGGTGTGGTTCTCCGCACACATAACTATTACAGAGACCTGACTGACTGAAGCCAAGTGACAAACTGACTCTCCTCAGGACACAGACACCCAGACCAGGGCAGCAGCCACACGGAAAAGCCATTCTCAGGGCCTTATGGGGGTTCAAGAGAGCAATAACCATTGATGCACTTAAACCCAATATCAAACTTGTTTCTACACAAAACACTTACACTGTGTGCAAGGCTCTAATGGTTCTTATAAAGACGGACACATAAAGATATACAATGTATATTCATCAAGTAGGAAAACATAGAGAGACAGTAAATAAGACATAACTGGTGTGAAAATATGAGAAAACTCCATATGTGTGTCTCTCACTTCCCCATCTCCATGTTGTGCACACACTGCCCACAGACATTTTTCGGCTATGCATAGACTCAGCTGCTGACATAACCTTGAGACAGAAACACCACCAACAGCAAAGCTGTATGGAGGCTTTATTGTAAAAGGAAGTAGGCCAGAATATATGGTTGGAGCTTGTCAACAGCAGGTCTGTACACACTCTCTGTGATGTACCATATTGTGTTATGAATGACACATTTACATTTGAATTGAAGCTGATATGGAATTCCCATACACAGGCTACCATTCAGAGGCAGTGGTAAGTATACTTGCGGACCGTTTCCTCTTGGTTAACATTCATAGGAGATGTTCTTCACAACCATAGATAAAGAAAAACAAGACACAAGTATAAAAAAAGAAAATGTACATAAAGGGGAACCATTCCTAATAAGCTGCACACAAGTTCCCTACATTATCACTAGCTGAATACTTGACATGCAACCCTTGAGAATTTTACCTTCGGCCCTAGTCCCACATTGTGGGCTACCCTGGCTTGGGGGGAACGAAACAATCAATATACAACATACATATACAGCTGGAATGGCAGCCTTTCCCATGAATGCAAATGTTATTGTCAGAAATTAGCATCCTGACATCTGCAAATTGTAACAGAGGCACAGAGCTGCATACAAATAGTGGCTGTTATAGTTTATCAGGGTGAGGAGGAGGGCCTGACACCCGGACCTTTGACAGTATAGTCAGCAGGTATGTTGGCCCACTGGGAGGAAGGCTGCCTCCAGGAAAAGATGGCCTAACACCACATGCAAAAGCCGCTCCAGGAGAAATGGCCTCACACCTCCTGGTGCAGGAAACCCTCCAGGGCATTGATAAAGTGTGACACGCTAACTCTCCCCTGTCCCAGGACTGCAGTCACCAGAGAGCACATCCAAGCCTGTGAGACTCACCGATAAACTAAGCAGACTGCTGGGCGTTGGGCTGCATGGAATACTCCTGTTAGCAGGTGGAGGACTACCTTGTGTTCAAGTACAGACTGTTCAAATACCCCATCCTGTTTAAACACCACGCTTGTAAGCTGTTATAGGTACCAACTCTGTTACAGATGCCATGGGTTTGCTGTATAATTCACATTAATTCATTTGTGATTTTCCTGTCAAATTTGCTGAGAGTAAATGCATAGTGGGCATATGGATCAAAATATCCTCTATCAAAATGTGGTTGCAACACAAGTGCAGTACATTGCATTGAGGAGCTATTTAAAGTTAAGTTTGTATTTAAGTCACACTCTCTATCACATTCTTAGGTTTAGTACTGCAACAATGATTGGAGAGTGTTATACTGGCTTGTTTAAACACCATGGGGTGTTTAGCAGTGGTGGGGTGTTATAACAGGACGCCCTGCTGAACAACAATGTATAAACAAAAGAAGGTGTTAATCTGCACTCTGGTGGTGTAGGGGGCCGTCCTGTTTAAACACCACGGACTTTTTACATAGGCTGTACTGGTAATATCAGTTCAGACTCCACCTGGTTAGTTCTAATCTAAATGTACTGAATGATTTTAACATTCAATTCAGTACTATGAGTAATGATATTGATTAAGAACCTGCTTGCACTTGATATTTTTGTATAGGTCAAATCTCTGACCGACTTTACATTTTAGATTACATATTATTTGCAATCAGTGGGACAAAATAATGTTATGGAGGTACATTATGGTCATGGTCCATCAAAGCCAACACAAAAGTAGCTTTGATGTCACCTGTAAGCACTTCTTCAGCACCGAGCACACATAAATTGTGAGTTTCTCACATCACAGATGTCCTAGACATAATACCAATGGATATCATACATGATACTATCTTTATAAAAGGGTAGATATGGCATCCACACAGCTATAGGGTATCAGCATTGTATAAGAGCTTATTGGGGGCATTACATAAGGATAGGATAGCAAGAGTGCTATTGGATTTTTCTATCACGTTCTACTGCCAGCCAATTCCTATTCAGTGGCTTCATTTCCCAGTTGGCTTTCTGTCATCTAGGCAGACTAGCTTCTGCAACAATCTACTGGAAGGAATTGGATATTGCTGACTATGAAGTCCCTTAGAAACCATAGCTATTATGGCCTGCTTGATAACAAGGCTTATTGTTCCAATGTCTGTGCATGCTGATTTAGTCCTAGAGCTTACCAAACTTCCACTTATAAATGCGTTCCAGGGGCATTGCAGCATGAAATAAGTAACCATCCTTTGCTGAATCCTCTCGGTCCCCACAAGTATTTATGTGGCATGCCCCTTATCAGATGATGTCTGCTTAGCTGCTCCCTATATCCCTTATCAATGTGGTATTCTGCTGAGCAGAAGGTCATTACTTTACACAGACTGCAGTGGTATCATCATGTGACCTCACAGTACAAAGACCTAAACACTGAGACTTGTGTGGGGTATGTGGTAGATGAAGAGATGCAGTACTGGGTTCTGGTTGATCAGTACGAATTATACCAGCCACACCAGGATGTTATTATAATTATGAGGTTACAAGTGAGGGCGCAAACAGATTACATCTGTTTGCTAGCCCTCACTTGTTTGAGAAGATACTGGATTTAATATTTATGCAGGGTTGTGGTTGGAAACATTTATTTGTTGCAGGTCTGATATTTGAGCACCCCCCAAACACACTGCCTAATGATACCTGGATTTGATATTGGTGCGGGCATTTATTTCTTGAAGATCTATAATTAAGAACAGGGGTTTTGTTGACTTGAAAACATAACAAATTTATTGACTTGAGTAAGGATTGTTATCGGAGAGTGATTTTAATTTTTCTGGTCGGCCTAAACTCAATAGTCTAGGCCTTAAAAAAAATTAGCTGTCTGCCCTCTCAGGTATCAATTACCTTGAAGGGGAAGCAACTATGGAAATTGGATGGCTTTACAAAGCCATCCTGGTAAGTAGTAAGTCAATGCATGGTATGCAAGAGACTATAAAGTCGAGGACGGCTATGTATGTGGGCGGTGAGGCACCAGGTAAGTAACCAAACTGACACTGCTTGCCTTTCTTATTGATAACAAAAACCCACAGGAGAGGTGTAAAAAGCAGTGCGTCAACTAAATGACTGATTTTCAGTTAACTCTGACACTAACCAACTGTTCTTGTCTATCGTAGCAGTGCAGTAGAGAAAATGGTGGATTTTGATACTAAATGTAGGGCCAACATGTGAATTGTTAGGTATTGTGATGCTGTTTTAGCAGAAGACGTGTACACGCAAACACAAAGTAAACAAAACACACCAGAAGTGCCACCTGGTGTGGAAACTGGTGTTGATACCAATATTTGCCACATGGTGGCGAGACTTGTATATTTTGAGCTCTTGTGTCCCGGGTTGAACCATACTGACGCGCAGACCTTTTTGCTAGAAAGGGGATTCAATTTTAACCCCCCCCCCCCAGGGAAGGGTGAATAATCTTTGCCCCCCCCCCCCCCCAACACACACTCCCCTGTAACTAATGAATAAACAAATTTATTGACTTGAGTAAGGATTGTAATAGGAGAGTTATTTTTATTTTTCTGGTCGGCCTAAACTCAAAAGTCTAGGCCTTAAAAAAAATTAGCTCTCTGTCCCGCAAGACATCAACTATCTTGATGGGGAAGCGTCAATAGGTGGATGGCTTGACAAAGCCATCCTGGTAAGTCCACAAGAAATCACCAGAAATGTGATGAAGGACGGTGGGCGGTGAGGCCCACCAAGTAAGTACCTAAACTGACACTGCTTGCCTTTCTTATTGATAACAAAAACCCACAGGAGAGGTGTAAAAAGCAGTGCGTCAACTGAATGACTGATTTTCAGTTAACTCTGACACTAACCAAGTGTTCTTGTCTATCATAGCAGTGCAGTAGAGAAAATGATGTATTTTGATACTAAATGTACGGCCAACATGTGAATTGTTAGGTATTGTGATGCTGTTTTAGCAGAAGACGTGCAGACGCAAACACAAAGTAAACCAAAACGCACCAGATGCGCCACCTGGTGTGGAAACTGGGGTTGATACCAATTTTTGCCACATGGTGGCGACAGGTATATTTTGAGCTCCACGCGGGAAATATGACTGGCAAGTTGCTTCTACGTCAGAAAACATCTGGTATTTGAGGAAATAAAGTTCACAAGACCTGATGTATTTCATCAAAAAGGACACCATGTACTGCTCTTTTATTCTGTTGGACTGTTGTTGAAACAGGAACTAAAAATACACTGTAAATCCTAGCTTTAGGGCGTGCCTGATGTAAAACACCCCATGTCTGGATGTTGCCAGAAGATATAGGACCGGACACCACCAACACTCGGCAAGCTCCAACTCACATTGCATGTTGTGTGTTGGGCTCCACCTCACATTGCATGTTGTGTAGGTGGAGCATGCTGATTCTGCGCCTGTTCCTCGCACTCTTGGCGATATTGGTCCACCGATGGTGAGCCAAGTCGACTTGATGCGGAGACAATTTTTGCAAGCTGAATTCTGCTGGTCAGATTTCAGCCACAAATTTCAATAAAAGAAAACAGGCTGGGTACTTGAGCAGAGACAAAACAAATAAGTGCCGTGTGTAACTCACACAGCCTATGAAATTATATTATGAGTTTTTAAATAGGCAATAGTACTGGCTGATAGGTGTTGTTGGGGTGGCGCCCCCTGTACCATACAAATACGCCCTGTGTGTGACTGAAATAGACTGTAAAAATATATCTTGAGATTTTACATAGCCAATGCTACTGCCTGATATGTATTCTTGACGTGGCGCCCCCTATACTATACAGGGCACACTACGCGACTATGTGACAGAACCCACATAAAAGGTGTGTAAAGCAGGGTTTTGGTAGGATGAGGTCCAGTGTGGTCTAGTTACGAACCCTCAGATAGACCTAGATGTAAGAAAAATAATGTTCTCTTATACTAATACTAACCCGGATAATAACCTACACTGATGACGTCACAACGTCATTGAAATTTAAAATTGTGTGACGTCAGCTGATCTCAACTGGGGAGTCAGACAACTTGTAAAAATGGCGGGGATAGGATACGTTGCCGTTCCGCGAGCAGTCATAGATGAGATGGTTGAGAAGCTGTTTTCAGCAGATCACCAGCGAGAGCAGGAGGTGGCAAAGGTGCAGGAGGAGGTGGTGGATGAGCTGATCCGTGAGCTGACGGATCAACTCATCAGAGAGGCCGTCGAGAGGACCAAGCTCGACGTCTGTATGGAGCAAGAGATACCCGCTGAAGTGATACAGATGCTTGAGGAGTACTCGACGTGAGCTCTCCCACCTCACCCACTCTACTAACGGCCCTTTTCAGGGCCAACCATTTTTCCCAAAAGTTTAAGTTATCTCAATCTAACATATGCAATTTTTTATTTTATGTATTTATTAAAAATCCACATGAGAATACCCCTTATAGTCTCCACACTGAAAAAAAACCTCTCGTCTTGCTACACCACCCTCCTCCTCCCATATTGTCCCCCAGTGCAGACCCACCACCCTCCACAAAAGGGTTAACCCATGACAAAATTATATCTTGAGATTTTACATAGGCAATGCTACTGGCTGATATGTATTGTTGATGTGGCGCCCCCTATACTATACAGAGCACACTACACCCACTTTGTATATAGACTATAGTACTGGCCAGAATTGCACGATGGTCCTATGTGGCTACCTAGCTAATATACATTGGATTTTGATAAAAAAATAAATAAAAGTACTTTCTATATAGGCAATGCTAGTAAGCGAATAACATTGTTGGTTGGAACGGCATATATAAGTACACCTTGCTCCCAGTGGCTCCTGCTTATGAATAACTTGCCGATGCTTTACTTTTTTGAAATGTAATCTATGAGCAAAATAACAATTGAACAATGAACTGTATCAAACAACTTTTCTCTTCAAAGTTAAAATATTTATTAATGATTTTTATTTGAATACAAATATGACAAATTTCTTGATTAGTTTAATTTGAATATATTAAATACAATATTAGAAGGTGAATGTGTCACTTGGTCCCAGACGTGGGGGTGATATAGACTAGAGAGACATGGGTCTGTCCAGTCTACTGTACCCCTACGTCTGTGACCAAGTGACACATTCACCTTCTAATATTGGTTATGTATTCGCTAAGAATGATTATGGTATTTAAATATTAACAATATTAAATATTAACAATATGATATAAAAATAGTAATCTGTTAAATAATAGAATAGAATAGAGTATTAGGCGTAATAAGCGCACAGGGCATTTAAAAAAAAGATTATTGACAAATTTCACTACTTAAAAGTTCAAAGGGGGTCCAAAATTGATATTTTTTTTAGCGTTATTTATATTTTTAGAATGTGCCAAAAAAAGGGGGGTGTGTGCGCTTGGTAGGCCCTGTGCGCCTATTACGTGGAATGTATGATTATGATTACACATAATTTAATGAAATACAATTGTAACCATATTGAAGACAGGTTAACTAGCTGACTGAATCCTTTACCACAGTCTAAACACACATGAGGTTTCTCTCCTGTGTGGGTCATCATGTGTGTCTTTAGGTTACCTTTCTGACTGAATACTTTACCGCAGTCTGAACACACAGGTCATTTTTCTCCCGTGTGAGCCATTATGCATTTTTAGTGTACCTTAAAAATAATAAACCCTTAAATCTGATACATGACTTGAGTAATATATATAAGTTAAAATTTGCCCCAACCGTGGTCAAAGCCACATGGATAAATCAGTTTAAACCTCAGATTCAATGTGGGGGTTTACGTTTTGTCACCAATGGACTTCATGCTAAGTGTTCAAGCGACTAAGTAACCAGTTCTCACAAAGTTATCTAAACACACATGAGGTTTCTCTCCTGTGTGGGTCATCATGTGTGTCTTTAGGTTACCTTTCTGACTGTATACTTTACCGCAGTCTGAACACAGAGGTCATTTTTTTCCCGTGTGAGCCATTATGCATTTTTAGTGTACCTTAAAAATAATAAACCCTTAAATCTGATACATGACTTGAGTAATATATATAAGTTAAAATTTGCCCCAACCGTGGTCAAAGCCACATGGATAAATCAGTTTAAACCTCAGATTCAATGTGGGGGTTTACGTTTTGTCACCAATGGACTTCATCCTAAGTGTTCAAGCGACTAAGTAACCAGTTCTCACAAAGTTTCCTATACTTGACATGTCTTTTATATTTCTTTTCAACCTTCTTCATCCTTTCTTCCAACATGATGCCACCAATTCCTTGATTAAAAGTCAATGATTATCCAAATGAATTGTCACATCAAGGAAGCGAACCATTGACAAGGCGTGGGATGAGGTGGGGGTGTTTACACATGTAATAATGTGTGATTAAAGTGTCAATAAGAATAACATCAAAGGTCAGAGACGCAGTCAACTGTATCCTGTAGATTAAGTGCCAAGTGTTTGATAGATGCCCAGCTCGTATAGTATAAGGTGGGAGGCGGGGTTGGAGGGTCGTCCGTGTAGATATTCAACTCCTTGTATGTCCTTACGTGGGCAGTATGTGCTGGTATGGGAAAAGCTGAAATAGGTAAAATGAAATAGTTTATTACATTGTAACCATGGCATAACCAGAAAAAGATGAGACAGAATTGCTTGATTTTTGACTCGGGGGCTGGGGGGAGAGAAATTTGGTATTTTCGTCTGACCGTAAAATCCACAGTACTGCCTGAGCTTCCAATGTGATCAAAAGTAATCTTTTTTTCTTAGGAGGTTAGCCCAAATTCTAAAAACTGCCACTCACACACATGTAAATATAGACCCTAAATTTAGGTTTAAAAGTATTCCTAGCTCATTTGGTTAATTTTTTGATTCAGGGGATATGGGTAGAGAAATGTGGTATCTCTGTGCAGAATTGAACTCCTAAGTACTGCCTTAGACTGCAATTTGACCAAAAGTAATGTTACTTTTTGAGGGAGTTAGCCCAAATTCTAAAAACTGCCACTTACACAGACGTAAATGTAGACCCTCAATTAATGTTTAAAAATATTCCTAGCTCATTTGCTTAATTTTCTAACTCAGGGAGTGGGGGGGGGAGAGAAATTTGGTATTTCTGTCCAGCATTGAATTCCACATTACAGTTACAGGGGGGGAAGGGTGGTGAGATTTCATGCGGAAGGGGGAAAAAATAATCACGCGCCCCCCCCCCCTTCTAGAGAACGTGTAATGTTTCGCGCCTCCCTAGCCGAACCCCCCCCCCCCCCCATTTGAACTATAGTAACGGGCAGGCTTCTTGGGTAAAAAGGGAATTAAATTTTTACGCCCCCCCCCCCCTTTAAGAGGATTAAGAATTGTTTACCCACCCCCCTGAGAAGGGGTGGGAAATGTTTACGCCCCCCCCCCCCACATACCCACCACCCCCCCCCCCTGTAAATAATAAATGAACACTCCCTTACAGGATAAAGCAGTAGTGTGGAGTTCATAATGAATTATTCTATTCAAAAAAACCTACCTCAATTTCCATTTAGTAGTTGGGGGGTTGGCCCCCACACAAAAGCTGGCAACCCAAAAGGGCCCATGGGGCCAAAGGCCTGTGCCTGAGGAGGGTTAGATGGCAGGTGCCATCCAGGCGGGGCCCAGGGACACGCGGGCGTCACTAACACCTCGTACGAGTAGAAAACTCTGTGGAAAGTGGAGAGAAAAATAGGTGATTTAGTACATGCATTACAATTGAATAAAAGAAAAAGAATAAAGAGACGTATTTTTCTTTTTCCAAACAGCACCCCCCCCCCCCTAAATGGGGTTGGCTTTCCGTTTTTTTACACCCCTTTAGGTGGGGGGCGATTTGAACCCCTTTACCGGGGGGGGGGGGGGGAATCCCGCGGAAGAACACCGCCCCCCCCCCTTGTTGTTAAAAAATGATCACTCCCTTAAAGGTATATAATAGGGCTCCAGACAGGTAAAATCGACAAATCGACATGGGTCTAGTGACAAGGGACAAGACCTATTTCTTATAATCGACAAGGGACATTGGCATTTCTTGAATTCAACAATTGACACAGCCACCCCCCCCCCCCCCGTCTGGGGGCCTTATAATGGAAGGACCCATTGAAGCATAGTGACACATGCACATTTCCAAAGAAAAAAGGTGAATACCACAATTCAAGCGTTCCTCAAAAACTGGAAACGTACGTAAGGGTTATTTTTTACCCCTCTGCAGGCACCTTTCTAACACTGTTAGAAATATAGCAGGGATTACTGGGTGGGTGCCGGTATTTAAAAATGGCCGACTTTTTATGACATAGCCATAGGGCAAATTTGTCGGCGGCGCCCATAAAATACTCATTGTCTAGTTCTTATATTATTCTTTTATGGCAATAATACTTACGTCCCCGTTGTAAGGTCCTGGTACCTATGGAGCAGTCGGAAAACCCCCCCTGGGGAACCCGGCCACGGGTGTACTACTGGCCGATACACGGCCAGATTCCCACACACAAAAACCTCACACTGGTGGAACGCTGCCATTTTCGTTGGGAGTTTGTCAAAATATGATGACTTGAGATGCCTTTGATGACGTCACAAAGCTGACCGGATAACAGTGTTTTACCATAGCAGACAGAAGGCCGTCAAATACAATACATGTGTTTCTTCTAGGTAGCGACTAGTGTGGGCCAGCACGTTATTAGATTTCTACGTTATTCATACTGTTTTGTTGCATTATTTTAGTTTATTTGGTTAAGTATTCATGCTAGACGACTACTACAAAACATGAAAAAAAGGAGGCGGGAAAAGTTGAGTTGGGACGCTGGGCCCGCTGTTATTTCAACCCGGGTACCAGCGCGACTGTCACTTCCGGTTTCTAACGGCTTCAAGTAAACAACACGATTAGGCTATATCCATGTTGAACAGTTATTTACTAAGTATATTTGAATTAGTACGAGTGCAAGATTGCCGTTACAGCATGATTGAACAACAGAGACAGGACTTACTTAGTTCAACTAACCGTAAGTGCAGTTTATTACTCTATATGATGAACCAATTTGGCGCTCCAATATCCCCGCCCACAGCATTGAGCCACTGTCAGTCGGCGCCCATACACTCCCTATGTTAAAGCACTACCGGGTAGCCACGCTGTCATTTTCAAACTTCTATCATTTTCCAGTGAGCCCCCCGGGGGGGGGGGGGGGGGGGGGGACTCCCTATGTCATCTATAGTAACTATATGCGTACACAAAATACCGGGAAAGGGGTGCTTTTTTAGCCCCACAGGCGGGTAAGGGCCAACCCGCCATTGTGCGTCCTTTTTCAGCCAATTTTGAGCGAAAAGGGATATGTTTTTAGGCCTGGAATATCCACCCAAAATGTCCCACAGTTTCTGTTAAATAAGGGGTTGATTTTGGCAATTTTGGGGTGATGTCCCATGAAAAAGGTCCTGATTTTTGCACATTTCTGGGAGTTATGCCGCCAAAACAGTAGTGTTGCTTGTGGATTTTGTCCCGGTAAAAGGGGTCTAAATTAAGGGTGATGTACACACATGGTATACATAAATGTGAGAGTGCCCCCCCCCCCGGGAGTTAGCCCGAATGAGCCATGTGTTTTACCTTTGACCTTTTTTGTTTTAAAATTTTTCTAAACCTAGGATTTTTTTTGGAATTTATCAAGGTAAGTCCGCAATTTTTATTTATTTTCCTTTTTCTGATCTATATTCAATGTGTGGCAAAGAAGGCAACAAAGTCGTTGAGTTCAATATAATTTAAGAATTAATTTTATTTCCATTATTCTGATAATTTTTCTGGCTGACACTAGCTGATATATATACATAGATTAAATACAATATATAAATAGATGAAAAAATATAAGATGTATGGTAGTGATATATATACATAGGTGTGGAGAAGATAACTTATAATATATTATATACATGACGGTTTTGATTGCAGCTCAATGGCTCATGGTGACTTATTCACATCTCTGTACCCCAGTAGAACGTGGCCTACAATAAAGAGAAAGTGAACCACAGGTAAGTTTAACATTGTGATGTTTCACATTAAACAATGGCAGGATATACCACATAGCGGTGCATAGTGAGAATGTATTAAATGATTTAATGTATTAAATGATTAATATTGAATGGACGATTCTATTTGTCACATTAAACACCCTTCCATACCATAATACTTCAAAATGAATTTAAAAAAAGAAATACACCACTTGCGCTTACTCAATAAGTTTGTAATAAAAGCACTTACATTTTCGATCACAATTGTTGGTTTGGCTGAACGCGGCAGCGGTGCAGGAACTGGAACTGCCACTGGACGTGCAACGGAGTGAACTGGCCCTGGATGCGCAACGGAGTGAACTGGCCCTGCACCACGACTTCCCAGGACCCGCTTGTGGTTGGCGCCACCATATCCAGCATGACCACCACGAGTTGGCGGGACCCGACCACCACGAGCACCACGAGCATGTCGCCTCTTGTGGTTCTGGCGTTTATGTACGCCACCCCTCTGTAAAGAAAACCAAAGTAAGTCCAAAAGCACTGTACGTGTAAACTGACCCTGTATGACAAAGAGCAACTGCATACAGAAGTAAAGAACTGTAATGCATGTTATACACGTTAACAAATAACAGACAAAGTAAACCAAAGAAGTTCTATATGTGAGATACTTACTGATTTGTGGCCGAGTCGGCTCCTGATGATACCCCGTCCCCCCCCTCTTAGCATCTGACCAACCCGTGCTGCTCCGTCTCCACCTGTCTGACTGATCTGAATTGATAACAAATAGCAACAAATATACAAACAACTGTCTGAAAAGAACAGCACAGGAAAAAATAGATGACCTTTTTACCGGTGAAAAATGAGCACGCAGCATTTCAACTATGATGAGATAAGAAACATGTGCCTTGTAGTGCTGTTTGACCATTTAGTTAATTCAGTGTTACTGTATGAAGCATTAAAAACATAGATTTATAGTTACCTCTTGAACCTGGTCGAACGACCCATCGTCTACCCCTACTGCCACCCCATTGTCGGCTTCCATGGGCACCTCAGCCTCCTCTTTGGCTGCCTCCGGCTTGTCAGCGATGCTAAGAGGCTGGTGGCAGAAAATGTGTAGACTTAATAATACATGGCAGAAATAGATGGCAGAATGAAATTTATACTATTCATATAGATCAATGCTACTTTTATTGTTATGTCTGCTTATTTTTTATTATTTTTATAAAATGAAAATAACAGTTTTCACTATGGTGCAAAATTTGGCATTTGTTCTTTAAATGATTCAATGTTATAGTGCTTAAGACTTACCTTAACCACATCACTCACTGCTTTCTCGATTCTGACTAGACCCGCCCGCAATGGATAGATGCGGTCGTTGCGGAACAGCCGAAACTCGGGCAGGGCACGATCCAAGTCAATCACCCTGCCCTCGAAGTGGGAACGGATGCGTCTGAAAATTCAGATATTGTTAAGATGAGTCACTTATTAAAACTTAGCGTTTCATTTACTACACCAAATTTCAAGGCAATGAAATGTTGATGTGTTGAAAGTGAACACCAACTTTCTTAAAGATAATTTAATTTCTTGACCAATTGCATTTTTCTTTAAAAAAAAAAATTAAACTACTGGCAACACAGACATGTACGCATTCCTAAAGTAAACTGTATTCCATGTTTTATATTTGACCGACTTGAAAAACATTGCACTCACTTGTTCAGAGTCTTCCGCACGAAGGGTTTGAGCTGTCGGCGCCGTGGCACAGTACATATTAAAACTTCATCGAAAAGCCTGCTGGCCTAAAAATATTGACAATAATATTATTCACACACTGATTATGGTAAAGATTGCATTTCCCCCCCCCCCCCCCCAAACATTTCTCACCCAATAAAGTTTTTTGTAAATTATGATATTTGGTACACGATTGTCGTAGTCCGCATAGCCACGACACAAAATATTCAAAGTGAAAATTTTCCCGCTTACTCTTGCCCCTGCCCTTCACCAAAATTTCACGGTCACAAACAGAGATATGTGGAAGATAACAAACCGTGTCTGCTGAATATTCCATATTTTTTAACCCTTTCTCATAAAAAATGTAGTTTTTCGTAAATTATCAGGCCGCTACTACTTTGTACAATACATTACCTATGACTTATATTATTATATTATAGGATAGTAGTATTATTATTAGATTATAGTACTTTAACGTATAATACTGTGAAGACTAGATAGTTACCTCATTTTTGAACTCGATTAAATGTGATACCACATCCTGGTAACTTGATCCGTCCGCCAGGTCGTTGGACCCGCAACATACCACGAGGCAGTTTCCAATCTCCTTACAAACTTTCTGCAGATTGCATCTTAACTGTGCGCTCGTTGCCACTGGTATGTATACAAAGCCCGGGAGCTCGGCCCACCTCAGCAGGGAGTCGCCCACCACCACCCCTCGCACATGTCCAAGGTCTGCAGCCGTACACACGTCACTCATCTGCCATTCAACACAAGCAGACTTTAAGAATATGGTAAGACAATTACAGCTACCGATAACTTATTAGTAGCTGTAGTAGTAGTATTAGTACAATGACTATCAAGATAAAACATTCTTACACAATTGACAGATAAATACAGCTAAGATATCAGCAAATGAAATATTTCTTTTCTTTAATAACATTTGTGCGTATTTCAAATGAGCGTTTATTATGAATAGTAAATAAATAAATAAACGGTAACACTTATTTGACTTTTTACCCACCTAGATGAAAGATGTCTGTAGCCATGCTTTGATTTTTGTTATGGTTTATACTGTATGCACAATCTGGTTGACATTAGCCGTATGCCACACCAGGACTGCAGATGCACAAACTGGCCACACAAATTGAACTGTGTTTTCGGCCAGGACTGCATTGATGATGCACAAACACACCGTTTGACATAGGTGAGGACTGCAGTTTTTAATTGGTTTAGAAATATTTTTGAGTGGCTGACTACATATACACAATGACTGTTCCAGACGTGCTACTCTACATCAGGCAGCGGTGCCATTTTGTAACAACGAGTGAAATGTGTGCCCTGACCTTCAACCTGTTCATTATAGATAACAGGAGTGTAATGCTGTGGCGGGGCGGGGACAATCCTGTCGTCCAGTGCCACCAACGGAGAGACCACGTGCCAAACCGAGTCACCTTTTGGATTGAGTTTAAGTACTCGGATGTCACAACCCAGCATGCCCGCCACAGCATAGCAGTTTGCGCTATACGCCCATGTCCTGTCTTCGTAATGCCTATCTACATAGTCAGCAGCATCCTGTCGACTTATCAACACATCAGGATTACGCAGCAGACGTTGGATGGCCATGTCATCAGTGATAACAGGCATATGGACGTCCAGATGGAGCTGCAGAAAGTGAATGGCATGCAACCTTATAACGTGGTAGTATTCCTGTGTGCCAAACAACTCCTTTGATATCGCTCTGTAGAAGCAGTTTCCATCACCTTTTATGACGTCAAGTCCCATGCCAGCATCATTGAGAGATGTGACATGACTTTGGGGCACCATAGAAGGAAACCGGTCGACTGGTATGAGGGGAGTACGATGACAGTCCTCGTTCAGCATGTGGTTAGCCAGAGACTTCTTCCACATGAACACTTCTGGGGCGTCAGAAAGGGGACCGGCCCTGGCTTGGTAACGCACTATGCCTCCTTGTCGCACCTTGGGAATAGTTCGACAAACACCTTTGGAAACAGGCGGAGAGTGGCAGGATTCCCCAGCTTGACCAGATCCAGGTATTGGCTGCTCTGCGGCATTATCATGACCAGCCTCGTCGGCAACCTTAGTAGCAGGAGGATCCGACGCCCTCTTTCGCTTATTTGGCTTGCTTGGACTTGAACTTGGAGCTGGCCTTTTCGACGTCTTTGATTTCTTGCTAGGACTTGAACTTGGAGCTGGCCTTTTCGACGTTTTGGATTTATTCCTAGGATTTGAAACTGGAATTCCATTGGCCCTCTTGACAGAGTCATTGATAAACTTTTTGAATTTCTTACTTCGGGCCTGCCTTTTCAGCTCTTTTTCTGGGTCATACGGTGTACTTTTTATGAGATCCACCAGAGCCCTCATCTCTTTACTCTTGATGTCTTTGGCGTGAGGAGAAAGGACATTAGTAGACTCCATATATTGCAGCACTAAGGCATGTCTCGGGCTGAGACGTACTGCCACTGGTTCGAAGGCAAACAGAGTGAGATCAGAACACCGTCGCACTCTGCTCAGTGCGGTGTACGCCTGACCACTGGCAAAGAATTTACCGTCCATTTTAACATACGCCCGATCCAGTGTCATACCTTGGACCTTGTGAGTTGTAAGACACCATCCCAGTGTAATAGGCAGCTGGTTCCTCATTAGCGAGCCAGTTGCATGCTCGTATGCGACGTCTTGTTCAACACGTCCCAACAACAACTCCGTACCGTCGACCAGATGACGTATGATAATACAGTTCTGGCTGACAATTCGCACAACCTCAGCCCTAGTGCCATTGACCCATCCAGCCTCTATTTCCATGTTTCTCAGGAGAATGACCCGAGCTCCAACCTTGAGACGTATCTCTCGCGGGAAAGAACTTTTCTGGAAAATGTCAATGTTTTTTGACTCCTCAGCCGTGGCAGGATTGCCTTGCTTGTTGAGGTCGATGGCCGTAAAAACTGTTTCCTCTCCCTCCATGTTCTCAAGTATGGCGTTGTTTATTGAATCCCTGTCGACACGATGAGACACGATGACCGCATCGTTTACGCCATATTCTGCTGCATGTTTCGGGTAGGAAGAAGGAGGGACTACACGTTTTCGCAGTGTGGCCAAAGATGTTTGATTGAGGTTACCACGCCTGACGTCCTGTAACATGGCCAGGAACTCTGGGTCGTCTTGACGCATGACCTCATTCAGTATAATAAATTTGAAGAAACCGTTCCACGTCCAAATGCCATAAATATCCAAATCAATGGCTGGCAGCTGAGCCGGATCCCCCAACAATACCACATGTCTGTGACCGAATGGTGTATGGTTATACTTCCCACAGGACATGCCCTTCATGACGTGATCTATTTCCATCATGACTTTCGCCTCCAACAGCGAGAACTCGTCAATGATAAAGACATCAGTTTCCCTCATCATTTTGGCAATAACTCTGCCCTTGTACAGAAAGGATTGGGCTTTTATATCCATTTTAAAAGCACTGTGAACAGTACAGCCTCCTATCAGATGAGCTGCTATGCCTGTACTGGCCATAACCTTGACAGTGAGATGGTGTTGTTGTCGGCAGCATGCAATAAATGTTTTCAGCAAGAAGGACTTCCCAGTGCCGGCAGCACCAACTACGTTGACGAGTAACTGTCTTTCTGCAGCTATTTCACCATTCATGTAGTCCAGAGCTCGCCTTTGGTCGGCATTCAACTGAGCTTTCAAAGCATCTATGTCCTCCATAGGTGGCGCTCTCACTCCCATGTCTCCCATATCAAATTCATCCTCGTCGTCCACCTCAACCTGCTTACGTCTTTCGACCACTGGAGGACGGTTTTCCTCAATTTCCCCAAGCAACGAGTCAGTCTCCTCAGTGGTCATCCACTCCTTGTCCACCATATGCTGAGCTATGGTCTTAATGAATCGAATATCAAATCCACGGACGGCAGCCTCACGCAACATAGTCTCAGCGTCTGACTGCTTGTCAATGAGGTCACGGATGGCACACTCCTCCTGATAAGTCTTTGACACATTATCGGGTGAAATGATGCTGCCGATTGTGTCTGTAGTCCAAGGGAACCTTTGGACGAGAATTTGCTCATAATACGCCTCCTGAGATTCACCATAAGGCAGACAGAACCGCCAGCGCGGGACGGCTTCTTTGCCTTGCTTGCGTCTCTTGAGTAAACGTCCCTTGGCATCTTTCAGTGGAGGAGCGTCATCTTCAAACTCTGGATGATACTCTTCCTGTTCCTCATGTAGATCGGACGTTACACTCGCTACTAATCTGTAACACTTGACATATTCGGCATACAGCATGTCCTTCAACTGGGAAGGACGATCAAGATACTTCATCAATCCATTGTCGTAGTAGATGTCGGTTGAGTCGGGATCTCCTTTAAGGTGAATATTTCTCTTCATGCACCGCATGCTCGGATTGATGGAGGTCGGACAGAAGACAACCTCACGGGTGCAGCGACACATGTTGTACCCCAGAAGTATGCAGTCAGCTTCCAATCTGCCGATGAGACGTGTGCGCAGGAACCTCTCCACCTCGCTTGTCTCCTCGGGCAAGAGCATGTCAAAGGACGGCTCGGCTTTACTGATGTACTTGGCTAAGTACATCTCCCAACCAGAATGGGTCACTCGCTGAATGTTCATATGTGCCTGCCAAGTCAAAAGAATAGACAGGTTGTACGACGATACCCTGACGTCTTCCTCATGACGTCTCTTGTAGTTGTAGGGGATGCCACCCTCGGCAGTCCCATCCTCGTCTGTCAGTTCAAATGGGAATCCGTACTTACACTTTCTGATGATTTTGCCTGCCACTCGAGGGAAACATCTGGCTGGACGACACTCGTGGATTTGGAACTGGCCCACCACATTCCGCATTTCCTTTACAGAGTCCTTGTGCTGTTCACGGCTCTCCGGCCGGGGAAATTCAGCTCTCACCGCATCCGCTGGAATAGTGCCGGGCTCACACCACACCACCATGTGAATATGAATAGCTCCGCGCCCTTGAAATTCTACTCTGTACCACGAATCACGGACCTTACCAATGGGGCCGTTTTCGTTCTGCAGCACATAAGACTTGAACTGTGCGAAACGTTTGAAGAATGCGACAGTTGTCTCCACCGAGAAGAGAACCGTCGACGACGTGTTTGAATCTGTACAGATTCGACCATCAGGTACTGTTGGATAGGCCCCATAGCCATGCTTCACCACCGTTTGCAGTTCGGGCCATCCGTCGTTCTGTGTGAGTGTGATGAAGAAGTCTGGCTGTCCCAATTCCGTACTGACGGCCACCAGCTCAAGCAGCCTCGCCTTCCAATATGACTTACTGCCGACCACAGTGTTTGGCAGTGTACTTCCAAACTGCGAGAACTTCCCTTCGGTGCTCGAATTACTCTCTCGTAGCTGACCCACATTGGGAACCTCGGTACTCGGCTCTGTAGTAATGACTCTGGTTTTTGCCACATAGAATAAGCGATCTTTAATCAAGCGGTCCACCCAAAAGAACGAATAGTTGATGTCGGATCTCCACCGGGAATCATAGCAGAGAACCCGGAGCTTGATGTACTGCATTGGTTTGAGATCGGAACGCTCAAACCAACTCCCATGACCATATGGAAATAGCCATGTCCATGCCTTTGCCTCCAAGTGCTTATCCCTGTATGAGATGCCCTTATTGAGGTCCACAGCAAATTCGCGTGAATGTTGGACACCGATGATGTCCTCATGTGGATTAAGACGTGGCAAACCCCTTTCAGGGTCCAGAGGGACAGCCCATGCTACTGATTCATCGTTGAGGTGTTCACATATAGGGTGGCCTCGAGCATCTGGACAGTCTGTCTCAGTGGGAAGTAGATCTATGTCGGCATGCCGGTACAGTGTCTCATAGTTTGATTTGAAATCTTTGAACAGAAAATTGTTTCGACCAAAGAATTTCACAGCTGCAACTATTCTCTCATCAGAGACATTCTGCGCCTCCTCGTCCGGACGTCTGACCATGTAACCGTACAGGCCTGCGTAGTTATGTGCAACTCTCGGCAAAACATTGACTTCTCCAACTTTGTGAACCCAAATACGTCGTGCCTTGTTGTTAGCCTTCTGGGTAGTAGAAAATATGTTGGCAAGAGAAGCATTGCCCTTCTCGTGATCGTTGCGCAGTGCACTGACAACCTCAGGCAACCGAAAGATGGCAGGATGAGATGGATCCGGATTGATGTTGGCAGTGCATGGGTAGTAATTCATAGGACGACGTCTACACTGATAACAGGCATAGAACTTATGTACCACCGTGTTTCCATCCAAATAGGTGAACTCGTAGGGAAGCTCAAACTCGTAGTCACTCATCGAATATGTTATACGCGCAGGGGGTTCATTCGGTCCTTTCTTGCGGTGGAACAAATGACCATACTTTAAATTGCCATAAAGCAACATGCCACAATTAAAGCAAACTGCCTGAAACAGCCGATCTCGGCTACGCTCTACCTGCGTATCGATTAGACGGTTATACACAATAGTACTAAGAATGCTTAAATTGAAACACATGTCATTAGGCATGTCAGCCTGGCCGGCGTTATCTCCCGTCTCAGCCTCTTTTCCTTCACCTGGTAAATCAGACCATTTGGCTTTCTTTCTTTCCTTCTTAAGCTTACTGGCCTTACTGACTATTTTTGATTGGTGTACATTAGACTCTGGCACAAGATTATTGAAATGTGCAGCAAGTAGATGTGACCTCATTCCATGGAAGCTATTGATGTTGGGCATGCAAATTTGCTCTTCTGTACGCTGCATAGCAAGCTTCAGCATTTCCACCAAATGAGGAGTCCACTTGACTCGCGCCTTCACTACCTTAACTATGGCCGTTCCATCAGCCACCGGAGCGTTGACGTCTTCCTGCTCATGGTCGTCTTCAACATCTTCGTCCTCATCAAAAACAACTGGACCTTTTGTCTTTCGCTTGTATTTGACCGGGGGATCGACCTCCTCTTCTGCAGAAACGTCTACACCCACCACATGTGAATTTTGTTGCAGAAAGGGCTCGTCCAAAACAAAGTCAACATCCATGTCACATGCTTTACGCTTAGCCTGTTCCTGAGATTGGTCCTCAGATTGGGAAGATTCATAATAACATACTGTAGGTTTTCCCCTTCTATTGCGCTTCTTGTCTTTGTTGAAATAATCCACGCCATCTGTACACCCGTCTCCACCTGGTCCTTTGGGCAACAGAGGAACGTCTGACTGCTCTTCTGACCCCGCATCTCCACCTGGACCATGAGACCGAATGGCTGCGTCTCTTTTTGCGAACCACTCAGCGTCGCGTGGGAACTGTACCGATCCCCTGAGCTCTGCATTCTCCTTGAGCTTTTGGTAACACTTTACGAGTGCCTGGGACGACTGCTTGGCGTCTGGGTAAATTTTCTTCCATTGAACCAATATCAATTTACCAAATTTTAGACTACATTCCTCCGTAAACCTAAACTCTGCTTCGATTTTCAACGCTGCCGCACCACACATTTCCAGGTTTTCAGTCATGGCCTCGGTCCACTTTGTGTAGACTGTCTTTTTCTTCTCTGGCGGCTCTTTCTTGACACATTCTGAATAGGCAGGTGGTCTGAT
Source organism: Harmothoe impar (assembly GCA_947462335.1). Classification (NCBI taxonomy): domain Eukaryota; kingdom Metazoa; phylum Annelida; class Polychaeta; order Phyllodocida; family Polynoidae; genus Harmothoe; species Harmothoe impar. The sequence continues at coordinate 67,819,061 of OX381714.1, forward strand.
ATTAAAGTAAGCAGGGGTTTTCTCCTCTAACAGGTGGTAAATACGAATTAAGGAGAGGCCACTCACGGGACTATCAGGATACATTACGTTCCATTGATCTTCCATCATGGCTGATAACTCGGCTGGACTGAGCGCTAAATTTCTGCGTTCTACCACGTCCGCATAGACATTACGGAGGACTCCACACATATCGGCAGTCCACTTTTCACCATTTTCCTGAGAAGATTGCTCATGGAACACTCCAGACTCCATAGCAACTGTAGTACTGGTATTGTATGGCTAATTATGTTGCCTTGCACAACGCAGAGAAGGCTGCAAGAAAGAGGGAGCAGAGAAATTATTTTAATTTATATTGTCGCTGTTGTACACACCATACAACAGTTCACAACACTGTTGAGATAACCCTCTAGAAGACGGGGAAAATAATACTTCCCCCGTGGAAAGAAAGGTCATTTTGTGGAGTATAGTAGTCCGTGTGGAGACTTCCAACTGCTCTTCTAGGTTTTCCTCTACTTCACCCCATCCTTCGCTTTCAGGGTACATAGCTGAGTTGCCAATTTGAAATGCCTCCGCAGGTAATGAACCCCAATCACAGGCCTGCCAGACAGACTCATCCATGTCGACAATTTGGTTCAGATACTGCTCCAATTCTCTGTCCTCAAACTCCACTACCATATTCGGTGGCAGACTACCTGGAGATTCGGGAGTGGGGAACATGTCCACGCAATAGTCCGCCGACTGAATTGAACTCAGATCACCCTCTGAACACTCCCCCTCGGTCTGCCTTGTGTCATCATCGGTGAAGTAGCCATATTGAACAGAGATGTACTCTGACACAGCATACTGGGGGATGGACGTGTTAAATCCAAGGGTGAACATTTCAGCAACAATTTCTCGCGGTCGCAAAAGGCTGGAATCATAGTACACCTCCACCATGTATCCACAGGCCTCAGCCTGTACAGACTTGTCCGTGTGGCCGTAAGATATTATATTGTCTTCCTTGTTGTACTCAGCCAGTTGACAGACAACATCAATGCCAGGAGACAAACAAAAATATACCCCCAATTCAAATGCTGTAGACTTGACCTGAACGTGTCGAGGTAGGGCAATTTTTACAGGTGCAAAGATGGGCTGCTTGACCACTGCCAAAATTGTTTTGGTATGAAAGGGATTGGAAGCCACAAGCAGAGGAGACATTTCCAATCCGTTATCCACCACAGCATTTAATGCCAACAGTTTCAGTGTGGGGAAAAGAGGCATGACTTTTATCTGAAAAATGGAAGAGGGAAGAATAGACATATGTTCATTCTTCGTCCGCACTCTTTGAAAACCACAGGTCTTCGGATATGGATGTTTCGACACAGGTAACAGAGATATCGTTCAGGGGTATTATTCGTATGGTGCGTTTGACCACAGAACTATACTCTGCACACCTCAGCACTGTAGCTTGCTGAAGACGAAGGGTGACAGCTTCAGTCATGGGGAATAAGTGAAGGTCAGTGGACTTGAGAAAGTCATCTCCCGAAACAACACGCGACCGTATGTACACCTGAATGAACATTGTAACGTCGTCCTGGCACATGTTTGAAATTGTTTTAGAATGAAAATGATATTCACAATGCGGGAAAAGATAGGTCACATCCTCGTTCAGAGAGACAAAACACCCGACCCCATAGGCAAGAGGACTAATAGTAAGTGGACCATTGACATGAAGCTCTGTAGACGGTCGCTCAATCTCCACAACCTGCAATTCATCGGCGAAAACATCGGCGTACAGGCGCTTAGTAAGCCAGTGATCCTGCTGACATACAGGAAGAGCTGCAGCGGCAAGGTCTCTCAATTTGGGAAACATGTCGTGACTGTGACTGTGGGTTTTGAGAAAAGAAGACAGTTGACCATGTTAGGTGTTACCCACCAGAACAGACGAACAACAATACAACGTACCTACCCAGTTGACTTAAAAGTTCCCCATCGCGACTGTGCTGCCTGTCTCCATGACATAAAATTCTCCGTTGTCTTGCATGGGCTCAAACATGTAAGCAGTCTCCCTTGACAGCGAGCTGAGATAACTCAGACCGCAGTTGTCCATTAGTGTCCACTTATGGAACAATGGACAGAAACGATCTTGAAATATTATGTGGATACAACCCCAACCTTTCTCCATGTCGGACAGGAGGCAAGTGCTGTCTTTGTGGATAGCTACTTGGTAAAACACTCCCTCCTTCTGCAGAGTATTTATAATGTTGTTGATAGCACAATACCAATAATGACACTCACTATTGTAACTCTGGAAAGGTTCCCCTTCTTTTTGTCCCTTTGAGATAAACTCCCATATCTCTTGGGCATATGTAATTTCAAGATGTGCTCTCACAGTAAACAGGTATAAATCGTCGCAGCTCATATTGACACCTGTAAAGGGAATTATTTTTATTAAAGAATGTCTTTACTTTTATACTTTTCGATGAATTGTATACAGCCATAGAATAAAATATATAATTATTATTATTTTTAGTATTAGTATTAACGCCATGTTTAATTGAATTTCTCTTGTTATTATAGATGGAACTACCACCCACAGAAGACTAAAATGACCTGCCGACCTTCAGATATGCAGTATACGACACAACCCCAACCATACTGGCCTGCGACGTCATCAAAAGCATGTCAAGTCATCAGTTTATTCAAGAAGGTCTTGCTCAGTATCCCATCAAGGAGATGTTGACCGAGCAGATGTGTGTATGCAATTCAGCCAGGTCAAAAGACCACGTACATCACTACCCACCTTGAAAGCCATTAATTAACACATCAAGGAGATGTTACATTAAGATGAAATTTTTGGCAGTGGGATATGAGTGTGTTGTGCATGATAGTGTTTTAGACCCACCTTGAAAGCCAGCTATAATCACATGAAATGATGGTGAAAACGAACACTTCTGTGTTTGGCAGTGGGTAATACATGTGGTGATATGTGATAAAAAGGCCCACCTGCAAGCCATAACTCACATTAAAGGTAAATAAACACACTTGCAAAGTGCTAAAGGAAATATACCTGTGAGTTACTGGCAGTGGCAGTGGCATGTGAAATATGTGACATGACATGGATTTACCGGAGAGTGGCAGGGACATTAACTGTGAGTACACCCAGTTTACCATGCACCTACTCACATAACCTTGGTTTAAGACCAACTCGGGATTTACTTTCTTACTAACATAAAACTAAGGAAGATATTTCAAACAACTCAGGAACACTACGCTTGATTCAATACACAACCCAACAACACTGCATTTAAATTGATACAGCACAGTTATCACTTTAGGGACTTGAATGAACTAAAGGACATGTCAACCAAGCAGACAACTGTTATTAGTTTAGTTGTTAGTTATTATTTCTCAAAGATGGATACAACCTTGATATTTTCAGAGTAACTGGACTGTTACACTTGTGACGATGGCAGACCAAAATATTGTTGAATAGAACCATGCATAGTTACATGACTTATATATTGAATTTCTACATATGCAAGGCTACTGGCTGACATGTGTACTTATAGTTTCAGCGTGCTAGAAATACGTCCCGTGTGTGACTGAAATACACTGTAAAATTATATTTTCAGTTCTTAAATAGGCAATAGTACTGGCTGATAGGTGTTGTTGGGGTGGCGCCCCCTGTACCATACAACTACGCCCTGTGTATGACTGAAATAGCCTGTAAAATTATATCTTGAGATTTTACATAGGCAATGCTACTGCCTGATATGTATTCTTGACGTGGCGCCCCCTATACTATACAGGGCACACTACGCCCACTTTTTTTTTTTTTACATATAGACTATGGCACTGGCCAGAATGAGATTGTTGCTTCACATGCCAGTTACACATACACATTTCTAGAAATGCATTTATGCATAAATTGATGTATAATGAGGGCAAAAGGGATGATACATAAATAGATGATGCCACCCCTGAACAGTTAAGTAGTGTACTAAGGTATGTGCAAGTTGCATGAATAGGTCTTCTGAAATATAAATACCCATTATATTGTAGCTAGCATTTTTGATGAGTTCTCTAGCGTCCCAGTTTTTATAATGGAAATTATGATACCGGTACTTATGTGTAGAGTGAGAAAATTTGAGTGGAGAATTTGTTAATTTAGGATTGACCTATAAACATATCATATAAAGGGTTAGGCCTATATCTCCAATATCACACCTGCACACAATCTAATATAGACCTTGAAATTTGTTACTTGCGGGGGGGGGGGGGGTTGGGGAATTTTGAAATTTGAGCACAACTTAAACTATACAGTACCGGTATGAACTCACAGACCAATGTGACCAAAACTAAAGTGCCCATTTCGGGGAGTTAGGCCTATTTCTCAAATATGACACTTGTACACAATCTAATATAGACCTTGAAATTACAGAAAAAAATATTTCCAGGAAAATGGGTCAATTTTTTACTTCAGTGGGGGGGGTTGGGGAATTTTGAAATCTGAGCACAACTTAAACTACACAGTACCGGTATGGACTGACAGACCAATGTGACCAAAACTAAAGTGCCCATTTCGGGGAGTTAGGCCTATTTCTCAAATATGACACTTGTACACAATCTAATATAGACCTTGAAATTACAGAAAAAAATATTTCCAGGAAAATGGGTCAATTTTTTACTTCAGTGGGGGGGGTTGGGGAATTTTGAAATCTGAGCACAACTTAAACTACACAGTACCGGTATGGACTGACAGACCAATGTGACCAAAACTAAAGTGCCCATTTCGGGGAGTTAGGCCTATTTCTCAAATATGACACTTGTACACAATCTAATATAGACCTTGAAATTACAGAAAAAAATATTTCCAGGAAAATGGGTCAATTTTTTACTTCAGTGGGGGGGGTTGGGGAATTTTGAAATCTGAGCACAACTTAAAATACACAGTACCGGTATGGACTGACAGACCAATGTGACCAAAACTAAAGTGCCAATTTCGGGGAGTTAGGCCTATTTCTCAAATATGACACTTGTACACAATCTAAAATAGACCTTGAAATTACAGAAAAAAATATTTCCAGGAAAATGGGTCAATTTTTTACTTCAGTGGGGGGGGGGGTTGGGGAATTTTGAAATCTGAGAATTTTGAAATTATAGAGATCATATCATAATAATAGTACCGCTAGAACATGCTTGCCATAAATTCTTTATAGATTATTTCAAGTAACAAATTAAACATAATAATACACTTGTTAACCCTTTAAGACAGCAGAGTGCTTTAACCCTTTAAGGATGGCATGTCACTGAAAGCTAACATTTGATGGAATGATGCACCAATGCAGCCCCAACCCCAGAGAGTGTTATGATGCAGACCCGGAGTGTCTCAACCATGTAGGGTTGGCATAGTGCTTGAATGCACGCCTCACGAGTTACTTGCTGCATTCATGCATAATGACGACAAAAGAGGATGATACATTGGGCCATGATGCTGACATTCAAGGGTTGATGGAGTATGCCCTTTCTTTGCAGAGTGACATGAACTCGTGAGGACTGCATTTATGCATGATACCAATGCTATGGGATTGATACACTCTCAAAAGGTTCGTCATGATATGTGCATAAACACCACCGTCCAAAGATCATAAACTGTGGTCTGGTAAGACCTAGTCTTGACCTTGTGAGTCAGTGCATTTTGGCGACTTCATACTTGAATACATCTTACATGACACCAGAAAATGATATGCACATGAAAACATAAAACAAACAACTTGAGATGGTGTAAAAGCAAACACACTGCACTGAATTTACGGTAGTTTTTTTTAAAAGACTAATTTGCAAAAAGGTGGCTCCATTTTACAACGGAATATGAATTTATTCTTATTCATAAGTTAGCCATATTATACTTCTCAACTTTAAGCCCAGAAGAAGGATATACAGACTAAATGATTCAGAAAATGCGGACAATTTTTTTGAAAAGTGTTTGCTTTAAACCAACAACTCAATAACCCTAAAATAGGACAGGAACTGTGAGATGTGACGTGTTAGCATCTGACCCCCCCCCCCCCCCCACTCACACACACACAGTTACTCTCCTATTTCTTTGTATATTGAAGAAAACAACTTACGGTGATTGACGTGGAGTGTCTTGATCTTGATATACACTTGAAGTTGACACAGTGATTGACGTGGAGTGTCTTGATCTCAGAACTTGAACTGGAAATTGACTTGATGATGATGATGATGATGATGTTGAACTGTGAATTGACTTGGAGAATGCCGAGGCTGTATTCTGGGAACTGGGTGTCCAAGAAAAAAGAAAGAATGTGTGAATGAATGAATGAATGAATGAACCACATATGTGTTTAATTAACATTATTTACCGAAGTTATTCACATTAAAATAACCGTAGGTAGCATAAATTTGTTGTTAATTGAATTTTACCGGAATTTCACAAAATTTACTTGAGATTTACATGACATTTCCACAGCAAAAATAATAACCAACAGTGCGCACGTCTTGACACTCACCTTGAAAGAACTCAGAATGCCTTCAAACTTGTCTGAAGCGCTCTCTTATAGTCCGATGTCAACAAACCCGAAGTGGCGGTGACGGTCTATAAATTGCTCGTTTCATCAACTCTCCATCAAAAATAACCATTGAAAAGCGAAAATAAGAGTTATTTTAGGATGTAATATGCATTGACACCTATATTTTGATGAAAAATAGTTTTATTTCTTCAAAAGTACACTTTGATGACCCTCAGGCGGTGAAACTTTGTCGCTACTTCTCTGACGTCACTGACACATCAACCAATGAGCGTGCGGCAGTGTCCTGTGATTGATGGGCGTCCACTGGATGGCGTGCCATATTTGGAAATGTGGGCGGGGCTTAATGATACCGCACGCCTTTGGTTGGTGTGCCATATTTGGAGATGGGGGCGGGGCTTAATGATACCGCACGACTCTTGATGTTTTCTTTCCTACTCAATGGCCGGTTTACGCCCAGTTTTACTATTACCATTGTATTTGGATGAACAACAAAGCAATGAATATGTTGGAGAAATAAAGCATAATGTAAATAGGAATTCAAATATTGAGACATGAATACAAATAAGATTATTTTAAACGTGTATGGCATACAGCACAAGATGGATTAGTTGAACGTTGTCAACTGAAGTCGACTGGGTCTTGCAAGCTGTGCTTGTTTATAAATGAAATACCTAATATTATCAATAATATTTAATGTTATGTGTTCTAATTTGAGTTTGCTATTTACTGTTAGAATAAAATATACCACATTCATGTTATTATAAGTTTATGTTAGTACTTTATGTGTACCTTATGGCCAACATTATATGAACATGACCACAACCATCGAAACTCCATGGAAATAATATCTAAATAACTTTAACAAAGACGATAATTTTTTTAAAATTTTTTTTGCATACATACATGTAACTTATGATGTATTTTATGCACTTCAAATGGTATTTTATTGAGGACACAACACAGTGCAACATATCAAAGTGTGCTCCGCAAGAAACACAACTTTAGGTTATGTCAGGTTCAGTAAAAAAAAAAATTTGGAGGAGAGGGGGGAGTACACAAACGTCCGCGCTCATAGACGCTAGGCCTATAAAAGCACACTCCACACAGACACAAGTGTCATTTGGTGACTTGCGTCAGTATGGACGATTTCCTGAAAAAAGTATTAGACGACGGTGTAGTAGGAGAGCTAGGATATTTACCACCATGGCTAGATACTAGCTATGAGTATGGGTGGCATGAGCCAGACATGGATAGAGAAATGGAGGAGCGGAGACAAGTGAGGTTGGAAAGGCAGGCAGCCATGATAAGAGAGAGGGAGGAGGTGAGGAAGTTCAAGGAAGAGAAGAGAAAGGACAGGGAAAAGATCAAGGAAGAAGAAAGGAAGGAGAAGGAAAGGAAGGAAAGAATTCTGCAGTTTGCAAAGAAAATAAAGAAGCATATGGATGATGAGTTAGAAAGGAGGGAGACTGCCTTGAAAGACTTTCAAAACAGAGGTAGAGCAGCATACTGTCCGGACTGTCCTGACTGTGTGTCCAAAAAAAAATCAATTGAAGAGTACCCCCCCCCCCCCAACAAAGGTCCTTTTAAGGACCCCCAATCTATACTAAAGGTTCAGATTCAATATCTCTATTCACCCCCAGTTTACCCCCCCCCCTACTTGCAAATAAGCTATATTGATGTATGTGTAAATAGGCCTAGTCCCCTAAAAAAAATATGTTGTGGTGACATTCCACAATATGAGACTAGCTGACGGAATGACTGAAAAATTCAATTCGTAGGCCTAGACCGGCTCCCTAGACCGAGAGACAACTTTTTCATGCCAGGGGTTGCCAAGCCAATAAAAACAACTGGATTTGACGTATGCTTTATAAAACTATATTCCCCATGACTTGGCAACAGTTGAATGTAGTGTTGTGGTCCAGTATATAAATTATAGTTAATTCCCTGGAAGGAAACGATCGGGTTTTGGCTTTTGGAAATTGCCGGGCTGAGATTGACAGCATTGTTTACGTTTTAGCGCAGACACCGGGTTCGCAGAATGATAGATAACAGACGTTTCTTTATTGTTTTTAGTCTAAAAAGCACACACCACTTGCAGAACAGAGGTAAATAGATATACTGGGTGTATTTATACATTGCCATTAGACTGAAATACATGGATAATATATTTAGAAAGTGAGACGCCGCCGACTTTCAGAACTGACAGCGACGGTAGTTGATGCGCATCCAGTCTGCGCAGGATTTGACCTACTTAAGGCGGCCAACAGCGACCGCGGGGAGCATACGTTGCGTATGTCTTCCCCGACTGGCAAATTAATAATAGTTTTCGTCCACTTGAATCATTTTAACCTATTTTGAAACAATAATATAGAAAGAATACCACTTTCATTTTATTTTGGATACCTTATTGATGATAACAACACGTTGTTGACACAGAAGAACGCTAAGACATTTTGTAAACAATGATTCTCCCTCGGCCGCGTTGACCTTCACCTTGACAACATGACGATTTACGTTAATTTATGCAAGTCACCTTGACAACATGACGATTTACGTACAACACTGTCGTGAATATGGTGATAACTAATAAAAACATAATATTACAGCGTTTCACTGTTACATCCATCATTTCAGATGTCATTTGTAACAATAAAGCGGCAAAAATGAAAAAAAAAAAAAACTCGATTGTGACCCCTTTGGTTGTCGTCAAAAAATGGACAAATTTCAAGAATACGACGAGTCAAGTTTCGGCGACTAAACTTTGTCGAAAATCAATCAATCCTCTTCTATTTGGACATTTGAGTTGAATTTTATTGCGGATTATCAAAGAATAATATGTTTTCTTTACGTTGTCAGCTTTTAAGGCAGGAGAAACAATGATAAGTCGTGGAAAATGGACTTCAAGCGAGACGAGTCAGTGAACTCGCTGACTCGCCTGTAAAAAAGTCAACTTCGAGGAAGGTTATTATTGTAATCTGTTAAACTATAGTGGGACAGGGTCCAGTGTAAGAGGGGAGTGGAGACCATTGTGAGCAGGTAATCTTAGTATATACATTCATTGCACATAATGCTGGTATCCTTTCACATGGCTGCTCCAGGCAATATGGGCACCAATATATCACCTTGTGCTTCACTCTGACTGCGTCAGAAGGCAACCCAGTTTTGTAGGGACACTAGGGCACAACAGCAGTGGAATAAATGACATATCAGTGAGTCATTCAATATTCAAAATATCATAGTATTCATCTAGATACAAGCTTAGTTTTATCTAAGATTAACAACACTGACAAAAGCTATGTTGTGACCTCTGTGGAATTGAGGCTTAACAGAACCACAGTATGTTCCGGTGTTTTGACTATTATTTGAAGAGTATTTTTCCACATTTTTCCTGAAAGCCACCAAGTGTTGAGCACATGCCAACTGCCATTAACAGCTGGTCACATGACCAGGAGTGAACGAGGTACAGTGGGCACTGATTCAGACTGACTCTGCTCAATTCTCACCAAACTTACTGCCCAGTCACGTCCAGTCGGTAATAGAGGGCAATATTGATGTCTTCTGGCTGGCTTAATCTATCATTGCCATGTATAGTACAGCCTGTACCACCTTTGATTCCTCTACAAACTTTTGAAATATTCTCTTTGAGAAAGTACATGAAAAACAGGTCATGGAAAAATGAAAAACAAATTCTGAAGGGGTTTTGGAGGCAAGTCGGGTGCTATTTCAAATGTCTTTAGGGGTCGTCTTAATGTCAGGGCTGTCTTAAAGGAGAGGGTTTACGGTTCCCATGACTTCATCAGTGCGAAGACTTTTAGAGATATTTAGAGGGAATATTAGCTAAAATACTTGCATTTCCCAAAAAAGACATGGTTAAAGGAATCAGCATGATATTGGTCTAGGTAGAACTTTTTTTGTAAAATATATTTTTACCAAGAATTATACAGATTATGGTGGTCTCATCTCGGCATACATGGTGTTGCCATTTAAACAAAGTTGATATGCAGTTCACACAATCCTCTATGTTTAACATCATTGACATTCAAATAGGTAAATAATGTGTGCTGGCTGAACATGATATCTGGGCTTCTATTTGAACATTAGGAACTGTAACACAATTAATACGAGAGCTCACATTACTTCAGTCTTTGTGAAAGTCCATGTTACCAACACTTTCATAATGGTTCTAAATGTGCGCAGAGACCACAATCCCTCCTCCCTGGATGCTGCACCATTAGTGCAGCCTGTAGAACTCAATACAACTACAGATATTGCTGGGGTGCTCCTATACCTGCACTGGTCTCAGGAAACACTGCTGTTAACCACCCCTTGTCATATCAACAAATCTCCCTATTGTCTGCAATCACACCATTTCAATAGATGATCCTTCAAGATGGCGGTTTGTGCAGAAGAGTTGGACCAAGTTATGTCATATCAGGAGCAATACCAGATTTGCTTTGAGCGGATGAGATTGTGTATAACATCAACTTGTGTCTTGTATATGCCATTATTATACAATATGGGCTTACACCGTGCTTTTTAGGTGATATTCCCGTTCTGATATTCCTGCATAGCGCACACTTGGGGAGGTGAAATCGTTCTGATATTCTGGATATCAGAACGATTCTGAATTCCCCATTCAGAATCGTTCTGATATCCAGAATATCAGAACGATTCTGAATGGGAATCGTCAGCCATAAAATCCGAGGTTTCATGGAGACTCGAACACGCTACATCAAGACTTGAAGTCCGACGTGCTAACCACCACGCCGTGGAGGCGCTGGTAGAGAGAGGTGGCGAAACAAGGAGTCTACAGGCGGATTTCCAGCCCTGTAGGACCATTATTCACCGAGTTACAGAAGAAAAGGCATTTTTTGGTATAATTTCTTTGAAAATCAATATTTTTTTCTAATTTCTTTTTTACTATGAAGGTAGAAGTTGGACTTTACTTAGCCTTTCGTTAAAATAATTCTAGGGGCTTTTTTTCACATATATATAGGCCCTTTAAAAATAGTTCGTCTCCACCCAGGATCGATCCGGGGACCCTTGGTGTGTGAGGCGGAGACGCTAGCGGCCATGCCTATCCGGCTGTGGTGAGTATGGAGGGAAACGCTGTATATATTCCAGTGTATCAGGGAGCAGTTAGTTTTTAAAGCAGCAGGTCGCGCGGCGTAAGTACACTCCTATACCTTAGCACTGAGGGTATGTTGGATTTGAAATAATGACCGCTCCCTGCGCCTAGCTCGTTCTTCCTCACCTCCCCTACTGAAGATTTCCACAGCATGGCGACTGCACCCTCTGTACAAGAAGACTTAGATATCGTTCAAAATGGTGTTTTACGATACACACCCCGCGTTCGGCGATATTCATATATTATTGGTTAATTACCAGCGTCTAACCTGAAGAAGGTCTTAGTTATATCATACTGTGCTACATCCTTGGCTATCCTTATTGCCTTACCACTATATGAGTTCTTACATCTATCAAAGGATGCTGATGTTGATCTACAACTATATATATATATATACTGCTTTTGAAATTGGAGAAGGCTTTGCATGTCTTTCCTACATATTATTGTGGTTTACTATTGTCTATCTGTTAAAATGCATTATAGACACTGTCCCAATGCTATCTGTGTTTGACAGGACTGACAATGCCTTTAAATTAAAGAGATTCCATTTCAGATTCACTGTTTTCCAGTCTACTTTACCATTGGTTTCTGTGATTATGGCTGTTGCTTGCGTCCTAATCTATCACTTGAATTCTGATTTGGAAGATAATTCAGGATACATTGCCCTTGACATATGTCATACCTTTGTCTCTAAGTACCAGAAGTTCATGTCTTGTTGCATTGTCATATTGCTGAATGTTATCTTGCATCATGAACTTGACATTGTTCAGGGTCACTTGGAGGGAATAGCTGACAATATAGAGGTCCCATTGAGGGGAGCACGGGAGAGATTTTTCAAAGTGTCAGCAGTAAGCAATACATTAGATCATGCAGTCTCATGCATTATAACAATAGATATATCATTTTTTATTTTCACTATTTTTTCAGCTAAGCAAACACATGTCGCAAACAGTGTCTTTAGGATTATGCTACTGTCTTAGGGAGTACATTAGAAGCTTTATTTTATTTCCATTTATTCAAGTCAAACACCAAATAAACTGAAAAAATTCATTATCTCTGGTCCAGAAGGGGTGCTCTTCGACTAATCACATAAATCATGCCAAATAGTTGAAGTAAATGTTACATAGAAATAACTCTTATTCAGGTAGATTCCCTGAAGTCCATCATATTCAAACTAAGTCTGGCTCCGCTGAATGCAGCAGATTGTCGCCAGGTTTGTTGGATGCATTTGTATTTTTCAACTCCACGTTCAGAGTATGACTCCATGCCTGTGTAACATCTAAGATTGTAAAGGGATATTCTCTACATACTGCTTGGTTTATGCCTGTCAATACGTAAAGGTTCCTCTATCTAAATAATTCAAACAAAGCAATGGTGATAAGTCCCTAATTAAGTACCATGCTATACCTGAGAACCAATCATTTCTTACATTCCATTTTCTACAGGTTCAGCTCTTCCTGCAACAGTTACAGCTGGAATCATTTGGATTCACTTTCGCAAGGATCTTTGTTGTTGACAAGAATTCATGTCTCATGGTAGGTTCTATATTGGAAGTATCTAATCATGTGTCAAACTCATTATTTCATGTAATCAAGTTATAACTTTTAGAGAGAAGAACCTGTATGAGGGGGAAAAGAATGACCATGAAATATTAAAAGTGCTTACCTAACGCCGTACACTTAATGTATCAGATGACACTATAGTCATGTAGTGTAGGAAATGTATTCAGATCTTTCCCGTCTCTTTTCTTTAATGCATGTAGACTGTTTCTATGCCAATCAGTAACTTTTAATGATCATAAGTATATTGATCATTATTTCAGCTTCTAGGTACACTGATGACATATGCATTTGTGATAATGCAACTGGCCCCAACACCTAACACCTCACCATGCATAGAGATGACAAATGATACAATACATCATTGTTATATGTGTCACCTGCACTCTACAATAAACGACACATAGATATCAGCACTGTTAAATAGTTTCTTAGAGATTGCTGGATAACATTTACAGGTATATGTATTCAAACATTGAAGAGAACAGTTCTTCTTAGAATGCAAAATGTGAGAGAGATCTAATTGACAGTGTATTAGTACATGTATAATGGTTTGGGATGCTATTATTCAATTGAAATGCTCCTGTCGGAGACTTGGATAGGTCTGTCTATCCCCAAGAGAAGAACTCCTTATACATAATTTGCTAACTGATTGTAGAATCACCTGCACTAACACTGAACGCCCCATATACATGTACAAAGGAACTATCAGGTAACATTCTATAACTTATGATGATATTCGCATCCCTTACAGGAGTATCAAGCTTTGTGTTGTTCAACACTTACTATGCTGTGTTATTATCAGAACTACCTAATTAAATTATCTTTGGAACTTGTTTCAAATATTTCAATAAATGGCTAATGAAAAATGTGGCAATTATCTTGCTATTAGTTCTCTTTCCTTTATTCTTTGCTGATGTCCCACTTATAATACGTCACACATTCAGATCTGATCTGGTGGATGAGGGTTAATTAACATTAATCTTTCTTTGTAGATTATTTTCAGATGTACTAATGGAGCTCCTACACGCGTTAATCACATACAAACCACAGCTAGACCTGTTTCATATTTACATTACAATCTATTTAATAAGCATTATTTTGTGACAATGTACATCAACTTTTGATACAGATACTCAGTTGGATGCACTGAAAAAATACTCCCCCCCCCCTATTTTATAATGTACAATTGTTCTTGATATGATAGGGCTGATGTATAAAATCTCCAACAAACTGAATGGAACATTGACTGATATATATAAGTATACAGAATCAGTATTACAGCCTTTCATTTTTCTGTCACCACTGTTACCACTATCAGACATTGGCAGGTTTAAACCTGCAGATCTCGCTGCACGTCCAGTAACAGTCAGAGTGCAGTCGGGACAGGTTCTCAGCCCAATATATAGGGGCGCTGCGGCTTTAAGTGAGTGCTATAGCCCTCACAACTAAGTTCCACAACCCGACACTGCCTCTTTTGTACATAGAGAAGGTTACTACCACTGCCGTTATCTACTTTCCAACACACAATCACTCCCTATCCTTACCAAACTCCTCCTTTTTATATAGATCCTTGCAGTGAAGGATCGGCAGTCTATAGTTTCTAGCTACAACTCAGCGCAGTTACAATGCAGGCTTATTTCCTAGACTCATCAGTCACTGTCATAACTCACACTGTATGGACGTGATAAAACACCACTCTCTGTGATGAAAAACTTGATTATAGTTGAGAAGATAACCACTGCAGATCCTGTGGCAATATACTAAGCATTATCCAGTAAGTTATATGCCAAACTAGAAATGATAATAGCTGGGCATTTTTCATACTGGCACATATGCAGCAACAAGGAAACTGCAGAGTTACATTGCCAGAAAAAAAAAGTTCAACTGGCTACATTTCAACTAATATTTCAACTAGTATTTGGATTTCAATATATACAATAGCCCACAGGGTGTGGTACATGACAGTCATCAGGTTCCCTATCGTAAGACACATATTACCATGGGAACTTGCACACTATTGTACTGGTGGTCTAGATAGTCTGATTGGTTAGTATGCTGCACATATGTCCAAGGTGAGAAGATGGTGGCCTGCACAGAAAGACACATTTAGCAGTGCACATCTAATGGATATTAGGGACAATATTCGTTGGCTGAAATCAAAAATGCACAATATTCCTTAAGATTTACTTGGAAGAACGTTTTCATATGGAGAGGGAGGGAGTATCAGTCACTGTCTGCAATAAAGGTCAGTAGACTGTACTACAGTGTGGTTGGTCTATGTACCCCTCCTCCAGAAGCACATTGTCATTTTAGGAATAAACATGTGTTCCCTGCTGAAATCTAAAACATTCCATACTGTGGCTATCATGCCAGCATCGACATGTTTTGCTACAATAGATTAATATTCTTGAATGCATGATCTGCACAAATATTACTGCAAGCATGATCTGCATTATCTGCTACAATAGATTGATATTACTGAAAGCATTATAAGTACAGATGTATTTGACTCAAATAGTCACCACATGCTTATTTTCTTACTTTCCAGGATGAGGACCATAAATGTGTGCAATCCATGCAACAACAACTGACTCTGCTCAGCTGAAAAAGTAAAATGGATGTAAAACCTGGGAGCTGACATTGTTTCTGTGGTTGCTGCTGAAGTTACAGGATTAGAGTTTCCTGCCAAAAATTGCTGTTTTATGGAGGAGATGTCAACCATGGGAATGGATCACAGAGAATTCAAAAACATAAAAGCCTTCCTTCAACCACATCACTTTCTGCTCATGCTGGCTATTTTCTACACTAAGGCTGATTGGAGTCGCAGCCTTTACGCTATTTAAAGTGCCATTTTTATATTTTAATCTTTCTTTATACAGCTCCTTCTCCTGATTTCTTCGTCCTTGTACCTGACCATGTTTCCATATAACAACAGCAATTTTACCCGTCATGAAGATTTTAAACATGTAAATTGTACAATTCATAGAGGGATATTTAGTTGTAGTTGATATTTTCAAATTACCATAGTATTACATAATGAGGAAACTTTCTAATAAGGCCAAAAACAGACAACAAATTCATGGGAATCATATGAATCATATGTAACAAACCATTCACGGCAAACACAGTGTATGAAGGTAAAAGAAGTCTATATATGAAGGGTCAAAAACAGACCTACATTTTCCAGCTATTAAGTACATTAAAATGGAATCGTTAAACGAGTGAAGCAAAGGATGGTTGCTACACAGCCAAAAATAATTTTCTCATTTTCAGAAAATATTTCTTGTTTTAAGTAAAATAAACTTAAAACAAGTTTGTCCGTAGGATAACAAAATTTTACTTGAAAGCATGGTTCAGTTTAATAAACTTAGAGTAAGAAAAACAAACAAGAAAAACAAACAAGAAAGAAATTCTTAAATTAAGTATTTTATACTGGAATCAAGATGATATTTCCTGACATATTTCTCAAAATAAGATAATCTTTCTTACAGAATGGACCTTTTTTCTAGAAAACATTTTTCTTGAGTAAGTTTTAATTTCTTATTCAAGTAAATAAACAAATTGATGTTCTTGCCTGGGAAAGGGGTATGATTATATTTGATTTAGTCTTAGAGAGAAAGGATTGATGCCAGAGCATCAGAAAGAGGTTCATCAGATTAAATGCAGCTTTTTGTAGCTACAATAGAAGTTTAAGCAAACAGACCTTTATTCAAAGTAATTTCACTTAATGTAATGGGATAGGTAATCCTTCCCTTTATTTAAATGATATTATCAAGCAAATGGTCTCTCTTATCATTTCTCCCTAATAGTTATTATAATTCATTCACTGGAACAAGGGTTCTTACATCAAATTAATCCCTAACAAATTTCCCCTTTTCCCACATATTTTTACCCTCTTCTGTTTCTTTGGGACTTATTTTTAGGCAGAAATGTATACCCTGTTTGGTAAGAAAGTTGTTGTATTGCATAGTGGTGGCCTCTTGTGGCACAACATGTAACTAATGTTCTTAATTTAAGAAAATAATTCTTATTTAGTAGTATGTATACTTGATCCCTATAGAACCTAATTTAACTCACATTCCACACCTATAAAATTCCCAAATAATGGAAAGAATTTGATGAAGGCATTATACATGGTCATAACCATCACATAATAGAGTATACTTGCATATTTTTCCGCCCTAATTGACACTTTGGATTCATGGTTTCAGGTTTTCAAGACATAGCAATCTTAAATCTAGAAATAGAACTTTCTTATTTCAGGAATATAAGATATAATCTTGTTGGGTGCACAAATTACCAGTTTTAAGAAAATTTCTAAAGAAAAATAATCTTGAATACTTGTTTCAAGAAGAATACTAGAAAAATATAAGATTTTTTTTTTTAGCTTCCCCTTTCTGAAAACAAGATAAACATAAAAACTCGGAATGAGTTTATTCCTTGAATCGAGAAAATTTAATCTTGATTCTAGTATTTTCTTGGGGTAAGAAAATTATTTTTGGCTGTGTAAAAACACAAAGTAACAGTAATACACACACAGCCCCTGCATCCCCCAGGAGGGTATTGACATAGGCCTGCTCTGTGTAGGCCTGTGTAGTGCATTTAATGTATACAATCTATATATATATATAGGAGGGGAGAGGTCTACTAGCACTCTCTGCCAATGGAGACAACTTTCAGTGAGATTGAAAGGGAAGTTAGGATCTACATCACAAAGTCCAGATGTGTGACCAGAGGCTACAAAGTAGGAAAGTGTGGTTGGGACTGTTAGAAAAAAGGTCACTCTGTCTGATAGAGAACTGGATGATCTGGCTGATAAAATACACAGCTCTCAATTGTATGAGCATGGATGACAGAATATGAGGATAAAGACATAGATTAAAGTGTACCTACAATGAGGCAAAAGGAGTCTGGGACTTTCACCACCTTCTCTCTATCTGTAGAGCAGTAGACATTGTGGTTGATTAAAATCTCCAGCTCTGGATATTGTCCTCGCGTGTGTGGTAACCAGTACACCACATCACAGTAGAAGTGAGATATTACCATCAGTATAACCACTGTTCACATCACCCAGAAGTAGGAAAGTTCAACACTAAGATATGTGTATCTGTGTGTGTGTGGTAGGGACTGTTGGAAAAATTCACTCTGAGAGTAATGGACGATGCAGCTGATTAAAAAAAACGGTGTTCAATTGAGTGTATATGACCACAGATGCAGATAAAGATAAGCATAAATTTAAGTGTATATACAAAGAAGGAGAAGGGTCTGGCATTTCTCAAGAGAGTCCTCTCTATCTGCAGTGGACAATGTGGTTGATTAAAACCGCCAGCTCTGGATATTGTCTATACCGCAGTGGAGGGAAGATACGGTCCTCAGTACCACTCTCTGTATACAGCGACCAGGGCCACTTACATCCATGCACACCTGTGTTCTGGTTGGTTTGCCAGCTATCAATTGGGATAAAAAATATCTTCTGAGAAGTGTTTTTGTGGTTTTATAAGCGGATACTTACTCAACCAAATAAATGTTTTTGAACCTGTGAAAGAATAGATGCTATTCTCTTTTCCATAACCAAATTAATGTCAGTTTTGTTCTAGTAGCTGTTCACTGGTAGATTGTTTAATTAATACCTTAACATTAAATGATATGAACTGACCGCTGTAATTCCCTCTAGTTCAGCCTATATCTATAAAAAAAAAGCTCAGAACAGAGTGGTGGGACTGTGTGTGCCTGTGGCTGTGATACATACATCTATACCAGCTGCAAGTGTAGAGCATTGTAGGCAAACTATGTAAAGGAAAAGTGGATTACAGCTCTGGGACATGGGAGTTGAGATTGGCTCGAGGCATACATTTTATGCTGATATATGTGTCCAAGAACATTGCATATTTGCTTTGAGGAATACTAATACAGCCCTAATGCTTGTGGGTGAATAACAACTCCTACAGGCACACATCTACATGTTTTATTGAAAGAACATATTTATCGTAATCCTCATGTTTATGTAATTAGATCCAAATTCCTACCCATCCTCCCGAGTTGGAGGATGGTGCAGCATACAGAGTGACTCCAAGGTGTCGCATGGGACTTGAACAACATGTCTAACACGCTATGTACCCAGAGAGAAAAGCAGTCAATGAAATCTCAGCCTGACCCACCCTATACCTTCCTCTCTCCATCATACAAAGTAGCTGCATGGTGACATATGGGGCCACTGCAGCATCTCTATCTCACTGCACACCAGGTTGAGGACATGCCCACTATTCTAGTATGTCCTAAAAGAGCTGCACTTGTACTAACCAACTAGTGCCTACCAGTATAATGGCCTTCCAACCAGCAACGGTGTATCTGGGCTTTTACATTGTATTTCTCTCATAGACACAATTTATTATATATCATGTTTGGTACCATTGGAAAGAGAACAACTCATTTTCATATACTTGCCGTTTTGCAAACTACAATCTTTTAAACTTATTCAAATATATAATGTGTTGAATAGGACACAGACATAAAATAACCTTACATGGGCCCAGTAAAATCGATTTCCGAATTTTGTGTTACTTTTGCTGATAAAAAAAAACATGCAGTGTAATAGAATAGATACTGATCTATCACTCTACGTTTTTGGTTTTATCTTCGTATGGAATGGTAATGTCATTAATAGGTAAAATCATGAGAATAATTGAGATACTCTTCCCCACCCATGCCCCCTAGTGTTGGTATAGGTAAGACAATTGTTCTATGAGCACTGCACACCCATGCTAGGGAGTCAGTTACCTAGCATAGCTAAGCTGTCATGGTCTAATGGTCACACAAAGTGTACCAGATAAATGGTACGCACCAGAACCATGCACAGTACTATTATATCGGTACAGACTGTACCAAGGTAGTAGTACTTACCAACAACCTGATCCTGTGGGCCCCTTTTCCAGAGGGCCTAAAGGCCTGATACCATTATATTGGTACAGACTGTACCAAGGTAGTAGTACTTACCAACAACCTGATCCTGTCCCCTACCTGATACACACAGAACAGGAGAGAGAAGGGATAAGCTGGTGGGTGGATGGTGTGGGAACGGGTGAAGTGTGTGGCAATGGGTAAATGGTATGGGAATGGGTGGATGGTGTGGAGAGGAAGGGGGAAGACAGTTTTAGGAGAGCAAGACAGAAACAGGTAAAGAGAAGAAAATAGGGGAAGGAGGGAGTACGTTATGGGGAAAGTAAGAAAGAAAATGGACCAGGAATGCAAGGGGGGAAAAGGAGTAGATGTCTTCATGTACCTAAGGAACTAAAGGTACAGGTAGTATTGTAATGGGTAAGGGCAGGGTTAAGGTGACTGAGGAGGGGAGCTGCTACGTGTCACTGTGAGTTGGTGTGCTGAATATCAATTAGGGTAAATTTAGTTCACCTTGGACTATCACTTAAATCCCAGACTGCCTGCCTGCTGAGATATGGGGGATGACCTTAAGGGTCTAGGTTCAATTATAAAGGAAATACCACCCACCAGATTACCCTCTTTTTGCCTAACAAACTGAATACCCAATCAACTGACAATAACTCGCTGAAAAAGTAACACACTAATGTGTAGTCTTATAATGGACTGTCCGACTGATACAACGTCTGAATGATCTGGGATCTCAATCTGGAGTCTTTGTCAGCTCAAGTCAGTTATCACATGTACAGGCACTGTGAACCACCACTCCATCCACCCCTTCCCTGCCCCACTACAGGTTTATAGCACTGATCCCTGCCCACTCCTTTCTACACCTGATAACCTCGGCCTTTAAGGTCAGTCACCCAGCGGGTAAGGACCTTTTCACAACCAAACCTAATAGTGTTATGACCTTTAGAGGGCTTTTTACTGGCATTAAGGCCCTCAGGGACATCTACAGGCTGTCCTTGATGTAGCTGCCCCTTACAAACCCTGGTAGTAGTATCATGGTGTGCTTAGTAATATTTATGGATTGTCCGCCTTCCCGCTGAATAACATGACATTAGTGTTAGTAGAACAAGGATTTCAGGTAGGAGGGTGATGATATTAACATAACATGTATTGTGGGTGATGGGTACATCAACATTTATCTATTACTATGCTTTTAGATTTTACAAGAATGCCACTCATACAGCATCATAAACATTGCTTCTTTTTTCTGCATCCACACATATACATTTTAATAGCTACAAGCAAATCCCCTGGAGAGCTGGGGAGAAGAGTTGTGAGGTGGGAAGCAATCAAATAAACTTAATTAAGGTAGTACGATTCACAATGTGTATTTCTATCGCCCATGCATTGAAATGAATACAAAAAGAGGTTAAAAGGAAGCAAAATTAATCCAGATGAAACAATCAATTATCTTTGATACTGAACACACACATCAGACCTAGTTTTTACCACCTAGTATAGCATTATGGCCTTAGAGGCATGGCCTCTGCTCCATGTAATGTAAACTTGCTGTAATCAATACATAACGCCTCCTACAGCCACTACTTGTATACAGGATGGTTAGCCTTATAGCGTGCCCCAGGGCAGGGTATTGATAGGTGGGTGGGTGCTGTGTTAAAGGGGTGAGGGGTGAACCCTGAGGTGACTCATCTGTCTCTGCTGCCACTCTCCCTGACAGTTGTAGTTACCATATCAAGAACGTAACACAAAGATCCCTACACAGTACAGGAATCACAGGTTGACCTGATTTCTCTGTCTCGGCTGCCACTCTCCCTGACACCTCAAACTACCGTATCGAGAACATATCAAGAGCTCTGCATACATAGATCCTGACACAGTGAGTTATGCAAAACCTCTTACCTATAGACCTGTATCCCATAATCATACTAGCATTACCCCACCTCTACAACTCAAACCACATATTGCAATATCTCCTCATAACAGAGATGTCTTCAGCGTATGTGCCTCTGCCAATCCATCAAACAAAGACCACACCAATAACACTCTGTCACTTTGTAAGTAATTCCAATCTTAATGATTTAGGAACACATGGTTAATGTATGGAGCATATTGGTAGTGTGTTCATCCAAGTCATATTCTACAAATATAATAATGTGACATACATATAGTATTTCTCTATAAGTGGTAGAAGTTATAAGGCTTTGTCTATATAGATTTGGCCTGATATGATTAAAAGTAGGAAATTCACCCATATAATATTGAAGGCTAGAAAACCCCAGTAGTGAGCAGCGTGGAGACATCACTTTAACCTGAGAAATATACAAGGGTACTTAACCCTAGGTGACCTTCCAACACCCTGGCACTGACCATAAGGGAGATGGAGAGGGTGGGGGTTATAGGGGTAGGGTTACATATGTAACCTGCCCTATTCACATATGATTTGCTGCAGCCTTATGTATCTATCATGGTCAAAAACATCAGGGTCTTGACATCCCTGATACAACATTTTTTCTTGTTTGAGATTTGCTAAAGAAAAATACTTACTTACAGATAGACATGATTGTGTATTGGGAGAGAATTCACACCTTTTTATTATGGATAAGCAAATGAGCAATGGGAATATTACCAGACATGAATTACAGGCCAGTGAAAGATAATTGTTCATGGGAAACATCTAGTAGTGAACTGGCCCTGAAAAAATTAATGTAAATGCTGAAGCAAAATTTTAAAGGTCAACTTTAAAAAAAAGGGTATTGCATTGTTAAAGCAAACTACTCAACAAAGAAAAGCAAAGAAGGATTTCAAATAAACAGATTCAAAACAGATTCAAAGGTTGAAGACTGTAAAATATGATGGTGCAATTTGTAAGTTAATACAATTGCATTACAAATGTTTTTAGCATATCGCTATGCCTACTTAATATCCTTATACATTCATACAGCAACATGTTTCAATGAGAAGCCAGAAGTAATGGGAAGTGAGTCAAGAGCATGTTAGCTTTGAAGCCCCTTGCTCATTGCTCAGCAGGACAGGAAAGTAGATCAAATATTAACCACCATCCACTCCTGGTCAGTGCCTGCCGCCCTGAACCATCTGCCCCCACCTAGGGTGCAGTTGTACATCCAGACTTAATGAGCACACAAGGAAAGGTATAGGAGCCAGCCCAACGGGACCTTCAAATAATGTGTAGGCTGGCTTAAGCTACAGAATATGTTGCCACTCAAACCGACCTCCCGAATCGCTCTTATAGCCTAGCTAGATTGGGTGTAATGAGTTTGAGGGTGGTTCTCATTAGGTCAGATCGTGCGGTCTATAGCTCATCTGAAACCTAGCAACAGTACCATGTTGTAAGGTAACCATGGAAACAGAGTAAGATGTGGGTTAAGGATTGTGTCCTTATGAGGCTGCTGTATCTATGGGTCTAACCAGGGACTAGATGAGGCTGCTGTATCTACTGCTCTACCTAGGGACTAGATGAGGCTGCTGTATCTACTGCTCTACCCAGGGACTAGATGAGGTTGCTGTATCTACTGCTCTACCCAGGGACTAGATGAGGCTGCTGTATCTACTGCTCTACCCAGGGACTAGATGAGGTTGCTGTATCTACTGGTCTACCCAGGGACTAGATGAGGCACTCAGTCTATCCAGGGACTAGCTGAGGCCTGTTGAAGGAAGACGAGGCACTCAGTCTGGGAGCCAGAGCAGTCCTGCTGCATGATCTGAGAGGGCACAGTCTGATATCATTCTGATTATTGTCATCATTATGACATTGAGTCTAGCTCCTGGCAGGACATCAAGAACCTGTGTATCTGACAGCACACTGCATTTTCTGTGTTAACTACCTAGATGACTTCTTAGTTATTGCGCAGGGTTATGATGCATGCAAGCAGGCTCAGTTATTTCTGCATGCGACCCTCCGGTCTTTAGGTTTTTATAAATCATACAAGAAGGTCCGCTCACCGAGTCAAGTTCAGATATACCTCGGGGTGGAGCTGGACTCCATCAACATGCAACTCAGACTCCCTCAGGAGAAGCTGGACAAGCTGGGCGCTGAGCTCGCTTTCTTCACTGGTCGCCGCAGGGCGACGAGGAAGCAGCTCCAGTGGTTGTGCGGTGTGCTAGCGCACTGTGCCACGCTTGTCCGCGTCGGCAGAACTTTCTCACATCGCTTTATAGTCATGCTGAGTTGCTTCTCCTCCAAGAAACATTATGTCACGTTGTCATGTTCATTTGCCGAGGACATCGACTGGTGGCGTAAACTCGCGTCCTTGTTTAACAGAGAAGGGCGGATAATCGAGACGGCGGAACACACTACTATAGTGTGCACTGATGCATCGGGCTTGGGCTTCGGTGCATACCCGGGGGCCGACTGGCTCTGCGGACAGTGGTACAAGGACATACACATGCCCGGTGACCAGCATAACCACTGTGTCTCAGCCCAGTCCGCGGATGTTCCTAACAACATTAATTTCAGAGAACTGTATCCTATCCTCGAAGCAGCCGAGCGATGGGGTCACTTTTGGAGCAACCACAAGGTGCAGCGTGTGTCCGATAACACGCAAGTTGTAGCTGCAATAAACACGGGCAGAAGTTGTAACCCTTCCTCTATGCAGTTACTTAGGGGCATTTTCTGGTTGTCCATCACCGGAAACTTTCACTTGGTGGGTGTTTATCTTCCCGGCAAGGATAATATATTGGCGGACACACTCTCACGAGTATCTGGGTACACTTCCTTGGTGAAATTTCCTCACCCTCAACCAGCCTAATGTTTGACTTCCTAGAATGGTGACTAGGTCACCTAGAGAGTCATGCATCTAGCCGAGATTGTGAGGGGAGTGGTTTTCCGCAAAAATTTTTATCTAGTACGAATGAGTTACCGGTGTTTCTCTGTTGCAGAGGCGACCCGGAGGTGTTGGGACCTGGACCTGAGCTCCGCAGCAAAGCCTGGTCCAGCGGGACATGGAAGACGAAAGCATCACAGTGGCGGAAGTATGTCAAGTTTTGTGCCACAATACGGTGCGCAGCTATGCCAACCGACCAGCGGCTGATGTTCCAGAACTATATAAGTGGGCTGATATCTCTGAACAGCTACGTTGGCCGGGACGTGAAACACATTTGGTCGGATTTCAGTTTCATCATGACACTCGCCGGGATTCGTCGGGTTTTAGGAAACCAGGACCCGGTCCGCCCCTCCTTCCTTCTGAAGGATCTACTAGCTATGCATAGCTATGTGCAGCAGGACTGTGTGCAGGACAGGACCCTATGGGCTTGTGTTGCCCTGTGCTTCCGCTCCCTACTCAGGAAATCGAACATTGTACCGGATACGCTTACCCAAGAGAACGGCCATTACCTCAGACGGGGAGCAATTGCCTTCACGGACTGGGGCATGGAGTTGTCTATCTCCTCATCTAAAACAATCCAATACGGCCAGAAGACCCACAAAGTTCCAGTGACTTTAGCCCCAGGCTCGCCTCTATGCGCGGCCTCCTTGATGCTCATTGTGCTGAGTTCCCATCAGACGACCCCCTGTCCCTAGCTTTTGTGATCCCGAGAGGGGGCAAGTTGATCCCAGTCACTTATGCGAGGCTGTTGGGTTTCCTAAAAAGGCTGATGAGACAGGCTGGTCTGGATCCCGAGCGAGCGGGAATGCACTCCCTCCGTTGCACCGGAGCGCTCTACATGTACAACCTCGGCCTATTGTTAGAGGACATCAGGCAAGCCGGCGATTGGAGTTGCATGGCCACCCTTATATATTTGACAAAACCTTTTAGTGCCAAAGTGGAATCGGACTTAATAGTATCAAAGTGCCTCTCCTTGCCGTGTTCGGTCGGTTAGACCTATATTCAGGGAACTACTTATTGTTAGCTTTATTATTATTTTGTTCATATAAAGTTATTTTTAACCATCTCTTTTTGGAGTTGCCAGTGTGTGTATGTTTCACACGGGCCCAAGACGCTTTCGTTGTTCATTGTCTTGTTCCCCTCCTTCTATCAATGGTTAGAAGCAAGAGTCATACGGTTGGTTCATGTATTGATTACTAGGGGTCACCACCTACCCTCTACTCACCTGTGCCCAGGTATAACTGGGTCACAGCTGATCTCCCCTCTCAGGCAGGCAGAGAGGGCAGCCAGGCAGCTGGCTTTATTATTTCTTTTTTCTTTTTTGTAACTGTTATTTTTATTAAATGTTAATAAATAGGCCGGTGTGTGTATGTTTCACACGGGCCCAAGACGCTATCGTCATTCATTGTCTTGTTTCCCTCCTCCTATCAATAGTTTCAATGCGTTAAAAGGTTACAATAGGTGTGATACTTTCCTGGTAAAACATTTTTAGGTCGTATATGTCATATTTCAATAGGAATGAAAGAATTTAATTCACTTAGAGTATGATATTTACAGCTTTGTTATAGGCATCAGCAAGCAATGCAGGTTGCTATAAGATTGTTTACTTTTCCAATTGAGCTTCCTATTTAAATTAATTTCAAGATTACTGGAATCCCTTTCAGCCATTTGGCACTTGGCCTACCAGCTTTCAGTCAGACTGGCAGTTTTGGTACTAAAACAACCATTTACTGACCACTACCACAGCCTGGGGGTCGTAGAGGATGTAGAAGCCTGATGGTGGGTGGCAGAGTAGATTTGTAGGTGAGGTAATAGCCTAGCCCGAGTCCCATAATAACCCACTGTGGTCCACAACTAGTTCCCACATACACTAATTTGGACCCAGAAGGGCACCAATTGTTGGCCACATGCCAACTGGCCATTAACAGTCAGTCACGTGACCAGGGGTAAACAAGACTCTGTTCAATACCCACCAAACTGTTGGTGCCCAGTCACGTCCAGTCTGTTGATGGATGGGTGTGGTAATGTCTTCCGGCTGATTTGACCAAAAGTTGGGAACTAAAGTGCAGCCTGTACCAGTTATAGCATAAATACCAGGTCTTGCTGACTATGAACCCTGGGACACGTTGGCCATGTAGCCATGGGACCAAAGAGAATTTAGATTTCCACAGACTAGTGCTAGTGATGCAACTGCATTACCATTTTGCATTATGCTGCAGTGAGAGGAGACAGACTGGGTTTAAAAAGGAAAAATCTATCAGGAAGTTATCTATATTTGTAAGATTGATCAGAGGTCACTGACGTCATCTTGAATAGTTTAATTTGTCACTAATTTTCCTGCAGAGTCAACAATGTTGGTAACTTGAAGTTTAATTCCAAGTAATTAATGCTGCTACTTCTCATGCATCATTAAAATACATTTCAGCAAGCTGCATAGGAGTATGGCAATTCTGTAATGATGTATAATCTACGTATATCTAACTTGTTTGGAAAAGTTATAGTTTCAGAACTGCTTGGAAACCAACTAGCTAAACCAAAGCATTTGAATAGTGAGGTGAACTTTTCCTTACACATGTAGGGGCATGATATTACATATTAATCTCATACACGGTATTTCCGGGTAACGTCTGTTTACTCGGCTTCTCCACCTGGAGCTAGTGCACACAGTTCCCGGGAGAGGGCCCAGGTCCTCTTCAGGTGACCGTGTGCCGCTCTCAGGTGGGCGGCCGACCCACCCACCTGGCCACGTGACCTAAGAGCCGGTGTTATATAAGACCCATGTGTTTACCTGGAACGGCAGTCAGTACAGGCCCGACTGACGAGAGACTTCACATGTCCAACCGTGCGGACAGAGTTGTATGCTAAGAGTTGTATACTGACCGTTTCCTCTATTTATAGAGAAACCTGATCTACCTGTGTGTATTAATTCTACACTGATCGTTCCCTAGTAAAGGAACTAGAGTTGTTATTCTTGTGAATGAAGACAGATATATTCTCGCACCTGGAAACTGCCGTGATCGTTGTTCTTTAACCTAGAGTTAACTACGAACCACCACACTGGTGCCGTGACCAGTAGCAGTGAAGGTAGCAGAACAAGCTAGTTGTTCGAGAATATGTTCGGGTTATACTGAACAGGAAGTCCTTGAGTGGACAGGCAGTCCTTTAGTGGACGGACAATGGCTACCGGTGGTAGCCTGGGCGGCTCTGGCCCAGAGCTGAGTGAAGGGGAGTTGGAATCAACTCGCCTGGAGGTGCCAGGGATGGACCCTGGGGAGGGCTTGAAGCCAGAGCAGAAGAAGAGGAAATTGCAGGATCTTTCCTGGGTGGAACCCTATGTAGGGGATGAGAGATTCCAGAGGGAATATGACGAGCGTTTGGCCCGGGAAGAGGATGACCTCTACTGGGAAAATGTCCGATTGGACAAGCAGTCAATGGAAGATCAGTATGCTGCATTGACTGAGGAATTGACTTCCCTGGGAAAAGAAAGGGATGAGATCCTCTCTGAGAATCAGAGGGTAAAAGGAACTCTGATAGAAGAGAGAGAACGGTTGATAGAGGACAACCGGTATATGAAAAAGAAGGTTGCTCAGGAATCGCATGAATACCAAAAGATTCAGGCAAAGATTGCTGAGAACCAGAAGGAGAATGACCATTCAGAATCTCTTAAGGAGAGGTATGAGAGGGAGTTGAAAAAATACTCCAGGGAATGGTATGCCCTGAAGAAGGGGACAGAGGAGCTTGAGAAGGGCAGAGACCAGCTGGTCAAAGATAACGAATCCACCAGGATGCAAATCCTGGAGGAAACGGAAGAGTTAGAAAGGAAACAGAAAGCTGAGGTAGAAGCTGTCTGTTCCCTGGAAGCCAGAAAAACGCTCCTACGGGGTGAATTATCAAAGGCATTGGAAAAACAGGGGAAGGAACAGGTTCCAGCTGTCAGGCCGGAAACTGTTCCGGATAGTACTCCTACTACTAGTAAGGGGGAAGCATTACCTCAATTCGATCCATTTATTAATGATAATGGATTGAGGAATGTGGAAGACTCTGTGTATAAAAACAGAGAGAAAGATTCAAGGAGAGTGAATGTTACCGGGCGCTCTCTTGGATGGGAACCAGTTAATCATGCCAGTAATGGTCCGGTTAACAGGGAAATGTCTCCGGAGGAGGAAGTGTCTCGACATTATAAAAATAAATTTCGAGATGAAGTGGTGAACCATAGTTATGGCTCATTGAACCCCTTTGCGGGAGATGACCCGGCTCTATATGGGAATCCGGGAGGGTATGATAGCAAGGGTAATTATAGGTATTGCCCAGATGCAACTTATTCGTACCCACCTCCGGCCACGGAAACACACTCGGGAATCAATAAAGATCCTGAGATTAGGCCGAGTGATAGGATGAATAAGGGGACCCAACCGGGAACAAAGGGAAGGTCAAACCCGGTGCATAAAAACACTGAGGGACTGTCAGGCTATCAAGGCCCACGCTTTGATGAGGGTTCAGAATCTGAATCAGATAAATCATCTGACGATGTACCCAAGAGAAAGGTTCCTTTGAACCGACGGGTCACAATGACCCCGGCGGAGCACCGATTACATAATCGAGACCCCGCCATAGGTAATTTGGGACTAGATTGCTCTAGCCGAGGTCAAGACGGTACAGACCTACTGGCTTGGAGTAGACGCATGTCGGGTCAATTAGTGCATTCTAATTATGCCGCTAAAAGAACTGCACGTGTGACTAAGCCTTACAGGGGTTTACGACCCTGGAAGGAAGAATATCAATCACTTCTAGATGATTGTAAGTACAATTGCTGGAACAAGGAGGAATCCTTGGGAGCTTTTGTGATTTGGTTGAGTGACGGGCCGGGTAAGATAGTGGTTGAAGAATGGAGGGACACTTACGGGCCGGAAGCTACATACGACCAGCTGGAAGTATTAGCTTGTTATACCTTTGGGAAAATGGTGACAGTAGATCACTGGACTCTGTTTCAGAGAAGAACGCAGAAACCAAAGGAATCTGCTAAAATTTTTGGGCTGGAATTGCAGCGATAATTGCGGCAGGCTAGGCCAGAATGGAGTAGGGATGCTGAATATTACATAGAATCCCTATTTGTAAGATTTATTAGTGGATTAAGTGATCCCGAACATGCTAAAGTTTGTGGTAGAGCTTGGGAAGCTGGGTCTTCCCTAGCAGATTTGTTCATGGCGATTGATCAACATGACAAGAAGAAGATACTGTTGGCTGGTATGATACCCGCTAATAGGGGGCAGCGCGTCTCTGGAATTGAACATTCCTTAGATGGAGACGATTCTTCCGCGGAAGAATCTGAAGGGGAGGAGAGAGTAGACGCCCTTAAATTCAAGGGTCGACAGAAATCTAACTCAACCCCAGCTTCCGGGAAACTTCCTAGTAACAAAGGTTATTCGGAAACCCCCCGGAAACCCGACATTCGGGAGCCTCAGACTGAACCCAGTCAGAGAACCCAGACCCCGGAGACGACCACTCCGGATAAAACAAATGCGTCAGGAAACTCATTAAATACCTTAATGGAGTCCATGATTAAACGCATGAACGAGGTGTTTGATAATCAAACCAGGCGCCGCCCTAGGGTCGATCGTAACACCGTCCAGTGTTACAGATGTCAAGTCAAAGGGCACTTTGCATCTGAATGCAAAGCCGAGAAACCTGTTTTAAGAAGTGAGGTTTCGGGAAATTAGAGGGGGTTACCGGGGATGGCAGGACGGTAACCCCTGAGGAAATATGTCAGATTATCACCGACGTTGGCGGTGAAGATTCATTAGCAGTGAATGCGTCCAGCAAGAAGGGAGATGGGACCGTACATCCCGGAAACCATGAGGCTGGGGAGACTGGTACAACAGGCGCCCAGGGGTGCGCGTATGGGAAACCTAGTGCCAGTTTAGAGGAGTCAATAACCAAAGAGTTGGTTAAGGTTGGAGGAACCAGGCTTCCCCCGGGTCATCCTTGTCTGGAACACCTGAAAGGATGTGGATTCGACCTGGGCACTGATAGTGACCTTCACCGGTTTACTAGGAATCCCTCAGTAACTGATGGGAAGAGGTGGTACGTTTCCTGTTCTGTACAAGGAAAGACTGGGGAGTTTCTTATGGATACTGGAGCTAGCCACTCCATGGTCTCTAAGAGATTCATCAGCTTATTGCCGAATATGTGTGAGAACCTCACAATGAGGGTAAACGCATGTACGGCCGATGGTACCAGAATGAGGACATTTGGACGGACTTTTCTGATAATCTCTGTGGCCGGGAAAGAATTTGTTTGGGCCCCGACCATAGCTGAGATTGAAGATGATGGTATTCTTGGTTTGGATTTTGCGGCGCTTTTCGGTGCGACTTTGAATCCGAAAAGTGGGAAGTTGAAAATTGAATACCCGTATGATATGACCATACTCTGTAAGTTGAGAGTGATAAGTAGTGTCGCTAGTGTGGCACAGACTGTGAAGATTCCCCCGGGAATGACCTGTGACGTGTTAGTCAGTTCAGGGAGGCTAATCCAGAAAGGAGAGGCTGTATTATCCCGGAAGGGATTGGAATCTGCGGATACCCTAGTAGGGAATTCCAGATGGACAGTGACACCCATTTCCAACCCCGGAAACTCCACAGTATATCTTGAGAAAGGCACTGAAGTTGGGAAAGTGATACTTGCGGAGGCAGTCACCGGTAGCCACCAAGACCTGAGGTTAGAAGAAGGAGGGGAAGAGGAATTGCATGAAGAGTTAACTAAGTTGTTAACAGGATCGTCCATAACGGATGAGAATGATCAGGAAGCCCTAAAAGCTATGCTGAAGAGATGCAGGCAAGCTTTTGCGGCCCCAGGGGAACCCCTGGGGAGAACCAATAAGGTATTGCATGAAATTAAAACCGGGGATAACCCCGCTTTTAAGATTCCTTATAGGAGATTACCCCTCAAGAAGAAGATTGTAGCTGAGGAAGAGATAGCGAAAATGCTGAAGGATAATGTTATTGTTCCCAGCATGAGCCCTTGGTCCTCCCCTGTGTGTATGGTAACCAAGAAGGACGGTAGCATACGGTTTTGTATTGATTACCGGAAACTGAATGGGTTGACTAAGAAGAACTCCTATCCTCTTCCTAGGATAGATGAGACGATTGATTCCCTGGGAGGGAATGAATGGTTTTGTACCCTGGATTTACAGTCCGGGTATTGGCAAGTAGGCATGAAGCCTGAAGATATGGAGAAAACCGCGTTTTCTAGCCATATTGGGTTGTTTGAATATAAGGTAATGCCGTTCGGGTTATGTAACGCGCCGGCCACCTTTGAAGCCATGATGGAGACGCTGTTAAGTGATTTATTATGGCGGAAATGTCTAGTTTACTTGGATGACGTAATCGTGTTTGGAAAGACCTTTGCGGATTGTTTAAGTAATTTGGAAGAAGTCTTAAACCGAATCATGTCTAACGGTCTCAAATTGAAACCAAAGAAATGCAATCTGTTTAAGAAGGATATTAACTACCTAGGGCGGATTATTTCCACCGAGGGGGTTAAGGCGGATCCGGAAAAGATCAGGAGTGTGACTGAATGGGAAGTCCCCAGGGGTCCTAAAGATGTGCGATCCTTTCTAGGATTCTGCTCATACTATAGGGATTTCCTGCTGGGGTATTCCCGGGTAGCCTATCCGATCCAGTGTTTGTCACACTGGACACCCGGAAATAGGAAGGAGGAGTTCCCATGGGGGAGGGAACAGGACACAGCTTTCTTAGCAATAAAAAAGTTGTTTGTAGAGACCCCGGTGTTAAAGTATCCCACCCCGGATGGTCATTTTGTATTGGATACAGATGCTAGCAATGAGAGTATTGGGGCCGCCCTCAGTCAAGTCCAAGGCGGAGTGGAGGTTCCCATTGCCTTTGCTAGTAATACTATGAGTAAGACCCAGCGTAATTACTGTACCACTAAAAGGGAATTGTTGGCTGTGATAGTTTATACTAAAAAGTTCAAACATTTCCTTTGGGGGTCCGATTTTACGCTAAGAACAGATCATTCCTCTTTGAGATGGTTATTGAATTTCAAAGATACGGAAGGAATGATTGGACGTTGGCTAGCACACCTTTCCGAGTTCGGTTTGGAGCAAAGTCAGATCCAGCATAGAGCTGGGGTAAAGCATGTAAATGCTGATGCACTTTCCCGACGTCCTATCAGGAAGTGCGAAAACACCAACTGTGATGACTGTGGTCAGCATGAAGCTGTCATAGCCGGAGCAAGGATTCCCTTTGAGATCAAGGGAACTGGGGTTCTGGAGTGGTCCATGGGAACCATCCGGAAATTCCAGGAAAAGGATCCTAACCTTAGCCGGTTGTTGGTATTGTTACCTAGGAAGATACGGCCCCCGCGGCCTGAGATTTCCCTGGAGAATCGGGAAATTAGACGACTAATAGCTCAATGGGCAGAGCTAGAGGTCCAGAGCGGAATCATCTACCGGTGGAAGATTAATTCATCCGGTAGGAGAGTCCGGCAAGTGGTAATACCTTCCGGTATGAGGAGGGATGTTATGTATTATTGCCATGGACACCTGACCAGTGGACATTTCGGAAAAAAGCGTTCCCTGGAACGTCTGAAAAGGAGATATTACTGGCCAGGGATGAGTAGTGATCTATTAAGATGGATTGCTACTTGCCCGGATTGTTGTAAAAACAACCCTGGGCCTGGGATGGGTAAAATGCCTTTGTCCCAGGAGTTGTTTGGTGTAAGATTTGCGCGAGTCGCCATAGATATTATCAGTGGGTTTAAAACTACCCCTGAGGGTAATACTTGTATGATGGTCGTCACTGACTATTATACTAAGTATACGAGAGTGTTTCCATTAGCGGATCACAAAGCAGCAACCTGTGCAAAAGCTTTTGTTAAAGGTTGGGTATTGCATCTTGGGGTTCCCCTAATGATGCATAGTGACCAAGGTCGGGAATTTGAATCTGATCTTTGGCAGGAAATGTGTCACCGACTGGCGATTTGTAAGACGAGAACAAATCCCTATCGGCCACAAAGTGATGGAATGGTTGAGAGATTCAATCGTACATTGATTCAGGTGTTGAAATCCCTGGTGAATGATAGAATGGATGACTGGGATGAGCAGTGTGATTATGTATGCCATGCATATAATAGCACTGTCCATTCTAGTACTTCCTGTTCCCCGAATCTATTAGTTTTCGGGGAAGATTTGATAATGCCCGCGGATCTGGTATTCGGGGTGGTTGGAATGAACCCGGAAACCCCCTGCCATGTGATGTTTGTGGAGTCATTAAGAGATCAATTCAAATATGCTTATGAATTGGTGAGAACTGAACTGCAGAAGAATGCTACCTGGCAGAAGACCGACTATGATCTAGGCCTTAAGCCGCGACGATTCAAAGTTGGTGATCAGGTAGTAAGATTACATGAGCCGTTATCGACTCTGAAACTTGCTAGTAATTGGGACGGCCCCTTTGTGGTTACCCGCATAGTAAGTGACAGTACTGTAGTGATACGTTCATTACAAGGAAAGATGTATAAATCTAATGTAGCTCGACTAAGAGAGTGGAAGGGGAGAGATTTGTCCCTGGACTCGTATGAGTTGGAAGTTGATACTTTGATAGAGGAAAGTGAACAGCGGAAATTAGTGAAGGAACCTCCCCGGAAACGCGGGAGGCCGCGGAAGGAGGTTTCCCGGAAACTAATGGTGCAGAAGTCCGTCATCCCAAAAAGATCCGGGAAGAAGGCGGCTAATAAAGTCTCGCTGGCTGAAGGGAAAAGGACCCGGAAGAGTGTGGTTAAGGCTAAATCCACTCTGGAAAAAGCGTGTCCTAGAACCAGGTCTAATGTTATGCCTAAAAACATAAGACGCAGTCCCCGGTTACTAGCCAGGGACGGTATAACCTAAGCCGGTACACAACGAGTGTGGTGTCCTGTAATCTTGTTAAATATTTAAATGTTGTAATCAGTTATGTGTGGAAGTAAGTACGGTCGGAATGATTGTGATAGTCCCCCTGTCAAGGATCCCATGGGTGATGGACGGATAATCCGGTGAATGTGCTTTATTATGCCATTCATATATATTTCATTGATACTCTCGACTAGTTGACAGAGCGTAAGGATTAACACGTGGAATAAGGGTACCTGTTTACAATTGAACGCGCGGTGACCTGGTTCCAAGGAACTGGGTCACGGGACGCGCGGGGTTGCGCATGCGCGGTGGCGCGCCTTATATAAGGCCCGCGGAGCGGCGGGAATCGCCAGTTGGGGTTGAGAGGCGGTCCAGAGCAGACGTGAGAGCTCGGACACGACCATTGTCGCTGTGGGGAGGTGGATCCCCTATAAATCCATCAACAAACACTTTTCTTGAGTGTGACACAAAAAACATGTCCTCCGAGACAGACCACCAACAGGTGGACCCTCTTCAAGAGGGCGACTCCGCTAGCGGAGGAAATGAGGTTGTTAATCAACCTGACCTCGTGGACCAGGAATCTCTGGATTTCCTGGGACAAGGGGAGATAATGGACGTCGACGCTGACTCTCAGTCACCGCTTCGCCCTGCTAATGTCGCCGCCAATTACTTGGAAGGTCTAGACATTGAGGCCATCAGCCCTGCTGACGGTCGCGCTGATACCGGTGAAGCTGAGTATCAGGATCCGGGTCTATTGTACCATGGAGAACCGCCGGCGGACGTTGAAAAACCCCGCCCGGCCGTACCAACACTAGGAGGCTTCATGTCCAATTACGATGGACGTGAAGTAGAACTGCACGAGGACGTGCTAAGACTCACGGCGGAGGGAGCTCCCCGCCGGATAGACCCGCTCACGAGCCAGGCGATATTGCTCTTCCTGTTAGTGGAGGAGCAGGAGGAGATGCCCCAGGACTGGTTTGTGTACTGGGAGGCACTCCAGAAAGGACTACGCGTATGCTACTGCTTACGACGAGCTGTCTTCGATTTGCATATCGCAGACATAAAGCGGTTAATGCCCGCACTCCCAATTCTGTCTCTGGACCCGAATTGTGGAGTTGCCGGGATGTTGTTGACTGGGGTCAACAGATACCGGGCGCGAATCGGGAAACTCCGAGAGCCGAAAACCCGGAAGGAGTACGAGATTGCTGCCGCTAATACGCAGGGGGTAGTTTCGTATGTCCTGGATGTAGCCACTATTGAAGACTACATGGATTCTCACAACGTCAAACGAGATATTGCCATATCTTGTTTGGTTGATGAGGCGGTTCGTACAGTACGAACCAGATCTTCCAGTGCGGAGGAGAAGGCGCGAATAAAAGCGCTGAAAGCCACACCTAGGGGGCGCGGCAGTAAAGGTGAGAGGGGGGCCTCAAACCGGTCAAGCTCGGCCGACAGTAACCAGTCGGACGAGTTTGTCCAGGAGAGAGGACGTCAGGCTCGCCGGAACGAGAAGGCAAGATTAGCTAACTTGCCGGACTCTGTATTAGCAGAGGGATTACCGGAACAACCTTCCGGAGGACAGCCCGTTATTCCCCGGGCTGAGGAGGTAACGGATGAGGCTATGGACATAAACGAAGCCAATACTCCGGCGCCCTCCAACACCAACACCACCACCACCACCCCGGCCCTTGTGGCAGATATGACCGCCGCCGCGGGAGCAGCGGCCGCCGTGGCGGCTGCGCTGGTATTTAATCCAGCACGTCTCAGCCCTCTCCGTAGTCCGGCTCATTCGGATCCGGAAGAGGGAGAGGTTCCGGCTAACGCTGAGGAACCAGGAAATGCCCCAGAGGACCCCATCCCGCCTAATGACGTGATGAGGCGGATCTGGCAGAACGCGAACAATAAGTTCCGCGTGTTTATTCCCAATTCATGGGAACAGTGTCCGATTGGTCCTACCAATTTCGGATGTCCACTTGCGATCAACTGTAAAGGTCAGAGTGACGATGAGGATTGGATCCGGAATGCCCCCCGGGACCGTCCTCCGTCTGCTTTTTATCAGCAGTGGCTAGATCAACTCAGGATCCTGCCGGATACTTACTATAGTAAGGAGCAGAAAGAAAAACTTCTTTTTGCGATTAACCGCTGGTATAGCCAACGGGAAAGAAACTGGTGCCCATTCGCTACGTGTGTAAACACGATTGGCACAGACAGAACCGTGTTTGTAACAAAGCAACGGTTTCTGCGTCACCTCTGTGAAAATCACATGCACCACTGTGTGGTGTACCACTGTGATATCACAGTAGGTAGGGAGTCCCAGCTGTGTAACGGGTGTTTAGAACCCCGGAGAGGTGAGCTCATGCGCCACATGAAGGATTGCCATAACATGGGAATCAGTGTAGCTCGCAATCGTGTGAATGCGCTACATGATGCCGTATGTGACCAGTACAAGTCACTCACGGAGGAACAGAAGGCTAAGATCCGGCCGGCAACTCCCTTCTACTGCGAGGTCGCAGATGGGAAGTTCAAAGCCAGGATTGCCAGAGTGGACGGACGACATAAGTTCGCCATGAATGACGAGGAATATACGGTGTTATGCACTACCCGTACTTCCCGCAGAGGTGGCGGTAGTTTCCGTCAGCCGGAAACCCGGGGTAGTTCCCGGGGGAAGAGCCGGTCCGCCCGCGACCGCTCTCGATCTCCTGCGGTCTCACCTGGACCAAAACGGAGACATGCCGGATCCAATTTGGAGGATCTCGATAATTCCTACTATGGGATTTATCATGCCCCGGAAGGTCGCGACTATTATCGCGAGTATCCAGACCCGCTGTTTACAGACCGGAAAGATCGGAAACGTGATTCCGGTGGTCAAGCGGCGGCGACTAACATGGATTACCGTTCTAGACGTCTGAGCAGTTCAGACAGTGCCAACAGTCAACCTGACTGTGGAGGTGCCCGGCCTAAAGAACCGGCTACCAGAACAAAGGCTTCCCTGCCTTTGACGTACCATCTGGGGACAACTGCAAAGCTAACCCCCAGGGACGTCCGGTCACCCACTACCCCAACTCGGGACATGCAGGGCTTGACCGTGAAAGCTGAACCAAAATCACTAATCTCAGTGGTAACGCCTCGGGGCATAACTGTCCCGAAGGCTGCAGCGGTTGCGAAAGCGCCGCAAGCGGATGTTAAACCGGTGATTCCTGCAGCCCAGGAGCCGGTTGTCATCCAGCCAGTCGCGGGCACCTCCCGCACGGAAACTACCGGTGGCGTAAAGTTAAAATACGTCCCGATAGTCAACTACTTCTCTTGGGAAGAGAAGGCGAGCTGCGAAGTGGGACAGAGAATTGTAACAGAATTCCAGGAGTCCCAACGCGAGCTGGCGGTGGAGTATAACACCAAAATGTTAGGCCTGTTCACGCACGGCCTAAAGATTGCCCACCGGGAGGAGAAAGCATTGGTCGCTGTCGGCAATGCTGACTACTTGGCTAAAAAGTCAAGGGAAGCTGCTTCAGGCCAAAAGACTGCTGAGGCCGCCGCAGGGTTCGTTCAGCAAGAGAACGAGAAGTTAACCAAACGGTTACAGGACATGAACGTAAAATTTTACGGGGTGTTCGGCGTGACTATCGATACCTGGGATGGCACAACTGAGCACGCGCTTGCTTTAATGAGGGCAAGAGATGAACCTTTAGGTTAAAAAGACTAATAAAAGGTTCTGAGTCTATTTCTAATTCTTTTAGGAATAGAGGAGGGAACTATAATAGTTTCCGGATAGATTAATTGTTGTTTCATTTAATCTGACGTCATAAATTGTTTATGACGGGGTATCCCTTTTGAGGGGAGGGGCATCTTTTTAGAGGCATATGGATCAACGCGGGGGGAACCTTCCGTGGAAGCTCTGGACTTACCTAACTACTCAACTCTCAACTATAGCCTACCGATGGGGAATCAGGACTCCACCGGGAAGCTACCAAACTAACGTCCCTGAAACTAACTTTTGGGATACGTTACCATGGTGTTCCTGATACTATTATGCTG
This sequence comes from Harmothoe impar, assembly GCA_947462335.1. NCBI lineage: Eukaryota > Metazoa > Annelida > Polychaeta > Phyllodocida > Polynoidae > Harmothoe > Harmothoe impar. The sequence goes on from OX381714.1 coordinate 67,857,970, forward strand.
AGTTATAAACTGTTCCCGTCCAAAGGATTACGTGTCAAACAGACAATGCTCGTGGTTCCAGATCTACTTATATATTTCATGAACATTCCTGGAGCTAGGATTACGTGTTAAACGGACAGTACTCGTGGTTTCCAGCCGGATTATAGTTATATATGCCATGAACTTTACTGGAGCGAGGACGGGATACTTATCGAGCTGTATACATATGAACTTACCTTCGGGTGATATTTATCCAAGAAACAGTATTAAGAAGAGGAGAGCACCTCACTCATTCGTCTATTAGAAGCGGAGAGCACCTTGACCACAACTAGATCACCAGTAAGCTATATTTAATTGTAAGGGTTTCCGGGTACACTGCCAGGTTACTCATTAAAACGTTTTTAATATATAAAATATATCATTATTATGTGATACATATCACCTCAGGTGTTCCAATAAGGTATTCTCATATTTACCTTATGAATCAGGTTTCATAATATGCTACATATGAAGATTGTATGATCTGATAAGCTAGGAAACGTGGCTACCCGTAATGTTTATATGAAGTCGTTAAGACTATGTGTATATACTAAATATACCGCCAGGTATTGTCGTGTGTGTTGACTCTGTTGTATGTTGCGAGAGATATTAATACTCCGGTTATATAATCGGATTACCCGGCTTAAAACAAAGGCTGTGGTTACTGTTATCCATTGTGTGAATGTTTTCATTAAATCACAAATCAATGTAAGACGCTGGTGGTTGTGAGTCCTTATCAGGACTGGTTTTTAATAACTTTTCTGTTCAACTTAAATATATACACACCCCACGCGCATTTTTTTAATAACCGAGTAAGGAAACTTCATAAGGAAGTCATATCGAAATGTGTCAAGCCGTTCGATTGTATGTATGATATTATATTCACTTGTCATAAAACATACCTAAATCATCTATTATGGTTGCTATTACAGTGTAATGCCATATTTATATTGAGTTTGATGATCTCGCTTGTGTAGTATGTCGTGTTAATATGTTACGCCCCTAGTTACTGTATAGACAATAACTATAAAGTCGTTGTTCTAAAAGGTTTTCTATGTACTAGGAAAACAGTATATATGTTCGTTACCACCTAGTTTTGTCTAGGGGGGGTAGTGTAGGGGCATGATATTACATATTAATCTCATACACGGTATTTCCGGGTAACGTCTGTTTACTCGGCTTCTCCACCTGGAGCTAGTGCACACAGTTCCCGGGAGAGGGCGCAGGTCCTCTTCAGGTGACCGTGTGCCGCTCTCAGGTGGGCGGCCGACCCACCCACCTGGCCACGTGACCTAAGAGCCGGTGTTATATAAGACCCATGTGTTTACCTGGAACGGCAGTCAGTACAGGCCCGACTGACGAGAGACTTCACATGTCCAACCGTGCGGACAGAGTTGTATGCTAAGAGTTGTATACTGACCGTTTCCTCTATTTATAGAGAAACCTGATCTACCTGTGTGTATTAATTCTACACTGATCGTTCCCTAGTAAAGGAACTAGAGTTGTTATTCTTGTGAATAAAGACAGATATATTCTCGCACCTGGAAACTGCCGTGATCGTTGTTCTTTAACCTAGAGTTAACTACGAACCACCACACACATAACTATTACAGAGAGCTAAGTGACAAACTGACTCTCCTGAGGACACAGACCCCAAGACCAGGGCAGCAGCAACACGGAAAGGCCATTCTGAGGACCTCATGGGGGATGCAGGGAGCGATAACCATTGAAACACTTGAACCTAACATGAAACTAGTTTCTACACAAACCACTTCCACTATGTGCAAAGAATACTAATGGTTGTAATAAAGAGAAAAGGACGACAAATAGAGATGCACAATTTATAATCATCTAACAGTGATAAGAAGAGAGACAGAAACTATGACATATTGATGGAGTGAGAATATAAGAAAAGGCTCCGTATTCGTGTCTCTCACTTCCCGACCCCCATGTAGTGTATACATAACACACCGCCCATGGACATTTTATGTTCTTTAAGGCTCTGCACAGACTCAGCTGTTGACATAACTTTGATGCTGAAGCGGTATCAACAGCAGAGCCGTATGCATACTTTATCTTAAAGGAAGCAGGCTAGAATATACACTTTGAGAGCTAAACAAATACATTCTGTTAACAATGAGACTCATTAAGTTGAGTATGTTAAATCATCAGTGAATATCAAGCAGAGACAAGGACTGCTGGTTGGCAATTCTATATTGATATCAAAATGACATAGCTGAGTGGTGCATTATATAAGTGTCCCTACAGTATCTGAAATTTAGTGTGCGGCATGTCACATGAGAATAATAGTGCTTATTATAACAGCAGGGTTTAGGGACATAAAACTTGCTGGTTGTGGGGTGAGGGGGCTCTTTGTCTGGGACTGGAGTGCAGGTAGTGCTGATGGTGTCATGCCAGAGACAGGATGACATTTTTATTTTGTTGGTAATTTCACGGTTTGATCTAAACAAAGGTGTTCTGTTGTACAAATCAGTGTCCTCAGTAGTTAATTTTGCTATCATAGCTTCATATAACATAGCACTTTGTGGACCGTTTTTTAGATAAGAGGGAACACTGTAAAGTTCAACAAATATTAGCTCTTTTAACTATAATACACAAGTCTTGATGACATAAAGCAGCTCTGTACACACTCTCTGGATTACATTGCCATAATGAATTATGAATGACTCATTTACTTTTAAATAAGTTTGGACTTTGCTTTCCAAGAAGCTGATTTCTTTTGACATGAAATTTCATACTTCCTATAGTTCACTACATTATCCTAGCTGTATACTTGGTATGCAACCCTTGGGAATTTCACCTCTGGTTCTGGTCCAAAATTGTGGTGTAAACCAACTGAGACAAGGAAACAATCAATCTGTAACATATATGCATGTACAGCTAGAATGGCAGCATTGGGCTTCAGAGGGGCCTAACACCATTCCCATTAATGCAAATGTTATTGTCAGGAATAAGAATTCCGACATCTGCAAAATATACAGAGTTACAGAGATGCATACAAATAGTATTTCACAGGTAGTAGGGTGAGGGAGAGGAACTGACACCCAGCCCTTGGACTGTATAGACAACAAGTATGGTTAAATAAAAAAATAAATAAAAAAAAGTAGTCTGTGGGTCCCTAGGGAGGGAGGCCGCCTCCAGGAAAAGATGGCCACACACCTCCTGGTGCCAAACTGCCTCCAGGGCATGATAAAGTGTGACACACTAACTCTCCCCTGCCCCAGTACTGCAGTCACCAGAGAGCACACCCTGGCCTCTGGGACTTATCCATAAACTAAACAGACTGGTGGATGTTTGGCTGCATGGATACTCCTTTTAGACATACTCTAAATGTACTGAATGATATAGATAATCAACTCAGTACTAAGAGTACTATGATATTAATTATGAACCTTCTTGCACTTGATAATCTTTTTTACTTTACATTTCAGAAGATATATTATTTGCTTTCAGGGGGACACAATTATATTATGGAGGTACATTATGGTCATGGTCCTTTAAAGCCAACACAAAAGTAGCCTGTAAGCACTTCCTAAGCACTGAGCACACATAAGTTGTGAGTTTCTCACATCACAGATACCCTAGAAATAATCCCAATGGATATCATACAGGGTATTATCTTTATAAAATGTTAGATGTGGCTTGTAACTGTGATTAAAGACCCAATGGTGTTTGCAACATTCATGCACACTTAGGTTTACAATGTATATTATCAGGGGATAAACACACATTGACAGAGTTAGCTGCATCATTTGTGCATCCACACAGTTATTGGGTATCAGCATTGTCTAAGAGCGTATTGGGGGCATTACATAAGGAATAGGATAGCAAGAGTGCTATTGGATTTTTCTTTCTAGTTCTACTGCCGGCCAATTTCTATTCAGTGCCTTCATTTTCCAGTTGGCTTTCCGTCATCTAGGCAGACTAGCTCCTGCAACAATCTACTGGAATGGGAAGGAATTTGATATTGCTGACTATCGAGTCCCTAAGAATGCATAGCTATAATGGCCTGCTTGATAACAAGCCTCTTTGGTTCCAATGGCTGTGCATGCTGATTTAGTCCTAGAGCTTACCAAACTTCCCCTTAAGGATGCATTGCAGCATTGAATTAGTAACAATCCTTTGCGGAATCCTCTCTGTGGTATTCTGCTGAGCAGGAAGTCAGTACTTTACACAGACTGCCCTGTGGTGGCATCTTCCTTTGACCTCATAGCACAAAGACCTATACAGTGAGACTTGTATGAGTATGTGGAAGATTAAGAGATGCAGGACAGATAGGAATATGAGGCTGCAATAGTAAGACAGAGTCCAGTGTGAGGAGGGAGTAGAGGACATTGTAAGCAGGCAATTATAGACATTGACTATGCACATTACGGGTATCCTTTCACATGGCTGCTCAGGCAACATGGATGCCAATACATCACCTTGTGCTTCACTCTGACTGCTTTAGGAGCCAAACAGGTTTTGCAGAGACACTACGGCACAAAAGTAGTGGAATAAATGACATGTCAGTGAGTCATTCAATGTTCAAAATATCATAGTATCAATCTATTTACAAGCTTAATTTACCAACAGAAGCCATGATCCTGATCTCCGGGAAATTGAGGCCTAACAGTTTCAAGGTATGTGCCAACTATTTTAAACTATTTTCATGTAAAGAGTATTTGGCCACATATGATTATAGATCACAGAGACCATTGTAATTGTACATTGTCTTTGAGTAATACAACAGGTTTCAGAGCAAGCAACTCAATGTTAATACTCTTAAATACCTACACAATATTTTAAGGTAAAAGATATGGTTATTGTCTCTCACCCAAATACCTTTCTGTGTTTAGGCTCCTGATCGCAAGCATCTCAGGTCCGGTACCACTGGGTTATTCATCACGGTACTGACCTAGATAATTGGCCCTTTTTTCAAGCCACACTAATTACATTACAAAAGGCAATCTGAAATGCATACTTTCTCTGCCCTTTCAAAGTTATACCTCTAGGCTTTCTGGGTTTTTTTTCTGAGCTTTATTTACTTTCAGTGAGACATAATCTTCCAACAGCAATCAGACTACCTGTACCATGTGCATATAGTTCTTTTGCCATGTATATCTTTACATTTTGACAGAATTATTAACATTTTAATTAACATTTTCTCCTGGTCAAGTTAATGATTCAGTGACTTCCTTGCAAAGGGTAATACGACCAGTGGATAGCTAAATACAATTTTAATCCAATGAAAACTAAATCAGAATCTCATGCCTGATTGCCAATCAAACTGACATAAACTAATGGCTTACACCATAAAACAAGACATTGGCATGAAACACTTAATCCTTTTTCTGGAATTTAGTGAGTCCTTTCTTAGCTCAATGTAATCAGTTAGTGAAAGGTTAAGGTTTTTGTTCCTCACAGTCAATGCAGCATTCCTAATTAGTTTAACTAAGATTCAAAATAATACATTGCATACAACATCAACCTTGAAATAAATGGTGACATGTGGTTCACAATGAGCAAAAGTTGTTCCGACAAAAGATATGTATATGTAGAAAACCCCCAAAATATCTGCCATTTAGCTTTACTATGTCTATGAGGAGCATCTGTCTATAAGAAGACACACCACACCTACAAATGAGGCCCGCCATCATTACTAGTCCTTTCACACAGCGCAGGCCACTCATCTAACATACCTACATCACCAAAAGTGAGTGTAGTTAGTCACTCATTAGGCCTTGCATGCTTATTAGAGGTTAATTAGGACTCCGTTATAACAGACAGAGCCAGTTTAAGACTAATGGAGTAGGGCCCCTCTGTGTACAGTTTCTTCACTCATGTCTCCAACATTTATCAATTACCTACCTCCATGATCAGGTGTACAGGCATTTAGCTGAAACTGATCTCGCAGTAGAACTAGGTATTATCACTACCATTGGTTACACTTACCTTGTGTTTCTCATATACATGTACAGGATGAAAGCTCTGTTATGTCAATGCATTGACATGGCATAAATAACTAGGGAGAGGCAAACAAGCATTTTTATTCTGAAGTTGAATTTGATAAGAAGCTCTTTCTGCCCTTGATAAACTCCAGTCTTCGGCCATATCGTGTAGTGAACACTGGTTCTCGTCCGATCACCGAAGTTAAGCAACATTGAGCCTGGTCAGTACTTGGATGGGTGACCACCTGGGAATACTGGGTGCCATGACTTTTGTTTATTACAATGATATGCTGGTATGATGTTTGAACAAATGTAATGGAGGTGCTGTTGCCAAAAGTGCTAATTAAATAGTGTTATCTTTACAAGTATCAAACTCTTTTGTTATCTGACGGAATCAAATCTAATTGTATTCATACTTTTATGTTTTTTTGTGAGCGACAGAATAAATCCTTACAAATTGAAATTGAATTGAAAGACAATCAGGGTTGCACAATGGCCATTTACTGACCAGTGTAGCAGCTTGATTGTTTGTTGGTGGCTTATGGTTTAGAAAAGACACAAAACAATACCTGCAAAAGTTATCATCTAAACTTGTGTTTCCTTTTGCAATCCCTACAAAGTCCAACCAGTTTCAAAAAATAAAATAAAATTACAGCAACATCAAATTGATTCTGTAGTAGCAGAAATATTATCTAAGGAAATAACTCTCATTCAGCAATCTGCTATGAAGTAATGCCTACTGGTTCTAGCCCTGATGATAAGGAACCACACACCAGAGACAATGTGTACCACCCTCAATGTTTATAGAGTTAGTCCCCGCCCACTCTCCTATACACTAGGTCAGTCACCCAGCGGGTAAGGATCCCTAGTAAGAAGCCCTTACAGCCCCTTCACCTGATGGCTTCACCTACAGGCCCTCACTGTAGGAACTGCCCTTTAAGAACTCTGCTGATACAAGGACCTTTTAAGTATCTTAATGATTTATCAGCTTTACTGCTGAATAGCAGGGCAACAGAGGGAGAGCTGCTCATATGTATTGTCTGTGCTGGTGCTATATATTGTTTTTTTACAGCAGATATAAATATAGAAAAATATGTGCATAGTTAAAGCAGGACATTTTCAACATCAAACAGCTCCAACTCATCAGGTTTAGACGGCAATCAATAATGTCAGAGAGAGGATGTGAAGGTCATAGATTGATTGGTGACCAACATGACCTACACACCAGTTTGCTATTGCGTCCCTATGCTGATGGCCATGTGTGAACGTATAACTTAATGCCAAAAAGAAGATCTTTCCTTCTTTTTCCACTAGTCCAACGAAATGGGTCTCCTGTTTGAATAAGGATAGGAATCCTCAGTTGGTGATTTGGTGAGTAGTATAGATGTAAGGGGGTTATAGTAGGGGGCAGTATTTTACCGTGCTCCTGCTGGCTGCTCACTTGACAGGCCACGAGTACAGGAGAGCAGATTAAAATATTAACCACCCTCAGACTTCTCTGCCCAAGTGCCACCATCTCTCACACCCCCCCTCCCCTGTTACCTCCAAAGTGATCAATTTGCAGCCTAGAATAGACTATCACAGAGTCCTGCTCAAAGAAGGTTAAAGCTGTTGGAGGGTTGACACACCTTCTGGCAAGTGGACTGGGGCCTTTACATTTCACATACGTTGGTGAGCGTCTAAGATGAATATAGCATCTGCAGGTTGGTGTTAGACCTCATATTAGTTGAGGTACTGGATGTAATGGCACTAACATTCTCCTGAATCACTCTCCAGACCCATATAAGGCTATAGGTAAGGGGGTTTAGGAGCAGGAAGGTGGCCTCACCCATGTATATAGCAGGTCATTATTAGGTTAGATCCTGGCAGCTGTAGCTCTTACTGAAACCTGGTAATATAGCCATGTTTTAAGGGTAACCATGGAAACAATACAGGAAGTGGGTTAAGGATGGCATATTGGTACACACCAGACTACTGTTGCTTCTGGTATGGTATGCATGGAGCATTTCACTTAGTAACAGCTGCAAGTTTTCTGGTACAATAGTGGCAATAGAAGTGACAGAAATGTGAAGGCTGGAGTGCCAAGGTCTCTATGATGGCTCATTTAGACTGTTTAACAGAAATGCCGGGATGTTTGTAATGTATAGTATCAAAATATCCCTTAACCTTTTCCCCAATGTCTATTTACATATCAGCCCTTTTGAAACTTGCTGGTCAAAGAATACACTGGTCAAAGACTACACCTGGTCAAAGACTACACCCGGTCAAAGATGTTTCAATTGTTACAATCTCATGAGACACAGCGTTGTCTGTCTTATGATGTTTAAAGCTACTTAGTTGACTACAACTATGACATCACTACAACTAATTAAACAGAAAATACTTCGTAGGCGTCTGCTGCCACATAGTTGTTTCTACAAACCTGGATGCCTTTGATTTTTTGTCTGTGTGGTTCATTTCTACATATGTACATATAGAGTCTGAAAACTGAAAAAAATTGCACTTTGTGCCCTGAGGTTTTATTGATGCACTTTCTGCTGAATACTAATGCTGCATAATGTAATCTGGTGCCAGACATGTTATACCTACATAACAGTGGCTTAGAGCTGTCCTATAGCTCCAGTCATGAAGTATAGGTAAAAAAATAAATTTCATTTACATCTTTTAGTTAAGTGGCATTTATTTAATGACCAAATGGCACAAAAAGGACATTTTGATAATAATTTAAAGCCAAGACATCATCGAATATGAATTTTTCATTAGAGAAAAAAGTTTTGAAAAAATGTGGTTTCTGTTGCCATGGCAACAACCATTCAGTCTCTGAAAATGATTCATTCAAAGTTCATAGCGAAATGTACCTACTCAGATCACCTGTGATGTGTTAAAGATGACAAGGCAGCTTCTCAGGAAGAAAACATGTCATGCTGTAAGGCGTAGCTGTGTCAGAGCAGACAGCCGGCCATTAAGGCTAGGTGTACGGAGAAGACATGAAAGGCACAGAGGTCACAACTCACACGCAGCCCCTGTCAGGAAGTCACTGGTGCTGCCAGCTGTGGCTAGTCTTGCTTTGTTACAAGCTATAATGCATACAATAAGTGAGTTTGGTATTGAATGGATATACCCAGTGGGCACAGAACATTGAAACAACATTGAAAAACGGTGGTCAATGTGGATTCAAGGTTGATTTAATGTTGGTTCAACATTGAATTGAACTTTGCGCCCACTGGGTAGCTGCCTGTCCCCTACCTTAGACTCTATGTTGTGCCAATAACATTTTGCTGAAGCTTGGTGTTTGCAAAGGGTGATCTCAGGCAGTAGCAGGCTTCTATATCCAGCCAATAAAAACCTGCTACTGAACTGACTTAGTTTGCAATGCCTTATTGACATACAATCCTGGAGGCCTCATTGTTTTATCATACAATCAGGTGATAATGCATGCATATTTTGTTGTCACCTGAACTGTTTGCAATACATTGATTCCACAGTAGTCTGATTTACGAGTCCAGTCAGACATGAAACGAACATATCTTAATTCTTCTTTACGGGTCTGCACAGACATGCTATTGATATAACCTAGTCAATGATACAAACAGCACTGCCATATCTCTGCCATAGTGCAATAGGAGGTAGATACCTGTGCATGACTAGTGAATACATTCTGTTTACAACAAGAGTTGTCTAGCAAAAGTATATTTTACTATCAGTGACTGAAAACCCAAGACAGAAGTGAGGAGAGGCAAAATTAAAGCATCTAGTATGATAGAAACACATACCTTTCAAAGTATGACAGCATCTCTGAGCAAAGTGAAATGTAAATATGGAGGGGTCTAGACGAAGGAGTAACATTGAAATGAAGATAAATGTTTTTGTATTTTCACAAGTTCTAACTTAATTGTGCTTCAACACAACTTATCATGCAGTGCTAAAAGGGCAAAAGTAAGACAACACAGATTCATTTAGGTAGTCCCTGTCTTTGTCTGTATAATTAAGGAAATAACTGACTTACTGAATGTCTCTTGAGGAAAAGCTGTCATTCATATAACTTCAAGTGAGGTAACCCTTATCATCCAGCTCAAAAGCATTACATTGTGCTCTCAGTACAGTGAGGGTGGATATAAGGGGTTCTACTTTACATAGATCCATGTTTCAGAATATCTCAGAACAGAATTATATTAAGTGTCAGGAGCATCATAAATTGAGTGATAAAAGGCACAGATCACGTCTCACCTACAGCGCCTGTCCGTCACAGGGACTGATTCACAACATTATGTATGCACAACACACTATGCCGGACATTTGCTGTTTTTTATGGGTCTGCACTGTTTGAGCTATTGACATAACCTGGGCATTAAGTCTACCACCACAATACCATCACTAGGGGTTTAGAAGGGAGTAGGTACGAAGAAGAGCTTGCTACATTCTATAAATAATCCTCTTCACAACAAGACTCATTAACTTAAGTATGGTTACTTTCAGTGAATATCAAACAGCAACAAGGATGTTTGGTTGGAAGGACAGGAATAAAAAAACGTTTTCCATCATAATAAAAAGAATATCTAGCTGCACAGCTGTGCATTATATAGGTCTCTGTAGAGCATCCAAAGATTTGTTTGCACCCCCTTGGATCTTGGCGTAGACACATAAAACTTGATGCTTCTGGGGCAACATAGCCAAATGATGTTTGCTGAAGGTGCTGTGTATTGTTAAGTGAGCTTGATGGGCACATGGGTTGGGACTAGGGGTAGAAAAGTGTTAATGGTATCATAACAGAGAGCCGGTACTACAATGAAATGTCTGTTTTATTGCTATTGTTGCTACATGACAAAAGAAACTAATCCTCCCCGGAAGCTTTTACCAAACCATGGGGTGGCAGAGGAATGCTGAGTTTCATATAAAATAGAAGTCAGAATACTTTCATGAAAAGAGTACTTGGCTGCACTACGTTAACTTAGTTGGGACTTGTTTATGTTACATAAGATATGGTTGTCCCTTCTTTAGATGATAAGGATCATACTATAAAAAGCAAAGACCATGGTCATCTTTAAAAAGCTGCACTATTTGCTCATTTAAAACTGTTATTGACTAGTTTACACCCTTGGCTATGTACCATACTCCAACCCCCTGGTCTTCACCACATCTCATTCACTCTGAATGTCATTAAGGAAAGATTGATAAGCTACCACAACAGAGATTTTGTCATTCCCTACAGAAGCACCATAATTGTAATACTGACACTTCATTTCTGAGGGCGTCAGAACCCATTTTATCAGTTCTTACACCGCACCTAGCTTCATCTTTTAGTTCTCAAAAATCAATAATCTGATAACCCCTCTCAGATAGAGATGATAAGATATTGATAAGTGGAGGAATCTGAATGATGTCAATTATAAAGGAATGAGGGCCCGAGATTTGTTCTACACTAGATGGGGCTTCAAGTAGTCCAGGTAAACGAGATCCCTGTTTTCATATATGTTTTCTACAGGTGAGAATACATGTGTGAAAACTGGGATCGCGTTTACCTGGACTACTTGAAGCCCCATCTAGTGTAAAACAAATCTCTGGTCCTCATTGTGAAGAGGAAAGTTCTGTGTTGCACTGAGATGAATCAGCTGTTTTTAGGGTCTCTTCTGCTGTACACTCACACACATACATTTTGCTACCTAAATACACACCATGTATTTGTACTGACTGTAAAGGAATGCCAGGGATGTTGAATACGATTATAGAGGTCGATGTTGGACATTCAATACACATTCTACTGGTGGGCTTTTCACATACATCCTCAAGGCAATACTGTAAACATAGATATTTTCACCCATATATTTTCGGCCTGTACTATAAAAACTTGAGACGCTGTGGTGCATTGGTCAGTGCGTCTCTTGTGCGAGCAACCTTTATTCAATTACCTTGTCTAAACACATTTATTTGTATGTGTATGACCAAATGACCTGTGACTTAGTTTGGAAATAACACCATTTATAAACAGCTCAGAAGTTGTGGAAATATTGATTCTAAGCATCTTCTCAGTGTCTAGATAAGTGGTGTTATTTGCAGCCTTAGGGCGTGTGAATAAGGGCGTCCATTCTCATACCCCTGGCATATGGATAGCATTGTCCAAAGTAAATATAGCAAGTAAATCAGCCAGAAGACAGTACTTATTTTGTCCCTGTGCGCTGTGTCCTGTTGGACAAAGGTCACGGAGTATTGCTGCCACAGGGCAATTTGGCAGTAAATGTAACAAGTAACTCAGTGCACCGAGAGCAATAGGGGACATGATCCGTGTTCAGTCGATCGTATGAAATATTTGTTGTAATGGTAATGGTCATACTGGTAACTGAGCCATGGAATAAGTTTTTCGAGAAATGAGATGGGTTCCTATGTCTACAGACTGCAAACCTCTGCCCAAACAGTTAAGGTGACCAGGGGGGAAAAAAAGTTAATTCACATACTAAATTGCTGAGATACCAGGCCTCAGCCAAATGGTGGATCTAAATGCACTATTATCTACAGTGAATAATCACACCCAGTTGTGAAATGTGGATTACAAATATTTTATAAAATAACACGGAAAAGTATGGTAGTGCCTAAGTCTATCTTGTCTGAGAATTATCGATAATCTAATAGATTATTCTCAGTGTACTATGTGAGTAGTATATAATGTATCGGAACGGGACTATGCTTAAGTACTGTTTATTACTCAATCGATATGCAGCCAATCAGAGGCCTCCCTTTTGGCGGGAAATTCAAAAGCAGCCAATGAGAGGCCTCCCTTTTGGCGGGAAATTCAAATAGGTCACGTGACCGGAAGTGACCTACTTCCGGTCACGTGACCTTTGGGCGGGAAATTCAAATAGGTCACGTGACCGGAAGTGACCTACTTAAGAGGGTCATGTGACCACCATTTTGGCGGGAAATTCAAATAGGTCACGTTACTGGAAGTGACCTACTTAAGGGGGTCACGTGACTACTATGTTGGCGCGAATTTCAAATAAGTCACTTGAGATTTTTATAGATAAATAAATTTTAAAAAGAAAAAGCAAGCTGAAAGCTTGCTAAAAAATATTTTAAAAATGTGGCTCTTTTTTTTAGGGGGGGGGAGCACTCTGGGGGGCACTCTTTAAGATGCATAGGGGGGGAGGGGGGGAGGGGGGAGGGGTTTTTAAGAGTAAGACTCGCTCTCTGCCCTCTCTTTTAGAGGGCAGAGAGGCGAGTCTACTGGTTCGTCTACTTACAATGTCAACATTTTTTTTGTTTTGTTTTTGGGCAAACTGAGTTTGCACAAGGAAAAAAAACGCGACTTACTTAGGGCAATAACGTCTAGAAGAGAGAGAACTCTTGCTCTAGGTTGAGCGGGACTACATGATGAGTATACTGAGTGTAAGGACTCTTGCTACACGACCAAAAGATTGAAATGTATCATGATGCGTTTATGATGATGTGCATCATGATGTGACTATCTTACAACCCTATAAGAATAAGCAAGTTCTCTCTCCTATACATAGGCGTACTTACACTGGCTATTTTGTAAACTAATGAATACGACTTCCTCATTAAATTTGTCATCTACAACTCTTTCAATCTTAAGGCTTTTTTTTTTTGAGTTTATTCTTTTTTCAAATTTGGTCCCACCTCAAAAGAGGAATAGGACTCTGTAACAATGTTGCTTGCTCATCAGAGCAGGGGTGTAGAGGGCCCCTGCCCTGTCGGGTACGTTCGGAGATAGATCGCACTCTGGTACATTTTGGTTAGTTTGGAGCTCTCGGCCGACTGTCTTATGCACCGAAAAGAACCAGACTTTCGGTGTCTCATGATAAAACTGACGCGTTATACTAAGCGCTGGATTACTTTCTCATTTTTTATTGTTCTATCCGATGCTTATTTAATTTTTGCACTGATAAAAACGGCTAAGCTTGTACAAACACATGTTCTATTTTAAGCGTTAAGTGTAGAAAATGAACAGAACAGCGCACAGAAAATAGCGCTACCGACTACATTTCGCCCAGTCACTCAGCGAAGAACAAAAGAACTACTGACGTAGTGTACCCGCTATTCCGACAGTTGGCGCCACCGTTCGAATCTGTATACTTTTCCCGCGTGCGACATGAAGCCCTGGGGTGGGTACTGGCTCTTTGGTTGTAGGTACCGAAACATAAACTACAGCCAGCCCATGCCATGGTGAGACAGCTCTCTTATTCCCCCTTGAGTAGCGTCCGTAGGTCATATGACAAAACCTAGTCCCGTACACTGAGCAGCTTCAGGTCTGAATTCTCATACAGAAAATGTGTGGGTGTGTGTGTGGGTGTGTGTGTGTGTGTGTGTGGGGGGGGGGGGTGTGTGTGTGTGGGGGTGTGGGTGTGTGGGTGTGTGGGTGTGTGGGTGTGTGGGTGTGTGGGTGTGTGGGTGTATCTGTGTGTGTGTGTCTGTGTGTGTGTGTGTGTGTGTGTGTGTTTCTGCCCATAACTGGGGACTCGAATTAGAAAAATCACCTTAGAACCGGGGACTTGAGACTTAACTGGGGACTTGACCGAGTCCCCACTTAATTGAGACCTGTTTTGGGAAGGAAATAGCTTTGTGATACCTAAAAATCGGTTTCGGCAAAAGTCCCCAGTTGCAATGAAAAATCCACCACTTTTCATACTCAGACACTGCCATACACCAAAGGATGCTGAGTACCCAGTTCCAGGTGGAATTCCCGATAGGAAATGACCTTGGAACCGGGGACTTGAACTTTAACCGGGGACTTGAGTCCCCACTTGATTGAGACATCACACACTGCCACACACAGAAGGCTGCCGAGTACCCGGTTCCAGGTCGAATTCCCGATGCTATGCCAGACATACAAGTAACCAATATGGCCGCTCACATGAGTGATATTATGTTTTTAGAAGTCCAGACAATGCAATCAGTAGTGTTGCAGAGCTCCCAAACCCGTCCCAAGGCATGGTCCCCAGTTGCCAGCACATATCCTGAGTCCCCAGTTCCCGGCATAAACATGTATAGGTGCGTGTACCAGGTGTGTGATGGCAAAACGGTTTGCTAGTTCAAGCCCCGTCCTCGCCAAAATTCAAGCAGATAGCCCTCGGGACTAGCTTCAATTTGCACCCACTCCCGGGTCTCTGAGAGCCACGGTTCAGGAGATAAAATTTAACGCGTTCTAAGCGAATCAAGTTCGGGAAGAACTTTTGCCTCTTCCCGAAAATGTTCAAAATTAGATTTCTCAGCAACCGCTGGTCCGATTGACTTGATTTTCGAAGCGTTTGAAAGCTTGAGAGGAGCTCTTCTTTTCTATGCTGCCTCTGACATCAAGACACTCCATGCCCTAGTCATATCAACAGAGCCTGCCTTTGGGAATTTCATGGTCAAAGAGGCATTGGAATAATCATATGGAAATTTCAACTTTTTACCTACCACAGCTAAATTGCCTTCCCTCTGCCCAACCCCCCCCCCCCGTACTATAGGCTGATAGAGGACATATTTGCAAGTATATTCCATACTTGAAACATTGAATAAATGCAGGTCCCCACTTAATGTGTGTGTGTGTATGCATTTGCCTGTGATAGTGTGTGTGTTTCTGCCCATAACTGGGGACTCGAATTAGAAAAATCACCTTAGAACCGGGGACTTGAGACTTAACTGGGGACTTGACCGAGTCCCCACTTAATTGAGACCTGTTTTGGGAAGGAAATAGCTTTGTGATACCTAAAAATCGGTTTCGGCAAAAGTCCCCAGTTGCAATGAAAAATCCACCACTTTTCATACTCAGACACTGCCATACACCAAAGGATGCTGAGTACCCAGTTCCAGGTGGAATTCCCGATAGGAAATGACCTTGGAACCGGGGACTTGAACTTTAACCGGGGACTTGAGTCCCCACTTGATTGAGACATCACACACTGCCACACACAGAAGGCTGCCGAGTACCCGGTTCCAGGTCGAATTCCCGATGCTATGCCAGACATACAAGTAACCAATATGGCCGCTCACATGAGTGATATTATGTTTTTAGAAGTCCAGACAATGCAATCAGTAGTGTTGCAGAGCTCCCAAACCCGTCCCAAGGCATGGTCCCCAGTTGCCAGCACATATCCTGAGTCCCCAGTTCCCGGCATAAACATGTATAGGTGCGTGTACCAGGTGTGTGATGGCAAAACGGTTTGCTAGTTCAAGCCCCGTCCTCGCCAAAATTCAAGCAGATAGCCCTCGGGACTAGCTTCAATTTGCACCCACTCCCGGGTCTCTGAGAGCCACGGTTCAGGAGATAAAATTTAACGCGTTCTAAGCGAATCAAGTTCGGGAAGAACTTTTGCCTCTTCCCGAAAATGTTCAAAATTAGATTTCTCAGCAACCGCTGGTCCGATTGACTTGATTTTCGAAGCGTTTGAAAGCTTGAGAGGAGCTCTTCTTTTCTATGCTGCCTCTGACATCAAGACACTCCATGCCCTAGTCATATCAACAGAGCCTGCCTTTGGGAATTTCATGGTCAAAGAGGCATTGGAATAATCATATGGAAATTTCAACTTTTTACCTACCACAGCTAAATTGCCTTCCCTCTGCCCAACCCCCCCCCCCCGTACTATAGGCTGATAGAGGACATATTTGCAAGTATATTCCATACTTGAAACATTGAATAAATGCAGGTCCCCACTTAATGTGTGTGTGTGTATGCATTTGCCTGTGATAGTGTGTGTGTTTCTGCCCATAACTGGGGACTCGAATTAGAAAAATCACCTTAGAACCGGGGACTTGAGACTTAACTGGGGACTTGACCGAGTCCCCACTTAATTGAGACCTGTTTTGGGAAGGAAATAGCTTTGTGATACCTAAAAATCGGTTTCGGCAAAAGTCCCCAGTTGCAATGAAAAATCCACCACTTTTCATACTCAGACACTGCCATACACCAAAGGATGCTGAGTACCCAGTTCCAGGTGGAATTCCCGATAGGAAATGACCTTGGAACCGGGGACTTGAACTTTAACCGGGGACTTGAGTCCCCACTTGATTGAGACATCACACACTGCCACACACAGAAGGCTGCCGAGTACCCGGTTCCAGGTCGAATTCCCGATGCTATGCCAGACATACAAGTAACCAATATGGCCGCTCACATGAGTGATATTATGTTTTTAGAAGTCCAGACAATGCAATCAGTAGTGTTGCAGAGCTCCCAAACCCGTCCCAAGGCATGGTCCCCAGTTGCCAGCACATATCCTGAGTCCCCAGTTCCCGGCATAAACATGTATAGGTGCGTGTACCAGGTGTGTGATGGCAAAACGGTTTGCTAGTTCAAGCCCCGTCCTCGCCAAAATTCAAGCAGATAGCCCTCGGGACTAGCTTCAATTTGCACCCACTCCCGGGTCTCTGAGAGCCACGGTTCAGGAGATAAAATTTAACGCGTTCTAAGCGAATCAAGTTCGGGAAGAACTTTTGCCTCTTCCCGAAAATGTTCAAAATTAGATTTCTCAGCAACCGCTGGTCCGATTGACTTGATTTTCGAAGCGTTTGAAAGCTTGAGAGGAGCTCTTCTTTTCTATGCTGCCTCTGACATCAAGACACTCCATGCCCTAGTCATATCAACAGAGCCTGCCTTTGGGAATTTCATGGTCAAAGAGGCATTGGAATAATCATATGGAAATTTCAACTTTTTACCTACCACAGCTAAATTGCCTTCCCTCTGCCCAACCCCCCCCCCGTACTATAGGCTGATAGAGGACATATTTGCAAGTATATTCCATACTTGAAACATTGAATAAATGCAGGTCCCCACTTAATGTGTGTGTGTGTATGCATTTGCCTGTGATAGTGCGTGTACCAGGTGTGTGATGGCAAAACGGTTTGCTAGTTCAAGCCCCGTCCTCGCCAAAATTCAAGCAGATAGCCCTCGGGACTAGCTTCAATTTGCACCCACTCCCGGGTCTCTGAGAGCCACGGTTCAGGAGATAAAATTTAACGCGTTCTAAGCGAATCAAGTTCGGGAAGAACTTTTGCCTCTTCCCGAAAATGTTCAAAATTAGATTTCTCAGCAACCGCTGGTCCGATTGACTTGATTTTCGAAGCGTTTGAAAGCTTGAGAGGAGCTCTTCTTTTCTATGCTGCCTCTGACATCAAGACACTCCATGCCCTAGTCATATCAACAGAGCCTGCCTTTGGGAATTTCATGGTCAAAGAGGCATTGGAATAATCATATGGAAATTTCAACTTTTTACCTACCACAGCTAAATTGCCTTCCCTCTGCCCAACCCCCCCCCCCCGTACTATAGGCTGATAGAGGACATATTTGCAAGTATATTCCATACTTGAAACATTGAATAAATGCAGGTCCCCACTTAATGTGTGTGTGTGTATGCATTTGCCTGTGATAGTGTGTGTGTTTCTGCCCATAACTGGGGACTCGAATTAGAAAAATCACCTTAGAACCGGGGACTTGAGACTTAACTGGGGACTTGACCGAGTCCCCACTTAATTGAGACCTGTTTTGGGAAGGAAATAGCTTTGTGATACCTAAAAATCGGTTTCGGCAAAAGTCCCCAGTTGCAATGAAAAATCCACCACTTTTCATACTCAGACACTGCCATACACCAAAGGATGCTGAGTACCCAGTTCCAGGTGGAATTCCCGATAGGAAATGACCTTGGAACCGGGGACTTGAACTTTAACCGGGGACTTGAGTCCCCACTTGATTGAGACATCACACACTGCCACACACAGAAGGCTGCCGAGTACCCGGTTCCAGGTCGAATTCCCGATGCTATGCCAGACATACAAGTAACCAATATGGCCGCTCACATGAGTGATATTATGTTTTTAGAAGTCCAGACAATGCAATCAGTAGTGTTGCAGAGCTCCCAAACCCGTCCCAAGGCATGGTCCCCAGTTGCCAGCACATATCCTGAGTCCCCAGTTCCCGGCATAAACATGTATAGGTGCGTGTACCAGGTGTGTGATGGCAAAACGGTTTGCTAGTTCAAGCCCCGTCCTCGCCAAAATTCAAGCAGATAGCCCTCGGGACTAGCTTCAATTTGCACCCACTCCCGGGTCTCTGAGAGCCACGGTTCAGGAGATAAAATTTAACGCGTTCTAAGCGAATCAAGTTCGGGAAGAACTTTTGCCTCTTCCCGAAAATGTTCAAAATTAGATTTCTCAGCAACCGCTGGTCCGATTGACTTGATTTTCGAAGCGTTTGAAAGCTTGAGAGGAGCTCTTCTTTTCTATGCTGCCTCTGACATCAAGACACTCCATGCCCTAGTCATATCAACAGAGCCTGCCTTTGGGAATTTCATGGTCAAAGAGGCATTGGAATAATCATATGGAAATTTCAACTTTTTACCTACCACAGCTAAATTGCCTTCCCTCTGCCCAACCCCCCCCCCCGTACTATAGGCTGATAGAGGACATATTTGCAAGTATATTCCATACTTGAAACATTGAATAAATGCAGGTCCCCACTTAATGTGTGTGTGTGTATGCATTTGCCTGTGATAGTGCGTGTACCAGGTGTGTGATGGCAAAACGGTTTGCTAGTTCAAGCCCCGTCCTCGCCAAAATTCAAGCAGATAGCCCTCGGGACTAGCTTCAATTTGCACCCACTCCCGGGTCTCTGAGAGCCACGGTTCAGGAGATAAAATTTAACGCGTTCTAAGCGAATCAAGTTCGGGAAGAACTTTTGCCTCTTCCCGAAAATGTTCAAAATTAGATTTCTCAGCAACCGCTGGTCCGATTGACTTGATTTTCGAAGCGTTTGAAAGCTTGAGAGGAGCTCTTCTTTTCTATGCTGCCTCTGACATCAAGACACTCCATGCCCTAGTCATATCAACAGAGCCTGCCTTTGGGAATTTCATGGTCAAAGAGGCATTGGAATAATCATATGGAAATTTCAACTTTTTACCTACCACAGCTAAATTGCCTTCCCTCTGCCCAACCCCCCCCCCCCCCCGTACTATAGGCTGATAGAGGACATATTTGCAAGTATATTCCATACTTGAAACATTGAATAAATGCAGGTCCCCACTTAATGTGTGTGTGTGTATGCATTTGCCTGTGATAGTGTGTGTGTTTCTGCCCATAACTGGGGACTCGAATTAGAAAAATCACCTTAGAACCGGGGACTTGAGACTTAACTGGGGACTTGACCGAGTCCCCACTTAATTGAGACCTGTTTTGGGAAGGAAATAGCTTTGTGATACCTAAAAATCGGTTTCGGCAAAAGTCCCCAGTTGCAATGAAAAATCCACCACTTTTCATACTCAGACACTGCCATACACCAAAGGATGCTGAGTACCCAGTTCCAGGTGGAATTCCCGATAGGAAATGACCTTGGAACCGGGGACTTGAACTTTAACCGGGGACTTGAGTCCCCACTTGATTGAGACATCACACACTGCCACACACAGAAGGCTGCCGAGTACCCGGTTCCAGGTCGAATTCCCGATGCTATGCCAGACATACAAGTAACCAATATGGCCGCTCACATGAGTGATATTATGTTTTTAGAAGTCCAGACAATGCAATCAGTAGTGTTGCAGAGCTCCCAAACCCGTCCCAAGGCATGGTCCCCAGTTGCCAGCACATATCCTGAGTCCCCAGTTCCCGGCATAAACATGTATAGGTGCGTGTACCAGGTGTGTGATGGCAAAACGGTTTGCTAGTTCAAGCCCCGTCCTCGCCAAAATTCAAGCAGATAGCCCTCGGGACTAGCTTCAATTTGCACCCACTCCCGGGTCTCTGAGAGCCACGGTTCAGGAGATAAAATTTAACGCGTTCTAAGCGAATCAAGTTCGGGAAGAACTTTTGCCTCTTCCCGAAAATGTTCAAAATTAGATTTCTCAGCAACCGCTGGTCCGATTGACTTGATTTTCGAAGCGTTTGAAAGCTTGAGAGGAGCTCTTCTTTTCTATGCTGCCTCTGACATCAAGACACTCCATGCCCTAGTCATATCAACAGAGCCTGCCTTTGGGAATTTCATGGTCAAAGAGGCATTGGAATAATCATATGGAAATTTCAACTTTTTACCTACCACAGCTAAATTGCCTTCCCTCTGCCCAACCCCCCCCCCCGTACTATAGGCTGATAGAGGACATATTTGCAAGTATATTCCATACTTGAAACATTGAATAAATGCAGGTCCCCACTTAATGTGTGTGTGTGTATGCATTTGCCTGTGATAGTGCGTGTACCAGGTGTGTGATGGCAAAAC
Source organism: Harmothoe impar (assembly GCA_947462335.1). NCBI lineage: Eukaryota > Metazoa > Annelida > Polychaeta > Phyllodocida > Polynoidae > Harmothoe > Harmothoe impar. Next base: position 67,879,129 of record OX381714.1, read on the forward strand.
GGTTTGCTAGTTCAAGCCCCGTCCTCGCCAAAATTCAAGCAGATAGCCCTCGGGACTAGCTTCAATTTGCACCCACTCCCGGGTCTCTGAGAGCCACGGTTCAGGAGATAAAATTTAACGCGTTCTAAGCGAATCAAGTTCGGGAAGAACTTTTGCCTCTTCCCGAAAATGTTCAAAATTAGATTTCTCAGCAACCGCTGGTCCGATTGACTTGATTTTCGAAGCGTTTGAAAGCTTGAGAGGAGCTCTTCTTTTCTATGCTGCCTCTGACATCAAGACACTCCATGCCCTAGTCATATCAACAGAGCCTGCCTTTGGGAATTTCATGGTCAAAGAGGCATTGGAATAATCATATGGAAATTTCAACTTTTTACCTACCACAGCTAAATTGCCTTCCCTCTGCCCAACCCCCCCCCCCCGTACTATAGGCTGATAGAGGACATATTTGCAAGTATATTCCATACTTGAAACATTGAATAAATGCAGGTCCCCACTTAATGTGGTGTGTGTGTGTATGCATTTGCCTGTGATAGTGTGTGTGTTTCTGCCCATAACTGGGGACTCGAATTAGAAAAATCACCTTAGAACCGGGGACTTGAGACTTAACTGGGGACTTGACCGAGTCCCCACTTAATTGAGACCTGTTTTGGGAAGGAAATAGCTTTGTGATACCTAAAAATCGGTTTCGGCAAAAGTCCCCAGTTGCAATGAAAAATCCACCACTTTTCATACTCAGACACTGCCATACACCAAAGGATGCTGAGTACCCAGTTCCAGGTGGAATTCCCGATAGGAAATGACCTTGGAACCGGGGACTTGAACTTTAACCGGGGACTTGAGTCCCCACTTGATTGAGACATCACACACTGCCACACACAGAAGGCTGCCGAGTACCCGGTTCCAGGTCGAATTCCCGATGCTATGCCAGACATACAAGTAACCAATATGGCCGCTCACATGAGTGATATTATGTTTTTAGAAGTCCAGACAATGCAATCAGTAGTGTTGCAGAGCTCCCAAACCCGTCCCAAGGCATGGTCCCCAGTTGCCAGCACATATCCTGAGTCCCCAGTTCCCGGCATAAACATGTATAGGTGCGTGTACCAGGTGTGTGATGGCAAAACGGTTTGCTAGTTCAAGCCCCGTCCTCGCCAAAATTCAAGCAGATAGCCCTCGGGACTAGCTTCAATTTGCACCCACTCCCGGGTCTCTGAGAGCCACGGTTCAGGAGATAAAATTTAACGCGTTCTAAGCGAATCAAGTTCGGGAAGAACTTTTGCCTCTTCCCGAAAATGTTCAAAATTAGATTTCTCAGCAACCGCTGGTCCGATTGACTTGATTTTCGAAGCGTTTGAAAGCTTGAGAGGAGCTCTTCTTTTCTATGCTGCCTCTGACATCAAGACACTCCATGCCCTAGTCATATCAACAGAGCCTGCCTTTGGGAATTTCATGGTCAAAGAGGCATTGGAATAATCATATGGAAATTTCAACTTTTTACCTACCACAGCTAAATTGCCTTCCCTCTGCCCAACCCCCCCCCCCGTACTATAGGCTGATAGAGGACATATTTGCAAGTATATTCCATACTTGAAACATTGAATAAATGCAGGTCCCCACTTAATGTGTGTGTGTGTATGCATTTGCCTGTGATAGTGCGTGTACCAGGTGTGTGATGGCAAAACGGTTTGCTAGTTCAAGCCCCGTCCTCGCCAAAATTCAAGCAGATAGCCCTCGGGACTAGCTTCAATTTGCACCCACTCCCGGGTCTCTGAGAGCCACGGTTCAGGAGATAAAATTTAACGCGTTCTAAGCGAATCAAGTTCGGGAAGAACTTTTGCCTCTTCCCGAAAATGTTCAAAATTAGATTTCTCAGCAACCGCTGGTCCGATTGACTTGATTTTCGAAGCGTTTGAAAGCTTGAGAGGAGCTCTTCTTTTCTATGCTGCCTCTGACATCAAGACACTCCATGCCCTAGTCATATCAACAGAGCCTGCCTTTGGGAATTTCATGGTCAAAGAGGCATTGGAATAATCATATGGAAATTTCAACTTTTTACCTACCACAGCTAAATTGCCTTCCCTCTGCCCAACCCCCCCCCCCCGTACTATAGGCTGATAGAGGACATATTTGCAAGTATATTCCATACTTGAAACATTGAATAAATGCAGGTCCCCACTTAATGTGTGTGTGTGTATGCATTTGCCTGTGATAGTGTGTCTGTGTGTGTGTATGTGTGTGTGGGTGTGTGTCTGTGTGTGTGTGTGTGTGGGTGTGTGTCTGTGTGTGTGTGCGTGTATGTGTGTGGGTGTGTGTGGGTGTGTGTGTGTGTTGGTGTGTGTGCGTGTGTGCGTGTGTGCGTGTATGTTTGTGTATGTGTGTGTGCGTGTGCGTGGTGGAACTTGTCTCAACTTGCTCCTCGGACGTGTGTGCACACGTCTTGCACTCCGGAACATGTTCAGACACGTTTGAACTTGTTCGAACCTGCTCGGACGTGACTGGACAGGACTCACACGCCGACCGTGTGTGAACATGTTTTCACCTTATGTAGAGCACCTTAAGGTCACCCTATTTTGAGCAGACGGTGAAGGGTTCTATATAACACATGCTGCAGTGGCAGTCCCGGCTCGTTTTGGAGGGGAATCCCCACCTCCTAATCAATTTAGAGAGCGTCTTCTCGTCTTACTGCTGGTGGGATTCGAAGCCCCAACCTTCTGATTAGATCGCTTAACCACTGGAATCCCATAGAGAACTTTTCGGGAAAAATCTGACAAAAGAGGGTGATTTCAAGGGGGAAAGAAAATAGATGGAGCTTCAGTTCCTTGACCAGAGGGTAGCCCTAGATCTCTAGTTAATATAAAGGTAAAAATTCATTGTTGGCCGCGCCGTATCATTTCATTCATTCGGAGGTGAATCACTTCTCCTGACCCAATCACGGGTATTGATTTTCTCCGGTGGCATAATCGCTCGGCCACCGGGACGCAGCCAACAGCTCACCTCTCAAAACTTAGTCAGATGCTTGCCGACTGAAGGGGAAACCCCGCAGGGAACCCCTACTCTTTAAATAGCAGCGGGGCGCCGCTGAGGCTGACTGTAAATACTACGACAATGGTGAGTATAGCGACACTATTTTTTAACAGGTTTTCATGCGGATTACTGACGATTTTGACTTCTGTCCGCACACTATATACATATAGCCACTTGGTGTACTTACTTATACAGCGTTTTATAGTGTATGGCAGCAAAGAATAGTGACTCTTGGCGAGTTACAACTTTCGGTGTGTGCTAGTTCTTACTTGGAGGTCCCAATGGGGCGTCACATGTCGATCTTAAGATAATGATCATGCCCTATGTCGCTACTGTCACTAAGGGAGGTGTTTTGGGACCCACAGACCCTCAGAAAATTTAGGAATTTGCATATCGAATTGTCACATTCAGAGGGGTGGAATTCTCCAACCTTAAATGCTACATCATAAGTTCGCTAATCTTGGGGTCGCCACCCATATAGCGCCGCATTGGAGCAAAAGCAGAAAATAGTTCTGTTGTTCTCCGCTTGGTGCTCGTATACAGGGGGGGTAAATGGGGGGTCCCCATGTCGCATGTCGATTTTAAGAAATGACCATGTCACATGACACTTAGGAAAAAGCCATGTCACTAGTGTCACTGAGGGAAAATGTAGGGGCACCGTAATTGATACAATTGGGCTCTTGGGACCATAGACCCCAGGAATTTTTTTAAAAATTTGATTACCCACAAGGACGGAATTTGAAGGAAGAGTTGGGTAGCATACTTTACAGCAATTGAGAATTTTTTATTCATGTCACTGAGCCCCATGTCACATGTCGATTTTAAGAATGGCCATGTCACATGTCACTTAAATGGCCTAATGACACAGATAGTACTAAACCTAAAGACCTACCCACCCCGTAGATAAAGGAGTGTCGTTTGTGAACGCTCCCTTAGTCTTTCTATTCTTTGTTTATTGTGTGGCCCCTAAAGAGGGGCCGACTAACTCCAACTTTGTCTGGAGTTAGATGCTGCGCAAGATCGGCGTAATTAATTACACCTGATGTTGGGCAGCATGGATCGAGCTCAAAGCCTCAAAGCTCAAAGCCCTGTTGGGCGAAGAGCCTTGTGTGGCGGACGAGGCCCAGTGGGAACGATCCGTTTGTAGTGTACCGATCCGTGTGAGGTTCTGACTATCTATATCTTTTATATCGCCTTAGATGTGGTCTAGTATTTTTCATCTCGCTATAGTTTAGTTGATATTTTTAAGAAACTGACTCATTCTATCAGAAATACACAACATTGACTTGTTTTTTATATTTAATATATTAGAAGCACACTTTGTTGCTTTATATAGCTCATTATGCGTTAAAATATTCGCGAGTATCGTGGAAATGTACAAAAATCCTATTGTGGCGCCACCTGACGAAAGAGCGGAGAACTATACTAGCGCGTTCGTTATTCGCATCTTTGACAGGGACTAAGAGCTGCTTAAAGGGTATGGCGAGCTAGACTAGAGCATGTAATCACTAGGCGGCAGAGTGGTCAAAAAGGCAACCTCGTAGTAGTAGGTCTACTTGGATCTTGAGTAGCCGCCCTTGTGGTTATAATTACCTAGACTAGTTGGCTCTGCCAGCCTGGTCAAGTGAAAATTGGTAAGGAGACTATGAACTAGGCTAAGCTTGGATTTTAAAATAGCCTATAAAAGTATAATAAAACTATAGCACCCTATTAGATTTGATGATTAGACACTGCCTACTAGGTATACACATTTGTACAATAGTATCATTGTGTATAAATGTTCTTTTGGTACATCATGCCGACTCTACACGAGCACCATTTGCAATGACAGATAGTGCTAAACCTAAGACCTACCCACCCTGTAGAAAAAAAATAGGGATGACGTTTGTGAACGGTCCCTTAGTCTTTTTATTCTTTGTTTTTTGTGTGGCCCCTAAAGAGGGACCGATCGGTGTTATTAATTACACCTCATGTTAGGCAGCATAGGATCAAACCTCAAAAGCGTCAAAGCTCAAAGTCCTAATGGACAGAGAGCCCTGTGTGGCTTTTGAGGACGAGTGGGAGTGATCCGTTGCAGAATACCGATCCGTGAGAGGTTCTGACTATATATATCTTTTATATCGCTTTAGATATGGTGTAGTATTTTCATCTCGCTATAGTTTAGTTGATATTTCAAAGAAACTGCCTCATTCTATCAGAAGTACACCACATTGACATGTTTTTTATGTTCAATATATTAGAAGTGTGCTTTGTTGCTTATTATAGTTCATTATGCGTTTAAAATGTTCGCGAGTATCGTGGAAATGTACAAAAATCCTATTGTGGCGCCATCTGACGAAAAGAGCGGAGAACTATACTAGAGCATGTAATCACCAGGCGGCAGCAGAGTGGTCAAAAGACGATCTCGTAGTAGTAGGTCTACTTGGATGTTGAGTAGCCACCCTTGTGGTTGTAATTACCTAGACTAGTTGACCCTGCCAGCCTGGTCAAGTGAAATTAGTAAGGAGACCGCACATTAACGCGCTCCACAGTCTTTAGACAGTTAAGACTATAGTACCGTAGATTCTACTGTGTACTCACACTAACTATTTACAGTGCTACATATTCATACCCGAGTTCTAAGTGTTTTTTTTTAGAAAAAAGCGATCTACTCACCCCATTTTTTTTAGACAAAATCCTATTAGCAGGCTACTTCGAGCGTCTGCCTCGTGACTGATAGTGTACAACAAGACAAAGTGGGCAGAGGTGAAGTACTGTTCCAATAAAAATTGAGGCATTTTATATAGCTGAGAGAGCGGCTAATCCGGATGATCTAAGCTTGTTTTCACCTAGAGCCCCACCCTCTTCCAGAGAGGAATCAAATTGCTTTTCACCTGGACCCTTCCACCCCTAATCCATCAGCATGAAAAGAGGGATAACAAGTGTAACGTGCGCTACATGTATATGGGATTATAGCTGGTGAAGAGATAAAGCCAGGTCAACTGTGTATACAAAGACTACAGGAGGTGATTAACGACAGGTGTGACGCGCCAGCCCGTGGATGGATTATCTTCTAAGCTGACGCTTATTCAACTAGCCAGCCGCCGTCCGCTCCACTCACCGCGGCAAGAGGAGGTGCTTTTGTTTTACACTTAAGTCGCTTACCACATGTACTCATCTCTACCTCACAGACAGACACACTCTCGCTTGCTTCACGCCCCCTGTAGCTTTTTTTGTATACACACTCTAATCTCATAACCCCCTGATCCGTTATACAGGTAACGGGTATTCTCTTTTAAATAGCTACCAGTCAGCCTGCGGCAGCTGAAAACGACGGTAAGTAGCTTAGCTCTAGAAGCAAGAAGACGTATATAAGGAGGCTGACACGTGTATAGGCGCCTTATAAGTCGGCAGGGGGTAAATACTAGTGAAAAAGGAAGGCAGGTGTGCAGGTAGCTTTTCTAACAGACACGTGTGTGCACTAAGCTGCTTAAGTCTAAACCCACCTGCAGTAGTCAGGTAGCATGTGAAAACTTACTTAACAGATCTCTTCATTGAGTAGAGGCTCTGTACCGAGAGAGTCTTTTCAGCCGTTCAAGAGGATTATCTAGGACAGGGTACATAAGGAGTGAAACGACGCTCTCACCCATCACACTTTCTCGACCCGCCCTTCATCATCGTAGCATCGTCCACTCTACGCTCGCTCAGCATGTTATGATGGTTAGTTCTGCTATTTGCTTTACTTATCAAAGTGTTGACGCTACAGAGCATCGAAACTCTCTCCAAATGAGTCCAAGAAAGAAAAAGCAACTCCCACTTGAAGCAGGAAGAGAAACAGTGCCCTATGATGCATGTGAGGTAAAGAAACATTGGAAGGACGTCACCAAGGAGCAATGGATAGAAGCATGCTTCAACTTCATCGGAACGGAAGTAGTTTCATTTGGACAGAGGGAGAAGATTTTGTTGGAGCTATTTTTCTTAGCTCCGTATACTTGGCCTGACTCTGGTGAAATTCCTTTAGGTATTTGTTCAGTCTTCGCCATACAAGTTATCAGGTCCTTGAAGGAGCTTCAATATATGCAAGGCACTCAGGAGGAGATTGTTCAGAAAATGACGGAATTCGAAACAGGAGAAGACACAATATGGTGCGAGGAGACGACATATACGGACAATGATCTGGAGTGCATCATTTGTAGCCCGTTGGAACATTATGTTAAAGACTTTGAGGACATGCTAGACAGCACTGAGATGAACCCAAAAGAGAGATCCCTTATGGCACAGAAAGAGGCCAACGCTGTGTTGGAAAAGCTCAAGTTTGGTCAAGGATTCACTCTTCAAAGCAGCTGTGTGAGTGTGATAAAAGGTCTTGTGTTGAAACATCCTGACATGAAGTTTTCGAGTGCTGTCGACACACTTCCTTTGCCTGAACTGATGATGAACATGATCAATCCCATCGTACCAACACGTTTCGACTCTGCCAATTGTCCCATGTATAAAATGGTTTCAAGTTTTGCCCTTGGCCGATGGCTAAACGATCCACTGAAGTCAGAAAACCTCCTTGATTTAATCAACTGACTAAATGTATTTTCTCATACAAGTATTAGTAGCATTAGTAATAGCGGCTACTCAGTCTCGTGCAGCACAAGCAGCAGCATCTGTCAGCAGCATCCGTGACATCGTCAGCAGCAGCAGCAGCTGCACAAGCAGCACAAGTAGCTGCAGCAGCTGCACAAGCAGCACAAGCAGCAGCTGCTGCAGCAGCTGCACAAGCAGCACAAGCAGCAGCATCTGTCAGCGGAATCCGTGACATCGTCAGCAGCAGCAACAGCAGCTGCACGAGCAGCACAAGCAGCAGCATCTGTCAACAGCATCCGTGACATCGTCAGCAAATGCAGCAGCTGCACGAGCAGCACAAGCAGCAGCAGCTGTCAGCAGCTGCAGCAGCTGCACGAGCAGCACAAGCAGCAGCACCAACAGCAGCAGCAACAGCAAATCAGCAGCAGCAGCAGCAGCGGCGGTGTGGACCACTAAATTCGAGATGGCGACATGGCTGTTTCTTAGAATCAACATTCGACATGAGGCCTAGTGACATTTGACATGAAGCTTGAAAAACATAGTGACAGGTTACATGAGCAATTCTTAAAATCGACATGAGATATGAGCATAATCAAGCGACATCGACATGTGCCATGGCTATTTTTTTTTAAGACAAACACCATAGACTCCTCATCCAGACCTCCACTAGTAGTGCTCTATAAGCGCAAGCTTTGCCTTAAGAGAGCTGTGGCTGTGAACCCTCTCCTCCCCCCGTACACACAGATAAATATCAGAGTCAGCCAATGTCGCCAATACTACTCTCATACAAGAGTCAGGCACTGCTGGACTATAATAGATGGGTCAAGGCCCATTCTACTGAGGGGTCAGGCTAGGCCAGACATTCAATAACAGGCTGCGCTTATGCAAACTTGCTTGAAAGTCTTGCCAGCAAGAGTCCAGCATTGTCAGACTGTGGCATAAGGATCCAGCATGGCCAGACTTTCAAGCAAGTTTGCCAAAGTCCAGCCTGTTATTGAATGTCCGGCCTAGCCTGACCCTCAGTAGAATGGCCCTTGACCCATCTATTATAGTCCAGCAGTGCCTGACCCTTGTCTGAGAGCGGTTTAGGCGACATTGGGTGACTCTGATATTTGCCTCTGTGTAAGATGAGAAAAGGGGGGCTGTCGCTGACCAAAAGGCTCTAAAACAGGGGGCTGTTGAAGGACTATATGGTAAAAGGCTGCTGTTACAGTCAAGATAGTCATATTTCAAGCCCAGAAAACTGTAATTAGCTTTCCAAGTTGTTTATTTAACAATATCCTGGCCTAGCAAGAAGCTGTCAGATGACATCTAAGAAAAATGCGGGCTGTTAATTGATCAAGAGAATTACATTGTTACAGAGTCCTATTCCTCTTTTGAGGTGGGACCAAATTTGAAAAAAAGAATAAACTCAAAAAAAAAGCCTTAAGATTGAAAGAGTTGTAGATGACAAATTTAATGAGGAAGTCGTATTCACTAGTTTACAAAATAGCCAGTGTAAGTACGCCTATGTATAGGAGAGAGAACTTGCTTATTCTTATAGGGTTGTAAGATAGTCACATCATGATGCACATCATCATAAACGCATCATGATACATTTCAATCTTTTGGTCCTGTAGCAAGAGTCCTAACACTCAGTATACTCATCATGTAGTCCCCATCAACCTAGAGCAAGAGTTCTCTCTCTTCTAGACGTTATTGCCCTAAGTAAGTCGCGTTTTTTTTCCTTGTGCAAACTCAGTTTGCCCAAAAACAAAACAAAAAAAATGTTGATATTGTAAGAAGACGAACCAGTAGACTCGCCTCTCTGCCCTCTAAAGGAGAGTCTTACTCTTAAAAACCCCACCCCCCCTCCCCCCCTCCCCCCCTATGCATCTTAAAGAGTGCCCCCCAGAGTGCTCCCCCCCCCCTAAAAAAAAAAAACCACATTTTTAAAATATCTTTTAGCAAGCTTTCAGCTTGCTTTTTCTTTTTAAAATCTATTTATCTATAAAAATCTCAAGTGACTTATTTGAAATTCGCGCAAACATAGTAGTCACGTGACCCCCTTAAGTAGGTCACTTCCAGTCACGTGACCTATTTGAATTTACCGCCAAAATGGTGGTCACGTGACCCTCTTAAGTAGGTCACTTCCGGTCACGTGACCTATTTGAATTTCCCGCCCAAAGGTCACGTGACCAGAAGTAGGTCACTTCCGGTCACGTGACCTATTTGAATTTCCCGCCAAAAGGGAGGCCTCTCATTGGCTGCTTTTGAATTTCCCGCCAAAAGGGAGGCCTCTGATTAGCTGCATATCGATTGAGTAATAAACAGTACTTAAGCATAGTCCCGTTCCGATACATTATATACTACTTATGTGCCCAACACTGCCTTCTGTAAGATGAAGTCTAAGAGATCTGCTAGAGGGCTGTATGCGGCTAATATAGGAGGAAGATAACGTGAGATAAGCTGCATGACCCTGTGTGATAGGTTGATACCCTAAAGCTGATTGGCAACCATAGATTACTCCATCTTGATGCACCATTGATAATAAAAGTGACTCGATACCCTTCCCATACACTAGGGTGAATCTAATCAGGCTGACACCAACCATCTATTTTTGATGACCCTTGGAAATAGCCTGATATCCTGTGGCTGATTGGTAGCAATAGATAACATCCCCTCTTGCCGCACAATAGATAAGATAGATGGCCAGATATACAAGACCTTAATCCTGCCCTGCCGGAATACTTTGGTGTAAATATATAATAAGAATTCTTTTTTCTCTATACTGTGATACAAGATCCGTAGAGACTAGGAGTTAAAAGTGAGTATAAAAACATATATATAGTCGCTATCAAGATCCTAACAATTTCTCATTTGACCTTGAGTAGGTCGTGAGGATTCTATTAAAAGCTAGTATTGCAGCCAATTCGTATCTCCATCGTTGTAGTAAAGACCCCTCCCTCATTCTGTGTCACCGCCGGGCTGATTTATTGATGAGGGTGAAGAATGGGAATTTCTCCAATTTTGCAGAGAACTTGAGAAGCCTTCTCGAATGGAAAAGAGCTGCCGACTTGATTCAAAATTCATCTTTGAATTATTGATCCCAGAAACGGAATTAGCCGTTGGGTGTGAATTTCTCACTTCCTGCTAAAACCATAGAGGACACTCAAGCATACTACCTGTGAAGTAATCAAGCTGAGTTAAAACAATTACCGTATTCAACGTAATAAGCACCCTGGCCGCTTTTAGAATTATTTTTATGGCGTTTTAAGTACTTGAGTTCAATCGTCTGTAAAATCGGGGAAATTTGAGCCTTTGTTCTATTCTCAAAGTGCCCCAAATGGGAAGGGGCGTTTATTGGGGGGAGGGCGCTTATTACATCTAATACGATAAACATATCAGGCGATTGACTTTTTGTTTCCCAATATTGCTTCATTTAAAATAGCCATTTGCTTGCAGAATCTTACGTATATTTTTACAAAACCTTCTCCAACCTTTTGTTTTCCGTTTGTACAGGAAGGCCAAATGCCAATGTGGTGCTGCTATACTGGGTATGACTGCTGCATAATTATTCCTCAAGTGTGCATAGTTCAGCAGAGGTAAGGTGAATAGGAGGTGACATCAAGCCCTTATATTGTACAGACAGCAGGTGGTCTGTGGGTGCCCCGGGAGGGCGGCTGCCTCCAGGAGAAGACGGCCCCACACCTCCTGGTGCAGAACCCCCTCCAGGGCATCATAAATTGTGACACCCATCCACTTCTCACCATTTCTGTACTGCAGGGAGTATCTCCTCTAGCCAAGGGCCCAACCACTGCTCCAGGTCTAGCTAGAAAACTTACACTGCCACATAGCACTTCTCCATTTTCATTCTACATAACATTCAAGGCCTCCCTTGTAAAATATTACATTATTATTCAGGCTTCCTTTGCTGCAGAGTATCCCCTTCTTGTAACTCAGCCTCTTGTCACATGGCCAACAAAAGGCTGAAGTTGCAAATAGATGTGGCAGTGGTCATGCCGGATACAGAATTTTTATGACAGAGTTTATTTTTGTCCTGTGCCCTGAGTGTCCTGTGGAGAATGGGTTTGGGTCCACAGCTGGCACAGGGCAATTGGGCACCTTGTGCAGCATGTCACTCAGTAAGGAACGAGCAAAAGGACAGGTATTCTTTCTTCTTTCAATTGTAAAACTAGTACTTGATGAATGGAATTGGTCAGCTGGATAATAAGATTGGTTACATAAATTGTTGACCTTTGCAGACCTATGTTTAGATGGGAGACAAGGGAGACTGAGAATATGGATAAAGCATGGCCTACATCGACAGATTATACACTGATATGCTATGAGGTGTATTAAGCAATAGTATAGTTGTGAAAGTTTTGATTTTCATTAGCACAGGAAAAGGTTTTCTGTAGTGCAGCATGTAAGGCCAATTTAAAAAAAAGATTTGTTTCAGGTCACCCGACCGACCCTATCAAATGAGGGCCGACCCTACGTTTTTTGATGCAACTGAGAAGAAATTTTTTTACCCTTATTTACCCTTTTTTTGGTAAATCTTTCGGTCTTCTGAGCAGCTGGCCAGTACTTTCATGTTGAAATAAAAAGTTAAAAAAAATGAATATGACCTACCGACCCTACATTTTCTGCCCATGTTACCTGAAACAAACCTTTCTTTTGGCCTAAGTGGTTAGAAAGACTAGTTGGGTGCTTAGGGCTGATATTGGAAGCAGATAACCTGAGATAGGATGTATGACCCTGTTTCATGGACTGATATCCTTACTGATTGGCAACCATAGATAGCTCTCCCTGGCTGCACCATAAATAGCATAGATGACTGGCTCTAGATGATAAAAATCTCCCCCTCTCTCAACCGTTGTGTTAATCTAATCATTCTGATACCACTAAAGTACTGTATATCAATATAGAACACTTACCGAGACTTAGAGTTTATATAAACCAACATGACCGTAACAATCTTTTTTAACTTCTTAAAGAGTTTAGCGTTTGGCTATTGGAAGGGTATATGAAAATTTGGCACAGTGCAACAAATATATTTCTCCCTAATCATCAAATTTATATTTGTTTAGTAAAACAATGATGTTTTTGTTTGATCAGACAAACTTGAAAGAATAATCTAAATCAGGATTTGGGTTCAGAAGCCTGGCTCTTTTTACTGGCCCTAATTCTGCATAATAGGGATCTTGAAATAAGCATGATTAGATATATGCATGATAGCTAAGCGTAAAGGAATCTCTCTTGGTACTATGCAACAGAAACACAATGTCTCCCTGCACTAATTGAATACAAAACATACAAGTATCATGGGTTTTGCAACCTTAACAAGGACATCCAATTAGATTTAATTGGTTTAGAAAGATGGTGGTTCATACAGAATAACAGAGGGTTGCTAAAAATCTATATTTAATGGGCCCAATAATGCCTCCATTATTTGTTTATACATATACGACAGCTGAAGACTATGCACACATCTAGATGATTTACATAAGCCTAGGGATCTAGGCCATACACCAGCTGCTGGGCTGTGATTGGTCAATGGGTCATGTGACTGCCAGAACTGGGGGCTGGGGAGTCGGTGCCTCATTCACTCAGCTCCACAAACCAGCAACAGCACATGCACCACTTTCGTCTCAACATGAACCTGATATATAATTTATTATATTAGTGCAATGTTTGCAAATGCAGGGACCAAAATACAAGCTGAGCATCAAAGTTTTCTTTCTATATTTTGTTATTCCTTGAAATCAGAAAATGGAACAATCTTAAAGTGCAGGTTATCATGTAGTCTTATCAACTGCAGTGTACCCTTTCAGGAGCAGAATAAAATAGTTATAGTTATAACATAATTCATACCTTCCACCCTACAGATGCCAGTGTTTTGTTATTTTCAGCAAAAGAGGCTTTTGCCCCTGATGAGCCACCTTGATTAAGCATGGTTTGCTTTGAGGTCTTATGCCACTGCAGACTAAATTATGACACTGTTAATTAGGGTCAGATGGTTGCCCCTGTGGATTAAGTCTGACTAATTAGCCTCTGAAAAGGCAATCAATAAATCCCTTTCTGCCTTTTCCACACATTACCTAGAGCCACCTCTCCGGAGAGTTTACTTTTGTAAGGAACTGTTTCCATCTGAGAATCAATTCACCCTACTCATTTATGTACATACTCAGTTCTAGTCATTTAATTATGGTGGAAGGTTTAATTTCCCTGTTTGTTCGAGCTTGTTCTATAGTTAATGCTGCCTTGAGTATAAAGGAGTCAAATGAATTCATTGCTGAAACTATGCACGACTTAATATACTCTCTCCAAAAAACATTGGTGCCAATCACATATCTCATATCATTTGTCAGAAATGCTGCACATGACTCACAGACTTAGTGCCCTGGCTTGGCTCAACAGACCTCTGACATAACACAAGTCTGGCTATCAGTCAACCATCCCCTTCCTCCCATTCCTTGCTCTGCAGACATTTCCAATCACCGCCAGATTTGTGTGACATCCCCTGATGTAGTAGTAGGATATAGTGCTGTGATAGGTTGTTATGAGTCTGTGCTCCCTCAGTTATAACATTGCCTGTTCATTCCCCAGCAGGCTGTAAGTCATGTTGACTTCCTTAGCCATTCTGAGAGTCACTCATTGCTATTCCTTTTACTTCATACACAGTTGCTGTAGACTTTTGATGGTTTGCAATTCTTTCAATTTTGTCTTAACAGCAAACTACATTTATCTAGGAAATATATATTTACTTTAGAAATTAATAGTAGTTTCACACACTGCTACAGTTATCTAGTGGTTGCACACACTCCTTCCATACCATGTCATTTCTTAACCTAAATAGACAATATTGGGGCCATACCATTCTTACATGATTAATCTATGCCTAAGGTAAATACTAATCAGGCTTGGTGTTCTTAATTAGGAGGTGATTACCAGGAGGTGGATAGAGCTCCTTAATAAAAAAGGAATGCCTTTTCCAGTTGGCCCTCCATCATGTAGGTATCATCAGCTCTAGAGCTGCACATTCATTGATGGAGGTATTTAGGCTCCATATTACTATTACTGACTAATCAAAGTGAATAACTTGAATATGGACAGTACAAGTATACTTAACCCCTTCAGCACTGAGTTTCTTGTAACTCAATGCAATTTTGTGCAATATATTGGCTTACCGCGTGGAAGGGGTTAAATTACATTGTAAACATCTCAATGACCTCTAAATATACTATTCACACATAGCTGTCTATATTAGAGCAGCGTTCATAATTTAAGCTAATGGCTGTTTATTTTACCCCTTGGCACCTTCTCTACCAGAATGCCGGCCCAACACTGACCCTAATCTGATATTGCAGAGTCTGTGAATAATTCAGTGCTTCTACAGTCCCTCAATGTGTCATGATTGGTCCCTCCCTCAGTGACCTGTGTTCCTGAATCACCTTCCTAGTGTGTGGGGACACACACCTGATCAGCAGGATGCACTTACCATGTTGACAATATACCTTGTAGGAGATTTTATTTGAGGAGTTTAGGACTTAGGAGTTTAAGATTGCCTTTATTTGAGGATACTAGCTATCAATGTTGTATGCTACACCTATACTTAATATTCTCATGGTTACAACATTCTATACACAAAACAGCATGTGTTACCTAACGAGCCTACAATATTGGATACTACCCTTCCTCATTACTCAATCATCTGATACTGATAGCAATGATGCATATTGTATAGCAATATGATGTGTCTCATGATCCAAATGAACTGTCAGCAATGAATACAAATATAGCCTGACGTAGAAATGCAGTCAGACATGAAACCTGCACAGTACCACCATTGCAATGGGACAGGATATCATGCAGTGTTGATTGACATGGATTTACACAGACAAGATCTATATCAGACATCTGCGGCTCCTCATGATAAGAATATATTCTGTACACACTATGGCTAATTGAAAATAGCATATATTTTAGTTGATGCATCAAAGCAATGCTTAGTGGGAGGCAATGACTAAAGCACAATACTGTCCTGATAGGAAGCCTCCCTTATACAGGACATTGAACAGGTCTCTCTAGTGAGTCCTAAACCTGGTATGCAGCCCCATGGATGATGATACTAGTGCTTATATGGCAGGGAACATAAAACCTGATGACTTGGTGACGAGGCCTGATGGTGTTTACTGATGGTGCTGTGGGTATTGGAAAAACAGCCTGGTCCAAAATGTCAATACTGCTAATGCATGAGAGTGGATCCTGCAATTAAATGTTTGCTTTCGTTGGAAATGCCCAACGTGAAGGCCCTTCTAAGGTAGTAAATATTAAACTATTTGGGTACAGCAGAATGCCTGGTATCATATTAGATAGAAGCCACAAACTCCAGTGTTTGGCTATGCAATAATCACATATCTCATATCCAATAACCCTGTACTTTTTCTAGAGGAGAGGGAGCATCATAAAGGACAACAACAATTTTCAAAATCATCATTATTCAATGAGCCTTGCAAATATAAAGCAAAGTTGTATCATGAATAACTCATGGTTGATAAACCATGTTACAGAGAGGTGGTGCTTCTTGATATCTGTCGATATGACTTTGCTAATGCATATATATAAATATTTTAACATATATTAATCTAATTTAAGATATTGCCATATTGGTTAACAGTAGTATAGTATGTATCGGAACGGGACTATGGTTAACTACTGTTTATTACTCAATCGACCTGCAGCCAATCAGAGGCCTCCATTTGGTCACGTGACCGGAAGTGACCTACTTAGGGGATTAGTGGTGACGTCACGTGACCTAGTTAGCCAATCAGAGGCCGCCCTTTGGTCACGTGACCGGAAGTGACGTCATATGACCTACTTATGGACCGGAAGTGACGTCATATGACCTACTTAGGGGACCGGAAGTGACGTCATATGACCTAATTTAGGATCACGTGACCGGAAGTGACCTGATGAGTCACGTGACTCGAAGTGACGTCACATGACCTAATGGCCAACCGGAAGTGAGTGACCTCATTGAGGATCACGTGACCGGAAGTGCCCTGATCGATCACGTGACCGGAAGAAGAAGAAGAAGAAGAAGAAGAAGAAGAAGAAGAAGAAGAAGAAGAAGAAGAAGAAGAAGAAGAAGAAGTGACGTCATGCGACTTAATGAAGAGATGAGCGTCTTTAAGGGGTCACGCGCTTTTTTTGGAGGAGGAGGAGGAGGAGGAGGAGGAGGAGGATAAGGAGAGGAGGAGGAGGAGGAGATGGAGAGGAGGAGGAGAAGGAGGAGGAGGCGAGTCTCTTATTTTTTTCGGTAAACTAATAAAAAACACTACGATATAAGTTTTTTTTTCATTTTTATTGTTTTACGAGCGACTGGAAGTGACTTATTGAACTAGGTAGAAGCGTTCTTTAGAGTGTATTCCTGCATCACATTCCATGTGTGTGGGGACACACACCTGATCAGCAGGGTGCACAGTTACCATGTAGACAATATACCTTGTAGGAGATTTTATTTCAGGAGTTTAGCATTTCATACAAGAGTGCTTAAAGGCACAGATCTTGGTATCCCTCCAGCGACAGTTCAAGTGCAGCCAGAACAGGTACTTAGCCCTATGTATAGGGGTGCTGGGGCTTTAATGGTACTTAAACATGTGTCATATCTAAGACAATGCCTCATTCTTAGGTTGATGTACCATGTTTTGAGTTTATAAAGTGTTTATTCATAAGATGATTTTCATAAACACAGTACAATTCAAATGAGACGATGTGTGAAGTGATGTTGATGTCACACAATCCAAGGATGTTATAATGGCATCTCACATTAGCCGGTGTTATTACTATACAATTGATATATCGGGTAACAGAGTCTCATCGTTTGTAGATATGACTGCCATGTTACAAAATATATTTCTTGACTCTTAGCGGTACATTCTAAGACGCTTGTGTAGCTAGACACATGCTCACTTATCATGTTATATAACAGCGGAGCTGACAGTATGTTGTCACTTATTATCAGCGGCCAGTAGTACATTCTAAGGCATTTCAACAGTTAAATCAGTAGTTCAGTAATACAATGCAACACAGTTAATACAGTGAGTATAGTAAATATAGTATTGCGGCACTTTCAGCCACCTTCGGCAATAATTTTCAGCCAAATATCTTGGTAATATAAAGTACACAATTTGCTCATTCATGAGTAATAAACTTAGTGCATTATGGCACCACAATTTACAAACTAACGCGGTTGTTTATTCTTGGAAAGTTTTATCACATGACTCAGGGCCTTGCCTCTGAAAATATCTTTAGAGGTGGCAAGCCTACACGATGCATTCAATTTATTCCATAGATCAATGCCCCTGTACAGTGGACTATTCCTATACCCAAGTCGAATGGAGCTGGGGTATCTGAGTAGACCAGTGTTGGTTGAGCGAGTAATCCTCCCACACGCTGGGGGTTTCTCGAAATATAGACCTAGGGATTCTGGGTCATGACTGCCTCCATATAGATACTTATATAATAGAAGCAACAGCTGAAGGTCATAGCGGACATGTAGTTGATCAATGTTTGCTAGTATATGTAACTCAGTGACATGAAAACGCAGTTGTACATTTAGACTTGTTCGCAAGCAACGGTTTTGGACCAGCTGGAGACGCTTGTGCTGCGTTTTAACAATACCGTTATACAAATAACCACAGTAGTCAAGCACAGGCAAGATGGTCTGCTTATTTTTTTTAAGGTTTGAAGGGTTTTTATTGCCAAATCACAAAAATTACAATTCGTGGTATATGTTATGACAATAAATGGTGAATCCTTTTCAATCTGTGGTTCGTATTTGTACAACACATAGGTATGATATAATAATGATACAGCTAAACATGGATGAGTCGGTGAAAATTATAACAAGTATATGTACAGAATCAATGAATAAATAACTTAATACTAAACATTATATACACACACAGCGAGAACTCTTCACACTATCGATGTACAATTTGTACAGATTCATAAATCAGGGGCGCAGAAAGTAGTGTACCCAACACTAATGAGGAACATGGTCAGACTGTATCATGCTATATGCTATATAGCATGTATTATGCAATGCCTCATATCTATCAGTTAGTGACACAAGACTTGTCAATATAAAGCACAGACCACAGCTCAAAGTAGAGAGAGCGGGTCATATCAAATGGCAGAACTTTCGAGATTAGAGAATAGTGTAAGTGACCTATCTACCCCGGATTCTGTCACTATAACAGCTTCCTGGGTAAGACGTTCATGGGCCAGATGCCCTAAACTCATAGGTAAATATGAAACAAACCATCAGTACAGTAAGCATTAAAGAAACTATCATTAAGCTGTTATCAGACACAGTTTGGTATGGATTCTGTCATTATAACAGATTCCTAAGCAAGTACTGGCCATTCTTCCATAGAGAGTACAATGGGCTCTTCCCCTCCATCGCTCAAATTGAGACTATCTGAGAGGTCTTCAATCTCATCACTTGGGTTTTTATTTACTACCTCAAGGTTAGCTAGAGTTTTTATCCTTTTTTTAAACGTAATTTTATCCTTACTTGACTGGTACCAGTCTCCCAGCTTATCCCAAAGTTCAGCCCCTCTATATAGGGGGGATTTCAGGAAACCAGCATTCCGGGCCCTCGGAACTTTAAACCTAATTTGGTTTTCCGACCTTAAACCTTCTCTACGTGGTCTTTGGTCCAATAGATCTGGTTTGTGAGACAGCTTATACATATAGGTTAAAAGCAACTCTTGTCTCCTCCTCTTCAGGGACGGTACTTTAGACAATGTATACATCTCAGCCTCAGACAGATTTCTACCCCAATAGCAAATTTTTAGTCCCCTTTTTTGCATTCTATCCAATTTCTTCAGGAGTCCTCCGTTTGCCCCTTCATGACAGAAACTTGCATAGTCAAATTGACTCATTATTGTTGCTATATAAACCTTTATGGCTGCTTTTTCAGTCTGTACTCCTCTGAACTTTCCAAAACGAAAAAGCTTATGGTTAACCTTGCTAGTCAATTCCCTTATGGCAGGCTCTAGGCTTAGGCAGCTGTCTACCTTCAAACCCAAGTATCTGTAGCAATCTACGGTTTCTAGCTTTATGTTATCGAGGTGAAAAGAGATCCCTTTACACTTAGGCAGCTTTTGAACAGAACCATACCATGTAATTTTGCTTTTCTCTACATTAACAGTTAATCTTTTAGATCTAAACCAATCAGCTAGGGTAACTAGGGTCTCATTCATCCTAGTCACGATGAGGTCTAACCTGTTTGCTGAGTGGAAGACAACCAAATCATCAGCATACATGTAATGACTGGTGCTACCTAATTTAGAACTAACATCGTTCACATATATAATAAACAGTAGTGGTCCTAAAACGGACCCCTGAGGGACGCCAAAATCCACCTGATTTACATCAGAGACATAGTTACCAATTTTCGTGTATTGTTTTCTCTCACTTAAATACGACATTAACCAGTTTAACACTTTATCATTTAACCCTAAACTGCCTAGAATTTCAATTAGATAACCATGGTGGACACAATCAAAGGCCTTTTTGAGGTCAAGATAACATGCAGCTGTGAGATGACCCCTGTCTCTATTTTCATATAAATTATTTAGGTAGTGAAATATGGCATCCCCAGTCCCCATACCAGGTCTGTACCCAAACTGCTTATTTGACAAAAAGTTGAGATCTTCCAATACTCCCATTAAATGTATATGCATGATCTTCTCCGCTATCTTAGAAGGCACTGGTAACAGTGAAATCGGCCGCCAATTGGTGATTTGCTTTAAATTGCCCGTTTTTGGAATGGGACTGACCCTAGCTTCTTTCCAATCCGATGGAAAAATTCCCTCATCAAAACTAAGCTGATACAGCCAGGTCATTTGGTCTAACAAGTGTCTTAAGGCACATTTCAAAATGTCACAGCGTATCCCATCAATTCCTGATGTCTTATTTGTATTTATCTCTCCAAAAAGAATATCCACCAACTCTCTATTAACCACTATGTTGTCAAACTTACAATCAGCAGGCTCTTCAAAAGTTGTCCTTTCAGGGTAGCCATTAACAGTCATATCTTCAGATAATTACCTACCAATACCAGAAAAAAATTGATTTAAATACTGTACAGAATCATGATTTGACTTAATGAAGTTGTCATCACCAATCAACTCAGGCGGCTCCACCGTGACATCTGGTTTGATTACACTATTGATGATCCTCCAGAATTTTTTAGGGTCGTCCTTATTATCTTCTAGACAGGTTTTGATGTAGTCAGACTTGGCATATGTGATAGCCTTGTTTATCCTGCACCGGAGTTTTTTAGCCTGGACTAGATACCGATCCTTGCGCGTCCTTAGATACCTCTCAACTGCATCCTCTCGTTCTCTAATTAGACTTAGGATTTCGCCAGTCATCCACCGGTTCCTCTTATCCACTACATCTATCCATTCCCATGGACTATTGACATCCAAGTATACAGTGATTAAATTCAATATAAAAATCCACATTACATCTGGATCTTTTATATTATAATATTCCTCCCAGTCTGCCTCACTAAGCCAATCCTTGAATAGCTCATAGTCAAAGTTGCTATAATCGCGCACACGCACAGATTTCTTTAAATATTCAATTTTCAGTTTAGTTTTGACACAAAAAACTGGGAGATGGTCACTCACCAAAAAATTTAATACACCAGAAGAAACATCATCATTATAAGAAGTTAGTATGTTGTCCAAACATGATATTGTGTTTTTGAACGGTCTAGTGCACTGATGTATTAGTTTGTGATAACCTTGAAATTTGCAAAGATCATTTAGAGCAATGCTAGAAACTGTTCCTTCCCTTAGAGTATTAATATTTATATCTCCTAAAAACCATTGCTCCAAGTTTAGGTTCAGTGCTAGTTTCATCAATTTCAATAAATCTATTTTACCTCCTGGTGGTCTGTATAAGGTTACTACTTGCAATTTCTGTTCATTTTTCAGTTTAAGATCAATAACAAAACATTCCAAATCCTTAATATTTAAACACAGTTCTTGTCTAATTTCAACATCACAATCAAGGTCATCACGTACATATACAACAATACCACCCCCTTTCTTACTAACTCTATCTTGTCTAAAAAGTTTCATCCCATCCCAATTTATCATATCATCATCATACTCAGGATGTAGCCAAGTCTCACTCATGGTCACAATGTCAGTGCCATCTAACTGATCAAAAATATCCTGGCGTTTTTTATACATGCTCCTCGTGTTAAGATGCACCATCTTCAGCCCACTGGTTCTAAGAAAGTCATAGACTCTGGTTGTGGTCATCCACAGGCGTTGAGTTCCAACACAAAAACAATATACAAACAATAATAAAGATAAAAAACAAACAATAATATGTACACAAAAAATATGTAGGCTCTAGATTACCAATCTAGAGCCTAGAAAAGACCCCCACAGATCTCACAACTTAATGTTCTGTGGGTGGTCTTCAAGGGAGGTATCCTATGTAAGTTTGGACAGAGGTGACTGGTAATTAGGGGCTTTACTCCAGGACTAGTCATTTCAAGAATTAGCAAATAATTCTGTACAGTCCAAGGTAATAGGATACAGTGGGTGCTCGGCTAGTGCATGCCAAGAATTTCAAAAATAAAGAAATAGTGTTCAAATATCACTTGATATTATACAGTTATGCAAAAAATGGTGGGGCGGGGGGGAACTCCCAGCGACAGGGGGTAATGATGATAATTCCAATAATGATATAATAATAGTAATAATATTAATGATAATAATGATAACAATAATAAGAGGGATGGTAATGATGATAGCAATAACAATAATGTGCTAACAGTAATAACAACGAACAGTGATGAGAGTGTAAGTTTACTCGGTTTTATAACATTATATCATTCCCTCAAAAACATAACATTTCACAAGTATACATTTTAAATTTGTATTTTTCCATTATTGGCCAGGGATATGACATTTATAATGATAATGATGATTTTTCAGAGAGATGCAAATCATAATGCCAAACACGCATAATACAAATGCATAATACAAAATACAAAAGCTCAGAGCGCAGAAGAGAAAAGACAGACAAAACAAAACAAACAAGACAAGAAAAGATAATCCATCTAACGGACATAGGAGGTAGGGCAGCAGCGAAGCAAACAGCAGTTAGCAGATAGCATATAGCAAGGAACAAATGACAAATCTCAAAAATACAAAACAATACAATACAAAGATACAAAGATAGATAGATGTTGTTGTGCGGCTACTCAGCGAGATCAGTACACCGGTCTCTTTCTAATCATATTTTTCCATATCTTTTTTGTAGCCTCTTAGCACTAATGTATGTAGACTAAATGTCTTTAAGGTCTAACATTTATGATAACCATGTAGCCTTACTACTTTGTATACACGGAGATAGTTAAGCACAATACCCCAGCAATAATATAAGAACATTGGTCATCAAAATTTATGACAGCGAATCCCAAAAATAGCATAGCTGATCAATCAATTAATGCATTTAGGAGGCACAGATGGGCCGGAGGGTAGCCAAAAAGGTGATGGTGGGGAAGAGCATGGGGCATGGGTTCAAGGAAGTCATTATAACTTCTTGTCCCTCTTACCCTGTCTCAGGAAATCATCAAATCAAATCACCAGGTAGACTATCAACATTAACACCCAGACATTTGCTGCAAAAATCATTATAACTTCGCAGCCATCAGTCCCACAGGGTAATTAAAAATTAAAAATTGCACAGGCTTTCTTAACAACAAAACAATAGTCAAAGAAGCCAAAATTGGTTTCTAAACACAATTGATAAGCTGAACCGAAAATGAAAATGAAAATGAAAAAAAGTCATTATAACTTCTTTCGTCTTTGTTCATTTTACAGTCATTTAAGACTAAGAGCTACTCACATATATCAGTGTTTCATTAACCAAATAAATGTTATAGACGCTGCTCTACGTGTCAATCATTAGAAACTTCACTTCGAAATAGTGATTAGTTTACCGCTAGATATCACAAACGAGTTCAACACAAAATATATATCAATATGTTCATTCATACGTGTGTACATTGACTAGTACTTATGGTCATAGTCCAAAATCATGGTCCCCGGAGGCAAACACAATCTCACAGTAACTACCGGTATCTGCACATGTTATACAACATTTTTTTTTTTTTCTTTTTTAAGAAATGACCAACCACCAATACTATACTGGACTATACTGGACTCCAAGAAGTCATTATAACTTCTAAGTGTCCAGGTCCCTCAAGGCATAAACGTCAGATTTATAATGAGGAAAAAACAAGATTAAAGTAATAATGTTATGGCGCTACCATAATCAATCACATTCTGTTTGATTCAATACTTAGTATTATCAATTCATGATCTTGAGATTTTACTGGATAAGTATGTAAGGAGGATTTATTTAGTGAAAGAGAAAATAGAGAATTTCGGGAGAACTGTGAAATTAAAATTGAGTGATATTAAATTGATTAGATTTTTTTTTAAAATTTTGAAAATCCAGATGGGACGGCTGAAAGACAAAAGTAGTCAAATTAGTTCAATTAGAAATTGGCCTTCTCTCTCAATTTATCCAAGATAAATTCTGCGCATTCTGTCCACCACTCCGTCCAGGTCTGGACCCTGGTCATCATCATCATCATCAATCTCAAACCCCCAGTGGTCTTCGACATCCATTTCAAGATTGAATTCCACAGCCAGTGGAATTGGGAGTAGTGCTTCAATTACTGATGCAATTCTTGCCGCAACAATTTTCTGGCAGTCCTCAGTTGGATGGCATCCATCTTTCATTTTCTTTTTATACTGGCAGACAAACCTGCTGGGTGCACTTGTTTTCTTACCACTCCTGTTCTTGTTGTACCGATTCCTATGAAATATTGTGTGCAGATTTACGGTAGGGACCCCATACAGACGGTTTATGTACCGTATGTCCCCCTTTAATAGTTTGATGGTACGGTTCAGCATTGACTGTTTTGGGTGATCTATCAGGGAGAAGCTGCCATTGAAGATATTTAAGTTCATACCATATAGAGTACATAATACAAATTTGGTATCTGGGTACAAGGTGTAGAACTTTCTCATCATCTCACTGAGTCTCACAGACACTACCGCTCGGCATGTGGCCTCATTGACATGTGGGTAGTAAATATCCCTTCTACCATGGACGTATCTCTTATTTGTGACATCACATGTCCCCGCTAATAAGATTACTACATCATAACGCTGTCTTTCTAGCTCCAATAGGGTATGATGCAGTATACTACTTATCTTCCTGGAACTCTTGGCGCATTCTCCAACCGAGTAGTATCCATTGGTGTTCTCATTCCCCAGTACACTCTTAACCACCACCGCCAGGTCTACGGCCCTCGAGTCTCCAGAGATCAAAACAGCCATGCTGTAGCTGTAAAAAGTAATATGTAGTGTATTGTTATTGTTTTGATCGACAGATTTTTATGAACCCCAACAGCAACCCTCACTCCTCCGGCACATCCAAGCCAACAATCTTATATATAATATATTATGTACAATATCAAAATTAAATTAAATTGAATCAATTCAATTAATTAATCAATTAAATTTTCACAAATCCGCCACTTCACCTCCTCCCTGTCTGTATTTATTCTAGCAATGTCCGATCGATCTTGATCTCTCCAGATCTAACACTCAGCAATATATTCAAGCTACTGGTTCTAGGCTTTTCAGACGATAATGGGTCCTGACATCTTGCAACAGGTTGCCATGCAGATTTTTTCCAGGCATGGTTAGGTTTGGGTCATCATATTTCTCATTTTTGTTTTTGGAATCCCAAGGCCACCCGCTGCCCCACTTACGACTTCCGGTACATTCAATTAGTGGGGTCAATCCTGACTTCACTAATAGGTCCCTTTCACGCTCATTTTGGCCATACTTGGCAGTCATCAAATCTGACATGAGTTTGGTCTCCATGTCCCAGAATTTATGATTAGGTGGGACTCTATTTTGCAGCTTGTCGCCAAGCTCTTTGATTTTCCTTGGGTCGTCCATTTTCAGGATTTCCTCGGCCACCGCCATTTTTCCTATGACCAACAGCCTGATATGAAAATATCCCTGTTCTACACTAGAGTATTCCCTCTCTGTACCTTCATGTATAAACTTGACCTTACATGGATACCAATTTGAGAAATGCGCAGTCTTACCCTGATAAACAATGCCTGCTTTAGTCTCCTGAATGTGTACCGAGGTGTCACCCTTCCAGCCGGCTGGTTTGTTGTTCTGTGAGCGCCCACCCCGAGAATGGGGTTCGTAAGGGGCTTGGGTTTTGTTTCCCAAATCTGTTCCTCCCACTATACGATGGCAGTCAGGAACCTCATTCAATGATGAGTAATCAAACTTGATGTTGTCGATAACAATGCAATTCTTTTCAGCTTTTGCGCTGATTCCTTTTTCAGTTACTGCTTTGACAATTTGTCTCCCTCTGGATCTTGCATCCCTAATCTCTTTTGGTTCATCTGGTGCTAGCCAGATTTTCTCTTTTTGTCGGGTATCTCCATTCGGTCCACCCAATTTCCACCTCCTACTCATGATGGCCGCTCTGATGGCCAAATGTGCCTCTACATGGGTAAAAATCGACACGTGCGACACGGCGACACGGGGGTTTTAATGATCGACACGTGCGACACGGGGGTTTTAAAAATCGACGGACACAGAAAATCCTGGGATAAAAATCGACAGACACAGTAAACCCTGGGATAAAAATCGACAGACACAGTAAAGTTTGACTTAAAAGTCGACAGACACAGCATCTAGAGTGTGAAAGTGTGTGTGGGGGGTGGGGGGCAGGGGGGGGAGGTGTGACCGCCACAGATGCCACCAGCATGGGTATTGGGTGCGGGGAGGTGTGAAGGCATTGGGTGGGGGGAGGTGTTAGGTATTGGGTGGGGAGAGGCGTGAGGGTATTGTGCCTCTACATGAGTTTTGAGTTTTTTACATGCATGGTAAAAATCGACACAGGCTCCACAACCCTTTTAAAAATCGACGGACTTGAGTAGAATATATATGGGCTAAAAATCGACACGACGACACGGCCCTTAATTGCTAAAAATCGACACGGCGACACGGGCATTTTTTGGGGTACCCATGTAGAGGCACCCAAATTACTGCAAGCAATTAGAATGGGGATTTTTTGCTTGGGGGGTGCTTCATTTTGCTTTACAGGGGTATGAGCCTTCAGCCTTATGATTTCAATAAAATCACCAGGTTTACTCTTTACCTCGATTTTTTCTAGCAAATTATTTATAACAACCTCAAGATTTTGGGTTTGGTCAGTCTCCAAGCCATATACAATGATGTTTCTATCTGGTGACTGGCTACAATGCTTGACAGTACGCATATTTGACACAATTTGTGCATAGGTGTTTTCTTCATATTGGACAGCTCCAGTCCTTCTCTCCAGCAACATTTCACCAACCTGTCTAGTCAGACCATTCAGCTCCCTATCAACATTGCTAAGTTTTTGTTCATGTGACTCCTTGACTTCAGTTATAAAGTTCCTGACCTTGCCTACCTCTTCTTCAATTGCATTGTACAAATCAAATTTTGCAGTTCCAATTGCTCTAGAGACAGTAAGAACCTCACTGTCCAATTTTGACTCCAGGCTCACCAGTTTTAAGTCTATACTATTCAGTTTTTCATTCATCCTCTCTTCTAGATCTTTCATTGCTTTATCTCTCAGGGTCTCTCTCTCGTCAGCCTCTTCCTCCAATCTATTTACCTCCGCTCTCCTCACTCCCTTCTCATCTGAGAATTCATCACAATCAGTCATCAAGAGTTTGACTTTTTCATCAAAATATTTTGAATCATTTTCCAATACTTCCAGTCTCTCATCAGTATTGGACCGCTGTGAGTCTAAAAGCTCAGCAAATTCCCTCATAAGATCTCCTTTCATAGCCTTCATCTGATTTCCAACTACTTCCCCTAGCATTTTCAGCTCTGAAATTTTACCTGTTTTTTTGATTACATCCCCCCCTCCCTCAGGAACCCCCTCCCCCTCAGTTTCCGCACTATCTCCACTCACTGCACCCTTCTCAGGAATTGTTTTCAAGACATATATTGAGGACTCAGACTCATCATCCATATTATTGGGAATTGAACCACTTCTCCTTACGAGCCCCTTGTCATTGGTATGTGGCTCGGGAGGCCGTGACGTCATTGCTAACGTCTCAGCGCCGTTCAGAACTAGGTCAGTCTTTGTATTGTTGTTTTGTATGTTTATAGGAATTAGCAATTCTCGCTGAGTATCTTGTTCAAAGATTCCGTTCAATCCTGCATTTAATTCTGTGTCTGTGGATTGCTTTTTAGCCTCCGGTGACCTACTGTCAGGAGAACTATTTTCTGTGGCGGAGTGACTCCGCTTGTTTGTTGGTGTGCCCACCATTACACCTGTTATTATGGTGTATTCATACGCAGCAATTTTTACCGATTCAATTTTTAAACATACAATAATACGTATATAATTTTGAAAATTTGTCACAACAATAGACCCTACCTATTCAGTGGACCTTTATAGTCAGTCTGTGGTATTATATTCCTCCAGTGAGTCCTCCAACATGTATAATTTACAACAAACCCCGGAGCAAGTTAGCGGTGCGACTCTACTCCAACATGGCTACCTCTTGGTATAACCAATAAACCAATAAGGCTGTTGGAGTTGATAATTTTCTTTTCATCTTCCTCAACATAACACTACAGTTACTAGCCGAACTCACAGACTTACTAATACTTTTTTCTAGAGTGAAGTTACTATCTAGGATAATTCCAAGGTATTCATAATGATTACAGACATCCAGCCTAGTGTTTCCCATGTTTATGACTATGTCTAGCGGGGGCGTAACACTGGGTCGACCAAATACCACTAGCTTGGTTTTATCAGTATTGATACACAAGCCACTTTCGGAGAACCAATTGAATACATGTGTCGCATCATCTTGTAAGCAACTCGCAGCAGCGGTAATACATTTATTTGTGTTGTTAAATACCACATCATCGGCATACATTATGACCTTACAATGCTTGAGAATATTTGGGACATTATTTACAAAGCAGATAAATAGTAAGGAACCAAGGATAGAACCTTGGGGTACCCCGTATTTTATGGGGAGGACGTTAGAGACATGGTTATTACACATAACTGACTGGCTCCTGTTACCCAGGTAAGAACACAACCAGTCACAATAAATAGTGGGCAGGTTTAGAGCTCTCATGGGGTGGAGCAGCTCACCGTGGTGTATGCTATCAAAAGCCTTCCACACGTCCAGGAAGCAAGCAACCATATGCTCCCCCCTGTCTTTAGCAATATAAATATCATTAACCAATTTGAATACAGCATCGTAAGTGCCTCTGGACGTGCGGAAGCCATATTGTGTGTCATGCAGTTTTCCCTCATTCTCCAAATGGGCATATATTCTTTGATAAACTATCCTTTCCATAATTTTACTGGGCACAGAGGCAGAGAGATAGGGCGCCAGTTACCTATGTGTCTTAGATCTCCAGACTTAGGCAGCGGTACCACCTTAGCAGAGGCCCATTCTTTGGGAAATGATACATTGTGCAGACAGTCATTTATAAGATCAGTCAACTGAGGCGCCATGAGCAACAGAGCGTCCTTCAGAACAGCAGTGTTCAAATCAGATATGCCACTAGATTTATGGGTCTCAATATCTTTTACCAATTTCAGAACAGCAGAGTATGTTACCACAGTGTCGTCAGTTTTGGAATAGGTAATATTTTCTGGCAATTTGTCATTTTTGACTCTGGGTACATTACCAAGTTTGTCAAACAGGTCCCCCCCGATGCTAGTGAAGAAACTGTTTATATAATCTGGGACGAGTTTTCCTCTCAACTCATCACCTGTTAGATGATCATTTAGGATAATCTCAGGCTTTTCTGAGCCTGATCTACCCAATATGAGATTTAATTCCCGCTAAAATTTGCTTGGGTTGTGAGACAGATTTCCTAGTTTTGTTTTAAAGTAGTTTTCCTCAGAAACCCGTGTCTTAGCATTAATGTCTCTGCGAACTTGCTGAGCTTTATACCAGGGGACAGTGTCTCTCATACCACTGGAGTGATACTCTAGCATATACTCATTTCTTTCGTGGATAGACTCCAGAATATCACGGGTAATCCAGGGCTTCTTCATATCCCTGAACTGCATGTTTTTGATTGGGCAGTGGACGTCTAAATACTTCACAATGAAGGATAGCATGATATCCCATTTTACATCAACGTCCCTACTGGTGTAGAAGTCCGCCCAATCTAAGCTATAAATATAGTCACTGAAATCAGAATAGTCATAGTTTTTGTATGATCTACCTTTAGTGGTCACCGTCACAAACTCCTCCTTGGGTTTCTTTTTGACAGCGTACACCGGGAGGTGGTCACTAATGAGATGGGGAAGGGTGCCATGGTGGAGTACCATTTCACAATCAGTGGCAATCAAATCAATACAGGATCCACCCGGTCCCTTGGGGTTAGGACGGGTTATATTATAGATAACATCACGAAGACCCAGATCAGTAATGGCTCTCTTATAGTATTTAGTTTTACTATCATCGGGCTCAAGCAGATTAATATTTATATCCCCTACAACCCATTTCTCCCTGTTATCAAGAGAGTCGGATTTGCAGATTTCCACCAGTTCATCCACACATTCCACATAACTACCATTAGGTGGCCGGTATACATGTATGAATGTGGTTAAACGGTGTTTGTCTTGAGTGTAGTTTACAACAAGGGCTTCAATATTTTGATTTGAGCGCTTTAAATCTGGGACCAGGGTGCAGTAGGGGGATAGTTTCTTACAAATATAAACTAGCAACCCACCCCCAACTTTGTCAACCAGTCTATCATACCTGTAGAAATCAAAGCCCTGTATTTGGATCTTGTTATCTACATAACCATCCACGAGCCAGCTTTCACTGACAAAGCAAACATCAAATAATTTTACCAGTTTTTCTAATTGGTCAAATTTGAGGCGCAGACTGCGGATGTTGTAATGGCCTATTTTTAGGCCTTTTAGGTTGACAAAGTCCTGGGGGGCCGTGGTCATTTTCGCAGACCACGGCTCAGGTAGACTTGCTTCATGGTTAGTATTTCTACATCTGGTCGGGTATGTACAGGGGTATATACAAGTGTTAGTAGATTAGTAGCGATTAGTGGTAGGTGAGCGCCTCTTAGTAAGGCGGTTGGACAAAGAGTGTCTGAATTTCTGTGGCAGTGTGCTGTATACGGCTCAAACCTCTGACCTATGTTGTTTTGGCTATTTCTGGCCCTTTTCAGGCTTATAGCCCTACAGAATAACCAGTTTTGCACCAATTTTTTCAAAAATTTGGTATACGTGAGAAAACATCCCAACGATTCAGGATTTTTCTTTTTTTGTGTATTAGCCCAATATTTTTCGTTTTTAGGCCCTCCAAAGACCCAAAAACCCTTAAAAACATCAAAAACCCTTCAAGTGACATGTTTTACATGTCTCCCATGTCTACTAAGACAGTAACAGCCTATCCCTGATATCATTTTCTATTAGGCCTATGGTATAGTCAATTGATTCACAAGGATTTCACTAGATATGTACCGTATTTTTTTCTCCACAGCCATTTAAGTGTATATTGTCAGCAAAATTTTCAAATGTCCTTTCATTTTGATACCACTATACAGTGAATAAACAAGATCCAAACAGTATCCCTTGTACCCCAGATCGTGAGGTAACTATTGTGTCTTTTGCCAGAAAAAAGAAATTTTGAAAAAAAACTAATATTCCAGCCTCCAGGACCAAATGTGTATCGTGATACTTATTTTGGTCCCGGAGTCACCCTCTTATTTTAGTCTCGGAGTCACTCGCCTTGCTGATAATAGTAAAACCCACACAGAATTGTTAATATCCTATATATTTTAGTTATCTTTAGTACCACTGCTTCCTATCCACCCCCTCTAATGCTCTAAACCAGAAATCTGATGATTCCACTAATTTAACCTACATTTATACAATATATTATTTTGGTCCCGGAGTCACCCGGGTGACTCCGAGACCGAAATAAGGTGAAATAGCCGCTTTTTAGGCCAGTACTGTGCCAAGTAGGTTCAACGAATGATCCTAATGGTCCATATTTCCTAAAGTATATACCATCAGGATATTGTAGAGTGATTTTGACAATTAATTGAACCATTTTGAGTGAACTAGGGTAAAATGAGAGTATGTTGTTAAAATTTTAATATTTTTGATAAATCTTCAATATTCATCGAGCTGTATCTCAAAAACAATTTTTCTGAGGGTATCCATTCTTGGTATCCCTCAAGATATATGTTGTCCCAGTTTGTAAACAAAGTTATTAGTTGCTTTTATGTACTTTAAGACATTATGTACATAATCACCTTATTTTGGTCTCGGAGTCACCCGAAAACAGACAATCGAGTTCGTGAGGCAATAAAAAATGAACCGCTAGGGTTAGGGATGTATCAAAAAGTGTTCCAAGGAGCTGAGATATATACCTTTAAATAATATGAACTTGTTTAAATATGTTAAGAACTTTCTGATTTGTCCTTCCTCTATCCTAAAACAACATAAGTCAGGAGTTTGAGCCATACATTGAAGGTATTTGATCAGATATGGTGCTTGGCACTACCGAGTGTATCACCATGGGCGACTGTGTGTCAGCTAGCTAGCTAAATATATACCTAATCACTAATCACTGATTAGTATCCTATACCTAATGTGGGGTGGGGTGGGGGGGGGCGGGGGGGGAGGGGGGCGAGCGAAAAGCCGTGGGAGGTGCGGGGGTGGACGGGGAGGTGGGGGGGGGGGGTGGAAATGGGCAGGGAAGTGGGTGGGGGGCGTATAACTTATACGGACCCAACTTGTCTAACTCCAAGCATATATATATATATATATATATACCCGGTTTGGTCGGGCTAAACTAAGCTAGAGTGTAATACATTTTAATTTTGATTATAAGTAGTTCTAATGAACATTAGGCGTATATATAGTCAGCACAGTGCTTCTCATTAGGAGCATGTTAGACTGTGTCACAATAAGACATATTCATATTCCAAGTAATGGCAAACTGATGTCCCATAAGTACTGATACATCTCACTAGGTGTATGGTTATATACAGGACATGGTAATTATACTTGTGTCACAATAAAACACATTTTTAAAGTACTGGCTAGTGGTAGACCAATTACATCCCACTGGGTGTATGGTTGTATACAGGTCAAGGTAGATATAATAATTATAATAATAGTGCAGGATAGAACATTGTCCTAGCGGGGGCAAGGCTGGTTACCACAATATCCATACATCTCATTAGGTGTACTGATTTGTGCAAGGTACAATAATCAGAAGCTATGACATTATGTAGAAAGTGCTGGTAAATACAGGAAAAGTCGAGCATACAAGTTAGCACGAGATCACCGTGCTAGGCAGAGTCACAGTGGTGGCATAGACATTTACCAACAAGAACAGTACGGCATGTTGGTCAGCTATAATACATGTAAGAATTATGTGTAATGTACCGGTAGGTACATGGGGGGTCGAGTGTACAGGTTAACCATCTCAACACATCTCATTAGGTGTATTGAGGGAGGGTGGGCAAGTCAATCAGTAGGTTTTACCGATACAGTCAGTTAGCTAATTTGGCAGTTGGGATAAGTATAGTAGTAATGACAGTTATAATGACAACAGGGTAACTGGGATTATGTCATCAAAACAAGACACAATATAATACAGCACTGAGTCAATGTACAGTTGAAGGGTTAGTCAGGACTAGACCATATATACACTATGCTGTTATACATGAAAGTGAATACTAGTACAACGTATTACTATGCAGTACCGTATAATGTAGTATAATATAGAGGTTGTATTTTGTTATCAGTGTCACATTGGGTGACCAAAGAGGGGCATGTGGATTGTACACAGCTATTAGATAATTGTTGCTACTATGGCGGTTGCCACTAAGGCACACTGTGGTAGGATGCAGGCCATCATCAAGCAACTCATAGTGGTGTTTGTAGGCCTTCTTTTTTGACTGTCTCTCATGTACCAGGGGGTCTACCTTAGGGGTAGTCAGATTTCTGCTATTATTGCAATTGTAAATTGCTGAATTAACAAAGGGTATGATTTCTTCAAATCTGTCCTGGTCTGGATGGCAGTAGGGCCAGTTATTGTTTAGAGTTGTAAGATCCACTCCATAGAGCGGTACAAACGTTACCGGCAGTCCTGGCGATATTGATGCAATTTCATGGACGGTACTCAACAGCTCATTGGCAAACCATTGTTTTGTTATTGCTGGTGGTGGTAGCGGGGCAAGACATGATTGGCCCCAATCATCATACGAGAGTAAGTCACAGATTCCAGCATTGATGTAGGCTGCAGTGTATTTCTGGGGATTATTCAAGACATAGTTGTAGGCTGTCCGGCGGGTTCTACCAATCGTGACTCCACCCCTACATACAATATCAAATCTGTTATATGGGTGTAGGTAGTGACCTAGCAGGTGGACCCTGGAGTCACCCACAATCAGAATAGACGACATTTTACACACAGTGATCCTGTCCAGCGAGTGGTTATACAAACTGTGCCTATACTTCAGTGAAGGGGCTAGTAGTGGTGGTGCGGGTGGGTGGGCGGCGGGGGGCGGTGCAGGTCCTTGGCTTGACCAGGTCTGGGGTGGGCACGGCGGTGTGTATGCCCATCCATCAGCCAGGTGGGGGCAGGCGGTGCATGACCTGCATACCTGACCGGCGGCGCAGCATGACGCAGTCTGGCCATGTTGTGATTGGGCTGTGGTTGGTTATGAGGGCTGTCAGCTGTGTAGTTATACACCTTGGACAGTTCATAATGGATGTCCATGAGCAGGTTTCCCATCATGTTCACACCTTTATAGGTGTCTAGGGTCCGGAGGAGCGGGTCATTATAGGCTATTCCTATACCCCAGAATTCACATACACTGGCCTCCATGATGTGAAGGTTCCCGGTATTCAGTAGCCTAAGCCTCAATGTGGGATGCTGCACATATTTGGCTAGAGCAAACTTGCGGATAAGGGGGACTGCGTGATGTACCCAGTCTGTGTCAGCAGTAACTATACTGTTACCACGGGACTTGTTGATCGAGGCCCTCGGTTCTGTTTTGATGTCCACAGCAGCGGCGTAGTTTTTGACGTGAATTGCCTTTGCATACTGGTATGCCTGCTCTACCGACTGGAATTCCAGATCTGAGCCATTTAGCTCAACTGTGATCATAGCAGGGTAAAAGTTGCTCAAAAAAGCGCTCTCCCCACTGAATGCTATACCACAGGCATTGATCATGATGTGCTCTATACTTTGTTTGTATGAGCCAATGTAGGAAGTTGGTGGGGGGACAGAGGGGGGGTGCTGCTGCTTTGGAGCTGGATCGGGCAGTTTGGAGATAGCAGGGTTCCCACTACCTAGTCCCTTTGGATTAGGTGTGGAGCTATGTAGTGGAGCCGCCTGAATAATCGACCTGGTGGTTGATGAGGTGATTATGATTGATGGGTCATGTGATGTCGCGGGGGTGGTCTGGCACTTCCTGTTTGTGGGGGCAGTAGGAGCTTGGTGAGGCCCGGTTCGGTCGGGCTGCTGTACCACTGGGGTGGGGGTGGCTAGATGGAGTGACATTAATGCTGGGGGTGCAGTTTTGGGCGCCGTTCTCCCAGCTGGCGGTAGGGGTGCCAGGGGTGGAGGAGGGGCGCGCAAGGTGGGGTTTTTGTGCCCCGCATCATTTGTGGTTTTAACATCTCTGTTCAATTTGGCCTGTTGACTCAGGGTTTTAGGGTCATAAGGGTGGCCAGGCTTTGTGCGGTTCATGTCAGATGGCTTGAAGACATCAGGGATATTGTCTAGCCCTTCCTGTGTGGGTGGGTAGACTTGACCATTAATCAGTAGGCCATCCATTGACAGGTCACCACCGACATCCCAATCACGTATATGATTGAAGATAGTCCTCAGTTTATAGCGATGGATTCGGGTGTCCCTGGTTTCATCTGGGTTTAGGTAGACCTCAGGTCCCAACTTCCTAGCTCGGCGCCTCAGCAGGAGATACTCATGCTGGAGCTCAGGACACTTGAAGGATATCATAATGGGCCTAGGTCTACTACCAGTTTTGCCAAATCTGGAAACCGACGAGAGGTCATGTTGCTCTACGGGTACTCCAATGGCATTGACTATAGTTTTATAGACACAGAAGATGTCCTCATCTTTCTCTTCGGGAATGCCCACCACTACAACATTGTAGGTTGGGGGCTTGGAGTTGGGTTTTAGTGGAGGATGACGGCCGGGTGCATGGGTAGGTGGTTGTGTTTGTATCCCATGTACAACAGAGGCAGAGTAGCCTCGGTTACCATTAGAGACCGCGCCCTGGATGAGATCCTTAGAGTGCTTCATCTCTAGGGCTGACATCTTGGTTTTTAGTAGGTCAACTTCCACTTTTTGGGCCATGATTATCTCTTCCATAGTCTTTTTTTTCGAGACAAGTGGGGCTGTGGAGGAAGCAAGCTTGGTGTCTAGAACGGACTGGACGGCCCGGATTTCAGTTGAGAGCTCATCTTTAGAGGCCATTTGCACGAGTTTTGTGTTGACCGCAGCAAGTTCATCTGATAGTGCTGCATTTTCTGACTTCCGGTCAGTTGCGCACTGTGTTATACGATCATCCATCCTGGTCAGCTTAAGGTCTATGGATGACGTTATGGTGTTGAGTTTATCATTCAGGACATCTTTGTCGGCCATATGATCCTGTATGTATTCAACAGCTGTGACCATCTTTTTCAGGGCTAGAGTGCCATGTGGGTCATCGTCCTGACAGGAGGGGGGCCAGAAGGTGCTCCCCCAGGCCGGGGGGGGACCCATCAGTACATGTGGCGGGAATGCAGCGGTAGGTGGTGGCGGCGCTGCATGGGAGTGCCCTGTGGTGGTTACTCGCGGCAGTGGCGGGTAGTAGTAGGAGGTGACCGGAGGAGGCTGGTTATAGCACACAGGAGGCAGGGTAGGGGCAGCCTGCCCATTATAACCTAGGTGTCCATCATTATGGAGCCTGGTGTCTCTAGGGCTGGGTGGGGGGGTGCCTCCATCATAAATGTTACCAAGGTACCAACTACTGGAGTTTATTGTGCTATTTATTTCATCAATGAAATCAGTTAGGGGATTGCGGTCCCTCAGCTGACGGGGTGGTTGGAGTGGATTTGGGATTATATAATCACCCTCCTTGACCGAGTAATCATCAGACAGCGCTCGGGCGAGATCTGGTGGTGGGTGCTGCATGTTTGGGTCAAGGTCAGTGCTTGTAAGGGTGTTCATGCGTAACGAACCAGGTGGTAGGTCGATCAGCGCCTGAGTGTTTGTTGTTTTAACCTGTGGTTTACCAAGTAGGGGTCCGCTCGGTGTGCCAGCTGGTGGGTGGGCTGTGGGGCAGTCGTTGCCAACAACATTGTAAGAGGGCCGTGGACTCATGGCGTCCATAGCAACGGCCTCAGTTTGTAGCAAATCATACCTGTTTTTCTTGTAAATCGGTGAGATTTCAGAGGGACTGGCTGCTGCCAGTTGAGAGATTCCCTCTATGGATCGCTGCCTCTTAGGGGTACCTGAGCCTTGGTTATTGGGCTCCTGTGCAGGTTGGCTCGGGGGTAGACTCCAGACTGCCGGGGTTAGGTAATGGTCCAACCCGCGTCTCTTTGTCTTACGACGTTGTCTTGAGGATTTTGAGGATTTAGACGGCATAATTCTGTAATAAATTGGAGTATAACTCCAAAAGTCCTCTGTAAATGATCACACACACTTTATGCTAGTATATGCCTATCCTATTCCTATCCTTGGTGGGGTGACACATAGTAGTCCACGATATTACACGGAGCGCTGCCCTGCGCGTCTACCTGTTGGCGGCCATTGTAGAAACATACCATGGTGGAGCCTTTATTCAAGGACACTACACATCAATGACATAGTTACACTTATAATTTATATTCTCATGGTTACAGCATTCTACACACAAAACAGAATGTGTTACCTAACGAGCCTACAATGCTGAATACTACCTCACTTTATTAGATATCTAAAATAATGCCTGCTACAGAGGTGGATGTACCATGTTGAAAACATACCATGTAGTAGCCTTTATTTTAGGATACTACCTATACATAACATTGTTACAAGCATATGTTATACTCGCATGGTCAAAACAGGATCTGACACCTCATCAGCCTACAATGTTGGATGTCAGCTTGCTTTATTACTCAATTATCTGATACTGACAGTGGTACTGCATATTGTATAGCAATGTGATGTGTCTCATGTTCCCAATGAAATACAAATACAGCCTGATGTGTGAGTGCAGCCTAACATGAAACCTGCACACGACCACTGTACCAATGTAACAGGATACCATGCAATGTTGATTGAGAAGGATTTATGCATACAAGATCTCTGTTCTCTGCTTTTTATTTCTGAATATGTTAGATTTTCTTTTTTATGATTGCATTTGACATGAAAGTCTGGTTAATCAAAGCATCAAAATCTTATCAAAGTTGTCAAATAGTTTGATGAAATACATTTCAATGTTGCAATTGATATGAGAACAATCATGCAAAAAAGAGAAACAGTAACAGGGACTTAATATATGAAAAAGTGAAAGTTCTATGTTTGTTTTCCCATGCATGAACACCTCATGTCCCACACTATGCAATTGGACATTTATAAGTCTTCAATGACTGTGCTTTGACATAACCGTGTCATTAGCGCAACCTTCAACAATAGCAGCACCACCTTACTGCACCATTCTATAGGAAGATAGGCTAGAACATATTGCTGCAGAGCTAAGAATATATTCTGTACACATTATGGCTTATTGAATAAAGCATATTTTCGTTGATGCATTAATGCAATACTTAGTGGGAGGCAATGACTAAAGCACAATACTGTCCTGATAGGAAGCCTCCCTTATACAGGGTCATTAATCCGGTCTCTCTAGTGAATCCTAAACCTGGTATGCAGCCCCATAGATGATGATACCAGTGCTTATATGGCAGGGAACATAAAACCTGATGACTTGGTGACGAGGCCTGATGGTGTTTACAGATGGTGCTGTGGGTATTGCAAAAACAGCCTGGTCCAAAATGTCAATGTTGCCAACAACATTGTAAGAGGGCCGTGGACTCATGGCGTCCATAGCAACGGCCTCAGTTTGTAGCAAATCATACCTGTTTTTCTTGTAAATCGGTGAGATTTCAGAGGGACTGGCTGCTGCCAGTTGAGAGATTCCCTCTATGGATCGCTGCCTCTTAGGGGTACCTGAGCCTTGGTTATTGGGCTCCTGTGCAGGTTGGCTCGGGGGTAGACTCCAGACTGCCGGGGTTAGGTAATGGTCCAACCCGCGTCTCTTTGTCTTACGACGTTGTCTTGAGGATTTTGAGGATTTAGACGGCATAATTCTGTAATAAATTGGAGTATAACTCCAAAAGTCCTCTGTAAATGATCACACACACTTTATGCTAGTATATGCCTATCCTATTCCTATCCTTGGTGGGGTGACACATAGTAGTCCACGATATTACACGGAGCGCTGCCCTGCGCGTCTACCTGTTGGCGGCCATTGTAGAAACATACCATGGTGGAGCCTTTATTCAAGGACACTACACATCAATGACATAGTTACACTTATAATTTATATTCTCATGGTTACAGCATTCTACACACAAAACAGAATGTGTTACCTAACGAGCCTACAATGCTGAATACTACCTCACTTTATTAGATATCTAAAATAATGCCTGCTACAGAGGTGGATGTACCATGTTGAAAACATACCATGTAGTAGCCTTTATTTTAGGATACTACCTATACATAACATTGTTACAAGCATATGTTATACTCGCATGGTCAAAACAGGATCTGACACCTCATCAGCCTACAATGTTGGATGTCAGCTTGCTTTATTACTCAATTATCTGATACTGACAGTGGTACTGCATATTGTATAGCAATGTGATGTGTCTCATGTTCCCAATGAAATACAAATACAGCCTGATGTGTGAGTGCAGCCTAACATGAAACCTGCACACGACCACTGTACCAATGTAACAGGATACCATGCAATGTTGATTGAGAAGGATTTATGCATACAAGATCTCTGTTCTCTGCTTTTTATTTCTGAATATGTTAGATTTTCTTTTTTATGATTGCATTTGACATGAAAGTCTGGTTAATCAAAGCATCAAAATCTTATCAAAGTTGTCAAATAGTTTGATGAAATACATTTCAATGTTGCAATTGATATGAGAACAATCATGCAAAAAAGAGAAACAGTAACAGGGACTTAATATATGAAAAAGTGAAAGTTCTATGTTTGTTTTCCCATGCATGAACACCTCATGTCCCACACTATGCAATTGGACATTTATTAGTCTTCAATGACTGTGCTTTGACATAACCGTGTCATTAGCGCAACCTTCAACAATAGCAGCACCACCTTACTGCACCATTCTATAGGAAGATAGGCTAGAACATATTGCTGCAGAGCTAAGAATATATTCTGTACACATTATGGCTTATTGAATAAAGCATATTTTCGTTGATGCATTAATGCAATACTTAGTGGGAGGCAATGACTAAAGCACAATACTGTCCTGATAGGAAGCCTCCCTTATACAGGGTCATTAATCCGGTCTCTCTAGTGAATCCTAAACCTGGTATGCAGCCCCATAGATGATGATACCAGTGCTTATATGGCAGGGAACATAAAACCTGATGACTTGGTGACGAGGCCTGATGGTGTTTACAGATGGTGCTGTGGGTATTGCAAAAACAGCCTGGTCCAAAATGTCAATGTTGCCAACAACATTGTAAGAGGGCCGTGGACTCATGGCGTCCATAGCAACGGCCTCAGTTTGTAGCAAATCATACCTGTTTTTCTTGTAAATCGGTGAGATTTCAGAGGGACTGGCTGCTGCCAGTTGAGAGATTCCCTCTATGGATCGCTGCCTCTTAGGGGTACCTGAGCCTTGGTTATTGGGCTCCTGTGCAGGTTGGCTCGGGGGTAGACTCCAGACTGCCGGGGTTAGG
The DNA here is from genome assembly GCA_947462335.1 of Harmothoe impar. Lineage (NCBI taxonomy): Eukaryota > Metazoa > Annelida > Polychaeta > Phyllodocida > Polynoidae > Harmothoe > Harmothoe impar. Next base: position 67,919,855 of record OX381714.1, read on the forward strand.
TAATGGTCCAACCCGCGTCTCTTTGTCTTACGACGTTGTCTTGAGGATTTTGAGGATTTAGACGGCATAATTCTGTAATAAATTGGAGTATAACTCCAAAAGTCCTCTGTAAATGATCACACACACTTTATGCTAGTATATGCCTATCCTATTCCTATCCTTGGTGGGGTGACACATAGTAGTCCACGATATTACACGGAGCGCTGCCCTGCGCGTCTACCTGTTGGCGGCCATTGTAGAAACATACCATGGTGGAGCCTTTATTCAAGGACACTACACATCAATGACATAGTTACACTTATAATTTATATTCTCATGGTTACAGCATTCTACACACAAAACAGAATGTGTTACCTAACGAGCCTACAATGCTGAATACTACCTCACTTTATTAGATATCTAAAATAATGCCTGCTACAGAGGTGGATGTACCATGTTGAAAACATACCATGTAGTAGCCTTTATTTTAGGATACTACCTATACATAACATTGTTACAAGCATATGTTATACTCGCATGGTCAAAACAGGATCTGACACCTCATCAGCCTACAATGTTGGATGTCAGCTTGCTTTATTACTCAATTATCTGATACTGACAGTGGTACTGCATATTGTATAGCAATGTGATGTGTCTCATGTTCCCAATGAAATACAAATACAGCCTGATGTGTGAGTGCAGCCTAACATGAAACCTGCACACGACCACTGTACCAATGTAACAGGATACCATGCAATGTTGATTGAGAAGGATTTATGCATACAAGATCTCTGTTCTCTGCTTTTTATTTCTGAATATGTTAGATTTTCTTTTTTATGATTGCATTTGACATGAAAGTCTGGTTAATCAAAGCATCAAAATCTTATCAAAGTTGTCAAATAGTTTGATGAAATACATTTCAATGTTGCAATTGATATGAGAACAATCATGCAAAAAAGAGAAACAGTAACAGGGACTTAATATATGAAAAAGTGAAAGTTCTATGTTTGTTTTCCCATGCATGAACACCTCATGTCCCACACTATGCAATTGGACATTTATTAGTCTTCAATGACTGTGCTTTGACATAACCGTGTCATTAGCGCAACCTTCAACAATAGCAGCACCACCTTACTGCACCATTCTATAGGAAGATAGGCTAGAACATATTGCTGCAGAGCTAAGAATATATTCTGTACACATTATGGCTTATTGAATAAAGCATATTTTCGTTGATGCATTAATGCAATACTTAGTGGGAGGCAATGACTAAAGCACAATACTGTCCTGACAGGAAGCCTCCCTTATACAGGGTCATTAATCCGGTCTCTCTAGTGAATCCTAAACCTGGTATGCAGCCCCATAGATGATGATACCAGTGCTTATATGGCAGGGAACATAAAACCTGATGACTTGGTGACGAGGCCTGATGGTGTTTACAGATGGTGCTGTGGGTATTGCAAAAACAGCCTGGTCCAAAATGTCAATACTGCTAATGCATGAGAGTGGATCCTGCAATGAAATGTTTGCTTTTGCTGGAAATGCCCAACGTGAAGGCCCTTCTGAGGTAGTTAATATTGAACTATTTGGATACAGCAGAATGCCTGGTACCATATTAGATAGAAGCCACAAACTCCAGTGTTTGGCTATACAATAATCACATATCTCATATTCAATAAGACTACTTTTTCTAGATGAGAGGGAGCATCATAAAGGACAACAACAATTTTCAAAATCATCATTATTCACTGAGCCTTGCAAATATAAAGCAAAGTTGTATCATGAATAACTCATGGTTAATAAACCATGTTACAGAGAGATGGTGCTTCTTGATATCTGTCGATATGACTTTGCTAATGCATATATATAAATATTTTAACATATATTAATCTAATTTAACATATTGCAATATTGGTTAACATTATTTAAATAGAAATAAATGTGAGAACAAACAAAAGAAATTTCAGGATGTTAACAACATGGTAAACCAGATGTAGGCATCATTGAATATATATATATATATATATACATACATGCAACCCGGTTTGTGGGATCTTTCGCTGTTCTCAGACCCACGTATTGGGGTCATCCCAAATTTGTGGGATCTTTTGCAAGACCCTGCATCCAACCCAGGCTAAAAAGATCCTATGTTCTATGATATGGAAAGATATTTGGTTAATAACATTTTTTTATGAAAACCCCACAATGTTTTCAAATTTATTATTGATTCTCTAACCTGCTCCCAGGTGTCTCTACCCATCACAAACCCCAGCCAAAGTATATATATATATACATCCTGTGTGGTCATGCCTGAGTGAGCACATGAAGGTCAAGCTGCCCCAGAGAGGATAGTACATCAGGATCTCATAATAGAGGGAGACATCACAAATATCATATATACAGTCTAATACCATCAGATATGGACTTAATCAATAGGAAATGAAATAAGACTGGTTAAGTTTTATTTTCCCAAGCACAAAACCACTCCATGAATGATAATTATGGTACAATGTCAGGATCCCACAAACCATGTAGAAAAATAATAAAGGATCCCATTATCCAGGAGTAAAGACTGACACACACTAATATGATTATATGCACATATATATGTATTGTGGGATCCTAGGTTCCCAGAATCCAATAAGCTCAGGGCTTAAGGTATTGAAGTGTGGTGTAGATGACGACAGAGAAAGGTCAGGGGGTTTGGCAGGGTGTACATGCTGACTTGAGTATATTAGGGGGTGTGGTTGGGTGTACATGCCGACTTGAGGGTATCAGGGGTTGTGGCAGGGTGTACATGCCGACTTGAGGACGTCAGGGGGTGTGGCAGGGTGTACATGCCGACTTGAGGATATCAGGGGGTGTGGCAGGGTGTACATGCCGACATGAGGACACTAGGGGGTGTGGCAGGGTGTACATGCCGACTTGAGTACATTAGGGGGTGTGGCAGGGTGTACATGCCGACTTGAGGACATTAGGGGTGTGGCAGGGTGTACATGCCGACTTGAGGACATTAGGGGGTGTGGCAGGGTGTACATGCCGACTTGAGTACATTAGGGGGTGTGGCAGGGTGTACATGCCGACTTGAGGACATCAGGGGGTGTGGCAGGGTGTACATGCCGACTTGAGTACATTAGGGGGTGTGGCAGGGTGTACATGCCGACTTGAGGATATCAGGGGATGTGACAGGACACACATAGAAAAGAAGTAGAATCACTATGACTCCAGACTTGATCACTCAGGTAAGTCTCCCCAGAACTTTTAAGTGACTCCCTAACATAAGCAGGACTCTAGAAAAACTATATAATGACTCCTGTTAAAAGAGTCTCTAATGATTGGGAGTCACTTTAGAGTCCTGGGGAGAGTTGCCTCAGTGATCGGTGCTGAACTCCCATTTGAGAGTTACAGTTGTCAGGGGGTATGACGGAGTGTAGAGTTGAGGATATCAGGGGGTGTGCCAGGGTGTACATGGCCACTTGAGGATGTGGGGGGTGTGGCAGGGTGTACATGCCGACTTGAGTACATCAGGGGGTATGGCAGGGTGTACATGCCGACTTTAGGACATCAGGTGGTGTGGCAGGGTGTACATGCCGACTTGAGGACATCAGGGGGTGTGGCAGGGTGTACATGCCGACTTGAGGACATCAGGGGGTGTGGCAGGGTGTACATGCCGACTTGAGGACATCAGGGGGTTGGTAAGGTGTACATGCCGACTTGAGGACATCAGGGGGGTAGGTAGGGTGTACATGCCGACTTGAGGACATCAGAGGGGTTGGTAGGGTGTACATGCCGACTTGAGGACATCAGGGGGGTTGGTAGGGTGTACATGCCGACTTGAGGATATCAGGGGGTGTGGCAGGGTGTACATGCCGACTTGAGGATATCAGGGGGTGTGGCAGGGTGTACATGCCGACTTGAGTACATTAGGGGGTGTGGCAGGATGTACATGCCGACTTGAGGATATCAGGGGGTGTGGCAGGGTGTACATGCCGACATGAGTACATTAGGGGGTGTGGCAGGATGTACATGCCGACTTGAGGATATCAGGGGGTGTGGCAGGGTGTACATGCCGACTTGAGGATATCAGGGGGTGTGGCAGGGTGTACATGCCAACTTGAGGATATCAGGGGGTATGGCAGGGTGTACATGCCGACTTGAGGATATCAGGGGGTGTGGCAGGGTGTATATGCCGACTTGAGGACACTAGGGGGTGTGGCAGGGTGTACATGCCGACTTGAGTACATTAGGGGGTGTGGCAGGGTGTACATGCCGACTTGAGTACATGAGGGGGTGTGGCAGGGTGTACATGCCGACTTGAGGGTATCAGGGGGTGTGGCAGGGTGTACATGCCGACTTCAGGATATCAGGGGTGTGGCAGGGTGTACATGCCGACTTCAGGATATCAGGGGTGTGGCAGGGTGTACATGCCGACTTCAGGATATCAGGGGTGTGGCAGGGTGTACATGCCGACTTCAGGATATCAGGGGTGTGGCAGGGTGTACATGCCGACTTCAAGATATCAGGGGGTGTGGCAGGGTGTACATGCCGACTTCAGGATGTCAGGGGGTGTGGCAGGGTGTACATGCCGACTTGAGGATATCAGGGGGTGTGACAGGGTGTACATGCCGACTTGAGGACACTAGGGGGTGTGGCAGGGTGTACATGCCGACTTGAGTACATTAGGGGGTGTGGCAGGGTGTACATGCCGACTTGAGGGTATCAGGGGGTGTGGCAGGGTGTACATGCCGACTTCAGGATATCAGGGGTGTGGCAGGGTGTACATGCCGACTTCAGGATATCAGGGGTGTGGCAGGGTGTACATGCCGACTTCAGGATATCAGGGGTGTGGCAGGGTGTACATGCCGACTTGAGTACATTAGGGGGTGTGGCAGGGTGTACATGCCGACTTGAGGGTATCAGGGGGTGTGGCAGGGTGTACATGCCGACTTCAGGATATCAGGGGTGTGGCAGGGTGTACATGCCGACTTCAGGATATCAGGGGTGTGGCAGGGTGTACATGCCGACTTCAGGATATCAGGGGTGTGGTAGGGTGTACATGCCGACTTCAGGATATCAGGGGTGTGGCAGGGTGTTCATGCCGACTTCAAGATATCAGGGGGTGTGGCAGGGTGTACATGCCGACTTCAGGATGTCAGGGGGTGTGGCAGGGTGTACATGCCGACTTGAGGATATCAGGGGGTGTGGCAGGGTGTACATGCCGACTTGAGGACACTTGGGGGTGTGGCAGGGTGTACATGCCGACTTGAGTACATTAGGGGGTGTGGCAGGGTGTACATGCCGACTTGAGGGTATCAGGGGGTGTGGCAGGGTGTACATGCCGACTTCAGGATATCAGGGGTGTGGCAGGGTGTACATGCCGACTTCAGGATATCAGGGGTGTGGCAGGGTGTACATGCCGACTTGAGTACATTAGGGGGTGTGGCAGGGTGTACATGCCGACTTGAGTACATTAGGGGGTGTGGCAGGGTGTACATGCCGACTTGAGTACATGAGGGGGTGTGGCAGGGTGTACATGCCGACATGAGTACATTAGGGGGTGTGGCAGGGTGTACATGCAGACTTCAGGATATCAGGGGTGTGGCAGGGTGTACATGCCGACTTCAGGATATCAGGGGTGTGGCAGGGTGTACATGCCGACTTCAGGATATCAGGGGGTGTGGCAGGGTGTACATGCCGACTTCAGGATGTCAGGGGGTGTGGCAGGGTGTACATGCCGACTTGAGGATATCAGGGGGTGTGGCAGGGTGTACCTGCTGATTTCAGGATATCAGTGGTGTGGCAGGGTGTACATGCCGACAGAGGAGGGTCAGAGGCTGTGGCAGGGTGTACATGCAGACTTGAGGACATCAGGGGGGTTAGTAGGGTGTACATGCCGACTTGAGGACATCAGGGGGGTTGGTAGGGTGTACATGCCGACTTGAGGATATCAGGGGGTGTGGCAGGGTGTACATGCCGACTTGAGGATATCAGGGGGTGTGGCAGGGTGTACATGCCGACTTGAGTACATTAGGGGGTGTGGCAGGATGTACATGCCGACTTGAGGATATCAGGGGGTGTGGCAGGGTGTACATGCAGACTTGAGGATATCAGGGGGTGTGGCAGGGTGTACATGCCAACTTGATGATATCAGGGGGTCTGGCAGGGTGTATATGCCGACCTGAGGACACTAGGGGGTGTGGCAGGGTGTACATGCCGACTTGAGTACATTAGGGGGTGTGGCAGGGTGTACATGCCGACTTGAGTACATGAGGGGGTGTGGCAGGGTGTACATGCCGACTTGAGTACATGAGGGGGTGTGGCAGGGTGTACATGCCGACTTGAGGGTATCAGGGGGTGTGGCAGGGTGTACATGCCGACTTCAGGATATCAGGGGTGTGGCAGGGTGTACATGCCGACTTCAGGATATCAGGGGTGTGGCAGGGTGTACATGCCGACTTCAAGATATCAGGGGGTGTGGCAGGGTGTACATGCCGACTTCAGGATGTCAGGGGGTGTGGCAGGGTGTACATGCCGACTTGAGGATATCAGGGGGTGTGGCAGGGTGTACATGCCGACTTGAGGACACTAGGGGGTGTGGCAGGGTGTACATGCCGACTTGAGTACATTAGGGGGTGTGGCAGGGTGTACATGCCGACTTGAGGGTATCAGGGGGTGTGGCAGGGTGTACATGCCGACTTCAGGATATCAGGGGTGTGGCAGGGTGTACATGCCGACTTCAGGATATCAGGGGTGTGGCAGGGTGTACATGCCGACTTCAGGATATCAGGGGTGTGGCAGGGTGTACATGCCGACTTCAGGATATCAGGGGTGTGGCAGGGTGTGCATGCCGACTTCAGGATATCAGGGGTGTGGCAGGGTGTACATGCCGACTTCAGGATATCAGGGGGTGTGGCAGGGTGTACATGCTGACTTCAGGATGTCAGGGGGTGTGGCAGGGTGTACATGCCGACTTGAAGATATCAGGGGGTGTGGCAGGGTGTACCTGCCGATTTCAGGATATCAGTGGTGTGGCAGGGTGTACATGCCGACAGAGGAGGGTCAGAGGCTGTGGCAGGGTGTACATGCAGACTTGAGGACATCAGGGGGGTTGGTAGGGTGTACATGCCGACTTGAGGACATCAGGGGGGTTGGTAGGGTGTACATGCCGACTTGAGGACATCAGGGGGGTTGGTAGGGTGTACATGCCGACTTGAGGACATCAGGGGGGTTGGTAGGGTGTACATGTCAGGGGGTGTGGCAGGGGGTGTATCATGCTGCTTGAGAATGTCAGGGGATAGCTGAGGGTTTGGGGTTTGGCACATTGCAGATAATTACTAAAGTATATACTATATTTTCTGTGTATCAAGTATTTCTCACTGCATAAGGAGGGGACATGATAGGATCCCCTAGGCCTGGGTTATAACTCACTTACTATAAGACCCCATAATCCAATAGACACAATCTCTCTTTGGTTTAATCAAATAGGACACACCTTTTACAAATAGACTGCTTGAAAATATGTTTCTGATGCTAGAGTTGGCTATGCATCTACTTAGTAGAGACAGAGGTAGTTGGTGACTACAGAAGTATCCCAGATCGGAGTTTTGCCCCTCCCCCTATATGTCCTTTGCTAGTCCAAAGCCAACACTAAGTAAACATACCCCTCTACTAGGCCAAATTAGGTCAAGGGACAGCAGCTAAAAGACCACCCCACTTTGGGCTCTTATTGTTTGGGAACAGCCTGACCTAGATAATATATGCATTTGTTTACATTCACAAATAGAGTTGGCAACAGCAAGATATATCTACCCATATCAAATATAGTCCCATATTAATTTAGTTTACTCATCTGTACATACTTACAAAGGGAATTTGTCACCAAGAATGGTAATCAGCTTCATCTATTCTTAAAACTTCAACAAAATGAATAATTTGAAAAGACCCCACAATAGAGGGTTAGAACAGATACAAGACCCCATAATCCAATAGCAATAGCAAATTAATTCCCTCCATCACATTTGTGTGCTTTTATCAATGTACATAATGTATGATGTATGCATCTGGTAAAATAATAATAGTGAATGTGTCTCCACGTAAGTCTATAAAGTAAATTCTCAAAGAGATCCCACAATGTTATATGATAGATATAGTTAAATATTTTCTGGGGTCCTAAAAGAGGTCATAGTTCAAGGTCATCCGGGACCCCACAAGGGGATCCCACAATATTACATTTAAAAGAATTCAAATTTCGGAATTCTTTTGTCAGTTTCTTTTTCTATTATATTAGAGGTATTCAAAAATGTAATTATTTTCTTCATATGTCTTTTAGTTTTATGGGATCCCACATCACTTGGTTACAGCTGAGACCTCACAAACCGGGTGATATCGGTATATATATATATATATATACATATATTACTGGAGCGCTAGAATGAGATGACATAGACATGGATGACAAAGACATAGATACACCTGCAGTGGACGTCTCCTTTCAGCAACTGGTAAAAATCTGCGCAGATTGAACTTACTCAGACTTTGCGTTGATCTGCCTCCCAGATTGTCGATTTCCGCGTCGATTTCCGCACCGTCCATGATTGCCGGGTCGATTCCCTCCTCCCCAGATTCCTCCGGTTCAGGTACCCTTGGAGGCACCTCGGGCTGGGCACTAGGGTGCGGGGTCCTGAAGTTGACCTGGCGCGGGCCAGGATGGGCGCCATCTTGTTTCTCGGGCATACGAGCCATCATTTTGACCATCATGCCCTCCATTTTAGACATCCTTGCGTTCAGGTCAAGACTGCTGATAAGTCCTCCAGTTCGTGCAAAGATTGATCTAGATCAGTCTTGGTGGTACCCTTGGGGGTCTTGGGCTTGGAGCCCCCTGAAGCACCTCCTGAGCTCCCTGGAGCACCACCTGTAGCCGCCGGCGGAGTCTCCTTTTCTTCCTCCTTTCCTCGGTCATCCAGTTCACTTTTTCTCCTTTCTCTTTGCTCCCTGTATTCCCGGTCATCTTTGCAATAGGGGCAATCTGACCTGCGTCCGTCAAACTCTTCTTTACAGCCTTCACAAAACTTGGGCATATTGACTGATAAATGACGCACAGAGAAAAAATTGACCTTAATCCAACGGCTACTTCAAACAGACTGAGGAACCGGTGGGCGGAAATGGACAGGTGGGGCCAGCTTGGGGCGCCCCCTGGATTAGACATAGAGAACCACCAGTTGCCGCTGCTCCCAAATATATTAATGTTATCCGGTCGGACTGATATCATACATATGTAGGGGTTTCATATGCGTACAACACGAACACAGTTTCCAAATTCGGTTTGAATGCAACAGGTCTTTATTCGATCACAGCCTCAAAAGTACACGAAGGTTTCTCACTCGGTTCACTTGGTCTTTCAACCATTCGAAGACACACAGGATTCTATCGATAGTTCGAAGCATTAGCGATACCGGACAGTTAAGCTCTGTGCCAGCATCGCTGGTGCAGAGTCCATAACGTGGGAGGGGTGTAAGTAGTATAGTATGTATCGGAACGGGACTATAGTTAAGTACTGTTTATTACTCAATCGACCTGCAGCCAATCAGAGGGCTCCATTTGGTCACGTGACCGGAAGTGACCTACTTAGGGGATTAGTGGTGACGTCACGTGACCTAGTTAGCCAATCAGAGGCCGCCATTGGGTCACGTGACCGGAAGTGAGGTCATATGACCTACTAATGGACCGGAAGTGACGTCATATGACCTACTTAGGGGACCGGAAGTGACCTACTTTAGGATCACGTGACCGGAAGTGACCTGATGAGTCACGTGACCGGAAGTGACGTCACATGACCTAATGGCCAACCGGAAGTGACCTGATTGAGGATCACGTGACCGGAAGTGACCTGATTGATCACGTGACCGGAAGAAGAAGAAGAAGAAGAAGTGACGTCACGCGACTTAATGAAGAGATGAGCGTTTTTAAGGGGTCACGGGCTTTAAAATGTGATATCTTTTTTTTTTGGAGGAGGAGGTGAGTCTCTTATTTTTTTCCGGTAAACTAATAAAAAACACCACGATATAAGTTTTTTTTTCATTTTTTATTGTTTTACGAGCGACTGGAAGTGACTTATTGAACTAGGTAGAAGCGTTCTTTAGAGTGTATTAGGGGGAAGGAGGGGAGGGGGGGAGGGGGGCCCTTTTAAGATGCATGGGGAGGGGGGCGCTTTTAGGATGCATGGGGCGAGTGGTGGGGGGGGGGGAGGGGGGGAGGGGGGCACTCTAGGGGGGGCACTCTAAGGGGTGCGTTTGTCTCTTTTAAGAAAGAAAAAGAAAAGAAAAGAAAAGAAAAAAAGATTTTCAATCGAGAGACACGCTTCTTCCTCTCGAGAGGAAGAAGCGTGTCTCTTCGTGTTTTTTTTTTGTTTATCACGTGCTTCGATGAGGCGATCAGCTGCGACTGGAGGAAGAAGTGACACTTTAAGAGATCGCGCGTCTTAATTGTTATGATATTTTTTTTTTTTTTTTTTTTTTTTTTTTTTTACTTACTAATAAAGAAGACGTATGAAAATAAAACACAACAATTCACATGTCCGTCGTTCTCGTTGTTTCTTGCTTGATAAAGTCAAGTAATATCGCGATGCCGAGGCCAAACTTTCCCATGTCCTCAGTCAACACTCGAAGGAGTTCAAAAGGCATACCGCCGGCGCCGTCAGCTTCATCTTGCCACATTTTCAACACTCGGAAGGCCCACTCAGCGGGACTTCCTCCGTATTTGCATTCTTCAGCGATCTTATCTAACCTCTCAGGCGACAATTTTAAATGGTCCCCCACCTCTTTCCACCTGCTACCCAGACGTCTGCCGAGGGTGCCCAAGTGCTTATGCATCGCGCGCGAGTCGGGGTTTTCGAAATCCAACCCCTGTCTGTGGAGAAGGGCCATCCACTGAGCCAACAGTTCCATGCGTCTAATGCGGGTGAAGACGCGACCGAGCTCGCCCCATCTATGACGATGCGGGGTTTCACCCCACCACACTCGGAACATCGCCGTACACAGCTCCTCCGGTGTCTTGACACTGCGCTCTACTAGAGCATCCATACGGGCGGCGCTGACTTTTAAGCTACTGCCCAACTCTCTCCAACAGCCGCTCAACTCTTTACCTAGTTGACGAAGCAAGGCTTCGCTATAGGCTAACCGCTGCTGTCCTACCTGTCGGGTCTCCCCATCATCGGTCTGCCTCGCGCCGCGTCTCACGTCGTCAAGCCGCATTAACTTTTTTTCAGGCGCACCGGGCGGTGAAGGCGAGCTTGAAAGTGGAATAGCTTGAGCCATCTCGTCTCGTCTTGGCGGCGGCGGCAGCGGCGGCGGCGGCGGCGGCGGCGGCGGTGGTGGTGGTGGCGGTGGTGGTGGTAGTAGCCGTTACTGGGGTCAGAGGCGATATGTTTTTTTTCCAACAGAAATCAGAGCTTTTTATACAGAGGGAGTTTAATCCCATTTCCAACAGCGCTCCAGCTGTCTAGCGCCCTGTCCGCATGACGCTTTTTCAGCCGCTCCGCTCCTTAAGAGCTTAGATGATGAGGGGGTGTGGCATCGCTATCCGTGGAGACCAGCTGAAAACGGTGTTTTTTCCTCACTCATAGCCTTACCTCCTACCCCCTACCCGAGGACGTCTCCCTCCCTCTGACATTCATTGTAACAAACGTCAGAGGTCAGGTGAAAATCGGATTTTTTTTCATGCACAGCCTTAGGCAGCTGTCGCCCCCCCCCTCCCTATTGAACTAGCCGGCCGCCCGCCCGCCTTGCCGGCCCGGTCTACTCACCACGGCAGGAGGTGGCGATTTTTGTCTTACACTTAAGTCGCTCACCACATGCACACGCCTCTACTCACAGACAGACACGTTCGTCTTAGGGGGGTCCTGCTTCACGCCACACGCCTCCTGTAGTTTTTTTTGTATACACACTGTAAGCTCATCACCGTTACCGTTAATCCTTTATACAGCTAACGCGCGCTGAATGGCTGAACAGGGTGGTAAGCGGCTTAGCTCACCACAGTGGATCCCTCAAAAAGGGATCCAGCTGAAAACGTCATACCTTATGTCTTTGTGAATGGCCGCCGCCGGTCAGTCGACGGCAGGCAGCAACCGCTTAACCCTTTATACAGCTAATGCGCGTTGAATTGCTGAACAGGGTGGTAAGCGGCTTAGCTCATCATCACAGTCGATCTCTCAAAAAAAGGGGGGGGGGAAGGGATCCAGCTGAAAACGTCATGCCTTATGTCTTTTTGTTTCTCTTTGTGAATGGCCGCCGGCCAGCCGGCGGCAGCGCAGGGTCGGTAAGTAGCTTAGCTCTAGAAGCGAGAAGGCGTATATAAGGGGCTTGGAAACCTCCATTCACTCACTCATTCTTTTGCTGCTCTCTACAGTCACCACCATGAGCAAAAGACAACATCTAGCGTCGTTCAAGAACAAGAAGACTACGCGGAACAGCGTTCGTTTAGCGTCAGTGCCTGCTCTTGCTACTGAACATGAGACTACCGCCGCAGCCGGTTGGTCTTATCACCCTCCTGCTGTAGCGAGCGCTCGCGGCAGTAGTAGTAGTAGTAGTAGTAGTAGTAGTAGTACTAGTAGTAGCAGTAGTAGTAGTAGTGGTAGTAGTAGTAGTAGTACTACTGGTAGCAGTCGTCGTGCTAGCGACGTTGTTACACTCGCGACGGTACACGTTGCTGCTAAGCGCGCTGCCGCTGCTACCGCCATCCCGCCTGCCGCTGCTGCTGCTGCTGCTGCTGCTGCTGCGCCTGCTACTGCTGCGCCTGCTACGGCTGCGCCTGCTGAGGCTGCTGCTGCGCCTGCTACTGTTGCGTCTGCTGCGGCTGCTGCTGCGACTGCTTCTGCTGCACCTGCTGCTACTGCTACTACTACTGACGACAACGCTCCTGGCACAGCGCAGTACTGGCAACCGGGTTTTTACCTCCCCACTACTGTTGATGACTTTGATGACCTGCCGCACGTTGCACAGCCCCTCTCCTCCACCACTACATCGACGGACGCCCTCGACGCCGCTCGCGCTGAGAGTTACAGCTATTCGGACACTCAGCCCCTAAACCGAGAAGAAGAGGAGGAGGAGGAGGAGGAGCAGCAGCAGCAGCAGCAACAGGGTGAGACAGAGAACGACGCTGACGACGAGGCGTACGAAGAACCCGAAGGGCAAGGGGTGAGCGGTACGTTTTTCGGCTTCCCTCTTCGACCTTTCGACCTCACTTCCTCCACTGCTAGCGCCCCCCCGTCCGGTCCGTGGCGACTGCCCTCACCGCCACCTTACGAGGGCGGCGGCGCTTCACCTTCTACCGCTACACTCAGCACGGACGGCGTGTGGCTGCGCTGTTCCAACAACGAGACCTCCGATACCACCAGCGCTGACGCTGCTCCTGCTATCGGTTCTGCTGCTGATTCAGCTCACGCTGATGGTGTTACTCATCCTGCGGGTGTGAAACGTTCTAAGGTGAGTTCCAGAACAACAAGGCCCACTAAGAAGAGAAAAATACAAGAAAAAGAAGGAGATGGACGAGAAGAAGCAGAGAAAACACTCGGGTTAGAGTTCTGCTTAGACGGAGCTTTGACGCTGGAGATCTGGGAGGACGTGGCTAGACTGTCTAGGAGGCCGCGCTACACAAAAGACGGCCAGGTGAAAGAGGCGTCTCTGACCAGAAGCAAGCGAGTGCACTTCACGGCCGACGCGCTGCGCGAGCTCATAGCACGCATCGCCGATATCCGCGCAGTGGTGCGCATACGCGACACAGCGGCTGCGCAAGGAAAACCTAATCACACCCCCTGGTTCGCAGTGCTGGATGAGGCGGGCGAAGTGTACGCAGCTGTGAGCTACTACAGCGGTAAGAACCTCGTCCACGTGCGCAAGTACGAAGGTCCTGACAAAAAACCCACACAGCAGGGGGTGACGCTGTCCGCCAGAGCGCTCAAAGAGTTGGATGACAAAACAGAGATCATTCTGAAATATCTCGGCATAGATTCGGAATGAGAGACGCTCAACGCTCACGCGCGCACACACACAGCGTTTGACGTACGCTGTATGAGACAGACAGACAGACGGATACACAGACAGCAGACAGAAAGATAGTTACATAGACGACAGATTGATAGATAGCTAGCTAGATAGATAGATAGTTAGACGGCTAAGTAGTTGGTAACCGAGTGAAAAAAAACATGACACAGTACGTATGCGAAAAGTGTTTCAAAATGTTTAAAAGAGCGTACAACCACGAGAGACACGTAGAAAATTGTAGAGTAGTAGCTAAGTTTTGCCCTCTATGCGGCGAAGGGGATTGCCGAAAGAGCGCTTGTCGACGCGAATCTCTGGACGGGGTGACCGTCCCTCCGCGCATATGTGCTGTACCGAACGGGGAGGAAACGTTCACGGCGAATTGGCCTGCGATACAAACGGGCGTCAGGATGCACGGGACTCGCGTGAGTGTAACAAACTTCAGGCTACCAACCGGCGAGTTGAGTGACGCTGTAGATACTATGCGTCGCATTCACTTGACACAAAGATTCAGATACAAAGTGGGTTTCTCGGTAGGCTTACTGTTACAACACAGAGAAGACAAGAGCAAACTGCGCTACTTCCACGCCTCCCAGAACAACGCAACTCTCATACAACCGCTCCCTACTGTAACTAATTCAGAAACTTTGGAAGAGCTCCTCTCAAAGATGCAAAACACCGTCGCTTGCGAGGAGGTACGGAAACTTTGCGACGCTGACACCAAGTGGCACGTTCTTTTTCCTACCAATTTGAACATCTGCGTTTACATGGGACCGGGGGAATTCCCCATAGGCGGTAGGATCACTCAGGCCGGTCGAGTTGGAAAGAGAAGCGGCGTGTTAGATTTTCCCAACAAGGACAACCTCTGCATCTTCCGCTGCATTTCCTTTCACTTATACAACACCAGCAAGCGCGCTTCAGATTTGTTACGTCAGTTCTGTCCCGCTGCCACACCTGAATGCTTTCCGGGTCTGAACATCCGCGACTTACCCGCGTTAGAGACCTTGTTTGACGTACAAATAGCGGTTTACACCGCGTCGCGTCAAGTGCCGGGGCGGAAGTTGAGAAGACGCGTTACTCTGATCAGACCGCCTTCCAGAACTGTGGCCGCCCGAGGTAAAGTCAACCTACACCTGACGGCGAAAGGCGGTTTGCACGTCTCTCTCGTCACGGACTTCAACGCGTACGCGGGCATATACGAATGTTGCAAGTGTAAGGCGGCGTTCACCACCGAGTTCTTGCTGAAGAGACACAGGAACCAGCTTTCCTCTTGCCGACAAGTCAAGTTGCGCTACGTAGGCGGCATCTACCAAAATTCGAGAACGATTTTCGAAGCGCTAGCAGACTTCTCCATTTTTCCCCCCGACGGACATTCCGGAATCTACCCTTACAAGATCGCCTTCGATTTCGAGGCTTTCTTCAGACCGTGCAAAGAACCGTCGACGGAGCACGTGTCCCTGCTGTGGGATCACGTCCCTTTGTCGGCTAGCGTCGCATCCGACTTTCCGGGGTGGGAGGGGCCCGTGTGCTTCGTCAGAGCATCCGACGCAGATTCCGACCCCTTGTTGGACCGAGTTTTAAATCACATAAACGAGAACGCCAAAGCGATCGGGGAAGCTGTGCTAGAACTTTACCGACCGACCTTAGCGAAGTTAGATGCGGCGATAGGTGAAGCTCTCCTGCTGGAGGAGGCGACGTTCACCACCCCTTCTCCAGGCGGCTTCGCTGCGGCTCAGACCAGACACCCGTTAGTTCAACTGAAGAAGCGTCTTCTGAGATACATCCGTCAAGCTCCAGTGGTGGGCTTCAACTCGGGGCGTTACGACTTGAACCTGATCAAAATACGCCTTCACTCCTTCTTCGCCTCCGGAGACCGAAGAAACCAAGAATTCAGCGTCATAAAGAGAAGCAATCAATACTTGGCGGTTTACACACAGCACACGGTTTTCTTGGACGTAGTCAACTACTTGGCACCCGGTTACAACTACGCGACCTATTTGCGAGCTTTCACCAGGAACGAAGAGAAAGGTCACTTTCCTTACGAATGGATGACATCTACCAGGAAACTGGCAAACAGAACGCTGCCGCCGAGATCGGCTTTCGACAGCGAGCTGACGGGCGTCAAAATGTCCGAATCCGACTACGCCGCATGTCAGAAAGTTTGGTCCGACGAGAAGATGCAAACTATGGAAGACTACTTGATCCACTACAACAACAAAGACGTGAAACCTTTCATAGAAGCTCTGAAAAATCACGCTAAATTTTTCCAAGATCGCGGCATCGACATGTTGAAAGACGGAGTTTCTCTCGCCGGTTTGACTTTACGGTTCCTCTTCCAAAACCTAGAAGACGCGTTCACAACGTTTCCCCAGTTCGACGCCGTCCTCCACGCTCTGATCAAAGAGAATCTAGTCGGCGGTCCTTCCATCATCTTCCATAGATTTCACGAGAAGGGCACCACGCGGATAAGGGAGCACAAGTACGGCGAAGAAGCGAGACCGTGCCAACACATACTAGGACTAGACGCTAACTCTCTGTACTTGCGCTGCATGAGCGAAGCGCACTGCACGGGCTATTACGCGGTGAGACGGCCCGAGACCGAGTTCAAGCCCGAAATCAGGCAAAGAAACTCTCACAGCGCTTTGGAGTGGTTACGCTTCGTAGAGCACGACCGCGACGTGAAACTGCGCCACGCTCTGAACGGCGGCGAGATGGTGGTAGGCTGTCGGAGAATTCGCGTGGACGGATTTCACGCGGCCTCTAATACGGTTTTCCAGTTTCACGGGTGTTGGTTCCACGCTCACGAGTGCATACCGTCGCACCGATATCAGTGCGCTTCACTGAGAGAGGAGAGACGCGACAGAACGACCAGAGTAAGCGCTTACTTGAAAGCGCTAGGTTACAAGCTGGTCGTCGTGTGGGAGTGCGAATGGCGAGAGATGAAGCGTCGAGATGAGCGGGTCAAGGCCTCCCAACAACGCTGGAAGGTTGACGCTTTGAAAGTGTCTCGAAACGCAATGAGCGAGAGCGACATCCTTTCCGCTGTGAAAGAGGAGAAAATGTTCGGTTTAGTTCAAGTGGACATCACTACGCCGCCTCACCTACGAGACTACTTCGAAGAAATGACCCCCGTTTTCAAGAACGCGACCGTTTCAAAATCGGACATAGGCCCTCACATGTCAGACTTTGCGCAGGAAGAAAAGCTGTTGAACACGCCTCAGAGATGTCTGATAGGGAGTTACCACGGAAAAAATATTCTCTTGGGAACGCCGCTTCTCAAGTGGTATTTAGAGCACGGTTTGATAGTCACCAAAGTGCAGCTGGTGGTAGAATACCTACCTAAACGCTCCTTTGCCGGTTTCGCGGACGAAGTGACGGCGGCGCGAAGACGTGGCGACGTGAACGAGAACGAGAAAATTCTGTCAGACTGTTACAAGTTAATGGGAAACGCTACGTACGGTAAAACAATCTGCAACAAAGAAAAACACACGGCGGTGAGATACACTGACAGTCGGAAGTTCGAACTATTGGCCAATTCGTGGCGCTTCAAAAAGGCGTCCGAGTTGACTTCCGATCTGTTTGAAGTCGAACTACAACCGAAAACGGTCAAGAACAACCTCCCTATTCAGATAGGGTTCATGGTGTACCAGTACGCGAAGTTGAAAATGTTAGAGTTCACATACGACTTCTTGGATAGATTCGTCGATCGGCGCGATTATGCCCTTTGTCAAATGGACACCGACAGTCTTTACATGGCTCTCAGCGGTGACACGTTGGATGACCTAGTGAAACCTCGCCTGAGAGAGACGTACTTCAGAGAGAAACGAAAGTGGCTTCCGACAGCGGTGTGCGACGAGCACTTAGAGCTTTTCGTGAAGACAAAAACGGAAAGAGTGCGAGAATGGTGTGCGCCGCCCGGCGGATGTTGTGAGAGACGGTACCTTCATGATCTGAGAACTTCGGGGCTCATGAAAGCGGAGTGGGAAGGTGACGGGATCCTAAGTCTCAATCCTAAGACTTACATTTGCTACGATCGAGTCAGCGACACCGGTGAAAGAAAATCCAAAAAATGGAGTGCAAAAGGCGTACAGAAGAAACAAAACCCCCAGGAACCAGACGCCTTCTTGGATGTTCTTCGCCAACGAAAAACTCTCATTGCTGTAAATAGAAATTTCAAAGTGGTGCGAAACAAAATGGTCACCTACACCATAGAGAAAGACGGCGTGCGCTACTTGTATTATAAGCGTCGCGTGCATTCTGACGGTGTGACAACGAGTCCTTTAGAGATATGAAAAAAAAAAAAAAAAATAAGCGTGTGCATCTTTTCAAAAATAGAGTGTTTATCAAGATTGAAAAAAAATAAATAAAAAAAAATTAAAAGAAAATATTGTTGTGTTTTTATTATCATACGTCTTCTTTTACTAGTAAGTCGCGCAGTCTCTTAAAGCGTCGCTCATGTGACGACGTCGCTTCCAGTCACGGGATCCTAAAGACCCTCACTTCCTAAACAAAAAAAAAACTTCTTCTTCTTCCGGTCACGTGATCAATCAGGTCGCTTCCGGTCACGTGATCTCACTTCCGGTTGGCCATTAAGTCGTGTGACGTCACTTCCGGTCACGTGACTCATCAGGTCACTTCCGATCACGTGATCCTAAATTAGGTCATATGACGTCACTTCCGGTCCCCTAAGTAGGTCAGTAGGTTACCCAGAATGCACCACTAATCCCCTAAGTAGGTCACTTCCGGTCACCAAATGGAGGCCTCTGATTGGCTGCAGGGTTACCCAGAATGCACCACTAATCCCCTAAGTAGGTCACTTCCGGTCACGTGACCAAATGGAGGCCTCTGATTGGCTAACTAGGTCACGTGACGTCACCACTAATCCCCTAAGTAGGTCACTTCCGGTCACGTGACCAAATGGAGGCCTCTGATTGGCTGCATATCGATTGAGTAATAAACAGTACTTAACTATAGTCCCGTTCCGATACATACTATACTACTGGTGTAGGTGCCCCTGTCAAAGCGAAGGTACGAAAGGTGCGGGTCAGAGCTCGTCCTAGGACTAACTGGTGAGGTAGCCAACCTCGGCCTCTTATATACCCTGAGCGCGGACCAAGCAGTGTCGACGTGGCACTCCTCCGTAGCGCCGTCTGGAGTGCCCTGCCTGGCTCCGCTACCGGATAACCGAAAGGACATGGCTCAGGTGTTGCCACCTAGTGTCCGTTGGAGGCACTTACCGCTCTGACTCCACGGACCTTATATGTACACGTATTATTCGTGCCCCTACATCACCCCCACCAGATTATAACTAGGGTCGAAATACATCTGATATAATATAATATACTCGAATATGGGAGAATAATATCAGTGTACATGATGACAATACCGGGGTACATTTGAAGGTACGATATACGTTTTTACACTTACATGTAGAAAGTACAAATATAGATTTTAGATTTTACCTGTTACACAAACAACACTTACATCTCTATGTACAAAACAGGGATCTTATAGATCCAACACTATAACGACAGGATAGATACGTGAGTATCCATCTTTAATAAAGATATGAATATATACGAATATATGTTCTATACTACTTCTAACTATAGTGATCACAGTTTTGTATGGTTTTCGTTGAGATATAATAGTGGTTACTACATTAATCATTTTAAGGTAAGTTGAGATTGCACAATATGTGACTTTTTAGGACGGAATGACACAGAAGTAATGGCTCGAAAATATTTAAGTGGGCGAACCGTCCCAGGAGAGGTAATTACGTGAACTATTGGAATTATGTAAAAATACTTGGAACCAACATAGTTGTGACATTAACTCTTATAACCAAGGAATGTAGTAATATTAGCCTCCATGTGAGGCAACCAATATATACCTTTATATCTTTAACAATAGATATACTTTCGAAATCCGAATACCAGTTGTTATGTCCAAAAAGAAAATTTTTGGAGATAAAGGTAGGTATCGAACATTATGTACAGTTTTGGTTCGAATCATAGTATGTAGTATCAGTTATACTACCTAAAGTATGAACACCCTTTGTTTTTTTGGTTTTTTTTAGACAACGAAGACATTTCTTGACAATTATGCATTTTCCACCCGGCTTATGTTTACCTTCGAATCATGACCTTAATCATGGATGTTTTATAATAACAACACAATTATTACAGTATCATCGAAGCATCATATGCACAAGTCATCAATCACACAATCGAACAGCCGAACACCCAAGTTAGCTTATAAGTCCTTCAATACGCTCTGGAGTTCTTCGAGTGACCCACTCCATTGGGTGAGTCCTATACCGAATACCCGAATGAACTTAACGTTCAGGGCCTTCAGAGTTTTGGCCTGATCGTCAAGAGTATCTTCTGCAGCTTTCTGCAGACAACGAGCTGTTGAGAGTTCTTTCTTCGATTGTGCCAGCTGCTTGGTGAGTTCGATCACCTTATCTGGCTCCGATTGTTCGTCAATACGTTGCTGCTCGAAGATCTTCCTCAGCCTCTCGACCTCCTTGCCCTGCATGGTGATGGCATAGTCGGTTGATGCTCTCGCCACACCGGCCGCATATCGTTGCATGCCAGCCAGGTGTTCCTGCAACCATCGTTCGTATATTTCTTTATGCACCACCGCATCCGGAGCCTTTGGAGGCTCGAAGTAGTCCTTCGGAATCTGTATCTGGGGCCGAATGTTTTCACCACTGATCATCAGATCATACCACTGGTTTGGATCCACTGCTGGTTCCTCACGAACTCTGGGCTTATAGGGCACAGTAGCAGTAGTAGTAGTGGTGGTGAGTAGGGTGGCTGCAACAGTTGCTGCCTTCCCTCCTCCAGCAGTTGTCGTTGGTGTGGTGGTGACTGGGTTCGAAGTGGTCACTGGAACCGGGTCCACCACAGGCTCAGCTTTTATGGATGTCTAATCCGCACTAGTAGCTGGGGTTTTACGCCCCACTGACTTTGTAGAACTGTCAGCCCTTGGTTTCACCTTGTCTTCTGCCCGAGGAGTGAGGTTGGTGGTCGTCACCACCAAGTCCTTTTTCCCAGGCAGCACAAAGTGATCCGAATCCGCCATCTCCACGTCCCGTGAGTCCGGTTGGCGGATGGCATCCATCACAGAGATGCCCGTAGGGAGATTCTTGTACGGATCCTTCTCAGTTTGTACCTCCGGACCAGGGAAGTCCATTGAAGGGTACTCGGCCTTACTGGCCAAGTTACCAGGAGTCAGAGGACGAAGGGTTTGCAGCTGGGAGCGACCCTTGGGGGCTGAGAAGTCCGGACCATAGTCAGGACGCAAGTCCTTCAGTGGAGACCGGTGCTCGATCGTTGTCGCGCGCCCTCGTGCTGCAGTTGGAGCTCTTGGAGCTGGAACCTCCGACTTGACCTTTTTGCAGTCAGGTTCGGAAGTCGCTGGACTCCTGTTCTCACTTCGTTTCCTGGGAAGGGGGTTGGCCGCTCTCCAGTCGTACAATTGCTGGTACAAGGTGTCGTTCAGGTCCAGTCGACCACGTCGATCAGTACGCTGGAAGACAGCTGACTGTTTCGAATTCCGGGTTAATTGGACCTTTCCGAATTGGAAGGTCTCAATCGTAATGGTTTCGAATTTGACTTTGTCCAGGCCTGCCACCAGGGATGCATGGAGATCTCCAACGTTCTTTCTGGCCAACATCATGGCTTGGCCATGACATTGTATCAGGTGCTCGATCATTCGGCCTCTTCTAGGGGTCCACATTCCCGAACACTTTTTGTTTGATTTGCCGATATCAGCGCAGACATACATCGCATGGTGGTGCATGTGCTTCTCCACGAGATGTCGCATGAATCGAAGACGAGTAGGCATGGGGCGGTTCTCGTGTGCGAAGTAGACACGGCAGGAATCAAATGGGCAGTCCTCCCTTACCCCTTCTTTGTACCGGGCCATCGCCCAACGTAATTTGGGAAGGCCCTCATGGTTGTAGTAAGTCTCAGGGAACTGTTTTCGATCCAGCAGCCGACCGAACCAGTTTTCTGTCCATGACCAGGAACTGGGTGAGCCCATATTGGATCTCATCCATTCTTCGTCATCAGACAATCCTTCATGGTCCGGTTCTTTGGGACACGAATACATATCCCTCGATCGTTTGCAGTGTTCCATGCACTCGGGCCTAAATTTCTTGAAGCCCCCACTGGCATTGCGCCAAATCATGTCCTCCACCCGAGAACTTGGGACGTCTGCCGAGGCACCTGCCCCTGCAGCTGGAGCTGGAGGGGGCGACAAAACCACTGGTGGTGTGTTCGATTGCCCTGACTCGGAGGACGTAGACGGAGATGCAGGTACCTTGACCTGCACTGGAGTTTTAGTCGGAGTTGCTGGAGGGGTCGAATGCGTCCGGGTGGGTGCCCTAGGAGGCGTCGAAGGTGTAGAGGCCGTACTGGATACTTCGTCCACCAACCTCACGATTGGGGACATATTAATCGCAGTAGTTTGGGGAGGCGAAGGATGGGGTACACATGGCTGTCGTGCCTCATTCTTCTTTGCCTTCCGTTTCTGGCTCTTTGGAAGTTCGAAGGGGACCTCCTCCAGATCCGAAGCGTCGGATACGGATCGTCCTTTTTGTTGCGGATTGGGGTTCTTACGGGACTGGGCTCGAGTCATTGGCGTTCTGGGGGCAGTTTGCATAGCCTCCAGAGTTAGCCGTAACTGTTCATTGGCTGCCCTGAGTTCATCGGATTCTCTAACCACCTGAGCATAACGGGCTTCTTGCTCAACTGATCCTGAGGTACCTGAATGGATCTCCCGCGGAGCCAACTCCACGCTAGCTGAATCTTCTTCGAATGGGACTGGTAAAGGTCCCGGAGCTTTCGGAAGGGATTCGGATGGGGACTCAGTAGTCCCGGTGGTCGTAGTTGGTTCTTCGAATGACGTTGAAGCCGACTGGGAAGTACTCGAAGAGCATTCGGACTGGACTGGGGCAGGTTCGGACACCTCGGACTTAGGCGGAGTATTGGGAGGAGTACTGCCATTAGAAGTTTTACGACTACCTTTGGTCTTGGAGAATTTTTTTTTCTTCCCCTTCGTACTGGTCGTGCTCCCATCACTTGAGGGCACTGCTTCCTCCCTAGCTTTGGCTTGTTGGAGATGCCGAAAGTTCGTACCACACTCTAACAGAATGTCACTGAAGACTCCGTTCTTAAAAGCTCCTCGAATCGCCCCTCCGTAACTGTCTAACCAGGTGGGATCGTAACGATAGAAGCCCTCCTCTCCCAGCCTGTCCAACATCATCGACATTAGTGTGGGATGTAGTTTCAGCGAGGAATCGAATGGCGAATCGCACGACAGCACTTCCATTAGTTGTTGCTGGGCCAGCGATGTTCGCACAACGTCTTCCATCTCTTCGTCAGACACTGCGTGGATAGGCAATTTCTGGCTTACCTCTTCCAACTCTGGCATCTCGTCCTCTTCCTCATCACCTGCTGCGTTCAGCCGGGTTGACGTCGAATTGTCTATGTCTTTCGAAGCAACACGTTTCGGGACATTGCGCCACGGCAACGGCCCTAGGTTGACTGTAGCCGGGGGTGGCATGGTCATGCTGTCCCGATCAGCCGTCGAATAGGAGCCGATCCCCGCTACACGAACGGTAACCGCACTCCCGGTGGATTCAGAGGCGGATTCATAATCCGACTCACGAGCGTTGTCGAATTGGCCATCGTCCATCCCGAACAGATCTATCTCGTCGGACTGGAGGCCCTCACCGGGGGTGTACTGCTCCTCCATTGCAGTCGAATGTTTTCAGCGAAAACGAAGTTTAATGATCGAAGATTTGCGGAGTACGAAGCTCCGCGTGTCCTAATGACACTAGGAGTGGGAACTAACCAGGTTGGCGCGTCTTATGATGTGGTTTTGGAGACTTTTGGTCGACTACAAGTCCCTTCTTCCTCCTCCTTTGCCCTGCAGCGTCCGTGCGTCTTCTTTGCACTGATCCAATATGGCGACCGCCCTTCTTGTCTCGTGATGCCACGTCCGCCGCGGGAGCGAAGGTCAACCAATCAGCGTTCACGCTTCACCGGATAGCCCTTTTCTGACGGATAACACGGCGGGAGACGCTCGCGTTTCCCGCCACTAATCGAACGGGTAGCTCACCGGAGTGTAATCCTTATTGAGTCAGTTCCACAGAACCAGGGGTACCGCTAATCATGAATTCTTCAGGAGTGTAGGCAAATGTCATTACGGGTAACATAAGAATACCCGCCGGATAAATCCGTCTGCCACCCTCGGGGACGTTCATGATCAACACCCGCCCTAGTTCCGCTCACTCGACAGCAATTAGGTCTGTACTACCATTATGGCATCGAAACTTCTTGTTGTGTATACAAATTAGGTCACAGCAGTCCCCCGGTTATGCCGTGGACTGCGCCTTAACCCGACCTTGGGTTCTTTAGACCTGGTCGTCCGGGAAGATTCGACAGGATGTCCAGTAGTCAATTGGACAGCCCTCCTCCCCTTCAGACCTTCATTTGCCGAGACTTTTTTTCCGCACTTTTTATCCTTCTTGCTAGAAGCTCGAATTGGTAAATTTTTTTTAGGCCTACCCCGGCCCCGCTTTAATTTACCAATACCAGGAGGCATAGGTTTTTTCTCATCTGAGGGTATCACTAGTTTCCTAGGTCTACCAGGACCACGTCGTTCCGGGGTGGTCGCTCTCCACTCAGTGTTATCTGACTTCGAATGCTCCTCTGGCTTCGAATGCGCTGAAGCATCACCCTGCCACCGGCGTAGGCGAGCTACATTGGATTTATACAGGCGTCCCAACAAGGATTTGATCACCACCGTGGATTCAGAAACAATCCGAACCACAGTAAAGGGACCATCCCAGTTGGGTGACAACTTTAGCTGTTGTAGGGGGTCGTGTAGCCTAACTACTTCATCCCCCACTCGAAAGGACCTAAGTTTCAAACCTACGTCATAGCCCACTTTTTGCCATGAAGCAGATTTGCTTAGTTCACATCGAACCATCTCGTATGCGGACTTGAATTGATCCCTCAATGCCTCCACGAACATCACCTGACAGGGTGTTTCAGCGTTTATCCCAGCTACGCCAAACACCAAGTCAGCAGGCATAATCAAATCCTCTCCGAATACCAACAAATTGGGGGAACAACCGGTGGAAGCATGCACCGTACTATTATAAGCATGTACCACAAACTCGCATTGCTCGTCCCAATCATCCATCTGACTGTTGACCAGAGGCTTCAGGACTTGTATCAAGGTTCTGTTGAACCTTTCTACTTGACCATCAGACTGAGGCCGGTACGGATTCGTTCTTGTTTTGCATATAGCAAGGCTATGGCACATTGCTGCCCATAACTCAGATTCGAATTCTCTGCCTTGATCACTATGCAACATCAAGGGCACGCCTAGATGAAGCACCCAACCCTTTACGAATGCACGAGCACATGTATGAGCCTTGTGATCTTTCAGAGGAAACACTCTAGTATACTTCGAATAGTAGTCGGAGATCACCATCATGCACGTGTTTCCATCAGGAGTGGTTTTTAGGCCACTAATGATATCAACCGCTATGCGTGCAAATCTAACTCCCCAGAGCTCTTGAGTTAGTGGCAACTTCCCCAGGCCTTCACCTGGTTTGCTCAGACAACAATCTGGACAAGTAGAGATCCACCTAAGCAGATCTTTACTCATGCCAGGCCAGTAATACCTTCTGGAGAGTCGCGCAAGGGAGCGCTTCTTTCCAAAATGTCCACTGGTCTGATGTCCATGTACGAAATACATGATATCCCTTCGCATAGCTGTGGGTATCACGATTTGTCGAATTTTGGCCTTGTACGGTGTTATCTTCCACCTACATAAGATACCGTCAACAACAGTTAGCTCAGACCATTGAGCAAGTAGCTGTCTCATTTCCCGGTTCTCAATCGAAATGGTTGGTCTTTGTGGTTGGGCACCACTGGAGACCTGTTCTATTAGTCTCGAAATGACAGCATCACCCTTCTGGAATTGCCTGATGGTTTCGGTGGACCATTCCATTGCTTTAGAATGTCCTACATCATACGGCATTCGAACTCCAGCTATTACAGCATTATGGGCTCCACAATCATCGCAATCCATTCTAGAACATTTCCGTATGGGTCTTCTCGAAAGGGCGTCAGCATTGATATGCTTGCTCCCTGCTCTGTGTTGGATTTGGCTATTTTCCAACCCGAACTCGGACAAGTGGGTCAGCCATCGACCGATCATTCCTTCTGCTTCCTTAAAGTTCAACAGCCACCTTAAGGACGAGTGATCTGTCCGTAACGTAAAGTCACCTCCCCAAAGGAAGTGCTTAAACTTCTTCGTATACACCACTACCGCCAACAATTTGCGCTTAGTGGTACAGTAATTCCTCTGGGCCTTATTGAGGGTATTACTAGCGAAAGCCAGTGGCACTTCTATCCCCTCTTGCATCTGGGATAGAGCAGCACCTATACTGTCATTACTGGTGTCTGTGTCCAGTATGAAATGTCCATCAGCTGTTGGATATTTCAAAACTGGGGTGGTTCGAAATAGGTTCTTCACGGCTTCGAATGCTAGATCTTGTTCTGGACCCCATGGAAAAGGCTCCTTCCTTCTACCCGGAGTCCAGTGAGCTAGAGCCTGCATAGGCTGAGCTATTCTGGCATACCCCGGTAGGAAGTCTCTGTAGTAGCTACAGAAGCCCAGAAAGGACCGTATGTCTTTAGGTCCCTCTGGCTTTTCCCATTCCGATACAACATCTAGTTTCTCAGGATCCGCCTTAACCCCCTCAGTGGATATTATCCGACCGAGATAGTTAATAGAAGTCCTAAACAGGTGACACTTCCTTGGTTTCAATTTCAAACCATGGGTTATCAACCTCTCGAAAATTTTGACTAAAGTAGCCAGGCACGATTCGAAGGTCTTCCCGAAGACAATTACGTCGTCCAGGTACACCAAACACTCCTTCCATAACAGGTCACTCAACAGAGATTCCATCATGGCTTCGAATGTTGCAGGGGCGTTACACAATCCGAACGGCATCACATCGTACTGGAAAAGACCGACATGGCTCGAAAATGCTGTTTTTTCCTGATCCTCTTCCTTCATTCCAACTTGCCAGTATACGGATTGCAAATCCAGCGTACAGAACCATTGGTTTCCGCCCAGAGAATCAATAGTCTCGTCTATACGGGGGAGAGGATAGGAGTTTTTCTTAGTACAACCATTCAATTTTCGATAATCTATGCAGAAGCGAATTGTGCCGTCTTTCTTAGTCACCATCTGAACAGGACTGGACCAGGGGCTAGTGCTGGGAACAATCACCCCTAATCTCAGCTGATCAGCGATTTCCTTCTCGGCCATCAATTTCTTCTTCAAAGGTAGGCGTCTATAAGGGATTTTGAAAGGTACAGCGTCCTCTGTAGTGATGGAATGTAGCACCTTGTCAGTTCGCCCCAAACCAGTGGGCTCCCCGAAGGCTGCATCATATTTCACCAATACCCGTCTCAACTGATCTTTCTGGTCCCCCGTCACCAAGCTCGAATCGTCCACCAACTTTTGGAGTTCCGGACGTAAATCGGACATCCCCTCAAGGTTCGGTTGGGTATCTTCTGAGAGTATACTGGTGCTTGCCTGTGCAACGATCACCTGCCCCACGGGAGTACCTTTCATCAGATAACGGACTTCACCACCAGGATTCGAAATAGGAATTAGATTCCTACTGCCACTGCCTACGAAAGTATCTGCACTCTCGAGTCCAATTGATGCAAGTCTCACCACATCGGGTTCAACCACCGCCATCTGGTCTCGGAAGATACTGTCACTCGAAAACAGGACATCACATGTCTGTCCTGGGGGTATCTTAACCGTCTGTACCACCGAGGCTACAGAAGATACCTTTCTCAACACGCATTGTACGGCCACCCTATATGGATGTTCTATCTTTAACATCCCCCTTCAAGGTTCCAACATTGCACCGTACAACGCAGCGAAATCTAATCCGATGATGCCATCATCACTCAGATCAGCAATAGTAGGGGACAGGAGGTAATCCTGCCCACCTATATTGATTTCGAAAAATGCTTTACCAAACGTCTGCATGCAGCTACCGTCGGCCGAATGAGCTGTTACCCTCGTTGTGAAGTTATCTGGCTCATCGACTACAAGGTCATAGAACCTCTTCGAGATCATGGAGTGACTAGCTCCAGTATCCACTAGAAATTCTGCAGACCTTCCCCTCACTGCTACAGTCAAATACCACCTCTTCCCATCCAATGGTGATGGGTTGACGGTGAAACGTTCGAAATCCTTAGTGACACCAAGATCTACTCCCCGTCGTTTCAAGTGCTTCAAACAGGGGTGATCCGGGGACAATCGGGCACTGCTGACTACCTCCAGCTCCTGTATCCAATTCGCCGCTTCCCCAGTACTTCCTCCTCGGACGTCTACTATTCTGGGTTCATTGGACATACTTAGAAGGGACTGATCAGGCCCCTCCTCTAAGTTTCCAATCTCTACTGCACCTCGGACTTCATCGCTTGCACCGCTGGCGATATGTTGGCTTTCTTTCTCCTTAGGGGTTACTACCTTGCCATCCAGAGCAACCCCGTCTAGTTTTCCGTTTTCTTCTCTTCAGGCTTGGGTACCGGCTTTTCAGCTGGGCATTCTGCAGCAAAGTGTCCCAGGACCTGACACCTGTAACACTTCCTAGTGGTCTTGTCCACTCTCGGCTTCGAATTCCTCCCTGTTGATTGCTGGTTTCCAGACATCAAGTCAGTCAACCTTAACAGAAGTTCTTCCATAGAACTGGGAGTTGAGGAAGTAGTCGAAGGTGCGCTTGTAACTCCTGGGGTCACAGGTGGTGTTTTCCTGTCGGCCTTCGGATAGCGCTTCGAATTCGAATTGGAATAAGATTTGCCGCTGTTCTTTTGAGCAACTGCGCCAATCTCCTCCTCCCTTCCAGAATCACCTTCCTCTGTATCAGAGGCTGGTGGGTCTTGCACCACACTGGAAGTTCTCGAAAGTACTCTCGAAGATAGCAGATGCCGTTTCCTGTCATAGTCTTCTATGGCCATGAACAAATCAGTGAGAGAAGTTCCAGCTTTCCAACTATCACATGCAGCGGTCCGTTCATCAGAATCCCTTAATCCCTCAATGAATTGCGAGAACAAATCATCTAGGAACTGTGGGTCATCTAACTGCCATCTTGGTCTAGCTCTTTGCAAGAGAGATTGCAATTCTAGACCGAACACACGATGCGACTCGTTTGGCTTTTGAGTCCGTTTCCGGAACAATCGAAGCGGGTCTTCATTACCCACATTACCTATCAGGTAACTGGCGCATTCCACCAATTGGGTAAACGATCCGGCACCATGCATCGTTCTCCATCTCGAAACCGCTAGCTTGCCTGGGCCATTTCTCAATGCCCGTAAAAGTTCGTCCAACGATTCCTCTTCTGACCATCGATTATACCTCATATCGTCCATGAAGTCTGCGAACCAGTCCTGCCATGGCTGTCTTCCTGTGAACGGACTCGGAGTGCTGGCAGTGCGTCTAGCAGCGTTGTGGTTGTCCCTGTGCAACAGAAACGACTGCTCGATGCTCCAGTCGACGATATCAGCATTATCAGCTTGTCTGCTAACACAGTCCACTCCCATCTCAGCAATGCAGGGGTTCGTGTCGTAAATCAATTTCATCCCAGGGGACATCGATTCGCGGCGAGATACTCGTCTACCAGCATGTGTAGGAGATCTCCCTGGCCTCCTTGAGGGACCACTCGAACGTTCATTCGGATCAGATCTCGAAGATCTCTCATTCGAACTCGTACGGCTCGGTCTCTCTCGAGAGCTGGAACGACTGGGAGAGTTCGAATGGTCGTCATCATACGACGTTGGGCGTTGGTCACGCCGCGAAGATCTTCCATCCGGATCCCCTGTATCAATGGTCACTCGTTTTGGTCTCCCTCCGGTTGAGGTAGAGGCACTACCCCCACCAGTTGATGAGTTGTATATGCCACCACTTACATGATCGAACCCTGAACGGCTACCTCGAGTTGCCTCTTCATCTCGTTTCTTCTGTAAATCTTCCACCTCCCTGATCAGACGATCCTTTTCGTCCATCATCGCCTTGGTAGCTTCTCGGATCGTATCATGGAGCTCGTCCGAATCATGTATGGTCTTATCCTGACGTTGTTCTAGAGATTCAGTACGTCGCCGCAAGACATTCTGTTGATGAGCGAACTGGTTTTCCATATGTTCCAGTTCTGCCTTCGTTGTGTCTAAGCGGTTCTGTTTCTCCATCGTTGCCCCTTCTAGATCTTCATTCCTGTTCCGAAGCTGTACCAACCGATGACTCAAAGCTTCAAACTCTTCATTCATCCTGTCCATCTCTGCGATCCTTGCTCCTTCGAACCGATTCTTCTCCTCTTCGAAATGACGACGTGTCACTTCCTGTCGCTGGTGTCGTTCAGCATGCAGTATGCTCATGCCTTGTGTTGGCATAGGAGCAATGTGTCTCTTCGAACCACCAGTTTCAAACAAAGAATCATCTAGGTTTGACCCCAGATCTTTTCGAATAGAATCAGGATTGCCTCTCCTTGGTTCTGGTGTAGAACTCGAACGGTTTGGCCCATAATGTTTCTCAAGGGCTGCTACCACCTCCGGATCTGGACTCGAAATAGGATGAAGGGACGCTCCACCCTTTGCCTGTTCAGCCATGTTAACCCACTGACTGTGCTATTCTGTGTTTCACCCGAACTGGTCACGGCACCAATGTAGGGGTTTCATATGCGTACAACACGAACACAGGTTCCAAATTCGGTTTGAATGCAACAGGTCTTTATTCGATCACAGCCTCAAAAGTACACGAAGGTTTCTCACTCGGTTCACTTGGTCTTTCAACCATTCGAAGACACACAGGATTCTATCGATAGTTCGAAGCATTAGCGATACCGGACAGTTAAGCTCTGTGCCATAACGTGGGAGGGGTGTAGGTGCCCCTGTCAAAGCGAAGGTACGAAAGGTGCGGGTCAGAGCTCGTCCTAGGACTAACTGGTGAGGTAGCCAACCTCGGCCTCTTGTATACCCTGAGCGCGGACCAAGCAGTGTCGACGTGGCACTCCTCCGTAGCGCCGTCTGGAGTGCCCTGCCTGGCTCCGCTACCGGATAACCGAAAGGACATGGCTCAGGTGTTGCCACCTAGTGTCCGTTGGAGGCACTTACCGCTCTGACTCCACGGACCTTATATGTACACGTATTATTCGTGCCCCTACACATATATATATATATATATTTATATATATATATATATATATATATATATATATATATATATATAAAATAATTCTAGTTGAATACTTGGCAAGCAACCATTGGCAATTTGTATCACCTCTGGCCCTTGCTTCACATTATGTTGTAAAAGAACTTGGAGAGGGAAAATATATCTGTACCAACATATACAGCTAGAATGTCAGCCAATGGCCTCAGGGGGCTTAAAACCAAAGTCATGAATGCAAATGTTACTGTGAGGAATTGCTGTTCTGACTTATGTCAAGTAGAAGAGACTGTGAGTTACAGAGCGGCATACACATTGTACTGCTGGTCCAGGCCTCACCCATAAACAGGCAGA
Organism: Harmothoe impar; assembly: GCA_947462335.1. NCBI lineage: Eukaryota > Metazoa > Annelida > Polychaeta > Phyllodocida > Polynoidae > Harmothoe > Harmothoe impar. The sequence goes on from OX381714.1 coordinate 67,951,498, forward strand.
AAGTACTTGGGTTGCAGGGGAAATCCCTGATACGTAATGTCCTATAGTTCTACATGATTAAATACTCTAAACAATTTGGACTACAACATAATTTCATTCAGCAGAGAGTGAAAATTGTGTGTTAATCACATGAATTATCCCTATTTTAGGTACCTTAATCCAATGGCTGGACAATTTTTCATGAATTCTATGATCATTCCATGACTTTCATGGAACATTATGTGACATTATAGTTATCAAAATCCAGTTAATGATTACGATTCCCTGGGATTATTCTCCCCCGCATGTGACAGAAGGCATGTCAAATCTCCCTTTCCTGCATGCAGCCTTGTGTGCTTGCCGTCACTCTCACTCGCTTCACCGCAATGTCTCTCCCCGTTCTGTGTCTTTCTATAGTGTGGACTTCACTACAGCTTAAGAGGAGATATTTTGTGACTGGTATAAGTAGGCTGTGGTGTGTGAGGTTGTAGTCTTTTTGACTTTTAAACAGCTTGGATGTTTATAATTAAACCAGTGTGTTGGGATGGGATGTGTGCAGTGATAGTGGCCTGTTGAGATGAAAGCATATCGTTTGATACTGCCCAGATAAATATTTAAATAGGCTGCCCACTATGATTGATCAAATTGGAAATACATTGCAAACAGAGAAAGTGTGAGAAATAATGAATGAAATTTGTAATCTGATTTGATATCTTATATAACCAAAATTTCATTTCTGGTTTATCTACCAGCATAACACAAGGAAGCCACTTATCATAAAGATATATCATTAATATTGACACACTGCATCAGTGATTTGATATCGTTAATGTCTACACCTAGAATCTGTATTCTGTGTGACACCTGATTGCATGTTGTTATCTGCCTCTATGTCATTATACTGTCCTCAATCCTCTCAAGCTGTTGCCATCGTCAGAAGCTAAATATGTAGACACTAACATCATGCTGCAGGGATAGACATACTAAGGTCTCTCTTGTTAAACTGTCACCAAATGGTTTTGGCACCTAAATGTATCCTTTGTCAGGAAATCTTGTTATTTTACAACCATTATTTTAACCAAATTGCAACGCTTTGTTTTTGAGTGAGCACTTCTGTATTTGGATATGAGAAGTTCCAAGATAAGAAGGGAAAAAGCAAGTATGAATTTGGAGTGATCACATATCATAAATATTCAACTGCAATTTAAACGGATTATTTACATATGGAAGTCGGCCCTCAAGCAGCCGTTTCTGCACTGGATCCTTTTAAAGGTTATCACGATTCAAAAAATGTCCAGGACATCATCAGGAGATAGATGGAACGCATTATAAATCAAATGCAAGAAAAAATGTAGTTGTTGTACCAGATTAAACGTGGTCTTCAAAAATAGATGCTCTTACAGAGGAATGCAGTGGCCAAGAAGGGCTAAATGGATAGAAAAAGTGAAAAGTGGAAATCAAAAGTAAAAAGTGGAAATCAAAAGTGAAAAGTGAAAATCAAAATGTGAAAAGTGCAAATCAAAAAGTGAAAAATGTAAATAAAAAAGTGAAAAGTGAGTGATTTTTCACTTTTTTATTTCCACTTTTCACTTTTTTTTTCCACTTTTCACTTTTGTATTTCCACTTTTCACTTTTTTCTAATTTCCACTTTCCACTTTTCTATCCATTTGTAGCGGAAACAACCCAATGCCAGAGAAATAAACCTCCCCTACCATCAAATGCAAATCTTGGTAAAGGAGGATCGATGACATTTCGATCCAGGCTCTCTACAGAGGACAGTCATTCCTGAGAAGCCTTTTGAAAGAGGGTGGCCGAGAGGAGATGTTCCTCAGATGGGCCTGATGTGTTTGTTATTCATTTTTGCTAGTCCCTGAGTTGTGGGATTCCCTGAGCAGGTGAGGCGGCAAACATGTAAGGAAAGAGCACTTAGGAGAACTTACCAGGATGATCCTTGTTCAGGTGGACGAGGAAATATATTTGCAGGGACCAACTCCCTGGGAACCCAACACTGTAACAGATAGTAGAACCCGCATAGGGTACAGTTAATTTCGGAGTTATATATAAATATATACGGTGAGTATGATAGCAGGAAGAAGTCTTTAGGTTGCCAGTATTAAGCCATGGTACTTGATAACTACCGATGCTCAAGAGGAACACCTATTCTGGCTGTTGGTCCAATACCAAACAACTAGAGAGTAACTATTGGTGTGTTTGGACAGATGTTGCAGACAAGTTGTTACAAGTTTACTCCCACCTCAACAGGCCCCACCCAGTTCCCCCATCTACCAACAACCCGGCCCCTCTGGTCTACTCTGATAAGGCCAGGCTGCTCTTTATTCCCCTGAATATCTGCAACACACCTCTGCCCCGTTCGTGGACACATTTAGGTTTTGTCCCCGTAACATCATAGCTTCAAGCCCTGGAGGAATCTTATTCTGCTGCAGGCCACGTGAGACTCGAAAACCGGGATGTGCACGGTTCAGGATGCAAATGACGCTCTGAGTGTCGGCTCACACGCTCTCCTCCCAGTTTTAATTGCGCTGGTTTCCTGAGACTGGATATTGTGAGGCCTGCAAATGGAGGCAGATTGCGTTAGTTGGGAGTAACCTAAAGCCGACTTGGAACCTGTTTGGGGCCGAGTCATCCGGACATAATTACATAGATGCTTGGATTAAGGACAGCTACTGATCCTGCAAGCAGATTTGTATGAGGGTCACATGACCTATCCTGGGTAAAATGGTGGCTTAGATTGCAGGTGTCACTTCTGGGGGGAATATTTATGGAAACCCAGTGTTATATGATGTTAGGGGAATTCAGAACAGACAGTCGCCAGTGATGACTAGAGTAGCTCTCTATTTATTTGCAACTTATGCATATGATTTTTTATGCAAGTTACCTTGGATGCAGTGGGCATACATATACACACATGCAAACAGTCCTATACAATTTAATAAGGAACATCTGCTTCATTTCGAAATAAAAGAGGAAGGGGTAAACATTTTCTACTATGAAAGTCTTTGCTTAAGGGACAAGGTTTTATATCCTATAGTTTATTTTTATCAACAAAGCCAAATGTGGCACCATGAATAATAATACCAGGTATGATCACGTTGATGTAAAACCCAACATAATTTTCAAATAAGTGTCCACAGTTTGCAAATGATTATGAGCACTTTTTGATAGAATGCTGAATCTTGAAGGAGGTATGGTACAACAAATTGTAGCGTGTGACCACATCCACACTGTTAGTGAGTAGCATCATTGTGACAAGAAAAAGTGCTACAGGCATTAAAAGATAACTGAAGTGGGGTGGCTATGCTTGGATGGGAATGAACCAAAAAGAATTATATAAGGAGAGCAAATTTAAATTGAATTAATTGACTTTTGGCATTTAGGCAATTTGGCTTAAGTGAAGGAGGAAGTTAAAATTGTAAGGCTGTTTGAGGTGCAGAAGGTCTGTTCTTTTACCGTACAACATCCAACAGCATTCAGATCACACAGATATCTCTCTCTGTTTTAACAGGAATGATAATTTTACTTGTTTCAGCAGGGTAAGCACTTCACAAAACATGGGGAACAATTATATCAAAAAATATTAAGGAAATACCTTTAGGCATGAAAAGATATATGGGTTGAAAACTTAGGCCAGAAAGATTTGATTTGCTAGTGGTTTTTGGTATTGGAAAAACATATCTCATGGCATGACCACTGCAACAAACCTTCATTCATCTACCCTGGCCCTGCCTAATAGCAATCCAAATCCAATTCCCTACTGGTCTCTCTCTTAACCTCATCGCCCTTCCTCAGCACAGAAGGTCATGACCTTCATGTCAATACCTTACTTAGCTTAAGTGATGTGTGACCATAGGCAGACTGATATCTTACATTACGTGGCCGGTGGGACAGTACATGTATATGATGGTCGTGTAATATAACCACGTATAGCCATTATTAATTATATTAGTATTCACTATGTAATTGTATTTAATCTATAATTTGTGTCGCTTGCTGCTTCCACCACCCTCCCCTTCCAACTTCTTGGAATTGGTTCCAGACAGGGGTATGGGAGGGTGGATGTGGTCTGATGTGGGGTGATTGTGTGTGATTGGAGAATGCATGTGCCGTGATGTTGGTTTGGACCACTCGGAAGAGAGTATGGCTATTTCGGTGCATGAGGTAACGGCCACCAGCTCCGTGCGCTCCCCCCAGCCCAAGAGAAAGAGGTACTAATATGTGGTGCACAAGGCACCACGGGGAGAGTAGTCACTGAGACTTCGATCACACGGCCAGAGACTCAGAGGGACGGAGTCAGCGACGGGACCAGAGGGCTGGGGTGGGCAGGAGGAGGCCTGGTGGCTGGAGGCCAGGGAGATGTGAGGCCCAGAGTGTGAGAGACCCTGAGCAGAGGGCAGGAGTGGGAGTTGTGTTGGCTTGGACAGAATAAAGAACCTGGTTATTACATTTATTCTCATTGTTGTTATGTTACAACACGTGAGGTAAATTTGGTGCCCATGACCAGGATTCTTAAGGCCAAAACTACCAGGCCAAAGCAAGCCGCTCCTACTAATGAACTAAGTCCTGTCTGCTACGTGTCGGGGCCTGCCCAGTTGTGCACACCCAGCATTCTGAAGGTCCTGTCGGTTCGCCCAGCTGCCTGTCGGTTCGCCCAGCTGCCTGTCTGTTCGCCCAGCTGCCTGTCGGTTCGCCCAGCTGCCTGTCGGTTCGCCCAGCTGCCTGTCGGTTCGCCCAGCTGCCTGTCGGTTTGCCCAGCTGCCTGTCGGTTCGCCCAGCTGCCTGTCGGTTCGCCCAGCTGCCTGTCGGTTCGCCCAGGGCAGGAGTGGGAGTTGTGTTGGCTTGGACAGAATAAAGAACCTGGTTATTACATTTATTCTCATTGTTGTTATGTTACAACACGTGAGGTAAATTTGGTGCCCATGACCAGGATTCTTAAGGCCAAAACTACCAGGCCAAAGCAAGCCGCTCCTACTAATGAACTAAGTCCTGCTCTTGGTCTCCTGTCTGCTACGTGTCGGGGCCTGCCCAGTTGTGCCCACCCAGCATTCTGAAGGTCCTGTCGGTTCGCCAAGCTGCCTGTCGGTTCGCCCAGCAGCTGTCGGTTCGCCCAGCTGCCTGTCGGTTCGCCCAGCTGCCTGTCGGTTCATCCAGCTGCTCTACTGAGGGTCCGCAGGTAACCAGTGGTCTGTGTGTGGGTCCACCAGCCTGCCTGAGGGCCAGAAATCTTCGCAAGGGAACTGTGAGTGCCAGTCTATTTTGTTATAAGGGAGCAACAGTTTGACCTTAGAACTTTGAGGTCAACTTGAATGAGGAGGTAATTAAGGAGGATGTAGTGGTAATGACAGGTAAATGCATGCTAAAATGTCATTTTATCTGAGGTGATATTGTGTCAGAGGTAATATTGATTGAGTGGTACTGATTGGTTTAAAATTATGCGAGATCACACAACTGTGTGGTTAATGTGGAGGTAATGACCATGGTAGTCATGTATGTATGCTGAAAAGGGTACTTCAATTAATGTAGGGAAGTTGGGGTATTTTGTCAAGTGGTGAAAGAATGGCAGTGAGAATGAAAGTGAGAGTGGTGGCATAATTCTCAAAACCTTTCCAAAAAGGGTATTTGAAATTCTCCACTGTGTGGTGTATTTTATGTTTGGAAACTGGTGGCAATAAGCTGGTTAGAAAATCTATTTTAAAAGGGACCTGTGGAGCAGCTCTCTACAAGGAGCAGCTTATTTTGATTCAAAGTCTGACTGCGTAGAGAGTGTCTGAGTTGCTCTATACATGGTTTAAAATAGAATCTGTTGTTGTAGACCTTTACAGTGGTAGAACCAAGGTTCACCGATATATGTCTGGCTCAGTATTAGAAAAAAGGTACCGAGGGCACATTGTGTGTATGCCATTTGAGTATAGGGATATCAGTAGAGGGGAATTGGCTGATTGGCTGGGTATAGTGTATCAGTTTGGTGTAAGGTGTTTGCTGTATCAAGTTTGGTGATAGGCACTCAGTCTGGTAAACAGAGGCTGTCACCCTCAGGGTAAACAACTTCTATTCTTGGGTACGCAGATAACAGAGAGCAGATAGTTTCAGGTTGTTTGGGTGTTCAGACATTTAGTGACGTAGCAACATTGATAACATTTGTTGGACTCTGGGGTCGTCTGGTGAGCTTTGTCTGGTAGAGGGAGCAGTGAGGGGCAGAGCTGTAAGTGCAGTAGTGATGCAGAGTCTGGGGAATAAGAGACACACAGGCTATTATTGCCACTTGGATTATTAATAATTGCAAGTGGGCACAGTGTTTATATAGTAATGTAGATATAGGTGCTGATGAGTACAGGTAGTGGTGTTGCTTGGTTATTGGACAGGTGATGAACTTGTGTTGGGTTGATAATTAGGTCACGTGATTACTAATTAGGTTCACACAATTAGCAATTGGGTGGATTAAGTTAATTAAGTTAAAATTAATCCATTGGGTAATAAGTTTAGTAAAGATCTTGTGTTAGGTTGATAATAAGTTCAGGTGATTATTAATTAGGTCAAGGCAATTAGCAGTTGGGAAGATTGAGTTAATTAGATTAGATTATCCATTGGGTAATAAGTTGAGTGCAGAACTTGTGTTGGGTTGATAATTAGGTCAGGTGATCACTAATTAGGTTCAAACAATTAGCAATTTGGTGGATTAAGTTAATTAAGTTAAAATTAATCCATTGGGTAATAAGTTTAGTAAAGATCTTGTGTTAGGTTGATAATAAGTTCAGGTGATTATTAATTAGGTCAAGGCAATTAGCAATTGGGAGGATTGAGTTAATTAGATTAGATTATCCATTGGGTTATAAGTTGAGTGCAGATCTTGTGTTAGGTTGATAATTAGGTCAAGTTATAATTAATTAGGTCAAATTAGGTTAATTAGCCACCAGTAGTTTGTTGAATGTGATTTATTCTTAGACAACTTGTGTTCGGTTTATAATTGGGTTAAGTCAGTGCTTATTGAATTGGTGGATTATTAATTGAATTAATTAAGTTTACTTCCTCTAATTAAGTTTAATTGTTCCATCTGGCACTTAAGTTGTTGACAAACTTGTGTTTATACTTGGGTCATGTTTCATTGCATAATTAATAAGTGATTAAGGAACTTCAGTGATACCAAGGGAGTTTGATTGTGGTATTTCAATTGACTGGGCCAGGTTGAACATAACTGATTATAGAATTCCCAGCCAGAGCCACTGCACTGAGGTCCCCTAGTGAGAATTTCTGAAACTTCCTTTAGTCACCTAGGGTAGTTGATAGGTGTAGGTATAGGTATGACAGATGTGCGTAGGTGTGTATGAGTGCGTGTAGGGGTGTGTAGGTACAGGTATATGGGTCGGATCGAAAAAAGATGCTGATCTGGGATTTGGGGGATTTTCTGCTTTGCAAGAGCCACAGAATAAAAATACATACACCAGTATGGTCTTTGTTGGTTTTTTATAAGAGGGCATTCTCTAGGCTTTCGGAAAAAAATATAATTTTGCATATACAATGATTTTTTGCTGATTTATGAGCCTCCAAAGTTGAAAAATAGCTAAAATCCATGTTTTTTAGCTAATTATCCATGTTTAACAAGGCCCTCATGTCAACTGACACATCAAAAACTATCACTAAACAGCATTTCCTAGTAGCTATATATGTTATGTGAACAAATCAGCTCGTTACACTTTCATATCCCACGCAAATTTGTCAACAGTGACCTTCAAATGTAGCAACTACATGTATCCGAGGCGTCTGTGACGTTAATGAAAGGGCCTATATCTTTATTAATAGTATTCACTAAATATCTTTACTACCAGCAATCTAGAGCCTCCCAATGGGTGAGCTCATGGCAAAAAGAAATTTGAGCCACGCCCACTTTTACTCTTCCTTATGGGCAATATAGTGTATTGGAACTCGAGTTATCGTCACAGACGCCTCCAAGCATTATAGCCTTTCCAGCGTTTGATTATGTTTTTATATATATTTCTTGTACCCTGTGTACTCTATTGGGTTGTATTTGAGGATCCTCAACAGCATTTGATTCGATATGTACCGAACAGGCACCGCGGGAGGGGTATTTATACTTTGCGGAGGCGTCCGTGACGTTAACCCAAAATTTGGCATGGGAACGAGGTTGGCGTTCCTGTTACCCACCGGAAGTGGCGCACATCCAGGTACCGTTTAGGCGAGCAAAGAAGCGTCTGATCTTGCTGGAGCGACTCCCAAACCAACAATTCAGAGTTCTTTTTCAGCTATTTCCACCGAGAAAGGTAAGGGATCGGACTAAAATATGTTATATTTTGATTCATTTTGCACCAAGGCCCGCGCTGATACATTTGTTTTTGTTTAGAACGGTCTATTTTAAGTAGACTTGATCGTTTATTTTCGTTCGAGTGCTCGCTTATTAATGTCATGGACGCCGCCATGTTAGTTTTCGCAATTTCTAACCGGTGCACCCTCGGCGGAGGCATCTGTGACGTTAATGCGGGCTCGGTGAAAAATCATTCTGGCTATCGTTCTATCTTTCCCTGAGGGTACATATCAACTTGATTCAATAGAATAGATGTTCCTCTATGCCTCTATGCAGTTTAGTAGCAATCCCATGTATCTAAGGCTATGTCTCATGCCTTTTAAAAAAATATTTTGGAAATTTTTTGGATTTTCAGTCAGAAAATGTACTCTCACTCAGCTGAAAGCTATCTGAACTTAATATATTATGGTTAATTCTCTTCCTACTAAGTCCCCTCATCATGTTGGTGGGCTATATTTACGCTGGTACTCCTTTTCTGGCCACTGCAAGCCAATTTATGCATTTTCAGGTTAACGTCACAGACGCCTCCGACGAAAGTGAAATTGTCACTGTACAGTGACTATTTGATCGATTTGAACAATGTAACTTCGTACCATGCTTCAGGGGCATGTAAGCTAATGCCCTGACCAAGAAATGTTTTTATTTATCAAAGTTTACATATATTTATAGGTCATTTCATTAACGTCACAGACGCCTCGAAAGCAGTCAATCGAATGGAAATAGTAGTTCCCCTGCACCCAACCTCTCCATATTTTTAGACAGCATGCCCCTACTATATATCTAAAGAGCCAGTAAGGTGTATTGGTAGTAGTTAAAACTTTTTTTTCCAACTTCTGTGTCCCCTGGCTGTTTTTGCTTAAATGCTGGGGCAGACCCACTTCTGTTTGTCTGATGTGCTCAAAATCCTCCATGCTTTTGCTATACACCTGTGTCTAATTATACAATCAACTTAAGTGAACATTTGCCAATAATTAGCAATTATTATTCATGTTGCAAATTTATTTAAAAGGTCTGAAATTCCCTTAAATAATCATAAATTGTTGTCTACTTTGCAGTATGGTACGACCGTAGCTGCCGCCTGGAATGGTAAAGACGGGCGCACAGCGCAAGGCGGATAGTCGGGCCCGCAAGAAGAGAGAAGACGAGGAGGCCTATAACACTTCTGATGGCTGTGTGACCGTTCTAGTAAAGTACTGTTATAGTAGAGACATCCGAGGCGTCTGTGACGTTAACCTAGTAAATGTATGGGTTTAGCCAGACAGCTAGTATGGCCCTGCTAGTGCTAGAAGGGTCTTTATTACTGTTTTAAATGGTTGTAAACAGGTAAACTTTCCTTGTAGAATAGAGCCCAGGAGGTTCCATTGTAATGTAAATATTTTGATGGTGTGGTGCTGCGCGTGCCGACACACAGTAAAAAAGTGAATTTTTTTTGTTTAACGACTGAGACATTAGACAGTAATTTTAATGGTAAACAAAGCAAGATTAAGGAAACTAGGCTAAAGTTGGTAAAGTGTTATAGAATGCTTTGGATTTTTCTATTTTCTACATAATTGAAAGTGCCACAATTTCTTTAATTTACGACTTACAGCTATGAAATTTCCCAGGATTAATGGTACCTAGTCAGCCAACTAGGAGCAAAAATTTGGAATACCTAGGTCACTTTAAAAGAGTTTCTTGCAGTGCACTATTCATTAACGTCACAGAAGCCTCGGGATTAGGGTAGCATGTGGTCTACGGTGAATAAAAACTGCATTCTTGGGCGAAACAGAGTTCCACGGCGGTTTCAGGGAGTCAAGATGCTACCCTTTCAGGAAAATAAAATTCTTAAGTGAAATTGTGAATTTTGTGTTTTGTCCTTATGTACCCCCAGATCAGCATTTTTTTCGATCCGACCCATATGTTTACAGGTGTATACAGGTGTGAGCAGGTATAGGTATGATTGTACAGGTATATATGCAGGTGTGTATAGGTGTGTGCAGGAATGTACAGGTGTGTATGGGTGCGTGCAGGTGTGTGCAGGGGTGCGTAGGTACAGGTATATGTTTACAAGTGTATACAGGTGTGTCAGGTGAGAGGTGTGTCAGGTGTGTCAGGTGAGAGGTGTGTCATGTGAGAGGTGTGTCAGGTGAGAGGTGTGTCAGGTGTATCAGGTGTGTCAGGTGAGAGGTGTGTCAGGTGAGAGGTGTGTCAGGTGAGAGGTGTGTCAGGTTAGAGGTGTGTCAGGTGAGAGGTGTATCAGGTGTGTCAGGTGAGAGGTGTGTCAGGTGTATCAGGTGTGTCAGGTGAGAGGTGTGTCAGGTGACAGGTGTGTCAGGTAAGAGGTGTGTCAGGTGTAGCAGGTGTGTCGGGTGTAACAGGTGTGTCAGGTGAATCGGATGTTAGATGTCAGGTATGCATGAATTAGGTGTTGGGTATGTAAGTGCAAGGTGTGTACATGTTGGGTGTGTCAGGTGTTAAAGTATCAGGTGTTCAGATGTTAGGTGTTAAAATCACAGGTGTGTCAGCCGTTCAGGTATCAAGTGTCACGCTTATAGATGTTGTCTCTTAAGGTGTTAGGTGTGCATGTGTCAGGTGTGTGAGGTGTCCAGCTGTTAGGTGTCCGGCTGCCAGGTGTTCAGCTGGCAGGTGTTTAGCTGTCAGGTGTTCAAGTGTCAGGTCTTTGGATGTTAGGTGTTCAACTGTCAGGTGTGTTAGCCTTTCAGGTATCAAGGTCAAGTGTTTAGGTGTAGCTGTTCATGTGTCACATGTTCAGGTGTTTGGATGTTAAGTGTAGGCTATGCATGCATCAGGCGTCAGTTATGTAAGTGTCAGGTGAGGTGTCAGGTGTGTTAGATGTCAGCTATGCTTGTGCCAGGTGTGTATGTGTCAGGTGTATCAGGTATCAAGGGTGACAGGCGTTGTTAGGGTGTCAGGTTGTTTTAGGTGTCCAGGTTTTCAGGTGTTTGGTGTCAGGTGTAAATTATGTCAGGTGTCTAGTTACCTGCATTTGTATTGCCTGGGGTGTGAGTAGTATAAGAGAAGTTAGCTGAGTTTCAGAACATAGGAGATGTTGATACAGGCAAGTGATTATTGAGAAGTATGGAAAAGGGAACTTTGTTGGTACTTTTTGGACAGGTGTATTGTGAGTAGTATATGGAAATTGGGCATTGACCCTGGACTTCACTGTCTTTAACATTTGGGTTTTAGTATCGAAAGTTGAGATCTATTTGTGCCAATGTTTTTTTTGTTTTTTTAATGTTTTTGTTTTTTGTTTTGTTTTTTGAATTGGGAAAATCATAGAATCAGATGAAGATGATAAGGTGGGAGAGGGGAGTCATGGGAGACTAGGGGACAAATGACATAGAGATTATTATATGTCGGAAGACTAGATGAGTTGAGGTAATGAGAGATCAGTGAATTATTTGACTTATTTTGTTATTGGAAATGGAGTGAGTACAGCAATGAGTTATTGTGGATTAATGGCAGTGGTTTGAGACCACTGGTGTTATATAGTTTAACATATACTCTTAGTTTTAAGGATATAGTTAGCATTCATATATAGTTTAAGGTATAGAGTGTTTATATTTAGAATAGACTGCCGTTTTATGTAGTATAAAGCTTTGTACAGTGTATTGGTACAGCATTAGCATTTGTGTAGTGTTATATTTTAATTTTTCTATATTTAGTTGTGCAATCTGATGGTTCAAAGTATGATGTTAGCTAAGATACTGTGTGCCTAGAGTTTGTTGTTGATGCAGTTACATGTTGTGTAAACAAGTGATTGGCTGATAGCAACGAAAATGGTTTGATATGAAAGATTGATGGATTGGTCATGGTAGGAGATCATATTTATTATATTTTGCTGGCATTAATATTATGTTTGATATCCGTGGTATACATCCTGTTATTTCAATCAAAATGCAAACAACATTAAAAAGGACCCCATGAACGACACAAGGAATTGACATACTGAATTATCTGAACATTAATCATCAAAAGGAACATCCTTCATGGTACAATACCTCCTCATGTTTAATGCCTCATGTGTTGCTCCCTTGAATGATAACTTTATTTTACTGGCACTGCTAAATCTCAACGTATATATGACTTAACCCTGCAGGACCAAGAACTATGTTTGATTAACCTAGGACGAAGAACTGTGTTTGATTGATCTAGGACCAAGGACTGTCTTTGATTTATCTTGAACCAAAGACTGTGTTCAATCTGTCTAGCACCAATGACTGTATTCAAACAGGACTACAACAAGGTAGCTAGTGGTGATGGTATAATAACAATTGCTTTGGACTCTCTTTGAACATTATATAGCTTGCCTATCTATTTCTTGTATAGCCAATTATATTTACTTGCACATGTTTTACTGTAAGTGCTACACAGTTTGCAGTAATTGGATATTTATTAACATGTAACCATTTATATTTACTTACATTAGTTTTGCTGTAACTGCTATATAGTTTACAGCAGTTGCATATATATTCCCAGGCACAATTACTGGTATTCAAGGGGTGGGACATGAGAGTTGGAGACAATGTTATATGGAATTATTAGTTGACTGCTGAGCAACATGCTGATAAGCTATGCTTGGTAAATGATATGATGTAATGTGAAGTGGGATTAGAAGTAGATTCTAATGTTTGAAGTTAGGTTAGAAGTAGAGGTGAGGAGTTGAATTTTATTATATCTATAACAGTTATTTAATTGCCAATGAATAAGCTGATGAGCTTTGCATGAAGGTAATGTGTTATGAGATATAGTAGGAAGTGAAAAGATGAGTACAGGTGAGGTATTGAATTTTGTTGTATCTGTAACAATTTTCTAATTGCCAATGAATAAGCTGATATTTGCATGAAGGTAATTGTTATTATAAGGTGGGGTAGAAAATGAGATATGAGGTAAAGGTGAGAAATCTTATTTTAGTGTTTTAGTGTATCTATAACAATTGCTTAACTGCTAATGAAAATAAGCTGATTAGCTTAGCAGAAGGGTGATGTGTTATTAGATGTATTCGGAAGGGAGATGACAGGTAGATGTGATAAAGGGGATTCAAGTGTATCTATAGCGTTTGCTTAACTGCTAAAATAAGCTGATAAGCTGTGCAGAAGAGTAATATGTTATGAGATGTAGTGTTCTGGGAGAGAAGTAGTGATATTGAGATGTTGAGATTGTGTGTAGAGGTGTTTTGAGATAATTCATAATTATTTCTAACCTGTCAACAAATAAGCTGATGTAGCTTTGCAGGATAGTAATGTATTATGATGTATGGTATTAGGAGAAGTAGGAGAACTGAGATTTTGTCATGTTTATTTTTATTCTTATTTGACTGTTAATGCTTCACTGCTGATGAGCGTGCACTACAGTTGTATTGGTGTGTTCCAACAGTGTTGTTTTTCAGGAGAAAACATTTTTAAAAAGGGGAGGGATGTAATATAACCACGTATAGCCATTATTAATTATATTAGTATTCACTATGTAATTGTATTTAATCTATAATTTGTGTCGCTTGCTGCTTCCACCACCCTCCCCTTCCAACTTCTTGGAATTGGTTCCAGACAGGGGTATGGGAGGGTGGATGTGGTCTGATGTGGGGTGATTGTGTGTGATTGGAGAATGCATGTGACGTGATGTTGGTTTGGACCACTCGGAAGAGAGTATGGCTATTTCGGTGCATGAGGTAACGGCCACCAGCTCCGTGCACTCCCCCCAGCCCAAGAGAAAGAGGTACTAATATGTGGTGCACAAGGCACCACGGGGAGAGTAGTCACTGAGACTTCGATCACACGGCCAGAGACTCAGAGGGACGGAGTCAGCGACGGGACCAGAGGGCTGGGGTGGGCAGGAGGAGGCCTGGTGGCTGGAGGCCAGGGAGATGTGAGGCCCAGAGTGTGAGAGACCCTGAGCAGAGGGCAGGAGTGGGAGTTGTGTTGGCTTGGACAGAATAAAGAACCTGGTTATTACATTTATTCTCATTGTTGTTATGTTACAGTCGTCCACCAGCAAAGATTGCTCCGACAGAAAATCTTTTAACATCTGTATCTTGTTACTGGAACACATTCTGTTATTGACTGAGTGTACCATAAAGCTGGTGATATGGAAAGGATTCAATGTGAGCTGAAGGTCCATGTGGGTCCAAGGGGATAAGATCCCATCTTCCAGTTCTGCCTTATACAGGCCTACAATGTCAACCTATCATCCTGTGCAGCCTCCTTTTACTTAGGCTACGGGCATTTTCTTTTTTCCAATATAGTTTAAAAGTGTTGTAGTTGTTGAGCTGTCTTTAGACAAAAGAAGGGTGAAACATCAATGCATGCTCCCCAGTCTTCACGTTTGCCATTATGGTCAGAATATCTACTCCAGTTTCTGATTTGAAACACATCACTGTGTGCATTGAACACTGCCTAAGCCCACACTTAAATCACTCAACATGGTCCTTTACAAGAGGGATTTACCTGTTTAACCTTGAATGGAGGCTCAATATTTATCAGTCTAAACCATTCAGCTTAATTATGTGTAAGTGGATTATCTAATCTGCTAAGTCCATGATGCTTCCATTTGGGAAATTTAATCAAGTATCTTTAACACTGCAAGGGCTGCATAATTATCTAATATACTATTGTCATCATGATGCCTATATTTATCCTTTTATATTATAACATCTAAGTAAGCACAGCTGATTATATCCCATACCCCTCATTTCATTATCGCTGTATGCTACTTTAGATAAACTTCAATCAACAAGTCTGAGCCTTTAAGCTGTTCCTTTGACAAAAGTATGAAGTCTTTATCTCGATAAACTGAAAGGCATCATGCATTAAACCCTTTGATGATAGCATAGTACTTTGATATGCCCCTTACTATCATGATGTAGCACCATTGAACTCTTGTGTTCAAAGAGGGAGTTACTTGTTGTTGGTACATCATGCTCTGAAATGTTGACTTGAGGCATTGCATTGTTTTTCAAGCGTTAGTGAGGCTGATATCAAGCACTACTTTATATTACATCAAGGATCTTTCTCAGCCTTTCTCAGTGATTACTGCATACTGCATTTGATCTTTTTTGATTACATATCAGAATTATGTACCATGAGGGATTATCCCCCTTCAGACGGCGAAGCTTCTCCATTTTACACAAGATTGATATTTTTCTATATTGCCAGACTAATATAAAGCTCTAATCTCTAACACAGTCACGTGAGGACGTCTGACGTCATCAGTAGTCCGGGGCAGCGTTCGACGTCAGATTTAAAAGGCTGAGACTTACTTGTGATCCCGAGAGGTTGTCATGTTGTTTTTAGACGGAAATGTTCCCGAGGGGGAGCCTGAGGGCCGGATTATATTTGAGTCTGTATCCGAGGGAGGTGCAAGCGAAGTTTTGGGTGATTTTGATCTCGAAGAATTCCTGGGAAAGTCTTTTGAAGAGAGTGCCGAGTCCGACGTTCCCAATGACGCTGCAGCCTTCTCGCCCTCGGGAACATCTGAGAAGGAAAATTGGAAGGAAAATTTAAAAAATGAAGAATTCAGGCGTATGTCTCGAGATGATAATGAAGGTGTTTGTTGATTCCACCCAGAATGTAAACACTACACATAAAACTGAGCAGGTATGCATTTTTTAAACTTATTTATAGCGCCTCTAGGGCCGGTCGTTAAGATGTAAACAAAGAATTGTCACTTGACGACGCTGGGGGTGTCGGGGCAGTTGGGAGAATTCAGGATTTTGATCCAAATGTAAGCTAGCTGAGTATTTTCTGTGCAATGATTTCAATGAATACAATAATAAATGAGTGTGATACGGAAATAATTAAACCAATTTTGAACGATTTTAATAATTTTTTTCAGGTTGTGAATGCATTCCAGTGCTGGCTACAGGATTTCTGCATGGAAGAATGGGCAATTGAGACCATCGATCCAGAAGAGTTGGATGGATTCTTGTGTAATTATCTAGTTTCCAAGAAGAAGAAGGATGGTACCCCCCACCAGGCCAACACCTTGACATCAATCCACCGTGCAATTGTTAGGTAAATAACATGGATTAGTGCATATGACACTCAACGCCATTTTTGAAGTAGGGAGAATTTAAAGTTTGATCAGAAAATATTTTATTTTTTGCCGAGCCAAATTAATTGTAAGTGTGTGGATTGGACGCTGTCAACCCCCCCCCCCAAAGAAAGGAATAAAAATTGCTTGAATTAATATTTTTTAATCTTTATTGTCTTTGCAGGCACCTCAAGCTGAGAGAATACCCGGTAGACCCTATGTTTGATGACAAGTTTGAGATGAGCAGAGATGTTTTAACCAGCAAAAGGGTGACTTTGAAAAAAGCAGGGTTTGGTAACAGGCCAAACAAGGCTGAATCATTTGACGACGAAGAAGTAGAGAAGATGGGGCTTTGGGCATGGCTGACCCTGTAACCCTTCAGCACACGGTATTTTGGTACCTAACCATTGGGTTTGGCCTACGGGGTTGTGATGAAAGCAAGAATATGAAATGGGGGGATGTAATTTTGGTGGAAGACAAGGACGGAGAGGAGTATCTACAGTGGAATGAGAGGGCTTCTAAAACACGTCAAGGAGGGGATCAGGGTCACACCCGGCCTTTGCACCTAAAATTCACGCTAGAAATGATGATCGGTGCCCAGTAGCAGCGTATAAGCTATTCGCTTCAAAGAGGCCGGAGAAGTCCATGGTGGAAGAGGCACCCTTCTACCTCACCGTGCATCAAGTCTGCGGGTACAATGATTCTGTGTGGTACATCCACACACCTATTAGGATAAATAAACTTTGTCAAATTGTGAAGAAAATGTGCCAGAAGGCAGGGATACCTGGTAGACACACAAACCACTCCCTCAGAAAAACCTGTTGCCAAACACTGATGGCGAACGATGTTCCCCCTGTGTAAGTAGCACAGCTCAGGGGCCATAAAAACCTCAACTCACTAAACAACTACACCGCCGCTACAAAGACTCAGCAGCGCACTATGAGTGAAATCCTCACAGGAAAAATAAATCAACCTGCCTCCTTGTCCAATCGTCCAGCTAAACGTATATCCTCCTGTAGAAGTGAAGCCGACTTTGGCTACGCTCAACTCCCCCTGGGCGTTCTCCCTCCAGCCCCGGTGGCGGTGTCTCTCCCCCAGCCTCACCTCTACTACATGCCGGTAAGCCAGATGCCCGGTGCATCCTCTCCGGGGAACATGGCCTTTCAACAAATGCAGGCTTCTGCATCCACCATGTTTCAGGGAGCGATTGTCAGCACACCAATCACGATGCACTTCCATTACAATGTTCAGAGCAACACATCCTCCCAATATAATGCCTCTCCATCGAAGAAATCCATTGAATAAACGTTGTTAAAGTTGACTGTTTAATCCAGCGTGGCTCGCGCCTTTTTTGAACTGTGTGACGTCGCGGCAGCGTCTCTTAGATACCCGGATGTGATTTGAAAAATAAATTTTGTCTTTTCACTGTTAAACTTGCTTGCCTGCTTCTTTCTTGCCATACCAATAGCTTACAATGAATATTATAAAGAAGTTAGAAGTTAAATTCCAAGGAAAGAAAGATTAATAAATACGAAAGTAAGAAATCCGTCCGTCAAGAAAAACATAGTCCCCGGTCGACGTTTCTTTCAATTTTTCTGTTTCAAACCAAAATCAGCCATTTAAAGTAGTAGAACGCCCTTAATGTAGTGTAATTTGAATTTTAGAGTAGTTAAATACAAGTTTTAAGCTTTCAAATACCAAATCACCATTTTGAATGATCGTAATTAATCGATGCGGGTGGGTGCTTTTTGTTTGAAAAAAACGCTAACTGGCGGCGTAGTGATATAAGCCTCGCTCTCGATTGTAAACAAGATAACATGGCGGCGCCCAGTCGAGAGGTGGTTTGTTGTAGCTCGTTGGATAACGTAAGGCGATTTTCTATTAAAATGGTATTGTTTGAATCGATAAAACCACTAAAATGGCCTAAAATAAATACAAAGGAACACTCGTTGAGTGTCTGTACATCTGGTTTGGCCCGTATTGCACGACCCCGAAGGGGTCGTGCAATACGGGCCCACCCGCCTCATGCAATAACCAGACGTACAGACACTCAATGAGTGAACCTTTGTCTATATATTAATCACTGTGGGTAGGCCATTTGATTAAATGTGGACTGGGTGAGAGGCTCTTAAAGGTTACAGCATTTCCAATTTTACAGGCCATAGCAAAAACATGCAATTTGACAATCATCAGTTGAGGATTTGGTAAGTGAAGAAAGAACTTAAGTGGCAGTTGATATGGTTGGCCTTCACAGGACAGTCAAAAATTAGTTTTGAGGGAGAGTCACCTAATTTGATTATCAATGTTTCACATCAACTGTGTTAATATGCACCATATGTACCAAAGTCACAAAAGTTATTCTGCTTTAAACTTTGCAAAGCAATGTATCCCTTCTATTCCATCAAACTGCCCTCCCCTTCAATTATTCTCACCCTCCTCCGTCTTCTCACCTTTACTATAGGATATAAAGCTGTGACAGTTTATGATGGTTACTGTGCAGACTAATTTCCTACACTCTTCAGTCACTGCCATACCTCATAATGTATGGGAATGATAAAAAGCCACTCTCACTGATCAAAATCACAAACAAGGTCCATAGACATGATGTATTATAGTTCAGAAAATAAGCCTCATGGCTCATATGGAAACAGAATAGGTCTTTGTCTGGTGAATTCTATGCTTTAATAAACTTGCATACTATCACAAACATATTAGGCAAGTGAAAAAAACACAGCATCGTTATCTTTACTGAAGAGTTCTACATTTTAATCAATATCAATGAGAAGAGCTGGGTACCGCTATCATACTATGCAGGCCTATATATACATGTACTAATAATGACAGGATGATACACAGAGTTGACGATTTCAGTTTAATATTTTCACCAATATTTTAACTGTAATATCCTTGATAGAATCCTGGAAACACCATTCCAACTAACAATATGACAATTTTAATTCTCAGTATGAAATACCATAATTTGTCTGGATATTTAAAAAAATTAAATGTCCTTATGCAAATACAATATGGTGGTTGGCAGAGCCTGCTCTGTGTATGTGCTGTACATCTATGCAGATACACACCACTGCATTGCTGATATTGTGGCTTGATAGAGGCAGATCAGTTACAGATCCTTTCAGACGACAAGGTAAGGGTGTGCAATAAATATATGGATTATGATACTCTTTGTGGATAAATGGAGACAATTCAACAGTATGTATGTACATGTATACATGCACCTGGCCACAATGGAGAACCTCTTCAGGTGGAGGTGCACCATTCACTGGAGATATCAGTAGGCTTCACTTCATGAATTATTGAGTGTGTCTGGGCTATATACCCTGCACCCGGCAGTGCCTCACTCCAGTGGGAATACGAGCAATAATATTTTTCCCTGATGAAACATGCTACCCCTACTACTCCCCAGTGCCTCTAGCATGCCATCAAAGGCTCCTATCTGAACACACTGTTATCATTGTAAGCATCCTGACTGTTCAGATAAAGGTCAAAACCGCTAGCCCTAAACACCACTCACTCTTTATTGTAGATTTGGGACTAAGAAAAGATAATCGATTGATGGCTGTATTGTACTAGTACGGTACTTGGATGTTGAGAGTAGAGAGAACCGAGAAAGCAGGATGTGGTAGGTATTGAGGTGGAGGAGGATAAGTGCTACTACATATTTATCTCAGGCTGCATTATAAATGCATGACCTGGAATAAGTTACATCTAATGGACAATGTATACACCACCCCCAAACAAACTCCCATTACTGGCCACCAATCGTCTACTTATTTCCCCACAAGCGAATCTTCAGTTAATTCCCTCGGACCATTGTACTTTAGCGTCTACTTTGGACCCAGGCTGCAGAGGCAGGTGTCACAGAGGTCCCGTCTGGTGGGACTACTGAAGGGCTGACATTCAGCAGTTTAGTTTGTAGCTGTGTGTTATATCTGTTAATCACACATGGAGAAAAGGCCTATGGGACCACACAAGTGTGACTATTTAGGGATAAGTAGTGACTGTCCTCACTCAAAAATGTCCTTGCTGATTGGGAGCCCTCCTCGGAATCAAGTCCCTAGAACATCTGGACCCAGTGGCAGGTCCTCAGGATTCAAGTCCTAGAAGCCAGATAGATAACTATGAATGTTATCTTGAGGAAGTTTAGGGGATCTGAACTCTAGTCCTGGGGATCTGATATTGTGTATTAGGGATCTCCATTTCAAAGGAGACCTCCTCCAGCAACACTAACCTTTCTTTGAGGGTTTCTCATCCTCTATACTGTGGCGGTGAGGGGCGCCAGTGTTCCCCACTCCTTAGTCTAGAGCAGACGTGCCTCTGGACTGGAACACTTCTAGCCTAACTGCTAGTTACTATTAGTCTTGGTATACCGTTATCACTGTAAAAGTATAAGTTCAGCAAGTTATCCCCAGTTATCTTTATAACTGTGAGTTATATGATATGAGTAAAGCCTCATGCTATGATGCCTCATTCACCTTCTGACTGTATGAGTCATAAGTCACCTTGAATAGAACATCATATCTTATAAACATAAATCTCCTGTGTTGTCCTGCCTCCTAGACTCCCTTAGTTCCATATCCCCGTTACAATACAGATCATCCATCCTTTCCTTATCCCACCCCTCTTCTTATTCCAGGGTTTTAACCTATCTCACTGTGCATCCACTCCTCTTCCGAAGGCTCCCAGCCCTCCTCCCTGGACTCTTAGGTTTTCAATCTCTCCTGCCTTGGCTCTAAACACTCCTCTCAGGGCTCCTGCCCCTCTTCTGGGGCCCCCCTCATTTTCCAGGGCTTCCACCCAAACCTTTTGGGCTTCCAGAGGGACAGCCCTCCCTTTGGCATAGTTTCCCACTACATTTCCTCTTCCCTTCCCCCAGCCACTGCCTTGTATCTCAATGCTTCCCTGGACAATTTTCTCATGCTGCTCTTTCCCTCCGACTGCTCTATTCCTCTCCTTTCATATTCTCCTGCCTACTCCCAACACTTTCCCTCCCTTGTCTTTACCCCACCCTTTCCCACCTAACTTCCCCTCTTTATGTCCAAGCCCTGGGAGGAGGAATGGGGGAGGAGCATTGGAAGCCCTGGGAAGGGCTTAGGTCCACAGGAGGAGGAGTAGGAGCCCTAGGAGGAGGGTGGGGGTCACAAGGTGGGGGTACCGGAAGAGGGGCGGGATAGTGAAAGTTTTGGTGACACAAGAGTAGAGATAGATGCTCTAGATGAGGAATAAGGAAGGCTCAATGAGAGGTCAGGGTTACTGGAGGAGGTCTCTTGTGAAATAAATATGAAATCCTTAGTACTTGGGATCACTTCCCAATGACTAGAGCTTCCATTCCCTAGACTTTCTCACAATTACATGAAAAGCTTTTCCTGAAGTTAGATGGTAATGTAGGGTCCTATAGCATATAGAAGTCACAAGTCCCTGTAAGTTCCAAACAAGATACCAATTCAATTCAAAATTCTTTTATTTATACTGGAAAAATGGTAGGTCATCGACCTGTATTCACCTTATTCCAGTTAATGGAACATATATTGAAAATTCACATGATTCTTCATAGTAGTATACATATATATGACATAAATATGAAAGGATATAGGCATAGGCTTAGAGCCATGACTTAGTATAATAGAGATAGCGGTTAGTTTTATCCTTATGGTGATGGCTGATGTTAATGCCGTTTGGACTGATGTTGTAGTCCAGGTTGAATGGTGGTCAAGCATTCAACAGTAGTAATGGTAGGTCTCTGGCAAAAAACTACAAACAGAACAAGAAAACACTAGGCATGAGCTCTTCATGCATGTTTAAATATTTAAACATATCTAAACATACGTGGCAATCAAATCTAGGTGGTGCTTTTTATTCCAGGCTGAAAATTTGGAGCTGTCCCTTATGGCTCTATTTTCAACAGTTAACTCATTCCATGCCCCAGCCAATCTATACCTCAGACTCCTAGCATAGGCAGGATTAATAGCTCTTTTTTGAATAAGCAGTCGCTGATCCCTGCTTCTTGTAGCTACATTAATGATATGTAGCTCATCTTCAATGAGCGATTTTTTTAAAGCATTTTCCAAAATATGCATGTGTCTTCTATCTTTTAATTTGTTTAATTTGGCTTTCCTATGCAGAGCAGCAGTGTTTAAAATTCCTGTCCTTCTGTATGCAATTCTGAGGCTTCTATTTAGCAACTTTTGGACTCCTTCAAGGCTAGTCTTAGAGGCAACATCATAAAACACATCACAGTAATCAATGATGGGCACGACCATTGTTTTCACAACCTTCACAGCAACATTTTCAGGCATTTCATATTTTACATAATTGAACATAAATACTTTATGTCTCACACTATGAACCACGGTAGGTATATGGTGGTTAAAATTCAGCATAGGGTCGAGGGTGACCCCAAGATACCTGTAAGAAGGGGCATAGGAAATTTCATCATTACCTATACGCAAGTTTGGCCTTATTAGGCATCGTCTTAGGGCTTTATTAGCAAATGACATATATTTTGTTTTCTTACTGTTAAGTGAAAGTTTATTAGTATTACACCATAGAGAGATATTGTTTAAATCATCATTAATAATATTAGTCATATTAGTTTCTGGTGTGTGGTCAATATAGATAACTGTATCATCGGCATAGTGTTGGCAGTGTAGGTTGGTTAGGGAAGAGTGCATATCATTTATATAGGTTAAAAATAGTAAAGGACCTAGCACAGAACCCTGTGGTACACCACAGGTAATATCATGATACTCAGAAAGTATGCCATTTGCTTTTGTTCTTTGTCTTCTGTCTGTAAGATAATTTTCTAGAAGGGAAGTGGCTGAATTTTGAAGGCCTAAATTGGTTAATTTAATTTTCAGGATGTTGTGGTTTAAAGTGTCAAAAGCTTTGGAAAAGTCGAGAAAGATAGCTGTAGTAGATTTTTGTTTATTTAATGATTCAAAAATATTATTAGTTATTTTTTCTATTGAGTTAAAGGTTGATCTATTTGGTCTAAATCCATCTTGATTGTCATATAGTATTTTATTTTCTAATAGGTAATCAAGTAATTGTTTGTGTAAGACTTTTTCCATTAATTTAGCTGGAAGTGGCAATATGGAAATGGGTCTCAGGTTATTTACATCTGCTCTGTCTCCCCCCTTGGGTAGGGGTGTCACTATAGCTTCTTTCCAGGCATGTGGGAAAATAGAGGTTCTTATGACTAGGTTAATTATGTGAAGGAGGTGGTATGGTAGTGTTGTGAATGTATCTTTAAAAACTTGTGTAGAGATGTTAAGTATTTCTGATGATTTGTTAAGGTTAATTTTTTTGATTAATTTCTTCACTATAGTAACATTACACTCCGTGAAGGCAAAGTTTTGAGGTAGGGGGGGGATGTTGCTCTGAAAAGGTAAATTTAGATTTTGTGCTAATTTAGGTCCTATGGTTGCAAAATAACTATTAATGAAATTAGCAGTTTGCTCTGATGGAATTTGTTTTTTATTTGTCTTATCAAAAAGGCTATAAACAGGGGATTTATTTTTAGGATTCATTAAATTATTAATACTCTTCCAGTACTCTTTCGGTTTATTATGATTTTTTACAAATTGCTGTTTATTATATCTATTACGTGCAAGGCGTTTTTCATTATTGGCCAGATTTCTTAAGAAAATTGCGATATTATGATCATCATCATCTAATGTGCGTCGATATTTTTTCATAGCACCATCCCTGTCTTTAAACAGTGTAAGTAGATCATTAGTAACCCAGTCTTTCTTCTTCTGTGTACAATTAAAAGTCTTAATAGGACAAGTGAAGTTAAGTAGGAAGTGTATTTTGTCCAATAAGATATTCCAAGCTATGTTGGGATCTGGGGCGTCCCAGAAGGTATTCCAATTAATATTCTTTAGGCCTGTTGTATAATTATCTGCTATATAATCTTTATAAGTGCGGCCAGTAAATACTAATGGTACCTTAGCTAGTGTTTCAAACCTTCTTGTGACAAATATAGGATAGTGATCAGTCACTGTTATATGTGAGACACCAGATGTGAACACCTGAGGTGAGTTGGTTAGTATTAAGTCAATTAAGGTATTTTCTCCCTGAGGATTTTTATGTGTGAAATTAGTAATAAGTTGGTTAAGTCCAAAAGTAGCCATGAAATTTTTTAATTTTTCATGATCACCATATTTTCTTTTCACGTTAATATTAAAGTCTCCTAATAAGAAGTACTCCTTTCCAGGAACCTTATTAAGATCTGTTAGTAGTGTGGTTAGTTCTTTAAAAAAGGTATCGATATTACCATCAGGGGGTCTATATATATTGAACATATGTATAGTCTTGCAATTTCCTTTATTTATAACAATATATTGCACCTCCATATCAGTATTGCATATATTCTTATCCTTTTGCTCTATATAAGCTATGTCATTAGCAATGTAAGTGACCACTCCTCCACCACAGGTCTTGGCTCCAGGAAGCGTTAAGTCCCTGTCCAACCTGCAAAGGTTATACCCCTCCAATAAAAAGGTATCATCCTTGTTCATAGTGGTCAACCAACTCTCAGTAAGTCCTATACAGTCTGCGTGTGAATTTTCGAACATAAGTCGCGCGTCATCAATCTTACCCGGTAATGTTCTTATGTTATAATTAATCATGTGTAAGCCTCTTAGTCTATCAAAATTCAAATCATGGGACACAGAAATTGTGTGTACATTCCCTCAATGAGATTCCATGCCAAGTGTGAGCACATATGTAAAAAACAAATGTAGTATTAAACCACATATTTATGCAATTTATAGACCAGAGACCTGTCATCAGAATGGGTTTGTTTATCCCATGTAACCCAGTTACCAATAGACAAGGGCATGTGCAATAAAATGCTGCCCAAGCTTGATTTAATTCTATATCTGGTAACATGAGTAGGAATGAGCCGAGTGGCTCCGTATATATAGTGAATATTACAATATAGACCCATGTATATAGGCAAAATTAGGAATTAGTAGAGAGATTAGTATGGCGGGATGAGACTCCTTTTGGGTATGAGCCCTCCAGGACCTCATCACAACCGTAAATTTGACCAATGCTGGAATGTTCTTATGTGTGCAATACCATGTCTTACACACCATGTCTTAGTTACAGCTCCTGAGGCATAGATATCTTGGACCAAAAACTTTCAAGCCAACATTGCTTAGTTGGACCCATGTGTTTTTAATTGGGCAAGCTGGTTTGCCCACGCTGGGTTTTGGTCCTTTTTTGCAGATGGGAGCGCAGATGGGCTGGCTCTGATTCAAAGTGCCCAGCTCAAGCCCAGATTTATCCCACTTTAGCACACACTATTGGTATCTACAATGTTTTTTATGATTTTTTTTCCTGAGCTGGCCCAACTGGGCTCCCACTTTTAGCCCTGGACAAAAAGGACCATAACCCAGATATGGGCTAACCCATCTGTCCCAAGTAAAACACAAATGGGTCCCAGGGACCAATGCTGACTGGGTTAGATCCTGAGGACTTGCCATCAGGTTCTAAAGATTTAAATGTGAGGTGGACCCCCAATCAGAAAGGAAATATGTGGTGGGAACAATAATTTTCCATAAATAGTCACACTAGTGCTTGTTCATAGGCTTTTTGGACTACTTGCATGGCTGGCCCTCAGCTGGTAAAGTGTCTATCCCTGTATATAATATTTATTGGGAATACTCTTGATGGGATGTGTCCTTAACTGTCCAAGATGAGTAACAAGACCATGTTTTCAGCAAAAAGGCCAGCAAGTTTTTATGCATAAAAGGGTGCATGTAGACAATTTTTGAGCCATCTAGAGAAGGGGGCAGCTTTTCACCTCCTGCAAGGGTGTTAAAGATTTCCAATAACTTATTATAATACTGACAAAATATCCCCTCTTTGGCGCTTTCCCGTTTCACAAAAATAGCTCTTCCCCCTTGGAAAATTGCTAGTGGCCATTTTGTTTTTGGTGATATGGGTTACATGTTACAAAATTCCCTGTTTATCTTGACAGTGGCCTAGAGTGGACTAGGCTTGCAAATCCATTTCATTTGAGGTACAACATGACAAGCAGTGATGAATGATGCATTTTTGGGGGTTTCTCAAAAAACTATGGCAGCCATTTTGAATTTTTGGGTTTGAGAGTCTCAGGAAATCATGTTCAAACTTGGCAGGTGTTTCAGACAGTCTGGTGTCTAGAATCCCTTCATTTTGATGTATTACATGATAGGAATGATGTATAACATACGTTTCATAGGTTTTCTCAAAAATCAATGACAGCCATTTTGTTTTTGTAGTTTTCACATAGAATGAGCCATTTTTGAGCTTGGCAAGTGTGATATTCGGATTCAGCACACCCAAGTTACCCAAAAAAGTGACCTTTCCTGCTTGTACTTGAAAATGCCCTTTGGAGGGATAAGAATGATAATTATGAAGATTTTGTCCAGTCTAATAGTGTTTTACAAGCATCTAGTTTATTTCAAGATGAACATCTCATGTCTTGGTGCAGTAGTGACATTGCTGTTCATTACACCAAGGACCTTTTTATATTCATATAAGCTGCTTGGATTTCAGCTCAACATATTCCTTCAGTCCAGTTTTATGCACTCCTGGGTGGAAAGACAGATTTAATTACCAGGTGTAGCAGTGTTGAGGACACAGAGTGTGAGAGCCTTAATGTATGAAGACCAGAATAGAGGGGAGCAGGTGACAACTGTAGCCACCTTCCCCTTTCTACATGGGCACCTCCCACTGACCCAGTGCACAGCTAGAACTGGCGCCCTGAGCTGCTCTCCACAAACAGTGTTACCCTGTCAGAGCCTGTTTAACCATACATGGGTGTCTGCCCCTGCCCTGATCTCCATACCTAACAGGAGGCTGATGTGTGCCTCATGCTGACAGACCCACAGGGTGGGAATTCTATTAGCACCTTGTGTATTTAAACTTGCCTATTTATTGTTTAAGAATCACCAGTTGCATTATATTATCCCTTTTTGTATAGAAATTGTTTTTACCTTAGGGAGTTGTTATTTTTTAACAAAGTGAACATGAAAGTTATCGTGATGCATAGATGCATAATTTGAACTGTCACACTGAGCTGTATTCTAATAGGTTTTGCAAGAGGAATTAAAATGCATTCTGAAAATGTAGCCCCCATCGAAAATTAAAACTGTTAACCCTCCTGTGAAGACAAAATTGAGTTGTTTTCTCGTCCCTTACTACTGGCTCAGGTAGTGATGTGATTGAAATCAAAAGCTAAAGTAGATTTGCATATTGTTATAAGACTAGGCTGCACACAAAACAAATAACTGACACACATTAGGCTACAACTTGATCTGAAGTATACAAACTGGGCGTGCAGGATGAGTAGATGAACATCCAATCAAATCAGAGTCAACTCACACCAAGCTCTATAACAGCTATCATAGAGCACTCCCTTTAACTATAAAGAGAGAAACTACTGCAAGTTGAGATCAAACCTATGTTGCGGATGGAGAGGTTTTTGAGCACAAGTTTACCACTACAAACAGAGATAACAGGTTCTCGAGCATACCTATTCTACACTACAAAACATAGATGGTATAAGGTACATTTTATGTGGTAGGCTTGGTCAATAATGCAATCTTGTATGGTAACAAGAACCAGATGTCTAAAGATTTTCTGTGAGTGCAATCTTTGTTGGTGGATGGCCCACCCCATATCATAATGGACATCTAACGCTAGATGTTGGTCTGACTATGGTCACGCAACTCTTAACTATTGACACTATGCTCATAACATTCTGTGTTGAGTCAGTCAAGTTGTGGTGGAGTGGAGGAGTAGAATGTGGAGACTGTGAAGACCTTGGTTTGGAACACTGTGAGCAAGGGGCAGAAGTAGATGAGTGAGCGTTTGGTGCACTGGAGACTAAGTTTTCCTAGAACTGTTCTTTCCTCAAAATGATTCATACGATTTTATTATCATTATGATATATTTATTATCATTATGATATATGCCATGCTATTATATAAGGTGCTTCATCTGCTGAAGCCATATGCAGAGACTGCTGTTAGAACAGAGAAAGATGTGAATGTCAGCAGGATGCAGGGTAGAAAATTAAATCATAAAATGTTAATAACAAATGCAACTCATTTTTTATTCAATTATCTGATCCCTTACTATTACTGTATAGAACCGTGTTATGCCATAACCAACAATCAATTACAAAAAATGAAATGACATGGGATCTAGCTGAAGCAAGGCAATGCGCTTGAGCTATGATTATGCATCCACTTTTGTATTTGTTATCTTTTACCCAATAAAATACATTAAAACCAACACAGCGCCTTCTGATATAGTAATTGATTAACAAAGAGATCTTCACCCCCGTTAGCTATTTTACAAATCCGACTTCCTTCGCCTTTAAGCTGTGATGCCTGTCTGCATTCTTTATTATTAAAGAATCAAAAATCATTTTAAAATGTTGTTCTTTTTAAGATTCCTTTCCTGAGCCTCAATGTCTGCACTGTGTTCCATCTTATGGTAACGCATCCACTTTCTTCATTCATTCAATCTTCTTGCTGTTAATTCCAAGCCCATCCAATTTCTTCTTCTTAGGAAAGTCCCCTTTTGCTCTTGCAATAAGCACACCATCCTTAATAGAATGCCCCAATGTAAGGCATCATGTCTTGCTGTAACCAGTGCCTTCACTTTACATCCACAGAACCAATAAAAATCGTAGTGACATCCCATTTTGACATCAGTTAAATGTCAGACAACTCTCCCTGGTGGAAGTATATATAAAGTGAGGGGCGAGGTGAGATCCACATTGTCAGGAGCTATGGGGTGCTACATTATAGGGATATAACTGAGCTGACAGTAAGAGCATTGAGAAACTTGTAGCCTGTGACTTCCTTATTGCTGCAGATCCACTTTAACATGTAAGACACTGGATGTGTGAGCCAGATGATCTCTTCTAACCCACGTGACCCCATCAGTCTCATGTCGCTGTTGGCAGTGTAGATAGTGAATTATCAATAGAGGAGACCACTGCAATATGTCAGGCCCCTGGATATCCTGCCCTCACTCCCAATATGCTCTAGGATGTGTAGCCTAACTACAAAGTATCGACACTGCTCAGGACACCATACAGGTCTAGCCCGCTCATCTGTGCAGCTCCCGGCTAAGCTAGTACATCATACTACCTGTTTCTACCCTGGATTATAGTGACCCTAAGGGAATTATTTACTGCTATATTAACATGACCCACAGATGTGCATTATATCAGTACCCATTGTCCATGCATAATCATAGCTAAAAAGCCACTGCAATACATAATGTAGGGCACCAGTTCTCTAAGGTATCTTTATATTGCCGCAGTTTTCATCTTCCCAACACTCAATACCACTGTCCCCCCTTCTCTCTGTCCCTAAGCTACAGACCCCACCTGCTGCGCCTGCACCTGACCTGGTGGATAGAGTGTACAACAGCAGCAGCAATAGGTGGCACCGGGGACCACTGCAATATGTAAGCCCTCCAAGATGTCCGAGGATATGTAGCCCTATACACACAGTATAAACACTATTCAGGACACCATACCTGAGAGATTTATATACTGCTATGATCAACATATATATATATGGATAAATCAGTATCCATAGTCCATGCATAGTCATGGCTACAAAGCTAATGCACAATGCTGGATACCCGTTCTCTAAGGTATCGTTAGATTGCCCCAGTTTCTATTTCCCAGTGCCCAGAGTGTACAACAGCGGCAGCCACGGGTAGCACCGGGGACCAGCAGAATACCTCTAATGAGGGAGGCCCTTACCAGGTTGCACCGGGGACCAGCAGGATACCCTTAATGAGGGAGGCACTCACCAGGTGGCAGCTCATCCTCATGGAGCCAGGTGCCTGAAGGGCAGACAGGGCATTATGGGGCCTAAAGGGCACAAATGGGACCCGCAGGGCTTTAATATGGGATCTGAAGGGTGTAAATGGCATCAATGGGGCCTGTAGGGTATCAATACGGAAGAGGAAAGAACTGGAACTCACTCAGTAATATATTGGTCTACTGGTGAAAATAGGGAGAGGTTGCATAACATGGCTTAACTGGAAGCATAACAGAAACAGTTCATTGTTACTGGTATGTTAGTTGTAAACAAAGAGGATGTAATAACCAGTGACCAAATTGCTTATCAATCACAGTGTGTTACCATTGGACATGCTTGATATTTACATTTTTAAAGAATAACATTTCTCTTCCTCGTTTAATAATCGGCCTGTATTGCCAGTTCTTCGCCAGTTTATACATCCACTAACAGAAGCTGAACCACTACATCATCAATGTTACACCAGAATCTCCATAAGCGCTTATGATAGAAGCTCCTACCCACTGTGTAGCTACCCATCAGCCAGCTGAGCTGACACTGCCTGTAGTTGGCAGATCAGGCGGGAGCATCCCATCCTGCTACCACTTGAATATGAATGTATCCTACGACTATAATGCAGTTGTGTTTGCCTGTGGCAGGTAAGGACCAAAAGAACTGCACACTCTTCTCAATGTGAGTTGGAGCCATCACATTCACAATATCCATGTCATACCCTCCTTCAGTCTCCCTACAAGAACTATTCCAAAACAGCACATGTAAATTGATGCCCCACTCGGTTCATATATCATGTGTCATCAAATCAGAATTAAATAAGTTTATTTCATATCACTCATTTATGACTTTCCATGCTCCCTGTTGTCAATTTTAGCTACGTTGGCTTTAGTTTCGTAATTGCTGGGTTTGGGGTAATTGAGGCATCCATCAGCAAGGACGTGGTGACACAATAATAAGATTTGGTATAAAAGACTTGTTTAAGTGACACATGTTAGTGGTGCGAAGGGTCTATATCACTAAAATGGTATGTTAATTAACTGATTAGGCCACCAGAACATGACTATCCATCATGGGTAGAGATAAATACACCCTTTTACTCCCACTCAGTGGAGGCAGATACTTTTTTGCTAATTTGTGACTTTTCCCACAACCATAAGATCACACCTGGTAATTTAAATACAATACCATTTGGGCCCATCTAGCTTTGTTGATAGGGAAACCTTGTCTTGCAACTTCTTTAATGATAACAGTGTATTTAGTTTGGAGCTGTCAGTGGTGTGCTAGTGGCAGTTGGGAGTAATGGGGGGGGGAGCATTTTTCATCAGGGGATAAATATTGTTGCTCTCATTCCCAAGATGGTTAGATGCTGCCCGGAGAATACAGCCCGGGCACACTCAATAATTCATGACAGCCCGGCTACTGAACTCCTATAACAGCAGCTGTGAACAAAACACCTCCACATAGAGAGCATCTCCATATGTATGAAAGGGCAGTGTGGCCATGTGTATGAATGTAGTGTGTCCATTCCTTATCCTTCCACAAAGAGTATCATGATTCTGATATTCATCGCATGCCCCTGTATTTTGCCACCTGAATAGCTGTACAGCACAGTCACAGAGCAGCCTCTGTAGGCCACCAAATTGTAAATGCATAGGGACTCTGATAAAGCAACCGTTTCCATACAAATTAGTTGTCATGGTATATCATTCTGAGAGTTAAAATGGTCATATTGTAAGTTGGTATATTTTGTTCAGGGCTCTTTCAATGATACTGCATTTCAAATATTGGTGAAAAATATTATCCTGAAATTGTTAACCTAGGACATAATCCTGTCATCTCTAGTACATGTATAGATTCGCATAGTATGGAAGTGAACTCACCTAAAACCATTGTGATAGTATGCAAGTTTGTTGAAGCATAGAATTCATTAAACTAAGACCTACTCTATTTCAATATGATCCATAAGGCTTATCTTCCCAACTATTATACATCTTATCTATACGGACATGGTGTTTTTGATCAGTGAGAGTGGCTTTTTATCATTCCCATACATTGTGAGGCATGGCAGTGACTGATGAGTGTAGGAAATTAGTCTGTACTGTAACCACCATAAACTGTCACAGCTTTATATCCTATAGTATATGTGAGGAGACGGAGGATGGTGAGGATAACAGACCACATAGACGAGGGTAGTTTGATGGAGGGGAAGGGATATATTGTTATAGCATTTCGTATGGTATGAGCTGATTGGTATTTATACTTTTGGGTAAATACGGCTTGCAAAGACATGAGTCATTTAACGCTTGTTTAAAATAAAGTATAATTTTGCTATGTGAGTTTTATAAGCATAGTGTAGGGGACTCGAATCCCACTCGGATCGCAGTTATGTAAACCACCATAAGATGCTAGTTCGTGACCCGTATACAGAGGGCGCGAGTGTTGATAAAGGGGGCGCTGCGATCGGGTAGGGTGGGATATATAAGGCCAGAAGGCTCAGTGGTAGACAGACCTCATCAGGTCTCGTCCCGAACAAGAACCGAACTTAGATTACTGTAGTAGGAAACGTGAATAAAACTCTCTCTCTTTGCATCCAGAACGTATAAAGAACCTTCCGAGTTGTTTATTCTGCGACCGTAAAATACTAAACTCTACATTGGTGCCGTGACCAGTCGAGATAGCAGGTCATCGTGGCGGAGGCCCGACCAAAAGAGGGGGAGGGGGAATCAAGAATTGAGGAATCGTTAGAGGATGGGGAACTAGATTGCAGTCTGAGGAATATAGATCGAGTATGGGCCAGTGCATCAAAAATGCAAACCCCAACTGAAAAACGAACCGCGAGGCGGGAATTAATGGACTCGTTAGGCTTGATTACGCCGGGCATATTCGATATAGGTCAGAAGACGGAAGATAGAGATCGGAAGAGACGATTAGAGGAGGACCGGATATACCAGGAGAAAGTACGGGCCGATCAACGCATCATGCAGCAGCAGTATAGTGCCATGAATGACGAGTTGGTACAATTGATGAAAGATAGGGATGATCAGATTGAAGCGAACAGAAGGATCACGATGGGGTTGAAGGAAGGAACGGAACAGTTATCCCGTGACAAAAATTACATCGCTAGTCAACTGGCTGAGCAACAGAGACTTCTAGCAATACAGAAGGGGGAGGAGAACTCCGTTCGAAAACGAATGGAGCAGGAGCGGATGATTTTAGAGAAGGATAGAGAAGAGGCAAAGAAGTCAAGAAGTCTGAGAGACCAGTATGAAATTGAGGTGAATCGACAGTCCGTGAAAATGAATTCCATTATAAAGGAACGTAAGGAAAAAGAGGCGGACGCGCTGCAATTTTTTAAAGATTGTGAAGTAGAAAAAGAGAGAATTGCGGAGGAACGAAGGTTAGCGAAAGAGGAGTTGGAGGAGTTGAGAAAAAGGAAAGAGGAGGTTACCGATTCTTTTCTGGCCTACCAGATGGCATTGGAGGAGGAACGAAAGGAGCAGGAGGTTGATGCCCAATCGACTCCGAAGCCTATTCTGAAAGGTTTCAACCCTTTTACTAGTGAGAAAGGCATGTCAAATGTAACGGAAGGCCGATATCATACATACCAGGACTCAAATAGACGAGTGACCATTGGTCATACCGACACGAGGGACATTACGCCGCGGGAAGTTCCGAAAGACCGGGTGAATCACAGCTACGGATCGTTGAACCCGTTTGCGGATGACACAATAAGTGGTCCGCAACCGCCAAGTGGAGCCCCGATATATAACGTCACGTACCAGTACGCTATGCCAGGTGCAGCACCGATAGACCCGCACAGTTTTAACTCCGGCCAGACCACAAACCCTAGTCATACTCAGCATCCCGGAAGAAACAATACGGGCACCACCGGTAATGGTACCAATCAGGGTACAACAGGCACGACGGGTGGTGGCGGGAATGCTGGATCGGTTGCTGAGAAACGAAGACTTACGAGACGGGCTTCAATGTCCCCCGCCACAGCAGCGATTTATGACGCGGATCCTTGTATCCAAAACATGGGCGTAGATTGTTGTAGCCGAAAGGGGGATGAGGCAGCGGAAATAATGGACTGGAGTCAGAGGCAGTCGGATCGCCTGGTTTGGAGTGCCAATGCTGCGAGGAAACCGATCCGAGAAACGAAGAAATTTAATGGGCTGGACTGGAAGGAGAGTTATCAGGACTTTTGTGATGATAACAAATATCACGGATGGGATAAGAATGCTTCACTGGGACCATTGATAAAATGGCTGAACGGGGGCCCGGGTCAGATTGCTGTTGATGAGTGGCGGTTGATATATGGAGACACTGGTACATACGACCAACTGGTCAATTCGGCGACTTATCTATTCGGCACCCTAGTGGCAACTGACCCATGGCAGGAGTTTCAATCTCGTACCCAGAAACCGAAGGAATCTCCGAAAATTTATGGACTCGAGCTGCAACGATTGCTCCAGAAGGCTAGACCGAACTGGAGGCGTGATGATGAATATTTTTTGGATGAATTATTCACGCACTACATTAAAGGATTGCGGGATCCGGCACATGCAAAATTAGTACAAAAGGAATGGGTTCGAGGCACATCCATGGTTGATCTGTTTGTTTCATTGGACCAGTTTGAAAAGAAACGTCGCTTGTTAGCAGGGTTCGTACCGCAGAGTCGGGTACATGCAGTACATGAGGAGGACAGGGATGATTCCTCCGGTGATTCGGAAGACGAACATATTGCTGGGGTCAAAGTGGACGGGAAAAACAAAAATCGATGGAAGAAAAGGTCTACTCCAACAGATACTCACGTCAGATCCGTTGAGAAACCCATAGAAAACAAAGTTGAATCCACAAGCAGTAATGCTCCGGAAGAAACGAGTATGGGTAAGATCATGGAGGCCATGATGAAACAGATGAAAGATATGATGGAGGTTAAACGAAAGCCGAGAACGGACCGATCAACTATTAAATGTTTCAGATGTCAAGAAATGGGGCATTTCGCCTCGTCTTGTACTGCAGAGAAACCCGTATGGAGAGAACGTAAGGAGGAGGAATCGGGAAATTAGAGGGGGTTATTAGTAACGGCAAACGGATAACCCCTGTAGAAAGTTGCCAAAAGGCCTTCGACGCGAATGTATTTGAATCAGGTACCGACCAATCGCCCAGCAGCACGGGTCAAGAAGAAGGGCCAGAATCGTGTGGGGCTGGGGGGACTAGTGAAGAAATTGCCATGGGGAGCAGAACCGGGAAACCGGACACTAGTACAGAGGACGGGTGGATAGAGGAGTTGACCAGAGTAAGTGGCATCCGCCTTCCCCGAGGTCATCCGTGTCTGAATTATTTGAAGAACCATGGATTCGATCTTGGGTTGGAAACTGATATCAAGAGATTCGCTAGTAATCCGTCTGTGTTGGACGGGAAGAGATGGTATGTGTCGGTATCTGTGAATGGCAGGTTGGGAGATTTTTTGATAGATAGTGGGGCTAGCCACTCCGTTATCTCCAAGAAGTTCTTCGATTTGGTGTCCGACATGGATGAGGACCTCACAACGAGGGTAAATGCATGTGGGGCCGACGGAAGCAAAATACCGACATTTGGTAGGACTTGTATGATAGTAGTATTGGGAGGAAGGGAATACGTATTTTCACCGACGGTGGCGGAGATAGAGGATGTTGGAATCTTAGGAATGGACCGCGTCATTTTATGGCGCTATATTGGACCCGGTTACGGGCAAATTGAAGTTGAACCATCCGTATAGAGACCGAATCCAATGTATAGCCAAGAATGTTAGTGGAATGGCATGTGTAGCACAAACCGTA
Organism: Harmothoe impar; assembly: GCA_947462335.1. NCBI lineage: Eukaryota > Metazoa > Annelida > Polychaeta > Phyllodocida > Polynoidae > Harmothoe > Harmothoe impar. Next base: position 67,987,524 of record OX381714.1, read on the forward strand.
AAAATACCGCCCGGAACGGCCTGTGATGTCTTGATGTCATCCATCCGATGTTTTAGGGGTCAAGCGGGAGTATTCGAACCGGACATGGAAATGTTGAAGGAGAAGGGATTGGAGTCAGCAGACACTTTGGTGGGAAATGCCTCATGGGCAGTAACTCCTGTGACCAATCCGGGTTTGAAGACTGTATATCTAAATAAAGGCACTATAATAGGCAAGGTTGTACTAGCGAGTAGTATAGTATGTATCGGAACGGGACTATAGTTAAGTACTGTTTATTACTCAATCGACATGCAGCCAATCAGAGGCCTCCATTTGGTCACGTGACCCGTTGCCATGGTAACGTGACCTACTTAGGGCTCTCAGCCAATCAGAAGCCAGCATTCTGGGTGACCTACTGACCTACTTAGAAGCTCTCAGCCAATCAGAGGCCGGCATTCTGGTAACCATGGTAACGTGACCTACTTACGTCACGTGACCTACTTAGGCTCAGCCAATCAGAAGCCGGCATTCTGGTAACTAGGGTAACGTGACCTACTTAGGGTTTGTTTGTAAACAACACCACGTGGCTTTCTTGTTTGTAAACAACACCACGTGACACGTGACTGTTTGTAAACAAACAAACAAAAAAAAAGTTATGTAACTTATATATAGAAATAAAAACACAACAAGATAATTTCTTTTCTTTTCATTTTATTCTTTATTTTCATTTCAATCAGAAAAAACACACAAGTTTATGCTTTTTTAGCTTGCTTCTTCGATTTGCAGCAACTCAACAGGCCGCAAAGTCTCACGCCGCCGTCACTCGCACCACCACACCCCGGACGACTTTTCTCCAATAGACATTGCACGACTTTGGATAAATCCAACACCATTTCGGCAAGGCAGAGAATCTTTGCCTCCATGAAACGGCCGCCATCGCAACAACCCGTCACAACAGCATCATCGATAGCTTCTGACTCACGACCCGGTCGCTCAGCTTTGGGATTTTGCTCATGCGCATGACGCACTTCTTGGGGTTTCTTGTTCGACATGCTTCAATTAGGAAATGAACGCAATGAGGTCCACAGGTGTCAGCAGAAGTGTCTTGTAGTTGAATGCGGTTTCTTTGCCACTTGAACGGAGCAGAGCGTTCCACGAAAGACAAGAACTCCGCACTCAGCGGCGGTAAGCCGAAGGAATCAAAGTAGTACACTTCACCCGTGCTCGACACGTAAAACGCCACCCAATGCTGACCTGGTAAATGTTGCGGATCTGTGTTGCTCACGAAACAAGTGTCTTTGATAGGGTGCTTCGGAATAGTGTCACAAGAGAAAACGCCCAGGAAACGATGTTTTGTGTGAACGTTTTCCTTCAACACTCTGCTTATTTCAAGCGTGTTCATACGATACGCCAAGTACCGCCGTCTTGTCTTCAGTTCATGTGGTAGTCGGTGACGGGGTGTCGATCTCGGGTCAGCTCGACGACGTTGTCGTACACCAAGTAGAGTAGCACCGTTGTTGTCGCTTGTAGCGCCGAGCGGAAACTGACTTCCACCCTCAGCTGACCCGCTCTTATAAGGTTCACGCGACACCAGTCGTGCGATCTGTCTGGGGTTAAGTCGAGGGGGAACACCGTGTAACCGTTCAGGAATTGTTCGTATGAAATACCGCAGGAGCGCGCGCCCTCGTACATCCCCGTTTCCGTGTGTAGCGCCAAGTACTCTCTCACGGCCGCTTTGGTCTTAAAGTCGGGCACGTAGGCGTCGTTCGGCACTTTCTGATCGTTCACTATCACTTGAAGCGAGCTGATGTCGTAATGCTTCATCTCGAACGGGTTCTTGGTGTAGCTACCGTTGAAGGCGTCGTGGTCAAGGAAGCAAATCATCATCGACTTGGGAAGCTGGCCTGTGTTGGAGTGCGTGTAGCTGTGATCTCTGTTACCTTGAGGGATGGCGTAGGTCGTCACCTCCACTCTGTTCACCGGGTAGTCGAAGGGCCCGTGTTCTATCACCGCTCTCTCGTGCGTTTCCGCTACAGCGTCCGCCACCAGCACGCGTCGCACGTAGAGCTTTGCTTTGTAGATCTTCAAGCTGTAGCCTCCGTCAGCGGCGCACATCAGATAGAAAGAGGGCGCCGCTTGTTTCAGAGTGAGATTGATTTCTGTCTCTCCAACGATGAGCTTCGGTTGATGAGCCAGGTCAAAGTGCAGTCGCGCCATCAGCGAAAAGCGCTTGTTGGAGATTAGCTTCTTGCGCGCTTTGTACCCCGCATTCGCGTCAGTCAACGTGTCAAACTGACCGGGCGTATCTTCATGCCACCCCTGGGCGCTCATGACGCCGTCCTTCACGTCTTTGTTGTAGTTGAGTAACCCTTCCAAGTAAGCTCGGTAAGGGTAGGTCTCGGTGTTGCCAGACACTTTGAAACCGCCGATGGAGACTTGGACGTCTTTGAAGAGCGAGTGAGCCAAGTTGTTCACCGGAGCTACCGCGTCGGTGTCCTCGATCGCCGCTCCGTCCTTTAGCACTTGACATTCCAGATGAAGGTAATTCTCGTTCAGGTCTGTGTACTCTTGCGACTTGTTGATGGTGAAATTTATGTTACCTCCATCCTCTAAAGAGTTTTTTGTTTCTATCCCCAGGAAAGACGACTTTAAGATAGTAGTCTGAGTCGGCGCTACGGTGTGCAGGTCGAGCTCAGAGAGCGCGCACTCGTTACTGCTCTCGTGTACGTAAGCCATTGTGTTCTCTCTTCATGCGGCCGACAGACTGACGCCGGCCGCCTCCAGTCTTTTTATTTATACCTGAACGCCTAGGCGCTTACCGGTCGAATACATCCCCTCTACGTCTCTTGCAAGAGCCACCGCCCGTCTGAGGAGAATGCCGGCGACGTTTCGACCCTTTCTTAGACGCGACAGGCGTCTTTCCTCCCGAGAACGCCGTACTCGCCAGTCTCTTCAGAGCGCCTGCGCCTCGGTCTTTCACGCTGCTCTTTAAAGTCCGACCCGCCAGCACATCTTTAGCTACGCCCACACCGGCGCGGAGCAGCGTTTTTCCCACCGACTTCAATAGCGGGGTAGCCGAGCGCATCAGACCTAACAGAGCGCCGCCTAAACCGTGCCCGCTCTGGAAAGAGCGCCCGCTGTACACGTTGACGCCGTTGCCCAGCTGCGCGTTGTAGTAATCGCTGTACCCTCTGCCGACGGTGCGCCTGGGTGGAAAGTACGGAACGCGTTGACGCATCATTTTTCTCTCTTTCAGCGCTCAATAGGTCTCAGATGAAGTGTCACGGTCACCTCGCCTCTACCGAATGGGATGGAATGACCGGATCGGTCTCTTAAATAGATGCCGACCTCGGTAAACCTCTTGGATTTCAAGGGGAAATAATCCAAATGGGGAAAACTGATAGCTTGCACGCCACCTCGACGCTTTCCGCCTCTGTCCACCGCCACGCAGCGCAACAGCGGCACTTGCATGTCGCCCACACGTCTCTCCTGGATCATGTCGGTGTATATGTACACAGAGTGCACGTCCCCGTAAACATCCATCGAGTAGGCGCCGGTAGTCGGCGACGCGAAACACGTCTTCTCTCCGAAGCATAGAACGCATGCGAGATGCTGACTCAGCAGGACAGCACAGTGTCTCGGCGGTTTGATGGTGACGCGTTTCGTCTTGGCGTCGTACGATAAGATCCGCATCGGTTTGAGCAAGAAGCTGTCGCCCTCTAGTCTGTCATCTCGCAACGTCTCACTCAAGCGCTCGATTAGGGTGTGGTTGCTTCCGGTGAAAATAGGAGGTATCTCGAATATGTTTGGCATGAAACTGCGCACTCCCATGTCCTTCTCCATCTTTTCGATCATCTGTCTTGCTTGATGGCTGATCGTCTTCTTCTTCACCGCCGGGGACAAGAACTGCTTGTATACGGCATTCGTCTGTCTCAAGTCGACCTCTCTCTTGAACCTTTTTGTTTCCGGTTTCAATTGCTGCTCTTCCGACGTGTCTGATATCTCTTCCACCGTTACATAGCTCGCTTCCTTCCAGTTCAGCGGGAATTTTGAGCTGAACGTTAGCTTGCTCAGACCGTTCGCGTTTTTCATTCTCTTCCAGTCTACCTGTGGTTTTTTTCCTTCGGAGAATTTAGTTTCTTTTAAAACCTGGATCGCCTCCTCTAGCGAACCTTTGGTGCGCAGAGGAACAACGATGATCAAGTCGTCGTCGTGCACGTTAGTCCATTCTGTAGGGAGGATGATCTCAGTCAGAGCCGCTTCGTACGCTTCGGGCAGAAGGAGCGGCGAGTCGAAGTGAGTTCGGAAAGACGTCAAGCTGTTGTCAGGATAATACTCCATAGAGCTGTTGCTAGGTAGAGTGATGTTCATTTTTTTTTTTTTTTTTTTTTTTTTCTACGTTATTTTTTTGACGGGGATCCACTCGTTGAACTTGTCGTCGTAACCTAACCAACGTACGAAAGCTAACTCTTTACCGTCGACGGTCTTGCGGCGCAACACCTCGTCTATCAGGTAGTTGTTGTCGTAACGACTCTTGTACACCTTCTGAACCTCTTCCGGGTAGAAGACGCCTTTTATCTCCTCGCCCTTGTCGTCTTTCAGCTCGAACCCTCTGCTTCCCAACGTCTTAGCAACGTCGACCACTTCCTCGCGCCAGTTTCCCTCGTACCCTTTGTCGAAGGCGCCTTTAGTTCTCAACATCCTCACTCTGTCACCCGGAGCGATGACGTCGACGGCGGACGTCGTCTTTGTTTTTTTCTTCTTTTTCCATATTTCGTCGATTTGTTTGTTAGTTGGGAGATCTTGTCGGTAGAAAACTGTTTCGCTGTTTTCCGAGCTGACTTGAGCCGGCGCCATTTTCAACGTCTTGTGGTGAGTGCGATTGTAAGAAGACACTACATGGTGCAGTACGTCTACGTAGCGATACGTGCGCTTGTGTGTGAAATAACGCCACAGCTTCTCCTTCAGACTGCGGTTCAAGCGCTCCACTAGACTAGCTTTGATGTCGTCGTTCTCGCCAGTGAAGAACTCTATGCCCTCGCTCTTCAAGTGATCTTGAAAGATCTTGTTCAAAAACTCTTTCCCCTTGTCTGTCTGAACAGTGCGCGGTCGTCTCTCGCCAGTGCCTGTCATCTCTCGGAAGGCCTCGGTGACATCAGCGCCGCTCTTGGATTTAATGGGAACGGCCCACGCGTACCTAGAGAAAACGTCGATCGCCGTCACCACGTACCGGAAGCGGTCGTTGTGAGACGCCAAAGCTTGCATGTCCATCAGATCTATCTGCCACTGCTGATCGATTGCGCCGGTTATAGTCTTGTTCCTTGCGAATTTTCTCCGAATGGGTTTATGTTTAGTGTAGGCGTCCAGCGACACTAAAGCATCTCGGATGACGGCCGGGTTCAGGTGGTGAAAATGATGTTTCTGGAGTTTAGTCACGCTAGTGAAACTGGAGGGCGCTTTGACGTCGGTATATCTAGCTACTACGCGCTTCTTTTCTTTTTCCTTCTTGGTCAGTCTCTTCACTGGTTTGCCCATGGTGGGCTTGTTGAGGGCGTGAACGACGAGCTCGCCGCTAGGCCGTTGCGCCCTTTCCTTTTCTTACGCGGCACGCTCCTATAGGAAGTCGGAGTTTGGAAAAGTTCACGGTCGTCCTCCTCGTCTTCAGAGGATTGATCGTCCACCACCTGGAGAGAAGAGTCTGCTGCTGCTACTGCTGCTGCTGCTGCTGCTGCTTCTCCTTCTTCCGAGTCGAAGCTCGGTCGTTTCCGACCTCTGTCAGCAAGCCGTGTGTCCAAACTTTGGCCAGGTCCGCTCGCTTTATACAGATGGTTTCCGATCAAGGAGTCTGTGGGAACTGCTTCGCGCAGCGCTTTCGTGAACGGCGAGTAGCCCGCCGGTCTGGGCGCCGTCTTCCTGAACCTGGCGGCGTCGTTCAGTAAGTCCACTATGTTGATGCGACGCTCAGGTGGTATTCTCCGACCCGACATCTCGCGCACCGCACCGTCCTCGTTCCACTTGATCACACCGGATTTCTCCAATTGTTTGTACAGCGCCACGGTCCGAGTGCGATTCCTCTTGGGAACTTGGTTCACCAACCGCTCGAGTAGGGACGCGCTGGCCTCTTCAGCAGACTGACGGAGGTGAGCCGGGGGCGAAGAAGAGTAGGACGAAGAGATGTTGCTGTTGTGGGGATTCGCGAGAAAAAATTGCAATCTATTCAACAACCTTCGGTATTTCAACATTTTCTCGCGCGATTCCAAAGTGGGGTCGTTCAACACTAAATCCAAGTCCCTGTAGATAAACTGTAGCACCTGGTGCAAGGCCGCGTCGGGATGAAGGGACTGTTCTGCCTGCTTGTGGTAATAGGCCATGTCGGCAGGTAGGCGGGCGGCGGTGGCAGGAGCGGAACTCTCGTTCTTTTCAGTGCGCTCATCAGGAAGAGGAGGAAGGTTTGGAGCAGTAGAAGTACTAGCAGCAGCGACTGCAGTAGTAGCAGCGCTAGTAGTAGCAGCAGCAGCGGGCACATGATGAAGTAGACCTGCTCGTGATGATTTGTAGAGCGTCTCAGGATCCACGAGCGCTAAACGTTTGTAGTGTTGTTGCTGCTCTGAGTCCGTCATGGGGACGACGGTGGCAATGACGCTGGTGGTGGCGGTAGTGGTGGTGGTGGTGGTGGTGGTGGTGGTGCTGTCGGCGAGTAGGTGTCGAATGAGGTGTCTCATATACGGAGAATGCTCTTTATAAGCGGTAAGGCCATCCCTATGAGAGCCGGAATGAGGAAACCTCCCTCTTGTACCAAGACGCGTCTCTTTTTTTTGATGGGCGTAGATTTTTTGCCGACCTCCCTCAACACGTCAGCCGATTCTCGAAGCTTGTCCAGTTGTTTGTCGCTGAGCGGGATGTTCCCTACCAGTAAATTGTGACAGATCTCACTTAACGCTGCGATCAGATCGTCGCTTCCAGAGTCTATTAGATGCGAGCATCCTTTGGCGAGCACTTAGCTAAGTGCTTGAGAGTACCAAAGTGTCTTTCGAGTAGATGAGAAGACATTTTTTTTGCTACTGCTTTCTCTTGTTCTTTTTTTTGTCTAGCGGTACGAACACTAGCTGAGAGTGTATGGACGTCAAAGAGGAGCGTATTCTCAGATCGTCAGGTGTTGACTGCTTGAAGTCCAGAAGGAGGTATGAGTGAGGTCGCTTGAGTTCATGGGTAAATATACTAGAGAGGGCCGCCGCGTTGGACGGAAACACCTGGCGAGACAGACTAGCTATTTGCCCCATGTCGCGCGGGTTCTTGAAAACGATCATGTAGTGAGCGTTCAGACTCATAGTTCGAAAGTCGGGTGATTTCTGGAATAGGTTCTGAGTGATGTATATGACGCTCACGTTCCAGTGATGCGAGTATTTAGTAAAGATGTCGGCTACCACTTGCTGATTGGAACTGCTCATCAGATCGTCCAATATCAGTAGAGTGTGGGGTCGTAAAGCGTCTTCTGCTACTTCCACGTCTCCCGCTATAGACTCTTTGCTAGGAAGACCTTCTCTGAATTCCACACCGTACTGATTTTGCATTTTTTCAAACAGAGGTTGCCACTCGCCGTAATGGTAAAAAGTCTTTTCCACCGGCGGCGTGACCAAATTGTTCACGTCGCTCAGAAATTGATCCACCAAGCGCGATTTTCCACAACCCGACGGACCGCTAATGATACAACTAAAGGGTCCTTGTAGTCGAGCGTCGAAATGAATTTCTGTGAAGAGTTTGCTTTTACTACTGGACATTTTTTTTTGTTTTTTTTTCAGGACGCGTCAGAGAGCGGTTGTGTGTCTGACTGTCTGCTGTGTTTCTCACTCGAACGGTCGGTAGTGAATGGTTGTGGAGAAAAGTCAGCCGACCTTTTTATTGATACCGGCCGGTGTCACAGTAGCGGCGGCAGAAGTGACTTTTTTTTGCGATAAAATTCTATTTTCACTCAATAGTCATAAATGTTTGTATCAGACTCCAGAGGAGTCTGATACAAATATTTATTTTTTTTTAAAAAAAGAAGAAGAGGAGGAGGAGGAGGAGGAGGAGGAGGAGGAGGAGGAGATTAATTTTTTTTTTTTTTTTTTTTTTTTTTTTTTTGATCATTTAGGCAAAGCTCGTCGCTTTGCCGTTTTTTTTTCTATTTCTGTGTTGTGACACGATCGTCTCGAAAAAGCAATAAGGCGTGTGAGCGCGGCGGTGACAAATACATATTGGAGCGTATGGTTTAAAATAGTGCGTCCCTATCTTCTTCAATTCGGCTGCGTTGCAATATGCGGGATAACAAGTGACGACGTCGAAACGTTTAGAGACCGTGTTCACGTCGGCCACAACGCGCGCCCACCGAGTGGGAGCTGCAGTCGCTCCCAAGAAACCGATCGGCTTGTCGAATCGTTTCATAGCACTTATTCTCACTTTATAAGAGGAGGCAGGGTGAGGAGAGTAGCGGCGCTCTTTCTTTTCATGAAACGCCCAACGAGTGGGGGCGCTGAGAGCAGCTGTTATGCAATAGTAGAGTAAATGCTGTTCTGAGAAGACGGCTCTCGGCCATGTCGCTACGTTTTCCTTTTCCGCTCTTGTATAACGACGATGGCGCTCAGCTTTGCATTTCTCGAGAATTCGGTACGCCTCAAGAGAAGCGTGAACCTCAACTACGTGACGCTCTCTCCTTTGAGATAAAAAAATAGCCGGGCAGTTGAGGAGAGCGCTTTGTTCGCGCGACCGTCTTTTAGAAACTCGCGCCCTCTGCAGCGCCATATTTCTTTCCTCCGAAACAAAAAAGACTGAGTGAAAATAAAAATTTAAGAAAACAAAAAGCTCAAAGAAAAAAAATAAGCAATAAGCAGACTCAGCTCGAAATTCCCTGCTGGCGTGATGGCGGTGACTGCAGGCGGTGGCGGCGGTCGGCTGGCCGGCGGTGGCGGTGTCGGCGGCGATGGTAGAAGGGTGTGTGGAAAGAGAGACGCATCTCAGTCTTTTATAGGAGCGGCGAGTCTGACATTTTCAGCTGTCGCATGCTGACCTGCTGCTATCATAAGAGAAACAAAAGCCCTAATCACACTTTTCAGCTGGATCCTTCCACCCCGCCAGACATGGATCCCAGATGGGAAGGCGGTTTAAAATTAAATCCGTGTACCGACTGTCATACAATAGGGTAATTAGTTGAACGCGTGTTACCTGTATAAAGGATTAACGGGTCATGGGCTCAGCGTGTGTATAGAAAAACAACTACAGGTAGCGTGAACAAAGCGACCCCCTCCCTTTCTGTCACTCTGTCTGTGACTAGAGGGTGCGCGTGTGGTAAGCGGCTTATATCTAAAGAAAAAAACAAATCACCCTCGCCTGTCATCAGCAGACAGCCGGCCGGCGGCTGGAAAATGCGATTAGAGGGATGATGAGCCACGTAGTAAGCGACTTAAGGCTGATCTAAAGACCTGCCGTGAAGGGGCAGCTGGCCGGTGGCTTGAAAAAAGGCGGGGCGTAAGGGTATATAAGGGGAGTGAAACCACATTCAGCATCGTCATCATCGTTCACGCTACTACTACTACTACTACTACTACTACTACTACTACTACCACCACCAGCACCGCGCCTCAATTTGCAGATCCTCGTGATGGAAAGTTGCTACCGTGACATGAAGCGGAATGACGAAGCGGCGCGCGAATGTGAAGCTGATGCTGTAGCCTCTGCTACTGCTGCTGCTAGTGCTGCTCAGCGTGCTACTGCTGCATTTACTGCGGCTGTTAGTGACGCGGGTCGTGATGACGTTGTTGTTGTTGCCGCTGCGGCTGTGACTGCTGCTGTTGCTGCCGCCGATGCAGCTACTCATGCCACCGATGCCGACGCTGCTGCTGCTGATGCTGTTGCGGCTGCCGATGACGCCGCTGATAACGCTACTAGTGCCCGCTCTGCCGCCCTTGCTACTGTCGCTGCTGCTGTTGTTGCTAATGCTCACGCTACTGCTGCTGCCGCTGCTGCTACTGCTGCTACTGCTGCTACCGCTGCTGCCGAGGCTGCTGCCGCTGCTGCCGATGCTGCTGCCGATGCTGCCGATGCTGCTGCCGATGCTGATGTTAGCAGTCGCGTCGACAAAGAATCGTCATTTGTCACTCTTAAAGCCGCTCCAGTGGAACGCGCGACGGGTAGTAGGGCTACCAACGCGACGGCCGGATGGTGCAAATGGTGTCGTCGCTTCTGCTCGTGCGCTTGCTTTTCTTCCGGTCCTACCTGCTGCTGCTACGGTATGATAGTGTTATAGTGTTTGAATGAGAACGCGCGTAGTTACACATAGACGCTGTTACAGATGTGCTTTTTTATTCGAAAATATAATTTTAACATAAGATGGAACTTGTTGTGTTTTTTTCTATATATACGTTGTTTGTTTACAAACAGTCACGTGTCACGTGGTGTTGTTTACAAACAAGAGAGCCACGTGGTGTTGTTTACAAACAAACCCTAAGTAGGTCACGTTACCCTAGTTACCAGAATGCCGGCTTCTGATTGGCTGAGCCTAAGTAGGTCACGTGACGTAAGTAGGTCACGTTACCATAGTTACCAGAATGCCAGCCTCTCATTGGCTGAGAGCTTCTAAGTAGGTCAGTAGGTCACCCAGAATGCTGGCTTCTGATTGGCTGAGAGCCCTAAGTAGGTCACGTTACCATGGCAACGGGTCACGTGACCAAATGGAGGCCTCTGATTGGCTGCATGTCGATTGAGTAATAAACAGTACTTAACTATAGTCCCGTTCCGATACATACTATACTACCCTCGCGGAGGCGGTCACCGGTAGTCGAATGGACATATGCAGTATAAGTGAAAAACCTGAACTGGAAGAGGGAGTGAATCAATTGTTGAAGGATTCCGCGTTGGAGAGTGACGAGCAGAAAGGTTTATTAAGGAACGTACTGGAGGAATGTGCGACGGCATTCGCAAAACCAGGAGAACCATTGGGGAGGACTGATAAAGTATTGCATTGTATAAAGACTGGGGATGCGGAACCTTTCAAAATACCATACCGCCGACTGCCTCTAGCCAAGAAAGTGGTGGCTGAGGAAGAAATCGGAAAGATGTTGAAAGAAGGGGTGATTGTCCCGAGTACGAGCCCTTGGAGTAGCCTGGTATGTATAGTAACCAAGAAAGATGGAAGCATCAGATTCTGTATCGATTATCGTAAGTTGAATGGATTGACCAAGAAGAACTCCTATCCTCTCCCTCTGATAGATGAGACTATTGATTCCCTGGGCGGAAATAAATGGTTTTGTACGATTGATCTACAATCCGGATACTGGCAGGTGGGAATGAAAGAGGATGATATGGAGAAGACCGCGTTTTCGAGCCATATTGGTTTATACCAATATAATGTGATGCCTTTTGGGTTATGTAATGCCCCGGCCACATTCGAGGCAATGATGGAGACTTTATTGAGCGACATCTTATGGAAGAAATGTTTAGTATATTTGGATGATGTCATAATATTCGGGAAATCATTCGAAGATTGTCTAGAAAACTTGAGGGTTGTATTGAAGCGGATTATATCGAATGGGTTGAAACTAAAACCGAAGAAATGTAGTTTGTTTCATAAGAGTATCAACTATCTGGGACGAATCATATCAACGGATGGAGTGAAGGCAGATCCGGAGAAGATTCGAACGGTAATGGAATGGTCGGCACCTAGAAGTCCAAAGGAGGTGCGCTCGTTCTTGGGTTTTTGTTCATACTATCGGGATTTCTTGCCCGGTTATTCGAAACTGAGTTATCCGATTCAAAGTCTGTCACACTGGACGCCGGGGAGAAGGAAGGAAGTGTTTCCGTGGGGTTTAGAGCAGGAGGAGTCTTTCCGAAAGATAAAGAACCTTTTCAAGGAAACCCCGGTACTCAGATATCCGACTCGGGATGGCCATTTCATTTTAGACACGGATGCCAGTAACGAATGTATAGGGGCAGCCCTTTCTCAGGTACAGGATGGGGAAGAGGTACCCATAGCATTTGCAAGTAACACAATGAATAGGGGGCAACGGAACTATTGTACGACCAAGAGAGAATTACTAGCGGTGGTTGTATACACTAAAAAGTTCAAACACTTTTTGTGGGGATCGGACTTTACGTTGAGAACGGATCATTCATCATTGAGGTGGCTATTGAACTTCGAGGATGCAGAAGGAATGATCGGACGATGGCTCGCTCATTTGTCAGAATTTGGATTGGATCATAGTCAGATACAACATAGGAAGGGTGCGAAACATGTCAATGCGGATGCTTTGTCACGAATACCTATTAGGAAATGTCAGAACACTGGTTGTACCGATTGTGGGGCACACAATGCTGTTTTAGCTGGGGTGAGGCATCCGTATAGGAATATGGAACCAAGTGTATTAGAATGGGGAGATGAATCAATTAGAGCATTTCAAGAGAAGGATCCGAATTGTAAGCGAATGAAGGAATTGTTAGAGGCAGGAGGAAGACCGGCAAGACCCGCAATTTCATTAGAGAACAGGGAAATCCGTAGACTAATTGCACAATGGGAGGAACTTGAAATTGTACAGAATACACTGTACCGTTGGAAGGTAAATGCCTTAGGAAATCGGATCCGACAGATTGTGATACCAACAGCCATGCGGAGGGACATAATGTTCTTCTGCCATGGACACCAGACCAGTGGACATTTCGGGAAAAAGAGATCTTTAGAACGATTAGGAAGGAAATATTACTGGCCAGGAATAAGTACGGATCTATTGAGATGGATAGAGACCTGCCCCAGGTGTTGCACTAGTAAGACGGGAAGCGGAATGGGTAAGATGCCTCTAACCCAGGAACTATTCGGGGTGAGATTCGCGAGAGTGGCTGTAGACATTATAACCGGATTCGTAACGACTCCCGAAGGTAATACTTGTATGATGGTGGTGACGGATTATTACACTAAGTATACACGAGTGTTTCCGATGAAGGACCATAAGGCTGCAACATGTGCTCGAGCGCTGGTGAAAGGTTGGATCCTGTATCTGGGTGTACCACTAATGTTACACAGCGATCAGGGACGGGAATTCGAATCAAATTTGTGGCAGGAGATGTGCCATCAGTTAGCGATTTGTAAGACTCGTACTAATCCATACCGGCCGCAGAGTGATGGACAGGTAGAAAGGTTTAATCGAACCCTGATACAAGTATTGAAGGGACTAGTAAATCAGAGAATGGATGACTGGGATGAACAATGTGACTTTGTATGTCATGCCTATAACAGCACCGTACATGCTAGCACTAACTGTTCCCCTAACTTACTAGTGTTCGGGGAGGATCTGATCATGCCCGCGGACCTGGTTTTTGGGGTAGTAGGAATGAACCCGGAGGTACCATGTCAGATAATGTTTGTGAAGGCTCTGAAAGAACAGTTTAAAAATGCATACGAATTGGTTAGACAAGAGTTACAGAAGAATGCTAAATGGCAGAAGGTCGGTTATGACACAAATCTTAAGACTAGAAGATACGAAGTGGGAGAATTGGTAGGCAGGTACCATGAACTGTTAGTAGGGATTAAATTAAGTGATAATTGGGATGGACCTTGGCGGATCACACAGCGGATCAGTGACAATACTGTGCTAATGAGGGATACGCATGGTAGGAATCAGAAATCCAACGTTGATCGGCTGAAACCGTGGAAAGGAAGGGAGTACTCCGCGGAAATGTTCAAGATGGGAACGGATGAATTAAATCAGATGAAGAAAGAAATAAAGAATATGGCTGTAAAACGTGGGGTGGGACGCCCGAAGAAACGGAAGGTGCAGGACGAAAACTCGCCAAAACGATCGGTGGGTAAGAAATCCAAAGTCTCGGCAGGCGAAGGGAAGCGCAGGGGGAAGACGTTGAGTGTGGCCCGCTCACCGTCCGAAAAGGCCCCTGTCGTCACCAGGTACCTAAAACCTCACCCAGAAGGGGTGAGACGCAGTCCTAGATTGAACCCAGGGACTGCAATTACCTAGCCTGAATCACAACGAATGTAATCCAGTTTTATGTTATGTCATATGATTATCCGGTGGGCAGACCGGGTATATCTGTCCTATGTGTTGGAACGATACCCAGGCACTGGAGGAGGGGATTAATTAACCGGATTAGAGTGTTCCTGAGGGTGGTGGACGGATAATCCGGCGGGTTGAGCATATGCCACCTGTAAATACATCTACTTCTACTCCTGACGAGCTCACTCCGAACCAATGAAAGACTCCGACAGACAGCAATTAGTACCGTAATGAATGGCGCGAAAACCCCTTTGTTTACATCTGGAACGAGGTCATGAGGTCACGCCCCGAGCGAGATCTCATGGGGTAACACGCATGCGCGGAAGGTCGTTCCGGGTGAAAGAACCGCCATATTGATTTTTGGTGGACCAAAGGTCAACAGCGAGCGCACGAGGAGCAGTTGTTTTCAAAGCGAATTAGAGTTGTAAATCAAGGTTAGTGGGAGACCCGGGTTGCTTGTGACCACAGGCACCCGGTGAGGACCAGGAAACTGAAATTTATTTGAACCGTACCCCGAGAAAGAGACCGAAACATGGCGAGTTCTTGCCAACCCGTAGATGACAGTATCGATATGACCGATGTCATGGATGAACCGCTCTCACCCGTCACTAGAACCGAAGACGCTGCATTAGGCAACGTGAGTATGGAGGAGGAAACGGGACAGTACGACGAGAATGGCCGGTCTGTCTTTAAAGTTGTTACCACCGAACATACCGAACCCGACAAGAAGGGATTCGTGAGCCGTTACGATGGCCGGGAGCTATTTCTGGCTGATGAACTAACCGTAGTCCCGGAAGGAGGAGTACCGAAAACTCTTCCGAATGAACTGCGGGACTGTTTGATCTCTATATTGGGGGCTGATGTTTATGAATCGTTACCGTCAAACTGGCTGCTATTCTTTCCCGAGATGCAGAAGGGATTGAACGTGCACGAAGGGTTTCGCAAGGCGGTATTTGACTGCGAGGTGATGTACCGGGAGAAACAAATGCCGGTAATCCCAGTCAGTGTTCCGGGAACGACTCGAGTAGGAATAACCGGACTCGACATCCAGGCGGATATATATTTTAGAGAACCGGAAAAGAAGATCTTGCCTCGAAACGTAGAATGTTGGGAGAAGCTAGCGAACCGGAAAAGGAAAACTAAATTATACAGTATCGACATCGATGAGTTTTATGATCGATTGGAGGAGAGCGACGATGATCCGTCTCGCAGAGACGAGATCATAAGTGCTCTGATCCGAGAAGGAAAGAAAACCAAGGGATATGATCCGAAAATGAACAGAGACCCGTCCGAAGAGGACGAGAAGGAGAGGATAGCAGAAAAGTTAAGGAAAGACGCGGTAGAGAAAGGAAAGGTAGTGCTCCGGAAATCGAAAGTAAAGAAGGACAAGAGTGAGGAAAGTCTGACGGACACGGATTCGTCCGACTTTGAGAAAGTTCTGAGTCCGAAAGAGAAACGAGCTGCTAAGAAAGGGGGGAAGTGTAAGAACCCGAAAACGCCAATAGTAGATCTAACAGTTGACCCGAAGACAGTAGTGAAGGTAACTGAAGGATTGAAACAGAAGGAACCGACGTCCGGACAGCTGAAGGCAATACAGGCTGCTGCAAGTGCCGGGGTAGGGGCCATAATAGAGAAAAGGAAGCTGAAGGATAACGTCGGATCGGGGGAGGATGAGAATATGAGTGAGGGGGAAGGTGAACAGGAAGAGGAGGGGGATGAACCGACGGAGAAAGTTCCGAAACCGAAAATGACAGAGGAGGAATTTGAGCGGTTGCAGGAGGTGTACAAAAATTCAAACACCGAGTTCCGTCTGTTCGTACCCGCCTCGTTCGAGGAATGCGCCAAAGGACCGACCAAATATGGCTGCCCCACGGAATATAACATGGAAAACGAATCGGATGATGAAGATTGGCTCCGACCGACTATCAAAGACCCGCTACCGTCTGACCACTACGAATGGTGGTTCAACCAGATCCGGCATCATTCGGATGCATACTACAGTAGGGATCATCGTTTGAAAATCCGATGGGCCTACAAAGAGTGGTATTTGGTGAAGGGGGAAACCATCTGTCCGTTTGCCTTGTGCTTAAAGAATCCGAGACCGAAACATTACACAACGGCCCGTAGATTCCTCCGGCACCTAACCGAACGACATATGCATCACTCGGTGGTGTACGAATGTCAGAAGACGGAGGCGACCCGAGAAAATCAGAAATGTGATGGCTGTGTAACGACTCGGAGGGCGAACATGGTTCGCCATTATAAAAACTGTCACACTCCGGGTATGAGTGCTACTGTGGCCCGAATCAATAATTTGCACCGATTATGGAGAGAGAAATACGACCGAATGGGCAGGGAAGATTTTCAGGGGATATCGACCATGACGGAATCCTACTGTGAGGTAGCCGACGCCCGTAATGGTAAACTGAGTGCTCGAACCGCCTTGTTACTGGATCGGGGGAAGTTTGATATGCCCCAGGAAATGTGGAACCAGGTAGCGGAGTTCCGAGGGGATCCACCTAGGAATCGAACTGACACTAAACGTCAGGCAAGCCGAAGTCCGGCACGGGGTGATGCAAAACGGGGCCGGGACGAATCACCTTCAACCTTCCGGGTACCCCACAACCGATCCGCCACGACTGCGTATCAGTCACCTTTGAACCGTGGCCCGATCAAACCTACCCCACCCGCTCCGTCTAAACCCGCTCTGTGTAAACCCACTCCGAGTCCAGCTGATCCGTTAGTATGGAGACAGCCGTCGGTTCCGTCCGATGATACAACGGACTACCCGGAATTACAGCTACCTCAGAGTTCGCTGAAACCACCAGCAACTCCGATGACCACTGTGCCCGATAACCGGCTCCGGATGTCTACGAAACCGGTAGTACACTATTTCGCAGCGGCTGAGAAAGTTGAATGTGAGGGTGCTCAGAAATTAGTAGATGAATTTCAGGAGGCACAGAAGGAGTTAGCGATCCGTTTCAACGCCGGGGTCGTTAACCTGTTTGCTGATTCGGTGGTCGCCATTCAGAAGACACATAAGGACCGTTATAAAGAAGAGAATGACAAGGCATTGGAGGAGGCTCGGGCTGAATTAGAGAAGGTCTACATTGACAAGGAAAAGATGTTGAATGAAGAAAAGGCTAAATTAGAGCAGGATCGTAAAACCGTTACTTCCAGCACCGCCTTACTGCGGGGGAAACTATCTGATCTCGATGCCAAAAATGAGGCAATGAACGTTAAGTTCCTTGAATGTTTCGGAGTGTTTCTGGACGAATGGGATGGGACCCGATCCGCCGCGCTAAAACTCCTGGAGGAGAAGGACGCTTTAGACGGATAGGGTGTGATGAACCGTATTGAGGCTGAATCGGAATGGTAGGGGTAGTAGAATCGAATGGGACGTACGGGGAAAAGAAGAGGAGAGCACCTTTACACCCGCTGACAGACGTAAGTCTGAAGGCGTGCCTGATCCATCAATTCCAACAAGGATCAGGGAACGAGGAGCTACGACTGGAGATGAGAGATGATACAATCGATATGATGCGGACCCGGAAAAACTCGAGGGAAAGAAGTGGAGAGCACCTTTACACCCACCATAAGATTCGCTCTTCTTGGTGTGCCTGATCGAAGCCAACAACGATCAGGAAAGCTGTTGAAGAGGAGAGCGCCACGGACCCGCTGTCTAAATTTTTTTTGACAAGCGTGCCTGATCAATACTAGTACATTGATCAGGGAGCAGTGTATATATTGTATAAACTGTTATTCTGGATAAAGAGTAGAGCTGTGATAGTATATATTTTCGGTATGTGTCATATGTATATATATCCCCACGTGGGTGCACGAGTGTTACTAAGTTAACATGAAGCGTGTTAAGCCGTTCGTATTGATAATACTTGTGCCATGTTTAATGTACAACAAATGTGTGTATAGTGTTATTCGAGTCGTATGCTTTGCATACCCCTATGTGTATAATAGACATAACGTCATTTTTTTATATATTAGTGTATACCTAGAAGGTATCCGTTTAAAAAAAAATGTGTATGTTTTGTCTAGGGGGGGTTATGTAGGGGACTCGAATCCCACTCGGATCGCAGTTATGTAAACCACCATAAGATGCTAGTTCGTGACCCGTATACAGAGGGCGCGAGTGTTGATAAAGGGGGCGCTGCGATCGGGTAGGGTGGGATATATAAGGCCAGAAGGCTCAGTGGTAGACAGACCTCATCAGGTCTCGTCCCGAACAAGAACCGAACTTAGATTACTGTAGTAGGAAACGTGAATAAAACTCTCTCTCTTTGCATCCAGAACGTATAAAGAACCTTCCGAGTTGTTTATTCTGCGACCGTAAAATACTAAACTCTACAATAGTACCACAGTTGTTTGAAAACATTAATAACTAAATGATGTAACTCTCCCTCTTTTTTTTGCATCTCCTGTTGAGGCCAGAAATATTGACTATTACTGATTTTTGAGGGGTCTTTCTTTATTTTCCAAATCCTCAACTGATGATTGTTAAATTGCATGTTTTTACTATGGCCTGTTATAAAGAGCTGGTACATGGAGATGAGTATTACCTGTTTTGTCAAAGGAACAGCTTAATGGCTCAGTCTTGTTGATGATGAAATGAGGGTTCAAAAAAGACATGCCCAAATATGGGTTATAATCAGCTGCAGAGAGCTAAAATTGAGAAACTCACAAAGGCTACATCCAGGCATCCTGATGACAATAGTAAATCAAATAATCATGCAGCCCATGCTGTGTTTAAGGGACATGATATAGTTTCCCTCATGGAAGCATCATGCACTTATCAGATTAGATATTCCCCTTACACATAATTAAGCTGAACGGTTTGGACTAATAATAATTTAGCCTCCATTTAAGGTCTCTCAACAGGTTTGTTCAAATTAACACATATGCATGCATTATTTGACACAGATATGTTGAGACTATACACATTGTACACCAAATTAATCATATTTAATGTTTCTATCAAATTAGTTCCATTTTGGAGGGTTTAAGAAGCCATAGAGTGCAAATGGAACAAAAACGTTCTTTTTTCTTAAAACAGCATTATGTGATGGAAAAAGAACACTTTTATAACTTTTGATAATTGGAGATGAATCTAGGGGTCATTCCCTGGGGACCTTTTCTTTCTTTTAGCTATATCTCAATTATTAAGCGCTACAGAGCTGTTCAAAGTAGCATAGTCACTTGAAAATGGTTGAAAATTGTTGAAAACAGGCAAAAATAGGGGAAAATAGGGAATTTTGGCCATTTTTCATGAAAAACCATCAATTTTCAAGTAACTATGCTTCTTTGAACAGCTCTGTAGAGCTTAATAATTGAGATATAGCTAAAAGAAAGAAAAGGTCCCCAGGGATTGACCCCTAGATTAATCTCCAATTATCAAAAATTATAAAAGTGTTCTTTTTCCATCCCATAATGCTGTTTCAAGAAAAAATAACGTTTTTGTTCCATTTGCACTCCATAGCCTCTGAAACCTTCCAAAATGGAACTAATTTGATAGAAACATTAGATATGATCAATTTAGTGTACAATGTGTATAGTCTCAACATATCTGTGTCAAATAATGCATGCATATGTGTTAATTTGTACAAACCTGTTGAGAGCCCTTAAGTGTCATCTATTATGGCTTAGGCAATGCAGACAGTGGTGAAGAAACTGAAGTAGATCTATCTTCTGCTGTTCTGACCTGAAGGACAAACATGAAGACCAAGGAGCAAACATTGATTCCAGTAACAAGATACAGATTTTCTGTCAGAGCAATCTTTGCTGGTGGATGGCTATCACATGTCCGGCCCGACCGGCCATGTAATGTAAGATGTCAGGTCACACGTCACTTAACCTGAATGAGCTATTGACATGCTGCTCATGGCATTCTGTGCTGAGGAAGGGCCATGAGGCTAAGAGAGAGACCAGCAGGGAATTGGATTTGGATTGCTATTAGGCAGGGGCCAAGGTAGATGAATGAAAGTTTGTTGCAGAAGCCATGCCCTGAGAAATGTTTTTCCAATACCAAAAGCCACTAGCAAACTAAATCATTCTGGTTGTCAACCCATATATCTCTTGCAATGCCTAAGGGTATTTCCTCAATATTGTGTGATATAATTGTTCCCCATGTCATGAAGTGCTTACCCTGCTGAAACAACTAAAAATATCATCCCTGTTAGAACAGAGAGAGGTATTCGTGTGATCTGAATGCTGTTGGATGTTGTACGGTAGAAGATGGGACTCAACACCTCCTTAGTTAGTAATTAATGAACAAAGAGGACATTCTGCACACTCATTAACCACTTAATAATTTTAACTTCCTCCTTCACTTAAACCAAATTGCCTAACTGCCAAAAGTTGATTAATACAATTTAAAATGTGCTCTCTTTTTAGATATCTTAATCCTTTTCACTGACCTTTAATGTCAGCATTGTCTTCCATATTAAGTTAATGCTTCAACTTTTTTTTTTAATCTATTATTGCTTTTTTATTTCATTTTTTTCATGTCCATTTCCAGCCAAGTCCAGTCACTCATTAGCTTTTTTACAATTTCAACTTCCTCCTTTACTTAAGCCGAATTACATTACTGCCAACTGTTGATTGAATACCATTTCAATTTGTTCTCCTTTTAGATTTATTTTTGGTTCATTCCCAGTCAAGCCCAGCCACCTCAATTCTTTTAATAGCTGTTGCACTTTATCTTGTCACAATGAAGCTAGAGTTGGGAAAAAAAAACAATAGTATAGCCTACACACCCTTTGCTGTCCTTAAGAGTACGGTTTATCCGCCTTCTCTTCTAGCCCCAGCCACACAAGATGTCAGATTAGGACAGAGATGTTGTGAGGAGCACAGAAGTACTGGGATATGTTTGAAGAGTGGATCCTAAAACCCCTTCTAGACACCATACATCTCTGTGAATTATTCCAGGGGGAAACATTTGGTGTGAGGCTGTCTTCTGCTGGGTTCATGTATCCGGTTCCTGTGTTATCCAATCAGATATTAATATGATCTGTGTGACGTTACTCTTGTTACTTGTGCTGCCCCCTGGGACAGTTGCTGCTATAAGGACTACAGGAGGTATTGGAGTTATTCTGCATGTGGTCACACATTACACTTTATTGCACTAAACCTCCTTCAAGATTCAGCATTCTATCAAAAAGTGACCTCATCATCATTTCCACACTGTGGACACTCATTTGAAAATTATGTTGGGTTTTACATCAGCATGACCATACCTGGTTTTAGGGGTCATAGTGCCACATTTGGCTTTGTCAATAAGAATACAACAATAGGATATGAAACCTTGTCCCTTAGGTAAAGATTTTTCTAATAGAAACCCCTTCCTCTTCCATTTAGAAATGAAGCAGATGTCCTTCATTAAATAGTTTTAAACTGTTTGGATGTGTTTATATGTGTGCCCACTGCATCCAAGGTAACTTGCATAAAAAAG
This sequence comes from Harmothoe impar, assembly GCA_947462335.1. Classification (NCBI taxonomy): domain Eukaryota; kingdom Metazoa; phylum Annelida; class Polychaeta; order Phyllodocida; family Polynoidae; genus Harmothoe; species Harmothoe impar. Next base: position 68,008,995 of record OX381714.1, read on the forward strand.
TCAAATGCAAATAAATGGAGAGCTATTCTAGTCATCACTAGCGACTATCTATTCCGAATTCCTCTATCACTATAAAACATTGGGTTTTCATAAATATTCCCCCAAGAACTGACACCTGCAACGAAAGCCACCATTTTCTCCAGGATCGGTCATGTGACCCTCATACAAATCTCCTTGCAGGATCAGTAGCAGTCCTTAATCCAAGCATCTATGTGATTATGTCCCCAAGACTCGGCCCCTAACAGGTTCCAAGTGGGCTCCAGGTTACTCCCAACTAACGCAATCTGCCTCCATTTGCAGGCCTCACAATATCCGCTCTCAGGAAACCGGCACAGTTCAATCTGGGAGGAGAGCGTGTGAGCAAACACTTACAGCCGCATTTCCATCCAGACCCACGTACATCCGGGTCTCAGAGTCGTCTCACGTGGCCTGCAGCAGAATGAGATTCCTCCAGAGCTTGAAGCTATGATGTTATGGGGACAAAACCTAAATGTGTCCACAAACAGGGCCAGAGGTGTGTTGCAGATATTTAGGTGAAACAAGAATTGCGGTTGTTGCCGCGTAAAAAAATGCCTCAGGCATTTTTATACGCGGCAACAACCGCAATTCTTGCATTCGAAGATAATGTCTACATGGTTGGTATGTTTGAAGGGAACCCATTCAAGACACCAAAAAAGCAGGGCCGGGAAGGGGTTATCAGGGGGAAGGATGATATTTCTTCAAATATGGCATTTCCTATGAATTCCTTGGGTCCATGTTAGGGGGTAAGGAAATGTGTGTTGCTTGACAGATAAACAATAACAATAGATGTTGCTAGGCAACCAGCTGGATTAGCAACAAACCGATAGAACCATTGAATTTCTTGGGTCCATATTAGGGGGGGGGGGGTTAGGTATGATTATTATCAACTTCAGGACCATGGAAATGTGTGTTGCTAGGCAGATAAACAATTAGAATAGCCGTTGCTAGGCAACCAGCTGTATAAGCAACAAACGGATAGAACCATTGAATTTCTTGGGTCCATATTAGGGGGGTAGGTATGATTATAATCAACTTCAGGACCATGGAAATGGGTGTTGCTAGGCAGATAAACAATTAGAATAGCCGTTGCTAAGCAACCAGCTGTATTAGCAACAAACCAATAGAAGCATTGAATTCCTTGGGTCCATATTAGGGGGGGTAGGTATGATTATAATCAACCCCTAAGACCATAGAAATGTGTGTTGCTAGGCAGATAAACAAATAGAATAGCCGTTGCTAGGCAACCAGCTGTATTAGCAACAAACGGATAGAACCATTGAATTTCTTGGGTCCATATTAGGGGGGATAAGTATGATTATAATCAACTTCAGGACCATGGAAATGGGTGTTGCTAGGCAGATAAACAATTAGAATAGCCGTTGCTAGGCAACCAGCTGTAAAAGCAACAAACCAATAGAACCATTGGATTTCTTGGGTCCATATAAGGGGGGGTAGGTATGATTATAATCAACTTCAGGACCATGGAAATGTGTGTTGCTAGGCAGATAAACAATTAGAATAGCCGTTGCTAGGTAGCCAGCTGTATTAGCAACAAACGGATAGAACCATTGAATTCCTTGGGTCCATGTTAGGGGGGGTAGGTATGATTATAATCAACTTCAGGACCATGGAAATGTGTGTTGCTAGGCAGATAAACAATTAGAATAGCCATTGCTAAGCAACCAGCTGTATTAGCAACAAACCAATAGAAGCATTGAATTCCTTGGGTCCATATTAGGGGGGGTAGGTATGATTATAATCAACCTTAGGACCAAAGAAATGTGTGTTGCTAGGCAGATAAACAAATAGAATAGCCTTTGCTAGGTAACCAGCTGTATTAGCAACAAACCAATAGAAGCATTGAATTCCTTGGGTCCATATTAGGGGGGGTAGGTATGATTATAATCAACTTCAGGACCATGGAAATGGGTGTTGCTAGGTAGATAAACAATTAGAATAGCCGTTGCTAGGTAACCAGCTGTATTAGCAACAAACCGATAGAACCATTGAATTTCTTGGGTCCATATTAGGGGGGGTAGGTATGATTATAATCAACTTCGGGACCATGGAAATGGGTGTTGCTAGGCAGATAAACAATTAGAATAGCCGTTGCTAGGTAACCAGCTGTATTAGCAACAAACGGATAGAATCATTGAATTCCTTGGGTCCATATTAGGGGGGGTAGGTATGATTATAATCAACTTCGGGACCATGAAAATGTGGGTTGCTAGGCAGATAAACAATTAGAATAGCCGTTGCTAGGCAACCAGCTGTATTAGCAACAAATGGATAGAAGCATTGAATTCCTTGGGTCCATATTAGGGGGGGTAGGTATGATTATAATCAACTTCGGGACCATGAAAATGTGGGTTGCTAGGCAGATAAACAATTAGAATAGCCGTTGCTAGGCAACCAGCTGTATTAGCAACAAATGGATAGAAGCATTGAATTCCTTGGGTCCATATTAGGGGGGGTAGGTATGATTATAATCAACCTTAGGACCATAGAAATGTGTGTTGCTAGGCAGATAAACAAATAGAATAGCCTTTGCTAGGTAACCAGCTGTATTAGCAACAAACCAATAGAAGCATTGAATTCCTTGGGTCCATATTAGGGGGGGTAGGTATGATTATAATCAACTTCAGGACCATGGAAATGGGTGTTGCTAGGTAGATAAACAATTAGAATAGCCGTTGCTAGGTAACCAGCTGTATTAGCAACAAACCGACAGAACCATTGAATTTCTTGGGTCCATATTAGGGGGGGTAGGTATGATTATAATCAACTTCGGGACCATGGAAATGGGTGTTGCTAGGCAGATAAACAATTAGAATAGCCGTTGCTAGGTAACCAGCTGTATTAGCAACAAACGGATAGAATCATTGAATTCCTTGGGTCCATATTAGGGGGGGTAGGTATGATTATAATCAACTTCGGGACCATGAAAATGTGGGTTGCTAGGCAGATAAACAATTAGAATAGCCGTTGCTAGGCAACCAGCTGTATTAGCAACAAATGGATAGAAGCATTGAATTCCTTGGGTCCATATTAGGGGGGGTAGGTATGATTATAATCAACTTCGGGACCATGAAAATGTGGGTTGCTAGGCAGATAAACAATTAGAATAGCCGTTGCTAGGCAACCAGCTGTATTAGCAACAAATGGATAGAAGCATTGAATTCCTTGGGTCCATATTAGGGGGGGTAGGTATGATTATAATCAACCTTAGGACCATAGAAATGTGTGTTGCTAGGCAGATAAACAAATAGAATAGCCTTTGCTAGGTAACCAGCTGTATTAGCAACAAACCAATAGAAGCATTGAATTCCTTGGGTCCATATTAGGGGGGGTAGGTATGATTATAATCAACTTCAGGACCATGGAAATGGGTGTTGCTAGGTAGATAAACAATTAGAATAGCCGTTGCTAGGTAACCAGCTGTATTAGCAACAAACCGACAGAACCATTGAATTTCTTGGGTCCATATTAGGGGGGGTAGGTATGATTATAATCAACTTCGGGACCATGGAAATGGGTGTTGCTAGGCAGATAAACAATTAGAATAGCCGTTGCTAGGTAACCAGCTGTATTAGCAACAAACGGATAGAATCATTGAATTCCTTGGGTCCATATTAGGGGGGGTAGGTGTGATTATAATCAACTTCTGGACCATGAAAATGTGGGTTGCTAGGCAGATAAACAATTAGAATAGCCGTTGCTAGGCAACCAGCTGTATTAGCAACAAATGGATAGAAGCATTGAATTCCTTGGGTCCATGTTAGGGGGGGTAGGTATGATTATAATCAACTTCGGGACCATGAAAATGTGGGTTGCTAGGCAGATAAACAATTAGAATAGCCGTTGCTAGGCAACCAGCTGTATTAGCAACAAATGGATAGAAGCATTGAATTCCTTGGGTCCATATTAGGGGGGGTAGGTATGATTATAATCAACCTCAGGAACTATCAAAGGTTGATTTATATTATTGTTATCACATAGCATAAATTTGTGTTGTGACACCTTAATCCAAGATGGCCGCACCATCCAAGATGGCGGCGCCCGTTCTGACTTCTGGCAAAGTGCAAACATCATATACCTCGTTCTGGTGGTGCCTGGCGGCACCACCAGGTGGCTACGCCACCACTTCGGCATAAAAAAGAGCAGCCTGGCCTTATCAGAGTAGACCAGAGGGGCCAGGTTGTTGGTAGATGGGGGAACTGGGTGTGGCCTGTTGAGGTGGGAGTAAACTTGTAACAACTTGTCTGCAACATTTGTCCAAACACGCCAATAGTTACTCTCTAGTTGTTTGGCCTTGGACCAACAGCCAGAATAGGTGTTCTTCTTGAGCATTGGTGAATACCTGTTACTGGGTTCTTTACTGTAAATAGACAGAGCTGCACGCTAAAGTGACCGAGTCACTGGTTATTGCACGAGTGGGGCTCGGCCCGTATTGCACGCTGGCCGAAGGCCTAGTGCAATATGGGCCGAGCCCCACGAGTGCAATGACCAGTGACGAGGTCACTTTAAAGTGACGCTCTGCATTTATTTCATGGTTTTACGGTGTAAAATAGACAAAAACTACCTTTATTTACATGCAGACGCCTTGGTTTCCCCTCCACAATCGCCATTTTGTATTTGGCCCACTATGATATTTTCATGCGCGGGGGTTGTGATAGGGCTGCTCATCCGCAGAGGTTCGTGCGAAATGTAGTTCCATGTTTTTATTTGTTGATTTCGGTAAATTTATAGACATTTGAGCGGAATGAAGGTATTTGGGAGACATTAAATACAATTTTACGTTCAATTATACCTGAATTTACCCTTATTCATGAAGAATTCCTCCTGAACCGGTCCGCGTAAAATTTTGAATCAACTTTGACCTAGATTGAGTGCATCTCTCTACGCACGCCGCGCACTGCCATTTCGCAGTGGTGCGCCGCACATTTGACGAAGAAAAATGTAGTTCTTTATTTTTTTGCTTATAATCAATGTATAAACTTCAATTTTATGCCTTTTCAAAGTTATTATATTATTTAGTGTGCATATATGGGGTAAGAATCTTCGCAATAGGTCTAAAGTTATAAATATGAACTTTACGGTGCGCTGAACTGCGCAGTCATTTTGTTGATGGTGCGAAAATATCTTATTGCGTCGTTCATATTTTAATTTCGCTAAAATTATTTTTTATAATTATTCTCTTTATTTGCCATAATTTAGCTTCATTATGATCCATTTTAATGAATTTGATAAATATTAGCTACTGTAAAGGAAGAAGGAGGCTTAATTTCAACAAAATTAACATTTTTATTTACAAAATTTACATCCGGGCACCACAACAAACGCACCCTGCGCACTGAAAAACGGGGAAGAGGCGCAGAGTTCAACATGGCTGGCGGGAACATCGTGTCGAAATGTCTCTGACAGTTTATTCGGTAATACGCTGAGATTTGGAAGGGGACATGTTCAAATTTGATTGTGTGTTATGCGCAAGGTTGTAGTTGATGTTAAGAGAGATACTGCCATTGATGACAGCGCCTGCAAACATTCCCTGGGAGGATTCTATCACGCGTTGGAATTGCGACGAAGGAGCGCCTTGTACCGCCATGTTGGCCCCGGGGAGGGCGACAGCAGCCGGGGCAGGTTGGGCTATGGCCGGAGGTGGGGCAGGAGTGGTCTCCATTGGATGTACGGTAGCTGTTAGACACTCAGCCTTCCTCTTCACGCCGGTCAGTATGTTGGACATGGCCTCCTGCTGCTCTCTACTTGCTTCTGTGTAATTGTTGAGTGAGGAGAGTGACTTGTGACCCGACAGTTGAGCGACAAGGACCGGAGGGACATTGGCAGACATCAGCATTTGGCAGGATGTGCGAGGAAGAGAGTGGTTTGTGTGATGGCCCTTGAGTCCTGCTTTGGTAGCCATTTTTTTGACAATTCCTCGTAGCATGTTGACGCCCATAGCCTGCTTTGTATAGCACACGTCGTCAAGGATTACAGCGCCCTGCTTCACTGTCAGGTAGAATGGTGACGTTGGCTCCATGCTTCCCTCAGGCCTACGGGCAGTGAATGACTTGTAGAAATATATGGGACAACGGCTAGCATGCTCAGGCACTTGGAAAATTTTAGGAGCAAAGGATCTGACATGCCCCCCCTCTCCTCCAGTGCGGGTCTTGGACATACGCTCGTTCCATTGAAGGTACAGTAACCCTTTCTCGTCTTCCTTTATCTCCACGTCCCCCCACCTCATTTGACGGGCCTCATGACATCCTCTTAACCCGAAGCCTACGTTGAAGAAGTAGTATACGGTTGATTGCAAAATTTCTGGGGTGGATGCCCCCAGAGCCCCTGAGTCCCACATAAGTTCAATTTGGTTGGCCTGGAACCCCTCTGATCAGTTGGGCTTGTTACCCAAGCCAGCTTGCTTCAGGGTGGTCCGTTTGGCACTGAGCACCTCTCTGCTCATTTTGAACGCGTCATCTATGAGGATATCGACGGGGTGATCACACTCCCTCAGGTGTCTGGAAAAGAAAAATCAAAAAATAATTAAAAATTAATTTTTGACTGTATTTTTAAGAATTTTATGATTTTTACGATATTTTTTTGGATATTATTTTGATATTTTTTAAAAATTAAAAATTAAAAAATTTAATTTTTTTTAAAATAACCCTTCTTTTAAACAATTCTTTTTTTATTTACCTGACAATAGCCCTATGTATGGATGTTAGGGTATCTGGTTGGTGTTCGGCACCCTTTGAGTCCTTCTTGTTTAGGATGTAGTTTGCTATAAAGCCATCCAGCTCTCCAGGTGTAATGACCTGAATAGGGCGTTCCTCCATGCAGTGCTCGGACAGGTACTTCTGGAAGGCTCCTACCACCTTTAAATCAACAAAAAAAAAATTAACATATTATTTGCACATCTGGTATCTTAAAAGTCTCATTAAATTATGAACAAATACACCATATTTATTTTTAACCCTCGGGCCTTAAAAATTTAAAAATTTAAAAATTTAAAAATTGATTAAACCCTCGGGCATATGCATACCTGTACTGTCTTTTTGCTAGTGTTGACATTCTTTGTGCTCAAGATGAACTCCCTCATTTCTTCCCTCGTGAGTAACACCTCCTTCTTTTCTTCCACAAGCCACTCCTGTTTGTCCTTCCCCGCCTCTGCCCTCGCTGACCTTGAAACATTGGCACTCGGATCTCCCTCGGGCACAAATTCTTCAGCATCGTCAAATTCTTCATAAATCAGGCCCAAATTCCCTGCTGGGATTGACTCTAAAGTCACTGGAGGCAAGCCCTCGGGCTGGAACTCAAAATGTATCACATCCCCGAGGTCAAAATCTGCCACTAATTCTTCAAAACCCTCCATCTTCACTCGGAACAGGTAAGTCACATCTTGTACACCCAAGATAATTGCAGCAACTGGCAGAAATTTCAAACTGACGTTCCTTTGTCACATCATCACGTGACGTCACGTCCTGACGACCCTTGACGACCCTTGACGACTGTCTTGACGACTATTTGTGTCCTTGGATACCCTCACTACGTGGCCACGCCCACTTTTGCGTTTTTTGCCGGAACTACTTTTTTTTCCCTGAGGATCGCGTGACCCTCGGGAGCGTGCAATACGACCAGAGCGTGCAATACGCCCAAGGGTTATTGCACGCTGCCCTCGCGTACGGCCCTCCCATAGGTTTAACCTTGATAGATAGTATTCACCATGAAATAAAACATGGTCTTTGATGATATATGTACTTTAGATATTCTCACTCACTCCAACAGATAACTATTATACTCACTGTATGTATACATTTATATATAACTCCGAAATTAACTGTACCCTATGCAGTTTTGACTATCTGTTGAAGTGTTGGGTTCCCAGGGAGTTGGTCACTGCATATATATTCCCTCATCTACCTGAACAAGGATCCTCCTGGTTAGTCCTCCTGAGTGTTCGTTCCTAACATGTTTGCTGCCTCACCTGCTCAGGGAATCCCACAGCTCAGGACTAGCAAAAATGAATAACAAACACATCAGGGCCATCTGAGGAACATCTCCTCTGGGCCACCTTCTTTCAAAATGCTTCTTAGGAATGAATGTCCTCTGCTGAGAGCCTGGATCTAAATGTCATCAATCCTCCTTTACCAAGCTTTTCATTTGATGGCAAGGGAGGTTTACTTCTTTGGCATTGGGATGTTTCCTCTACAGTGGCCCAGAAGGGCCAAATGGATAGAAAAGTGAAAAGTGGAAATCAAAAGGTGAAAAACTTTTCACTTTTTGATTTCCACTTTTTACTTTTTGATTTGCCCTTTTCACCTTTTGATTTGCACTATTCACTTTTTGATTTGCACTTTTCACATTTTGATTTGCACTTTTCACTTTTTGATTTGCACTTTTCACTTTTTTATCCATTTGGCCCTTCTGGGCCACTGTATACCTCTGCAGGAGCATCTTTTTTTGAAGGCCATGTTTAATCTGGTACAGCAATTACCTCTTGCATATCATTTCTAATGAATTCAATCTATGTCCTTGGAAAGTGAGCATGTCCTGGACATTTTTTGAATCGTGATAACCTTAAAAGGGATCCAGTGCAAAAACAGCTGCTTGAGGGCCTACTTCCATATGTAAATTATCCGTTTAAATAACAGTTGAATGTTTATGATAGATGATCACTCCACATTCATATTTGCCTTTTCCCCTTCTTATCTTTGATCTTCTCATATCCAAATACAGAAGTGCTCACTCAAAATCAAAGCATTGCGATTGGGTTTCAAAAAAACATGTAACAAAACTGATGGACTTGTCAAGCACTAATTATGGACTGTAAAATAACGAGATTTCCTGACAAAGGATACATTTAAATGCTAAAGATATTTGGTGAGAGTGTGACAAGAAAGCCCTTAGTATGTTTATCCCTGAAGCATTTTGTTAATGTCTAACCATTTAGCTTCTGACCATGGCAATGGCTTGAGAGGATTGCGGACAGTATATAGGGACATAAAGGCAGATAAAAACAACAAACAGGTGTCACTCAGAATACAGATTCTAGGTGTAGACATCAACAATATAAAATCACAGATGCAGTGTGTCAATATCAACGATGTATCTTTATAATAAGATGAACCTATCTTAACTCAGCAATAGACCTGTGGCTTCCTTGTCTCATGCTGGTAGATAAACCAGAAATGAAATTTTGGTTATATAAAATATCAAATCAGATTACAAATTTCATTCATTCTTTCCTGCACTTTTTCTTTTTGCAATGTATTTCAAATTTGATCAATCATAGTGGGCAGTCTATTTAAAAATTTATCTGGGCAGTATCAAAGGATAATATATGCATTCATGTCAACAGGCCACTATCACTGCACACATCCCATCCTAACACACTGGTTTTACTATAAACATCCCAGCTGTTTAAAAGTCAAAAAGACTGCAACCTCACACACCAAAGCCTACTAATACCAGTCACAAAATATCTCCTCTTAAGCTGTAGTGAAGTTCACACTATAGATAGACACAGAACAGGAAGAGACATTGTGGTGAGGCTGGTGAGAGGGAAGGCCTAAGAATACTATAAAACGTAGGGTAGGAAAGTAAAGGCTGCTGAATGGAAAGCCATGGACAAAGGGACGACATATGACACAAAACAGAAATAGAGATCAAGGAAATGAGGTATGGGCAAGGTAGTAATAGGACTTAGTCTCATACAGAAGCATTTCAGAAGCAGCCATATTTACCATGAGTAGACGGGCAGTGTATGTAATGTAGTTCCATCTTGTAGTGGGTTTATTTATGCTGTGCAATTCCCATTAGAGAGACAGACCTATTTGTTACTATAATATTGTGCAATACCACTAATTTTCCCACCAGGCATTTTACAAACAGATATGTGGGACTGACAATACTCTCAATGCACAGGTTTTTCATCCCTTCATGTTTGTCGATCAATGCATACGGATCAGAACTGGAAAAGCAAAACTAATGGAAAAAGACAAATATTACTCAAAGTATTTCTGGGATCACTACAGAAGTAACAGAGCTAGCATTCCAGGACAAATTGCTGTTATATGTGGGAAATTTCAGCTCTTAAAATAGGTTTATTTATGATTTTTGAAATAGAGAAGCCATGTTACAAAAACAGCTTTTCTTACTCTGTCAGCTCTTTTCTACTAATTTTATTTAACAAAACATCATCACCATATCATACAATTCCATTCTCTTCATATTTATCCTACAAACTTTTGATACCATTTTAATATCTATAAATGGTATTCAGTAATATATGGGACGTAAGTTAACAGAATCTACTTTATAATGAATGAAGCACCTTCACAACAAGGCCAATAGTAATGACCTCCACAGCCTGATCCCACAAACTAAGCTGCTGCTCTTACAAATGTCAACATGTGGTAGGCTGTTCAGTAATACAGTGCTGCCGGTCTCCAGTCTCTATACTTGACAGGGGGTTATGTGTTTCCTCTAGCTACACAGAGGCAGAGGGTGTGAATTCCTTTAGCACCTCATGAATTTTATACTTTCCTGTGTACATTCCCAGAGTCACCAGTTGAATAGGAGTATTTCTTACTGATTGTCTGTGGTGTGGCAATGGTTAAATTGTGTCCTGTCCAAAACTCCTATATTCACTCATAGTTTCTATACGTTTAATGAGTAACCAATCATTTCTTGACAGTTGTAGTTCATAATGTAAAGGAGAAGACCGGCAGGTTACTCACTATTATAGCTTGATGCATCATGTTGAGCCTTCAGGAGTGTATCCCTGTAAATATGTCATTATGCCTGAATGCAGCACCATCCCTAGTTCACTAGTACTGCATTCATGCATCATAATGGCAAAATGCATAGCACATGAAAACATTGTGTTGTCCTTCAAACCACGGGAGTGGTCTAAAATACTTGACTACAAGTCTTTTTCCCATTCCTAATCTAATCAGGTTGAATTTTAAACATAAAGAACACGTTCCCTGAATAATTATGTGCTTGCTCAACAAGAACTATTGCCATGCTGAGCAAATGCCAACAAATGAAAATGAAGCCGCATCAATAATGACTGTGCGCATCCTTTTTTTTTTTAATATTCCAAGGGGACTAGGTTTTACAATGGAAGGATAATGTACTTAGTTGATTTAATATTCCGTTTTCATGCCATTATTGTAAAGGTTTTAAAACCTTTTAGCCGCAGCATCCATTGACCTTAGGCAAGATACTATTATGTGAAGTGTGTGAAATAATAAACTAAAGTAGATTTGAAATTGCTTATTCTAACTTCTTTGCACTTATTCCTGCGCACAAAATGTCATTGACAGAAACAGGTGGCTTCAGAGGATGAGGGGTTTGTTTGTGAGAGAGAAGTGTGAGTCAGGAGACGAGTATATTACTTAAACCTTCACCAACATATGTTTTAAACATTCTCAGCACCACACAGAAAGTGAAAAAGGGTGCCCTGTCAGACTTTTCCTACATTACTAGCTTTACTGTAGTTCTGCCAAAAGCAGAATGTTTTCTGGTAACGAGATCCACATATTTAAAGATTTTCGGTCAGATCAATCTTTATGATGCAGGGCCATCACCCTACACATATTAGACATGGGTCACCCGGCCTGCCATGTAATGTCATATGTCAGCCTGACTCTGGTCACACGTCACTTAACCTAAGTCAGCTATTGACATGATGTTGCACTGGGGAAGTGTAAGGGTTCAGGGTTGGAGAGTGAAGGATGGATAATGAGATAGGTGGCGGGCTGGAAGATCTTTAACTACACTACTTTAGAGTGCTTTATTATTTTGTTAAAATCAGCATTTCCAGCTACATGAAGCCAACTTAGAATATTGCCTTCTGTAATTGTCAAATGTTGATATTCCGCCTGCAGGAAACTGGGCTATACTGGTATTTTATAAGTGTTTGTTCAATCATCAGCCCATTAACAATTCCCACTTCCTTCTCAACTTTAACCACAATGCCTTCTTGTCAACTGTTAATTAATATTGCTTCAATCATTGCTGTTTTTGGATTTCTTAATCACTTTTCCGGACCACAATGTCCATGATGTCTTCCATCTTTTGTGAAGGTGTACAGCTTCTTATTATTCATGTTCTATTTCTTGTTCTCCAACCTGTCCCTTCCAGCACTCTCCTTCCCCCTCCCCATTACTTCCATTTTTTCATGCCACGCCCATTTTGTTGTCACAATGGCATCACCTAAAGCACATCATTGAATCCCGCAAATAGAATAACAGAATTGGCTGATGGGCTTAACCAGTGCCTTCACTTTATGTGCACAATGGCATGTGAGTTGGAAGGCCCCAATGTCAGTGACATCATGAAGCCCATTATAAAGCCCATTATGACCTCAATAATGTCATGAATTGGCTGAAACCTATTTCAGAAAAAAACAACTGGTGATGCAGCAGATCACAAATCTTGTGTCTGTTTCTCTGCAGACAAGGGCTATTAGGGTTGCCACTCTATACAGAGATATTCCCCCTGATACGGTATGACACATTGACATGACAATGACGTAACTTTTGCCCCGAGATACCAATCTGACCAAAGCCCTGGTTTCATATATATTGGTTCGGGCCATTTCTGAGACATAGTTCATATGATCCACAAATCCCCTCACATCTTCCCCCGCCCACACCAGGTCTTTCAACAAGCAATTCTGAAAATGCCATAAATCCTCCGGGGTAGCAACATTTAATTGTTTTTTCCTCTCACTTGCAGGCAGATACGCCCGGTAGTCAAACTTACTGAGTTCAGTCTCTGCGCTGCGGCAACACCCCATGTGCTGACTCTGCTGTTGAGACTGTAACTGTGGATTCCATGGCGGAGACTGTGGTGTCCACTGTGGTGCCTGTGGTGCCCATGCTGGTGTCTGGTAGCGGTGACCCCCATACGCCCCCTGAGGCGTATGAAAGTAAGCTGGATACTGAGAGCCTGTGGTCTGAGCAGAATATGGATACACACTCTGCTGCTGCATAGGTACCGGGTACCGTACTTGAAAAGGTACCGGGTAAGACTGAAAATGTGCATATTGTGGTTGTTGAGAAAAACCTCCATGTTGGTGAGAATAATCTTGCCGGTACTCATAACCAGACGGAGTGTAGTCCGGGTACCGGGGATACGGCGGTGTACCCGCAGCTGGGTACAGTTGCTGGGGGGATCCCCCCTCGGTGCTCTCCTCCTCGCTCGGTTTGCCGCCATCTTTAGCGTCATGGCCGCCATCTTGCCCGCCGGCGTCCTCCTTGGTCGCCATCAGGGAGAACATCCTGTCCATCTTGGCGACTGCTGAATCCAGCTTACCTAGCAACAAGGCCATACCAGGATTGTCCTTGACGAGCTTAGCTGCTGCTAACTCCGCCGCCTTCTTCTCCGCCTTCAGCTTCGATGCCTCGGCCTTGGTGGCGGCCTTCTTCTCCGCCTCAAGTTTCCTGGCGGCCTCCTTGGCGTCAGACTCAGCCTTAGCTAGTGCCTCAGCTGCAGCTTTGGCCTCCAGCTCCTCCTTCATTTTAGTAGCTTTCAAAGCCACAGCTGCCCGCTGGGCCTCCTCCCGCCTCTCGTCCACCTCGTCCGCCATCTTTTCCGCCTCTAGGTCACGTAAACTAGTTTCCAAGTCGTACAACACCTCCTCGGCATCCGCCTCCTGCTTGGCCTCCAGCTCCAGTATACAGTCTGGGCAATATTTCCTCCTGCCAGTAAAGGTGACATTACACCCTACACACACTCTTGGCATATTCACTTTCAAAATAATATTCAAAAAGAATGAACGAGTTGATGTTCACATGACGAGTACAATTGACCGAATGACATATGGCGGTCTCCCCCTAGTGGTGGAGCCGGGAAGTAGTGCCTCCCTCTGGTGTAATATATCCCAATACTCCCTATGACCGAGTATCGGTCACATATACATGTATTAACAACTGCAGAGAAGATGGCAACTAAAACGTCAGTTTGGTTCAGGCAGATTTACTATAACATATGAGAGGCTCAGTGTATGAACCAGTTTTATGTTTAGAGTCCAAAATATTGGTCAATAATACGGATGAGGACGTACACGGCTACAGAGGGACAAGATGGTGGCCTACAGAGGGTAACCAATTATGGTGCTATGCTATGTATGTGTCGTTAGGGTGTCCATCACTTGGCTTAGAATACCTTTGCATGTTTCATATTAATATTATCAGTACCCTGTACTTTGTATAACCATATTACCCCATCCTTTATTTCTGACATCCCCATATACAATACCACTGCACCACCCCTGTCCCTCAGCCCCCTACCTCCCCACCTGCACCCACCTGGTGGTCACAGTGTACAACAGCAGCAGCCACAGGTGGCACGGGGAACCTGCAGAATTACCAGAAAGGCCCTCACCAGGTGGCAGCTCGTCCTCATGGGGCCTGGTGCCTGAAGGGTGTAAAGGGCAATAAAGGGACCCGAAGGAAATTAATAGGACTACCCAATATCATTCACTGTGGTAGGCATGATGTATAAATGTCTAAATTGTGGTGGGAAAAAAGGTCTAAACTGCAGAAATTATATACATATATTATTATATATATATATATATTAGGTGTACAGATATTTAGTTAAAAAAGAGCTAAACATTATGCACCACACATACAATATGACATAATATATATGCTAATCTATTCTGCTCTTAGAAATACATCATATCCAAATATAATATGTGGCTCCCAATTATTTGTTTTCCTTTCAATTTGCAAATATTATACTGTGCTTATGCAGTCATTCACACCCACCACACTATAGTGCAACTGCTATAGATGTAAGAATCTCCCCTACATCCGCCAGTATAGACATCTGTGTAACCACCCATCAGGGTTACAGCCAGCCTGGTATCAGCTGAACTGGGATTGACACATCAGGAGGGATTATCCAAATACTGCTGCTGCCGTCCTCTTATCACTGGGACCTAGATGTGTAAACACTATTAGACAAGGTGTAGTGCTTAAACTAATGACCATGATATGAATTTCTCAAAGACTACAACCATCTTTTTCATTTGAACTCTTTAAAGTGATTTTCCTGATTAACTGACAGATCTTCTACAACCATCCACTTCCAACTTCACCTGCAGCATCTTGACTGAGCTAGTCTCCTACCGTGGGGCCACATGTAGAGTAGTGGGGCTACTTCAGTGTATAAAGTAGGCACTCTGCTAGAGGTGAAGCCCCTGCTGCTGAGTAAGGTGATGTAGACCTTCATTAGGGGACCACCTGTAGATGTAGGCTGTGGGTCTGATAGGGGGAGGGAAGAGATGGCAGATTTTCCACAAACTAGATCTAACATCCTCTCCATGATGCAGCTGTGTGCTACCACTTCCGGCTGCAGCTGTGTGCTACCACTGCCAGCTGCAGCTGGTGACTGACCTTGATGCCTTAGATATGGTCATCTAAATTACAATAGACATATATAAATATATATATATATATATATATATATATATATATATATATATATATATATATATATATATATATATATATATATAGGGGGGGGAATAGATCTGACATCCTCTAGTGCAGGTGTGTACCACCATTGCCGGTTACTGGGGGAGACAATACTACCTCAGATAAGGCCATCTAAATCACAATATCCATATAACACCTCTTTCTTTCCTTTTTCAAGGACTATTCCTGTGCAGATCGCGAATAGCACCCACAGTTATACTATGGAAATAGAGTTCTATGTTATATAATGAGAACAGTCATAAATAGTGTATTGTGAAGGTGTAAGCTGCTGTTGATATGTCTCAGAATGAGGGGTTTAGTGGTAGGAAGAAAACTTTCTTAACTAATCTCATTTTGTACTGCATGACAGAAGATTTCAGATTGTGGCAGATACATGGTGGTTGGGCTCAGGGGAAGTAGGAGAGTACCCCTTGTAGACAGCACACATCTGTATGAAATACTCCAGGGGGAAACATTTGGTGAGAGGTAGTCCTTCCAATGGTTTCATGTATCCAGTCCTTGCATTATCCAATCAGAATTCAATATGTGACATCATTTCTGTGACTTGTCCTGCTGATTCCTGCTACAGGGGCTAGAGTTACCTTCGGGCAGGGGATAATTGAGTCATTGCGGAGCTAGAAATTTCACATAATTAGAATTTTGTCTAGATGAAAGGTCTAGTTGATCGCTCCGGGAGCCTCCAGTCAAAGGCATTGTGACTAATTCAACCCTACATTCTACGACCTCACCTGTGTATACATATGACCCAATTCCTCACTCCATCACTCCCATTACATTACAAGCCATGGGTGAAAGATGATCTCTATGTTATACTCAGAGGGAAGATATAGCGTTAGCATTGTAATATGAGGCCTGCTGCATCCAAAGTTAATTAAGATTATTCTTATTTTCAAATAAGGGACTACTGGTCACTAACAGTTTCAAGTTCCTGTGACCACAGAAAAGAATGTTTTTCATTCATATTGAACAAATTTTTTTGCCAAGGGTCATGTGAGCCTCATACAAAGTTTGGTGCAGCATCAGTAGCAGTCCTTAATCCGAGCATCTATGTGATTATGTTCCCACTACCCTGCCCATAATAGGCAACAAGTGGACCCCTGGTTACTCCCAACTTGATTTGATTTGATTTGAATTTCTTTTATTTATCCTGGCAAGAATGTGTGGCCTGGAAGACCGTTTTAAACATACACCAGCAATTTCCGATGAGCGGAGGTAATAAAAGGCAATTAAGCCTTTGTAGCAATAATGTAAATAGGAGGAGGAGGCTCATATAGGAACCTAGTCCTTCTATGTATAACTTACCTAACACACTATAAATTATGAATGAAGGGTTAGAATTTTTTACTATATCTAGTAGCCAGAGGCTATTGTTTTAGGTGAGTATACATGATAATCAGTGGTTTCTTTTCTCGTAAGAGGAAAGAAAAGGAGGTAAAGAGGATAGAACCCATGCTAGGTAATAGCAATGGGTAGAATAATAGAGAGTAAGTGTTGATGGTTTTTTAGACACTTAATGTGTATTCAGTTAGAGATAACTGAATACATATATTACCCGGTATATAAGGGTGTCTGTTATTTGACAGGCACCATTATATATGGGTTTCATTTATGCAAGGGCATACTTGAATAGTGGTTTTGCCTCTTATACATTCGGGTAGGGTGAGCTAGGGGTGTGTGTGGAAAAAGAGGAGCTATGTGGTCAGGGTGGGGGGGGGGGCAGACTCAACGCTCAAACCTGGGGATGTCTGGAAAGGTCTTAATCTTATCTTTATATATACCATCGTTCCATTGCCTGAACTGATTTTCTTCTTGAATGGATCTTGTTTCAATCTCAAAAGAGTTCCATCTTGTAGATAATCTGTACTCTAAGCTTTTACGGTATGCCGGGTTTAAAGGCCGAGTAACCTTTAGCAACCTTTCGTCATGAGCCCTGGTTCTAATGGGTCTTCTATCTATGAGGGTGATGTTGAGTGATTGTTTGAATGCTTTGTGTGACAGATGCTGCTCTCTTCTATCATTCATATAGTTTAATTCAGCAACTTTCAATAGTTTTTCTGTGTTTATTGTGCCACGGTGGCACAGGGCAGTTCTTAAAGCTTTGTTTATGGCATTCTGTATTTTTACAGTGTGGGTTTTGTTGGCAACCATGTAGCAGATATCCCCATAGTCTGTTACAGGAAGAATCATGGTTTTGAGGACATCGACTGCAGCTTTCTCTGTCATATGTTTTCTAGAGTGCCTAAACAAGTATGTTTTATAGTCGACATTTTTCTCTAAGATATCAATATGCCTTTTAAAATTTAGTTTATTGTCTAGCGTCATTCCAAGGTATTTGTATGTAGGGGCAAAGTCTACTATATCACCATTAATAGTTAAGGTAGGTTTTATCCAAAGGTTGTCAAGGGGTTTTGTAGAAAAATTCATTGCTTTTGTTTTTTTAGTGTTAAGGGATAGTTTATTTTCTAAACACCATTTCGAAATTTTGTCTAAGTCAGAGTTAATTTTTCTTTCTATAGTACGATCAGCGGGGGGGTGGTTAATATAAATTACTGTATCATCTGCATAGTGTTGGCAATTTAGGTATTCTAGGGAAAAGTTCATATCATTTATATAGAGCAAAAATAGTAGAGGTCCTAATACAGATCCCTGGGGGACGCCACATGTTAGTAGTTTCTCCTGTGATATGATTCCATTTGCTTTAGTAGACTGTTTCCTATTATTGAGATAGTCAGAGACCAGTGCTACTGCACTTTGGTCAAATCCTATTTTTTCTGCTTTTTTTGCTAAAATTTTGTGGTCTAAAGTATCAAATGCTTTTTTGAAGTCTAAAAATATTGCTGTTGTACACTGGTCTAAATTTAGTCCTCGGTAGATATTATCTGTTAATTTGGATAAGCTGTTTATTGTACTTCTATTTGGTCTGAATCCATCTTGGTTATCATTTAATATGTTTTCTAGATTGAGGTATGTTATAATTTGTTTGTGCATAATTTTTTCTGTTATTTTTGAAGGAAGGGGAAGGATGGAAATTGGACGTAGGTTGCTGACATTTGATGCATCACCCCCTTTTGGAAGGGGGGACACAAGGGCTTTTTTCCATTTATTTGGGAATTTGGAAGATTTGATGACTAGGTTTACTATGTGTACCACTAAGAGAGGGATAGCAAGCATTGCATCTTTAAGAGCCTTGGTGGAGATATGTTCTACGCCTGATGATTTGTCTATTTTTATTTTTCTGATGAGGGGGACGATCTCTTCTTCCTTACATGCTTTGAAGCTGAATATACTGTCTGGCTCCTCACCTTGGTAGGACCACGGAGAGTTCATGTTTATAGCAAGCTTGGATCCTATTTCTGCAAAGAATGTGTTAATGAAGTCTGCCGTGTCAGCATTAGCTATAGGGGTGTTGTCTGTCTGATCTATTAGATTGAATGTTACATTCTTTGGGCGAGGATTAATTAGTTCATTAATAGCTTTCCAATAGTCTTTTGGTTCTTTTTTATTATTTTCAAATTTCTCCTGGAAATATCCTTGCTTCGCTTCCCTACATGCTTCTCTTGCCAAACCTTGAAGATAATCTGATATACGTCCATCATCTATGTTCTGGGTTCTTCTATATTTATTAATAGCATAATTTTTGTCTTTTAACAGGGTGATTATGTGCCTATCTAACCAGGGCTTCATTTTTTGCTTAAAGTTAAAGTTTTTTATAGGGCAAGTAATGTCCAACAGGAAACTTATTTGAGTGATGTAAAGCTCCCATGCTTTTTCAGGGCATTGGCAATTCCACAATTCATCCCAGTTGGAGTTTTTCATACCCATGGTGAAGTTTTCTGTTACATAATGCATATAACTCCTTCCTGTGAAGGACAGTTTTTCCAGCGGGACATGCATGTGCTCCCGAGTCATGAAAACCATTTCATGGTCACTGAGACCTGGGGTGATTATTCCAGAATTCTTTACATGAGGGGAGTTAGTAAATATTAAATCAATGGTAGTCGGCTCTCCATTTGGATTAAAATGTGTATGCCCTTTTATAAGTTGTTTGAGCCCCAAGGCTGTCATATTTTGTCTTAGTTTCTTACCATCTCCTTCAGCAGTGAATTTATAATTAATATTGAAATCACCAAGAACTATCACTTCATTATTCTGATAAAAGCGGAAAAAATGATTTAATTTCCCAACAATAATGTCCAGGGCGACATTAACTTTACCTGATGGAGGCCTATAAACATTAAATAATGTCAGCTTTTTATTCTGACCCTTCTTTATGGTAAAGACCTGCATTTCTAGGTCCGCTTCACTGACACTATATTGCTCAGTAAGTGATTGTCCAATAGTGATATCGTCCCTGATATATGCCATTAGGCCCCCACATTTTTTGTCAATTTGACGATCCAATCGTATAAAATTGTAGCCAGGAATTGCGAGGTGATTATCTGGGACCCTATCCTTAAGCCAGGTTTCTGAGATTGTGAGACAATCAATTTCCTTATTTCTCATAAAAACATTAAAATCATCAAAAGTTTCTTCTGAGAAAATACTTCTAATATTAAGGTGGCATATATGTTGACCTCCAGACCCCGTGAGGTTAAGAGAAGAGACCACAGTCCCCATCCCCAGTAGACCAGCTCCCTACACACACACTATTCCCCATCTCACCCACCCCCATGTCGAGTCTAATAACCAGGACTTTGCTTCCAGAGCTGCCTGGGGGGGTGGGTACAGTAAATGGGCAAATTTTTCTTAGGGGGGGGGCGGGACGAAGAGGGGGGGGGGCACTCTATTGAGTGAGACAATTTTTAAAATTAAGATTTCCTACCGTATTCCATGTGTAGTATGTAACAAGGCATGTGGGAAAGAGGAGGTGGACTGCGTCTCAAGTTATGCGTCGGCAGTGGGGATCACCATAGTTCATAGAGAATAAGAAAGACATAGTATTAAATTAAATAGGAGCAATATTTAATACTGAAATTACAATGATTAAGCAAGAATTTTGATGCTCTATAATGAAAACAATGAATATAATAATGTTTCCTTAAGGGAAATTAGCGCCTATATTAGAGTCTTTGCTTTTGCGCTATCATATTACGGTATTATTAACTACCGGTAAGAATTAGGACTTAGCTTTAGGAGCTTTAAGAGTCATTGTCCTTTCGGCTATGCTGGAGTAACATGGTATGGTACAGACATGTTGATAAGTGCAGGTATAATTTAAGGATTTCAGCTTTGATTTCATGACTTTGTATCTTTCCATCTGAATACGGGCAACTGGCCCTTGGTATGGAGCATTGTCATGTCTGTGCTGTAACTTTTCGGGGGGGGGGGGGGGGAGGGGGGGAGTTTAGAGTTTGTGTATGTTAATCTACTATAATGTGTTAAATGTTATAATTTGAAATATGTTAGTATGGCGGGGTACTTGCAAAGTGATACTGTCACAGTAGAGCAAGTTTGGGTTATATTGTATTAGTTTCCCGGTATACGATGTATCCATAATCCTTGTCTAGTGATACTGTCACGGTATGACAAATATGGATATATGTATATTCCTATATATTATCCTATATAATGCTAACAGTATAGGGGGAAGGGTTGTTCTGGCTCAGTGCCAATAACACATTAAGTCCACAGCCCTTCCCGGTATAGTTATAAGTATGTCACTAGGTCATAGTGTCCTGTGTGTGTTTTGGTATATATGCTCTGGCTCAGCGGCTGTCCACCAGCGCTTGTTTTCACAGTACATGTGAGACTTTGACGATACTATTTGATGCTAATCTAAACAGCGTTTACCGGTACTTCTTATGGGTATGGTTAGTTGGAAGGGGGGGGGGGGGGGGTAGACAAAAGTCATGTTAATGGTTATGTGCAACTTAATGTATATTAGTTTATATCCGGTACTATACACATTTTAATCTGCTTGTGACATCTTCCTACGGGTGGCCAGGATACTGTTCGCTACCATATTTGCCCAGGTTCTTTTTGTTTTGGCCTCAGCGTGCAATCCGTCCCAAAGCATCCGGTACCTATCATACCTGTTTCTTCCTTTAAGGTGATGTACCGTACTCTGCCACCAAGGTCCTACCACCCCTGATTCATCATTGATGTTGACCAGTACTATATTTAAATGTCTTATTCCCTCATTAACGACTGTTTGTTGGAGGGGATATGGGTGGAGAATAATGGGTGTACCATCAAGTGATTTCCCATGAGCTTGATTGTACCGTATGTATTTAATACCTACGATTTGAGCAAAGGCTACAGCCGGGGCATTAGGCAAGTCCAATACAGATTTCTTAAAGCTGTGGTATTTATCCGTCATCACATCAACTAAATTGGCTACTTCCTGAAAGATTGGTGTGACGGTGCCATTTGCATTTTTTTCAGAAAGATTGTTTATGCCAATTGCTGCTATAAGGAGGTCGTAGGTGTCATTTGCTAGCTCCTCTAGAACCCATGGTAGTAGGGATTCTACTGTCGTACCTGATTTTGGTAATACCTTGACGTAGATATCTTGAGGGGTAGCATCCTTTTCTGCTATATATTCCAGTCTCTCGTATATTCGGTCCTGAAGGCCAAATCCCCGGCTGTCTGTTGCTACTAATACTCTATACATGGCTGTGGCTTGGTGAGGATGTGTGTACCACGGGTGGTTGGTTTGGACTGAGTGTAGGCGACTGCAGGGACTGGCGCTTGGCGCTCGGCTGGAGGGTGGGTGGGCGGGCGGTGCATTACCGAGTGATGTTTGCAGAAATGTGTAACCCGGCTTACCATCGTACCAAATATACCGACCTGGCCGGCCATCGTAGTGTGGCAGTTGTCGTCTGCTGGTGTTGTAGGGTCACAGAGGCACGGTGCGCTATGGCCTATCTACGTATGTCCAAGGCAGTAATAGCTACCCTCACCCTCTGGAGGCTCAATCCACATAGGTTTCTACCTGGTCTGTCTATGTCAAAGTTTTTTTCTTTGTCCAAGAGACTGTAGCCCGTTCCAAATGTCAAGTTGGAAGTGGATTCAGCCAGATCATAATCATCAGTCCCAATTAGATAATCGCGACATGCTGGATTAATCGTGAATTTGGACAGCTGTAGGGCTTCTAGGACCTCCACTTGTTTGGCCTCATCCCAGTCCACATGTGGTTTTAACCCTTTTGTATACTTTTTGGCCTCGTATGGGCAGTCTGTACACAGGATCCTGGCTGCAAGTGAAGGTTCCTTGGATGCAAGGGCTGCTTGATGTTGGAAGCCTTGCTCCACACTGCTATAGTAGAAACCATCATACTTTACACGCGCCTCGTACATGTTTGATAGTAAGCTGTGCTTAGATTGGAAAGTGATAACACTATCATCCTCATACTTTATGGTCTTAATGGTGGACAACTTGAGTGCCTCAGGCAGGGTCTCCAGAGTGCTGTGAGTGTAGGACTGGTTGTCAATGGTGACAGACTTAGGTGTAAGCCTGACATTATGATTTAACGCTTTAGCGTTAGCTGCCACCACTTTTAAGTCTTTGAACGTGTTTTGTTGTGCAAAAGTTAGGTCGTCACCCACTGATAGGCCCTCCCATCTGTCTCTCATGTCTTTTAATTTTTTTACGTTCTTGTAGAGGGTACCCTTGTGTTGTTGCTTAGCAAAGGTAAACATGATAGGTCGTGGGTTCGTATCACTGGGTCCTCCAGGGGGGGGTCGCCCCATTCTGTGGATGTCGATGCAATCTGCACTCGATAGTCCAGTACCGAGGTCAGTAAGTAGGGCGTCTACACTTGCCGCTGGGGAGTTGTATGTGGACTCCTTTAGACCTCGGAGGATGATATTACATCTTTTTTGATGTATGAGAGCATCTTCCTTGTCCCTTCTTAGTTGCTGGATGATGACCCTGTTGGTATTTCCCTCACACACCAGATCGTCACATATTTGCTCTAGCTTCTCAACTCTCCCCTTTAGCAGATCTAGGTCAGCTACCTTAACTCTGATCTCTTCGATGTCGTCGTAGTTTTTTTCAATACGACTGCTGTGAGCATTATACCCATCCATCACAAGAGTGAGTTGATCCCCTGTTTCTCTGTGAGCTCCTAGTACCTTATTTGTATTGTTTATGAGCAAGTTAAGGGTGTCTGTCATAGCAGTAAACTTGGTATAAAAAACTCCCTCTAGCTCTTTTATGGTTCTTGAACCCGGGGTAGGGACAGTAGATCCATCAATTAGAGGCATTTTCTGGAGGGGGGGGGTTGGTTTGGGGGGGGACGCCGCGGGCATGAAGGCTACCATCTTGTCAAAGAGGGCCGTAGTGACGCGCTCCTTCCCTTCTCCTTCCCCTCCCTGACCTCTCCCTGTCTCTCCCGGTATGTCAGGTACTTCTTCCTCCATTGTGGTGCTCAGAGATTTTAATGTCACAGAGTATTGCAAAAAGGTACTAAGGGTTTAAGCTTTTAAGTTTGTGGCGGAGGGTGGATGTATATAGTTGAGACTTAGCAGTTAGTGTGGGTGCTGGTGGTGCGTGACTGGTGAGGTAATGCTACAGGTGAGTCTCCCCAGGTATGCAGGCCGCAGGTACACAGGTGTAGGGGTATATAGGAATATACAGGCAAATACCTCAATGATCGCTCACCTGACACCGGTGGCTCCAGGCCTATGTTAGGAATCCTCCTCCCGTGTGAAGATAAGTAGCTCCTTATTTATGTATTAGTGGTACAGGTAGGCTCCTTAGTGTTATAGACCAGATCTTCCCATTTAGAAGTGCAGGTCCTAAGGAAATCCTAATTAAAAGGTTGTTATGCGAGAGCGCCCCGGTCAACACGTCCGCCCTACGTGGTGGCCATCTTGCAATCTCCTCCGTTTGCAGGCCCCACAATATCTGCTCTGATTTGATTTGATTTGAATTTCTTTTATTTATCCTGGCAAAATGTATGGCTCTCAGGAAACCATCCCAATTTAATCCTGACAGAGTGCCTGACACTGATACTCAGGTCCTCATCTGTATCCCGACCCACACACATCCGGGTCTCAGAGTCATCTCATGTGGCCTGCAGTAGTGTCACATTCCTACAGAGTTTGGGGCTCAGAATGTTACGGGTGCAAACCTAAATAAACAAGAATAGAGGAATAACTTGGTTATAGTTTAGAATTTAACCCCTGCAGGTCCTGAAGCAATAAACCAAATGTTTATCCTTTAAACTCTGATATAATGAAATTGATTATGTTATGGACATGACGAGACCTTGGCATTTAAATCTCCTGACAGAGAACAATCTTCAAGTTGAGCAAAATGAACAAATATGTTGACTGATACTTCAACTTCAATAATTGGAAGAAATTTAACAGTTGTATGGTAAAATTGCAGCCCGCTTTTACTTTCCTTCTGCATGTACAAGATGATCATCTACTATACTGCCTATTTCAATTGATGATGGCCTGCACAGAGCGCCACATTTAGTACTGTATACATGGAATTTACAATATTGAATATATATATTTTGAGTGAATACAAGGTTCAAGAGAAGATAATCTGCCTATATTCAGGACATGGGTGTAGTGAGGTGGACAGGGAGGGATAAGCTGCTGTAAGATCTGGATGCATCCTAACTGCAGCACAGAGAACATGTTACATCTACGACAAGGTGAACAGCAGCCACAACTCTACTCACATTACTTCTTACAGCACACGCAACATGTTACATCTACAACAGCAGCCACAACTCTACTCACATTACTTCTTACAGCACACACAACATGTTACATCTACAACATGAACAGCAGCCACAACTCTACTCACATTACTTCTTATAGCACACACAACATGTTACATATACAACAGAAGCCACAACTCTACTCACATTACTTCTTACAGCACACACAACATGTTACATCTACAACAGCAGCCACAACTCTACTCACATTACTTCTTACAACACACACAACATTTTACATTTACAACAAGGTAAACAGCAGCCACGACTCTACTCACACTACTTCTTACAGCACACACAACATGTTACATCTACAACAGCAGCCACAACTCTACTCACATTACTTCTGCCACCAATCGACCACTATTACACCACAGGGAGATCGTGCTCTCTTTCCTCACACCATCACACTTTAGTGTCTACTCCAGCTCTGGGCAGCAAGTTGAGGCGTCACTAAGGTCTTGTGAAGGGCTGAGATTCAGCAGGTTTTGCTGTCTGTGCTTAAAGTCCTGTGTTGTATCCGTTTATTACGTGGGTGACTTGGATATTTCTCTTTGGTAGAGAAGGAGGGAGTGGGTGAGAGCAGGTTGGGAGGGGGACTGTGTGAGTGAGTATAAGACAGTGAGTAGGGGCATGACAAGTGCCCTTTGTAGATAGAGCTAGATACCCATTCATAGGTACTCCAGTTTATAAAGCAGGTACAATGTTTTTACATAGGAAGAAGGCATGTGGATGGTTGTACTCTGAATTTAACTATCAACATGGCCTCTGTCACTAATCAACCTGTTTTATCTGAAGAAAATATGTATCACCACACAACAAGTCAATATCCCCCATGATAACAGATGTATCAGCTGCTTTTAAGCCCTATTAGAACCCTAAGGAGATGGATCCTGCATGGTCGGGAGCCTCAGCTTACATAGAGAAGTGCAGCTATTTCCATATTCCCTGTAACGTCCCCAGAAACCTGCCTCCTTACCTGCACACTACCTCAACTGCTTGGTAAATCCCTAAGCTACCAGCAACCAATACAGCCATGCCATCAGAGAAGCATCTCCTCAGGGCTTCCTTCTTTGGAAAGGTTTCTCAGAAAGTGTCGCCCATTGAGAGCCTGGATCAAGATATCATCAATCCCCCTCTGCTATCCTTGAAAAACTGGCCATCTCTATTTGATGGCATTCCTTTTGCTACAGAAAGCGGTTTGCTCCCAGTGAATACTTTTTTAAGATTTCGTGCAATCCAACCTTGCAATGTGTTAATGATAGACATTTTGGTTAGCATGATACTAGTAAACCTTTTTTGTCTTCAAATGCAAAAATTCAGTTGTGTGCCCACTTGTTTCCTGCAAACAATTTGTTTTTAATTTAGTTAGTTTTTATGAAATGTAACCTTGAATTCTCATTAATCCCCCTCAATCCTCTTAAGGCTGAATAGGATCTGATCCTAGCGCTGATAAACATTTTGGTGAGTTTGGTTCCCCCTTTTTGGCTTCATATACAAATACAGATTGTTGTCTACCTATTTTCCGTAAATAAATCTGTTTTTTTTTTGGGAGTTTTTATGAAGGGTGATCAGTCTGCGTAAAGTCTTTCTATCTTCCATCGTCATTGACCCTTGATCTTTTTACAGCTTATTCCAGATCAAATTCATCTTATCTTATTGGTGATGTGTTAATGATAAATGTTTTTTCAAGAGTTTGATAACCCCTGTTTGGCTTCAAATGTAAAAAACATCAGATTAATGTCTACCCATTTCCTGTAAATAAATCAGTTTTTAATTTGAGTTTTTACGAGAGGTGATCAGTCTGTGTTAACTTCTTATTCCATCTTCCATCATTGACCTTTGATCTTCTTGCAGTTGGTGAATTCCAGAATTGATGACTCAAAGACAAACTAATTAGTCCTCCTGACTGGGTTTCACAAAAACACCTAACGAAACTGACAACCCTAATGTATGATCCATGTAATCCTGCTGAACTTATGATCCAATCAAGCGTCTGATTTGTAAATAATGACCTTTGATGACAGTGAATCAGATATAAGATAAATTCAGCCAGACTTTAAAGTGAAATGAAAGATGCGAGCAGAGAGGAAGGAGGGAGGGCAGCCCGGGAGTGAGTGATGGACACAGGATTTTATTAATTTGAAATGTCATATTTCAAACTCAGAATATCCATGTAGGATGAAAAATATACAATTCTCATCAGTATAAATGTATATATAAAAAACTGCTGAGGTTGTTCAATAGCTATATGGAGGAACCTTAACAAGTGGAGGTGGAGGGAATATGGTTCACTGCCTCTGTTACTGGAGAGCTCCTGGGTGTCATGAATTATTGAGTATCCCTGGGCCATGTATACCCGGAGCCACCGGTGAAAGCCCCCCTCCCATGTCCATTCCAGCACCATGCTCTGTTATCACTGTCAACTTCCCAACCATTTAAAAAATAAGCCAAAAGTACCAGTCTACAAAAAAAACATCCACCTCAGACTAAGGACCAAGAAGTAAAGGGCCTAATGATATATTTCTGGCTTAATGAATAGGAAGAATCCGGGGTACTAATAGTCTAGTAGACAAACATATTTATCTGAATTAAAAGTAGAAAAGAAATTACTAGAACAGACAGTAACAACAGGGATTTATCATTTTTCCTTTTCTTTAAATCCAGATCCACATTAGAGTAAATGAAAGAGATAGCAAAACAAATTTTAAAAAAAAGAGTGTTGGTGAGAGGGCCCAGTGAGAGGGGCAAGAGGAGAAGAGAGGAGGACACATATACAAATTACGGCACTGTTACTATTACTGTCAAATACAGTAGGGGTCATGAATTGAAGATGGCAATATAAGATGAGAAATACTACTAGAAATACATTACATGATTGAAGTAGGGCAACAGTAAGATCTGACAGGGGAATAGGAGACAAAGACATTCAAAATAAGGACAGACATAAAAAGAAATAGCGGGACAGCGGGACACATTTCATGGTGGAAGGGGTGACAGGATGTCAATAGCACCAAGTCTCATTCGCAAGGGGTTCTGAAGCAGCCATATTTATCTGCAGTACACAGGCAGTGCTCCCAAGGGCCTCCATTGTAGGGGGCTGAAGCAGAACCAGGAGCAGGGACAACATATGCACGGGAGGTGTAAGGTGAGGGTTGTGGTAGCTCTGTAACTGATCAGATAGTGCACGTCACCATCATTTTCTCACTAAAGATACAAGCCTCAAACGGCAAAGCAATACATCCAAAGAGAGTATGATTCAACTGGGCATAATTCTTTGCCCTTAACAAGTTATTAATATACATTAAAAGGCTTACAGCCCAAGAGGTGTGGACCCAGATGTTATAGCTCTACAGGTTATAAGTTTACAGTCAAGAATAGGAAGAATCACTTTCCAGAGTTATGAGAATCAAAGTTTCGCAATCCATGCTTGATTGATTGTTAGGTAGTTTAAAAGTATATACCAAGATTCAGCCAATTTTGATCCACCCATAATTTCTCTTAATCACTCTAGATCATATGAGTTTGATATGTGATGATGTAAAAGAAGCAAAGAAATCAATACCTCATAGTGCTAGATAACGATATATTTACATTTGAAGGAAGGAACCCTTAACCATGGCCAACTACGAGTAAGCATCTATTTTTTGTTTTTCAAATTTTTAAAAGATTGACCCATAAAATGTCAACCAAAGTTCTCCAATGTTTAGAGGAGATTATAATATTATGCAACATTATCAACCCAAGCAAATGAGTAGTCACAGGTGAAACCAAAGAGCCATGACCGAATTAGGGAAAAAACATAAATCAAAATATTCAAATTTCTCTACATTTCACAACTCAAAACAAATGGGCTAAAATGTTGCAATAAAAACATTAGCCATCTGTACAAAGGATCAAAAGATATATCTTACAACAAAAAAAGGAGTGATTCTTGATGAATAGAACAGTTTGGGATTTATTCAAATATTTCTAATCAGCCTAAACACCTTTTATAGCTATAAG
Source organism: Harmothoe impar (assembly GCA_947462335.1). Classification (NCBI taxonomy): domain Eukaryota; kingdom Metazoa; phylum Annelida; class Polychaeta; order Phyllodocida; family Polynoidae; genus Harmothoe; species Harmothoe impar. The sequence goes on from OX381714.1 coordinate 68,038,218, forward strand.
GGCATAGCCTTTTGAAGCAGAGAGATATGGTGACAAGATGTTTAGAACACCACAGTGAGGCATAGAAATGGTTATTAAAGGTGAGTTAGCTCGTATGCAAAAGGAAGATATGCTTTTATTACGGTTTTAGGTGGTTTGATTTTTTGCCAACAGGTCCGGTATACGTAGACACAGGTAAATACCTTCTGGATGGCACATTGCATTCCAGACTGAAAATCCATGCGACGGCAACTGACTCTTTTATCTGAAAAGCAAAACATAGGTAAAACATGTGAGCAGACATTGTTCCTGTGGCTGCTGCTGAAGTTACAGGGCTAGATGTTTTTTTGCCAATTTCAGGAGGTGTCAACCATGCGAATGGATGGAAGAACCCTGTTTAAATGACATCATTTTCTGCTCATGTTTGAGTTGAGGGGGATCCCCTGATGTAGGTCTGATGTAACATTCCATGTTAACATGTTAGTGCACTGGTGGCATAACTGGTGCATTAATTCAGGTACACTTCTTCCTCCACATTATCTCGTTTACTGGCCTACCCAATCCACCGTTAGCTCTATGACATGAACCCCTTCTACCTACCAGGGTACTCTCCATGGCCAAAGGGCTCCTTACGAACTCCCTTTTATTATCTACCAACTCAATCTCCACAGCCTCCCACCCTGAAACCCACCGCTGACTTACTGACTTAAGTGGATTGGTGCACTGTTGGATCTAATTACCAGGTGTAGAGGTGTGCAAGACACAGTGTCTGAGAGCCCTAATAGATGAAGTCCAGAATGCAGGGAGCGGGTGACACCCATATTCCCCTGACCTGCCCAGTGCCAGCAAGTAGTGAGACCTTTTTCTATACGTCTATACCTTTACCTACACCTTATAGCCAGGTTGCCTTTAAGTTGACTTCAAGCTGGGACTGAACTCTTAGGGTGGGTGTTCACCCTGATTCAGAGGAAAATATATTTATGGCTTATTTGGCCCAGATATGTTGGCACTATGTCTAGCACACATCAAATAAACTGCATTTATTTTAGCTCCATTTTGTACTGTTTTGATACCTGTGGTATGTGGATATAACAAAAACGTTCCTTTTTAGCTTCTTTTCTGGTAAATTGCATTATAGGGCAAAAATGAAATATAATTGTTAGGTATAGTAATTCTATACTAATTTTGGTTTAATTTCCTGCAGCCGTTTTCCTTCCTCAAATAAAATTCGCATTATAAAGGTCTACAGAGCTGTTTAAATTTGCATAGTTACCAAACAATTGTGATTTTTAGCGTTTTTTGATGAAAAACACAGTTTTTTGTTAACTGAGTAGTTTTGAACAGCTCTGTGAACCTTAATAATTCGAATGTTACTAAAAGAAAAAGAAACTCCCCCAGGAAATGGAACTTAAATCACCATCCAATCACTAGAGATAGGAACTAAATTCAGTTTCTATTGCAAAAGGCAATTCTAGCGAAGGGAAGCCAAAACGGAACGCTTTTGTTCCATTCACCTTCCATAGCTATCGAAAACCTATAAAATGGAACTAATTTGAAAAAGCCATTAACTATGGTAAATTGATGTATCCTACACATAATTCCAAAATATCTATATTTTATCATAGCCCAACTTAAGGATTGACATATGAATGAGGTTGTGAGGACTCATTGAAATCATTAGGATTCATGAACAAGGGGAAGTGATAATGAAGGCAGGTTTCTGAATCTATAATGAACACTGCTGCTTTCCAACAGGACATGGAGTAACGGTCATTACTACAACCCTGCCTGCACTTCCACCTGAGCCCCTCCTTTAACACTGGCACACTGTAACCCTGCAGAGGGTTGTACAGTAATGCACTCGTGCTGGTTTTAATCTCCAAACTGAACCAGGTCTGCTTGAAGCTGTGAATTCCATTAGTGCCTAACGTTTTTATACTATTAGACTTTTTCGGTTTTTTTTTTTGTATCCTTAGTTGAATTATTTCATTTCCTGTTGAGTACAGAGGGTATTAGATTCTAGATGCAAAAAAAACAACATTTGGTTTAGGGAAGGCCAATATTGAACAACAGAGGGGATAGTTTTTTTTGTTATTCCCAAACTTTAAAAGGGGTCTCCCTCTAATAACAATCCACCCATCAAAAGTAAAAACTAGCATGTGTATACATGTGCTGGCTTTTAAGACCAGTGAAATAGAAACACCAGATGGGATAACAAAGGGAAACAGGTTAATACAAATAGGAATACAGTGCCTGGATCTCCCAGGACAGTATTGACATAGCGCGGCTCTGTGCAGGCCTGTGCTGTACACCGCCCTAACATACAAGATCTATGTACACTCTGAGGGAAATCAGATACACTCTGGTCCACTCACATTTCCTCCCAATGGAGCCAACTTTCAGTGGAAGTGGAAAGTAAGTTAGCAGCAACATCAGTAAAAAAAAGTTCATGGTTTATAGAGTGAGATAGCAACCATCAGTGCAAAGTGTGTGAGTGTGTGCATATGTGTGTCTCTGATAGAGAAATCAATAGAGAAGTGGGGGATGTGGTCGATTAAAACAGCTCTGGATATTGTCCAGGGGTGTGTGTAACTGCACCACAATACAGCCGTTAGTACCATCTCATAGTCCATCCTAGAAATAGCCCAACAGATTATTACAAGGATTGTGCATTTGACAATATAAGCCGAGGAGTAGGGAAGGAATAGGTAGGAGAGGGCAGGTGGGTTAGTTCAAGAGAGGCACTCTGGTAAAGGGGCTCTTTATTATTAAATGTTTTCAGTTAAATGTGGGATCCCATAGCGTTAGAGCAGCAGAACTGTATCAGTTCACTTCCTCTAAACTTGGTCCGTCTCATACATATTTTGAGGTCATCGTATCAGGTGGCTTCCGGCCTTAGCACTGGCCCATGAATATGCCATTGTTGATGTTTTGATTGAATGACCCCCCCCCCCCCAAACACACCCTCTCAACTGGTCTGGCCTGACTGTAGTCCACTCCGCTCGTGGTCGGGGGGGGGGTGTAATTAGCTGGAGGTCCCGGGTCTGGGTGCTGGCTATCTTGGGTACCCAAAGAGTGGATGGCCCTCCTTCATCTGCATGTGCACGTGAGGTTCACGGCCTGCTGAATGCAGGGGGGTCACTCTATATATATTGTATAGTAAATATGTACGAGTTGATTTTTAAAGAAATGTACTGATACGGTTCTGCTGGTTTGAGTTTATGCCCATTTCACCAAAGATATCTATTCGTGAAGTCATTTATTACCGCTATATTGAAGCTATAATTGTATACAATTCATGAACATGTTGACACATTGTATCTATATATTTGAGAGTGACCCCCCTCCCCCCCTGCTCTCTGGAGCAGGGTTTCGTAAACACAGCAAACAGAGTGAGACTAGGGTTCTAACCACGGCATGAAAGGTGAATTTCAGGTATCGATTTTTTTAAGTATCAGTCATCGGCCTATGAGGCCTCAGACTGATACTTGAAAAATTCTCAACGTGATACGGACCCCCAAAACTCAGTGGGAATAATACTGTCTATGAAAACCAATTAAGGTGCAGGTTTTTATGGAGTCTGGCTCAATCCACAGTTTGGCTGCGTGCCTGCTGATTGCTATAGGATATAGGTTGTTCTGAGTGTTAATTCTTTTTCATTCAGGCTTTAGGTTTAGTTGGCTTTTTTTATACTTTGTTATTCTTTTGATATTAAAAGAATGGCTCAGCCAATTTTCCCGTTACCTCTTTCATTATTCCTTTAGCCAGATGCTAATTGATTTTAGTAAGTCTGTGATTCTCCAATGTCTCCCATCAAAAACATTTGAATATATTCAATTATACTTAAATTTTATACTCAAGTTTAATATCATAAATTATTCAAGTCCTACTGGGATCTTATGTACATGGAATTGCATTTCAATAAACTCTGGTGAGAACAATATGAATAATCAAACTATGGTAGTTTTGTGACTATAGAATAGGTGGTCAACTTGTCTTACTTGTATATGGGCCAAGAAACTACTGCATTATTACTGCATGGGGGTCAGTTCTGGCCATGCTACATATGATACTTTTCATTTGAATGCTAACATAGACCCTCATTATCAAATTATGCTGAAACTGAAAACCTTTAATCCAATCAAAATCCAATATGTGAATTCACTCCTGTAACTTTCTTTTTTTTTACATTATTGTGATCATACCCGTTTTTTATTGATACAATGTCACAGGACCACATCCGGCTTTGTCAATAAAAAATTGTTCCCTAGGTTCTCTTTATTCTATCAGGTGATTTTTAACCCATCTTCTTGTGCTTCACAGAGGAGCAGGTTTTATGTCAAGGTATAATTTGCACAAATATGGGTCCCTGCTATAACCAAGATCACTAACATTAGAAAGAAAAGATATGCATAGGTTGCAAATAAATGCAAATAAATGCAAATAAATGGACCTACCCTACTCATCACTAGCAGCTTACTGTTTCCAATTCCCTGAACATCATGAATATTCCCCCCAGAACTTGCACCTACAACTTCAGCAGCCATTTTGCCAATGGTAGGTCATGTGACCTTCATACAAATGTGGCTACAGGATCAGTAGCAGTCCTTAATGCAGCATCTATGTGATTATGTCCCCACGACCCAGCCCCAAACAGGTTCCAAGTGGGCTCCAGGTTACTCCCAACTAACTCAATCTGCCTCCATTTGCAGGCCTCACAATATCCGCTCTCAGGAAACCAGCGCAATTTAATCTGGGAGGAGCGTGTGTGAGCCGACACTTAGAGCCTCATTTGCATCCAGACCCACACACATCCGCGTCTCAGAGTTGTCTTATGCAGCCTGCAGCAGAATGAGATTTTCCCAGAGCTCAGGACATTATGGGTGCAAACCTAAATGTGTCTCATGAATAGGGCTAGAGATGGGTTGTAAAGATTTAGGTTTTAAGTTTCGGTAACAGGAGTAAGGAGCATCTTAGTCTTATCAGTGGCCCCCAGGGTGACTGCGAGTGTGGTTTAAGGGTCTACGGGAACAGAGTTTATGCAGTGAAATACTTTAAAACAATATATTGATGAAAGGTTTGGATACTTGAGTGCTTATAAAGGTTAGGTTGCATTTACGAATGAGGAAGAAACCGTATGTAATTTTGTATGTTTGTGTATGAGATATGAAACATTATATAATATGAGATTTTTGAAGAAAAAAAATCCTGTCTGAAACAGAAGAGCATATTGGTCAGAAATGAGATAATTCCTCATGGTTTTATGATTTAGATGTGCAATTAAAATGATATGTTCTAGTATTACTGAAATCAATATCCATCTGTAGTGGGCATTAAATGTAGATAAAGGCCAAGTAGCTTTAGGGAGAACCAGGAGTCAATCCGAGCAATACTTGATATCAGCCTGGTTTACAATTTAAGAGCAGCATAATGTCTCCTGACAACAGACTCACTGGCACTGTTTGGTGCATCAGGTGAATCATTGCGGGCAGTGTTTGACACTCAACACAGACCTCCTATCAAGCAAAATTGACTGGGAATAAAATAGCATATGTTAAAAAGCATTGAATATTCTGTTTTGCTAATAATATGGTTGATCACTTGATCCTATGATTACCTCTGACAAATAATAGTTTTTATGTAGAATATAAAACGAAAACACAAGTTCCCTATATACATGTCCTTTGCTAACTATTGTAGTGCTGAGGGGATGAAGATGAAATACTAAGCCTTCTAGCCATCCTGAAAGGCTTATTTCAGTACAAATAAAAATACCACATCAATGATTACTGTTTGCGTACATCTTTTTAAGATGTTACAAGGGGATTGGATTTTAAAATGGAAGGATAATGTACTTAGTTGATTTAATATTCCCTTTGCATGTAATTTCTCAAAGGATTAACAACCTCTGAGATGCAGCCTCCATTGTCATCAAAACAGGTCAATCCCTTCAGTAAATGACATAGTTGAACAGTTATAGATCTCTTCTTATTGGCTTAGATCAGACATTGTATTATGCAGACAGTGAAGTGTTTCAATGAGAAACTGAAGTAAATTTGTATTTGCCGATACCAATTTAAAGAGCACACAGAAAACTATTTGCAAACATAAAACATACTTTTATTATCAGCACCTGGCCACATTGTAGGTAGAAAGTCTGGATAAGGGCAGTGTCAGACATTCCCTACATCACTAGTTTGCTGCGGACTCAGCAGACTCAATAACAGAATACTTCCCAGTTAGAAGATGCAGATGTCTATAGGTTTTCTGTCAGAGCAATCCTTGCTGGTGGATGTCCCACCTCCTTTTCATATGAACATGGGTTGCCCAGTCTGCCATGTAATGTAATGTGTCAGCCTGACTATGGTCACACGTCACTCAACCTAAGTGAGGTATTGACATCATGCTTGCCCTGATAAGTGGAGGATTTCAGGGTGGTGAGTGGAGGGGCACAGGCTCCAACTGGTGGCTTGTTCCAGAGTTATTCAGTAGTATTAGGATTAGGGTAAAGGTCTGACAGTCTGTAGACCCCGTCAAATAGGTGTCCTGACACAGGCCTGTAGTTCCACATTTAGGCACCAGGAGGTGCTGGAGACTGCAGGTGGAGCTGTAGGTCTGAAGCATGTGGGTTAGGGCACTACAGACTGTCGGACCTTTACCTGCTGTCTTCACCCTAGCTTTCATAGGCTCTGGAACTATCTGCCCAGTGCAGTGGTGCAGGGGTAGATAGGTAGAGGGATGGAGTGCCGGATTTGGATTACTCTCACGGGTAAATGAGTAATTGTGGAATTATTGCGATGAACCTTTCTTCCTATATTTCTTTGTGTACTTATTGGAGAAATAAACTTATGAAATTAACAATGTACATGCATTTTACAGATTGTGGAAATTGATTCTTAGCCAAAACTTACATGAAATAGAGGCTGCCGAAAAAGGCCTTGGAACAATCCAAGGCTTCTATGAGTATCTTGTGTGAGTTTAAAGTAATTTGTGTGATGGGTGTTATGTGAAAAAAACCTGTGTAATTAACAATGATAGTGCATTGATTTAGATACTCAGTGAGTGTAAGCCTATGCCCATGGACTAACAGTTTTTTGCAGTTCCATGTTGTGTGAAGGTGCACAGCTTCTTATTATTCAGTTTCTTGTTTTGCTCTCCAACCTGTCCCTTCCCAGCCCTCTCCCCCCCCCACCCCCACTCCTCATTACTTTGTCTATTTGCTGTGTCAGTTTAAGAGATTTATAATTACTGATGTGAATTAATAGAGGACTTGTCTGTAAAACCTCGCGTATAAGCCACGGCTTGTACGCGAGTCTGAATCAGCTTTCTTTTGATACCAAACATGCCTATACAGGATGTGGCTTATATGAGAGTTTTTATAAGTATACTAAAGCACCAAATTAACAATTTTCAGATGGCCTCTGTGGCTTATTGGATCGCACCGAACTCGGGGTGTGGATTATACGCAAGTTAGGCTTATACGCAAGGTTTTATGGTACCAACTCTAAACTGGTAAATTTATGAGAAAGGGAATGGCATTGCAGTACTGTTGTATTTTGCCTTCTTATTAGGAAGTCAAGGGAACTGCCACATTAACTAACTGTGAGAGGCAACTATCAATATGCATTTATTGTTATTGCTCTTTTTCCCCCACTCTACAGTGCATCTTAAAATAAAATTACTTACGAGTGGGAAGACTATGTAATCACCAGATGAGGTGGAGCAGTGACAAAGGGTAGAGGATTTTATATAATAGCTTGATGTAGAAAAAATGCATTAGTAAAGGATTTAAAACATGAGGCAATCCTGATTGTGGGATTCTGGCAATAACACATGAAACAATACACACAAGTGGACTTGGTCCATGGACTTATAGATGGCCTATTGATAAACATACCTATGATAATTACAATAATAACCTTCCTCGAAGTTGACTTTTTTACAGGCGAGTCAGCGAGTTCACTGACTTGTCTCGCTTGAAGTCCATTTTCCACGACTTATCATTGTTTCTCCTGCCTTAAAAGCTGACAACGTAAAGAAAACATATTATTCTTTGATAATCCGCAATAAAATTCAACTCAAATGTCCAAATAGAAGAGGATTGATTGATTTTCGACAAAGTTTAGTCGCCGAAACTTGACTCGTCGTATTCTTGAAATTTGTCCATTTTTTGACGACGACAACCAAAGGGGTCACAATCGAGTTTTTTTTGTTTTCATTTTTGCCGCTTTATTGTTACAAATGACATCTGAAACGATGGATGTAACAGTGAAACGCTGTAATATTATGTTTTTATTAGTTATCACCATATTCACGACAGTGTTGTACGTAAATCGTCATGTTGTCAAGGTGACTTGCATAAATTAACGTAAATCGTCATGTTGTCAAGGTGAAGGTCAACGCGGCCGAGGGAGAATCATTGTTTACAAAATGTCTTAGCGTTCTTCTGTGTCAACAACGTGTTGTTATCATCAATAAGGTATCCAAAATAAAATGAAAGTGGTATTCTTTCTATATTATTGTTTCAAAATAGGTTAAAATGATTCAAGTGGACGAAAACTATTATTAATTTGCCAGTCGGGGAAGACATACGCAACGTATGCTCCCCGCGGTAGCTGCTGGCCGCCTTAAGTAGGTCAAATCCTGCGCAGACTGGATGCGCATCAACTACCGTCGCTGTCAGTTCTGAAAGTCGGCGGCGTCTCACTTTCTAAATATATTATCCATGTATTTCAGTCTAATGGCAATGTATAAATACACCCAGTATATCTATTTACCTCTGTTCTGCAAGTGGTGTGTGCTTTTTAGACTAAAAACAATAAAGAAACGTCTGTTATCTATCATTCTGCGAACCCGGTGTCTGCGCTAAAACGTAAACAATGCTGTCAATCTCAGCCCGGCAATTTTCAAAAGCCAAAACCCGATGGTTTCCTTCCAGGGAATTAACTATAATTTATATACTGGACCACAACACTACATTCAACTGTTGCCAAGTCATGGGGAATATAGTTTTATAAAGCATACGTCAAATCCAGTTGTTTTTATTGGCTTGGCAACCCCTGGCATGAAAAAGTTGTCTCTCGGTCTAGGGAGCCGGTCTAGGCCTACGAATTGAATTTTTCAGTCATTCCGTCAGCTAGTCTCATATTGTGGAATGTCACCACAACATATTTTTTTTAGGGGACTAGGCCTATTTACACATACATCAATATAGCTTATTTGCAAGTAGGGGGGGGGGGGGGTAAACTGGGGGTGAATAGAGATATTGAATCTGAACCTTTAGTATAGATTGGGGGTCCTTAAAAGGACCTTTGTTGGGGGGGGGTTACTCTTCAATTGATTTTTTTTTGGACACACAGTCAGGACAGTCCGGACAGTATGCTGCTCTACCTCTGTTTTGAAAGTCTTTCAAGGCAGTCTCCCTCCTTTCTAACTCATCATCCATATGCTTCTTTATTTTCTTTGCAAACTGCAGAATTCTTTCCTTCCTTTCCTTCTCCTTCCTTTCTTCTTCCTTGATCTTTTCCCTGTCCTTTCTCTTCTCTTCCTTGAACTTCCTCACCTCCTCCCTCTCTCTTATCATGGCTGCCTGCCTTTCCAACCTCACTTGTCTCCGCTCCTCCATTTCTCTATCCATGTCTGGCTCATGCCACCCATACTCATAGCTAGTATCTAGCCATGGTGGTAAATATCCTAGCTCTCCTACTACACCGTCGTCTAATACTTTTTTCAGGAAATCGTCCATACTGACGCAAGTCACCAAATGACACTTGTGTCTGTGTGGAGTGTGCTTTTATAGGCCTAGCGTCTATGAGCGCGGACGTCTGTGTACTCCCCCCTCTCCTCCAAATTTTTTTTTTTACTGAACCTGACATAACCTAAAGTTGTGTTTCTTGCGGAGCACACTTTGATATGTTGCACTGTGTTGTGTCCTCGATAAAATACCATTTGAAGTGCATAAAATACATCATAAGTTACATGTATGTATGCAAAAAAATTTTTTAAAAAATTATCGTCTTTGTTAAAGTTATTTAGATATTATTTCCATGGAGTTTTGATGGTTGTGGTCATGTTCATATAATGTTGGCCATAAGGTACACATAAAGTACTAACATAAACTTATAATAACATGAATGTGGTATATTTTATTCTAACAGTAAATAGCAAACTCAAATTAGAACACATAACATTAAATATTATTGATAATATTAGGTATTTCATTTATAAACAAGCACAGCTTGCAAGACCCAGTCGACTTCAGTTGACAACGTTCAACTAATCCATCTTGTGCTGTATGCCATACACGTTTAAAATAATCTTATTTGTATTCATATCTCAATATTTGAATTCCTATTTACATTATGCTTTATTTCTCCAACATATTCATTGCTTTGTTGTTCATCCAAATACAATGGTAATAGTAAAACTGGGCGTAAACCGGCCATTGAGTAGGAAAGAAAACATCAAGAGTCGTGCGGTATCATTAAGCCCCGCCCCCATCTCCAAATATGGCACACCAACCAAAGGCGTGCGGTATCATTAAGCCCCGCCCACATTTCCAAATATGGCACGCCATCCAGTGGACGCCCATCAATCACAGGACACTGCCGCACGCTCATTGGTTGATGTGTCAGTGACGTCAGAGAAGTAGCGACAAAGTTTCACCGCCTGAGGGTCATCAAAGTGTACTTTTGAAGAAATAAAACTATTTTTCATCAAAATATAGGTGTCAATGCATATTACATCCTAAAATAACTCTTATTTTCGCTTTTCAATGGTTATTTTTGATGGAGAGTTGATGAAACGAGCAATTTATAGACCGTCACCGCCACTTCGGGTTTGTTGACATCGGACTATAAGAGAGCGCTTCAGACAAGTTTGAAGGCATTCTGAGTTCTTTCAAGGTGAGTGTCAAGACGTGCGCACTGTTGGTTATTATTTTTGCTGTGGAAATGTCATGTAAATCTCAAGTAAATTTTGTGAAATTCCGGTAAAATTCAATTAACAACAAATTTATGCTACCTACGGTTATTTTAATGTGAATAACTTCGGTAAATAATGTTAATTAAACACATATGTGGTTCATTCATTCATTCATTCACACATTCTTTCTTTTTTCTTGGACACCCAGTTCCCAGAATACAGCCTCGGCATTCTCCAAGTCAATTCACAGTTCAACATCATCATCATCATCATCATCAAGTCAATTTCCCGTTCAAGTTCTGAGATCAAGACACTCCACGTCAATCACTGTGTCAACTTCAAGTGTATATCAAGATCAAGACACTCCACGTCAATCACCGTAAGTTGTTTTCTTCAATATACAAAGAAATAGGAGAGTAACTGTGTGTGTGTGAGTGGGGGGGGGGGGGTCAGATGCTAACACGTCACATCTCACAGTTCCTGTCCTATTTTAGGGTTATTGAGTTGTTGGTTTAAAGCAAACACTTTTCAAAAAAATTGTCCGCATTTTCTGAATCATTTAGTCTGTATATCCTTCTTCTGGGCTTAAAGTTGAGAAGTATAATATGGCTAACTTATGAATAAGAATAAATTCATATTCCGTTGTAAAATGGAGCCACCTTTTTGCAAATTAGTCTTTTAAAAAAAACTACCGTAAATTCAGTGCAGTGTGTTTGCTTTTACACCATCTCAAGTTGTTTGTTTTATGTTTTCATGTGCATATCATTTTCTGGTGTCATGTAAGATGTATTCAAGTATGAAGTCGCCAAAATGCACTGACTCACAAGGTCAAGACTAGGTCTTACCAGACCACAGTTTATTATCTTTGGACGGTGGTGTTTATGCACATATCATGACGAACCTTTTGAGAGTGTATCAATCCCATAGCATTGGTATCATGCATAAATGCAGTCCTCACGAGTTCATGTCACTCTGCAAAGAAAGGGCATACTCCATCAACCCTTGAATGACAGCATCATGGCCCAATGTATCATCCTCTTTTGTCGTCATTATGCATGAATGCAGCAAGTAACTCGTGAGGCGTGCATTCAAGCACTATGCCAACCCTACATGGTTGAGACACTCCGGGTCTGCATCATAACACTCTCTGGGGTTGGGGCTGCATTGGTGCATCATTCCATCAAATGTTAGCTTTCAGTGACATGCCATCCTTAAAGGGTTAAAGCACTCTGCTGTCTTAAAGGGTTAACAAGTGTATTATTATGTTTAATTTGTTACTTGAAATAATCTATAAAGAATTTATGGCAAGCATGTTCTAGCGGTACTATTATTATGATATGATCTCTATAATTTCAAAATTCTCAGATTTCAAAATTCCCCAACCCCCCCCCACTGAAGTAAAAAATTGACCCATTTTCCTGGAAATATTTTTTTCTGTAATTTCAAGGTCTATATTAGATTGTGTACAAGTGTCATATTTGAGAAATAGGCCTAACTCCCCGAAATGGGCACTTTAGTTTTGGTCACATTGGTCTGTCAGTCCATACCGGTACTGTGTATTTTAAGTTGTGCTCAGATTTCAAAATTCCCCAACCCCCCCCACTGAAGTAAAAAATTGACCCATTTTCCTGGAAATATTTTTTTCTGTAATTTCAAGGTCTATATTAGATTGTGTACAAGTGTCATATTTGAGAAATAGGCCTAACTCCCCGAAATGGGCACTTTAGTTTTGGTCACATTGGTCTGTCAGTCCATACCGGTACTGTGTAGTTTAAGTTGTGCTCAGATTTCAAAATTCCCCAACCCCCCCCACTGAAGTAAAAAATTGACCCATTTTCCTGGAAATATTTTTTTCTGTAATTTCAAGGTCTATATTAGATTGTGTACAAGTGTCATATTTGAGAAATAGGCCTAACTCCCCGAAATGGGCACTTTAGTTTTGGTCACATTGGTCTGTGAGTTCATACCGGTACTGTATAGTTTAAGTTGTGCTCAGATTTCAAAATTCCCCAACCCCCCCCACTGAAGTAAAAAATTGACCCATTTTCCTGGAAATATTTTTTTCTGTAATTTCAAGGTCTATATTAGATTGTGTACAAGTGTCATATTTGAGAAATAGGCCTAACTCCCCGAAATGGGCACTTTAGTTTTGGTCACATTGGTCTGTGAGTTCATACCGGTACTGTATAGTTTAAGTTGTGCTCAGATTTCAAAATTCCCCAACCCCCCCCACTGAAGTAAAAAATTGACCCATTTTCCTGGAAATATTTTTTTCTGTAATTTCAAGGTCTATATTAGATTGTGTACAAGTGTCATATTTGAGAAATAGGCCTAACTCCCCGAAATGGGCACTTTAGTTTTGGTCACATTGGTCTGTGAGTTCATACCGGTACTGTATAGTTTAAGTTGTGCTCAAATTTCAAAATTCCCCAACCCCCCCCCCCCCCGCAAGTAACAAATTTCAAGGTCTATATTAGATTGTGTGCAGGTGTGATATTGGAGATATAGGCCTAACCCTTTATATGATATGTTTATAGGTCAATCCTAAATTAACAAATTCTCCACTCAAATTTTCTCACTCTACACATAAGTACCGGTATCATAATTTCCATTATAAAAACTGGGACGCTAGAGAACTCATCAAAAATGCTAGCTACAATATAATGGGTATTTATATTTCAGAAGACCTATTCATGCAACTTGCACATACCTTAGTACACTACTTAACTGTTCAGGGGTGGCATCATCTATTTATGTATCATCCCTTTTGCCCTCATTATACATCAATTTATGCATAAATGCATTTCTAGAAATGTGTATGTGTAACTGGCATGTGAAGCAACAATCTCATTCTGGCCAGTGCCATAGTCTATATGTAAAAAAAAAAAAAGTGGGCGTAGTGTGCCCTGTATAGTATAGGGGGCGCCACGTCAAGAATACATATCAGGCAGTAGCATTGCCTATGTAAAATCTCAAGATATAATTTTACAGGCTATTTCAGTCATACACAGGGCGTAGTTGTATGGTACAGGGGGCGCCACCCCAACAACACCTATCAGCCAGTACTATTGCCTATTTAAGAACTGAAAATATAATTTTACAGTGTATTTCAGTCACACACGGGACGTATTTCTAGCACGCTGAAACTATAAGTACACATGTCAGCCAGTAGCCTTGCATATGTAGAAATTCAATATATAAGTCATGTAACTATGCATGGTTCTATTCAACAATATTTTGGTCTGCCATCGTCACAAGTGTAACAGTCCAGTTACTCTGAAAATATCAAGGTTGTATCCATCTTTCAGAAATAATAACTAACAACTAAACTAATAACAGTTGTCTGCTTGGTTGACATGTCCTTTAGTTCATTCAAGTCCCTAAAGTGATAACTGTGCTGTATCAATTTAAATGCAGTGTTGTTGGGTTGTGTATTGAATCAAGCGTAGTGTTCCTGAGTTGTTTGAAATATCTTCCTTAGTTTTATGTTAGTAAGAAAGTAAATCCCGAGTTGGTCTTAAACCAAGGTTATGTGAGTAGGTGCATGGTAAACTGGGTGTACTCACAGTTAATGTCCCTGCCACTCTCCGGTAAATCCATGTCATGTCACATATTTCACATGCCACTGCCACTGCCAGTAACTCACAGGTATATTTCCTTTAGCACTTTGCAAGTGTGTTTATTTACCTTTAATGTGAGTTATGGCTTGCAGGTGGGCCTTTTTATCACATATCACCACATGTATTACCCACTGCCAAACACAGAAGTGTTCGTTTTCACAATCATTTCATGTGATTATAGCTGGCTTTCAAGGTGGGTCTAAAACACTATCATGCACAACACACTCATATCCCACTGCCAAAAATTTCATCTTAATGTAACATCTCCTTGATGTGTTAATTAATGGCTTTCAAGGTGGGTAGTGATGTACGTGGTCTTTTGACCTGGCTGAATTGCATACACACATCTGCTCGGTCAACATCTCCTTGATGGGATACTGAGCAAGACCTTCTTGAATAAACTGATGACTTGACATGCTTTTGATGACGTCGCAGGCCAGTATGGTTGGGGTTGTGTCGTATACTGCATATCTGAAGGTCGGCAGGTCATTTTAGTCTTCTGTGGGTGGTAGTTCCATCTATAATAACAAGAGAAATTCAATTAAACATGGCGTTAATACTAATACTAAAAATGATAATAATTATATATTTTATTCTATGGCTGTATACAATTCATCGAAAAGTATAAAAGTAAAGACATTCTTTAATAAAAATAATTCCCTTTACAGGTGTCAATATGAGCTGCGACGATTTATACCTGTTTACTGTGAGAGCACATCTTGAAATTACATATGCGCAAGAGATATGGGAGTTTATCTCAAAGGGACAAAAAGAAGGGGAACCTTTCCAGAGTTACAATAGTGAGTGTCATTATTGGTATTGTGCTATCAACAACATTATAAATACTCTGCAGAAGGAGGGAGTGTTTTACCAAGTAGCTATCCACAAAGACAGCACTTGCCTCCTGTCCGACATGGAGAAAGGTTGGGGTTGTATCCACATAATATTTCAAGATCGTTTCTGTCCATTGTTCCATAAGTGGACACTAATGGACAACTGCGGTCTGAGTTATCTCAGCTCGCTGTCAAGGGAGACTGCTTACATGTTTGAGCCCATGCAAGACAACGGAGAATTTTATGTCATGGAGACAGGCAGCACAGTCGCGATGGGGAACTTTTAAGTCAACTGGGTAGGTACGTTGTATTGTTGTTCGTCTGTTCTGGTGGGTAACACCTAACATGGTCAACTGTCTTCTTTTCTCAAAACCCACAGTCACAGTCACGACATGTTTCCCAAATTGAGAGACCTTGCTGCTGCAGCTCTTCCTGTATGTCAGCAGGATCACTGGCTTACTAAGCGTCTGTACGCCGATGTTTTCGCCGATGAATTGCAGGTTGTGGAGATTGAGCGACCGTCTACAGAGCTTCATGTCAATGGTCCACTTACTATTAGTCCTCTTGCCTATGGGGTCGGGTGTTTTGTCTCTCTGAACGAGGATGTGACCTATCTTTTCCCGCATTGTGAATATCATTTTCATTCTAAAACAATTTCAAACATGTGCCAGGACGACGTTACAATGTTCATTCAGGTGTACATACGGTCGCGTGTTGTTTTGGGAGATGACTTTCTCAAGTCCACTGACCTTCACTTATTCCCCATGACTGTAGCTGTCACCCTTCGTCTTCAGCAAGCTACAGTGCTGAGGTGTGCAGAGTATAGTTCTGTGGTCAAACGCACCATACGAATAATACCCCTGAACGATATCTCTGTTACCTGTGTCGAAACATCCATATCCGAAGACCTGTGGTTTTCAAAGAGTGCGGACGAAGAATGAACATATGTCTATTCTTCCCTCTTCCATTTTTCAGATAAAAGTCATGCCTCTTTTCCCCACACTGAAACTGTTGGCATTAAATGCTGTGGTGGATAACGGATTGGAAATGTCTCCTCTGCTTGTGGCTTCCAATCCCTTTCATACCAAAACAATTTTGGCAGTGGTCAAGCAGCCCATCTTTGCACCTGTAAAAATTGCCCTACCTCGACACGTTCAGGTCAAGTCTACAGCATTTGAATTGGGGGTATATTTTTGTTTGTCTCCTGGCATTGATGTTGTCTGTCAACTGGCTGAGTACAACAAGGAAGACAATATAATATCTTACGGCCACACGGACAAGTCTGTACAGGCTGAGGCCTGTGGATACATGGTGGAGGTGTACTATGATTCCAGCCTTTTGCGACCGCGAGAAATTGTTGCTGAAATGTTCACCCTTGGATTTAACACGTCCATCCCCCAGTATGCTGTGTCAGAGTACATCTCTGTTCAATATGGCTACTTCACCGATGATGACACAAGGCAGACCGAGGGGGAGTGTTCAGAGGGTGATCTGAGTTCAATTCAGTCGGCGGACTATTGCGTGGACATGTTCCCCACTCCCGAATCTCCAGGTAGTCTGCCACCGAATATGGTAGTGGAGTTTGAGGACAGAGAATTGGAGCAGTATCTGAACCAAATTGTCGACATGGATGAGTCTGTCTGGCAGGCCTGTGATTGGGGTTCATTACCTGCGGAGGCATTTCAAATTGGCAACTCAGCTATGTACCCTGAAAGCGAAGGATGGGGTGAAGTAGAGGAAAACCTAGAAGAGCAGTTGGAAGTCTCCACACGGACTACTATACTCCACAAAATGACCTTTCTTTCCAAGGGGGAAGTATTATTTTCCCCGTCTTCTAGAGGGTTATCTCAACAGTGTTGTGAACTGTTGTATGGTGTGTACAACAGCGACAATATAAATTAAAATAATTTCTCTGCTCCCTCTTTCTTGCAGCCTTCTCTGCGTTGTGCAAGGCAACATAATTAGCCATACAATACCAGTACTAGAGTTGCTATGGAGTCTGGAGTGTTCCATGAGCAATCTTCTCAGGAAAATGGTGAAAAGTGGACTGCCGATATGTGTGGAGTCCTCCGTAATGTCTATGCGGACGTGGTAGAACGCAGAAATTTAGCGCTCAGTCCAGCCGAGTTATCAGCCATGATGGAAGATCAATGGAACGTAATGTATCCTGATAGTCCCGTGAGTGGCCTCTCCTTAATTTGTATTTACCACCTGTTAGAGGAGAAAACCCCTGCTTACTTTAATATCAGACCACCTGCCTATTCAGAATGTGTCAAGAAAGAGCCGCCAGAGAAGAAAAAGACAGTCTACACAAAGTGGACCGAGGCCATGACTGAAAACCTGGAAATGTGTGGTGCGGCAGCGTTGAAAATCGAAGCAGAGTTTAGGTTTACGGAGGAATGTAGTCTAAAATTTGGTAAATTGATATTGGTTCAATGGAAGAAAATTTACCCAGACGCCAAGCAGTCGTCCCAGGCACTCGTAAAGCGTTACCAAAAGCTCAGGGAGAATGCAGAGCTCAGGGGATTGGTACAGTTCCCACGCGACGCTGAGTGGTTCGCAAAAAGAGACGCAGCCATTCGGTCTCATGGTCCAGGTGGAGATGCGGGGTCAGAAGAGCAGTCAGACGTTCCTCTGTTGCCCAAAGGACCAGGTGGAGACGGGTGTACAGATGGCGTGGATTATTTCAACAAAGACAAGAAGCGCAATAGAAGGGGAAAACCTACAGTATGTTATTATGAATCTTCCCAATCTGAGGACCAATCTCAGGAACAGGCTAAGCGTAGAGCATGTGACATGGATGTTGACTTTGTTTTGGACGAGCCCTTTCTGCAACAAAATTCACATGTGGTTGGTGTAGACGTTTCTGCAGAAGAGGAGGTCGATCCCCCGGTCAAATACAAGCGAAAGACAAAAGGTCCAGTTGTTTTTGATGAGGACGAAGATGTTGAAGACGACCATGAGCAGGAAGACGTCAACGCTCCGGTGGCTGATGGAACGGCCATAGTTAAGGTAGTGAAGGCGCGAGTCAAGTGGACTCCTCATTTGGTGGAAATGCTGAAGCTTGCTATGCAGCGTACAGAAGAGCAAATTTGCATGCCCAACATCAATAGCTTCCATGGAATGAGGTCACATCTACTTGCTGCACATTTCAATAATCTTGTGCCAGAGTGTAATGTACACCAATCAAAAATAGTCAGTAAGGCCAGTAAGCTTAAGAAGGAAAGAAAGAAAGCCAAATGGTCTGATTTACCAGGTGAAGGAAAAGAGGCTGAGACGGGACATAACGCCGGCCAGGCTGACATGCCTAATGACACGTGTTTCAATTTAAGCATTCTTAGTACTATTGTGTATAACCGTCTAATCAAGACGCAGGTAGAGCGTAGCCGAGATCGGCTGTTTCAGGCAGTTTGCTTTAATTGTGGCATGTTGCTTTATGGCAATTTAAACTATGGTCATTTGTTCCACCGCAAGAAAGGACCGAATGAACCCCCTGCGCGTATAACATATTCAATGAGTGACTACGAGTTTGAGCTTCCCTACGAGTTCACCTATTTGGATGGAAACACGGTGGTACATAAGTTCTATGCCTGTTATCAGTGTAGACGTCGTCCTATGAATTACTACCCATGCACTGCCAACATCAATCCGGATCCATCTCATCCTGCCATCTTTCGGTTGCCTGAGGTTGTCAGTGCACTGCGCAACGATCACGAGAAGGGCAATGCTTCTCTTGCCAACATATTTTCTACTACCCAGAAGGCTAACAACAAGGCACGACGTATTTGGGTTCACAAAGTTGGAGAAGTCAATGTTTTGCCGAGAGTTGCACATAACTACGCAGGCCTGTACGGTTACATGGTCAGACGTCCGGACGAGGAGGCGCAGAATGTCTCTGATGAGAGAATAGTTGCAGCTGTGAAATTCTTTGGTCGAAACAATTTTCTGTTCAAAGATTTCAAATCAAACTATGAGACACTGTACCGGCATGCCGACATAGATCTACTTCCCACTGAGACAGACTGTCCAGATGCTCGAGGCCACCCTATATGTGAACACCTCAACGATGAATCAGTAGCATGGGCTGTCCCTCTGGACCCTGAAAGGGGTTTGCCACGTCTTAATCCACATGAGGACATCATCGGTGTCCAACATTCACGCGAATTTGCTGTGGACCTCAATAAGGGCATCTCATACAGGGATAAGCACTTGGAGGCAAAGGCATGGACATGGCTATTTCCATATGGTCATGGGAGTTGGTTTGAGCGTTCCGATCTCAAACCAATGCAGTACATCAAGCTCCGGGTTCTCTGCTATGATTCCCGGTGGAGATCCGACATCAACTATTCGTTCTTTTGGGTGGACCGCTTGATTAAATATCGCTTATTCTATGTGGCGAAAACCAGAGTCATTACTACAGAGCCGGGTACGGAGGTTCCCAATGTGGGTCAGCTACGAGAGAGTAATTCGAGCACCGAAGGAAAGTTCTCGCAGTTTGGAAGTACACTGCCAAACACTGTGGTCGGCAGTAAGTCATATTGGAAGGCGAGGCTGCTTGAGCTGGTGGCCGTCAGTACGGAATTGGGACAGCCAGACTTCTTCATTACACTCACACAGAACGACGGATGGCCCGAACTGCAAACGGTGGTGAAGCATGGCTATGGGGCCTATCCAACAGTACCTGATGGTCGAATCTGTACAGATTCAAACACGTCGTCGACGGTTCTCTTCTCGGTGGAGACAACTGTCGCATTCTTCAAACGTTTCGCACAGTTCAAGTCTTATGTGCTGCAGAACGAAAACGGCCCCATTGGTAAGGTCCGTGATTCGTGGTACAGATTAGAATTTCAAGGGCGCGGAGCTATTCATATTCACATGGTGGTGTGGTGTGAGCCCGGCACTATTCCAGCGGATGCGGTGAGAGCTGAATTTCCCCGGCCGGAGAGCCGTGAACAGCACAAGGACTCTGTAAAGGAAATGCGGAATGTGGTGGGCCAGTTCCAAATCCACGAGTGTCGTCCAGCCAGATGTTTCCCTCGAGTGGCAGGCAAAATCATCAGAAAGTGTAAGTACGGATTCCCATTTGAACTGACAGACGAGGATGGGACTGCCGAGGGTGGCATCCGCTACAACTACAAGAGACGTCATGAGGAAGACGTCAGGGTATCGTCGTACAACCTGTCTATTCTTTTGACTTGGCAGGCACATATGAACATTCAGCGAGTGACCCATTCTGGTTGGGAGATGTACTTAGCCAAGTACATCAGTAAAGCCGAGCCGTCCTTTGACATGCTCTTGCCCGAGGAGACAAGCGAGGTGGAGAGGTTCCTGCGCACACGTCTCATCGGCAGATTGGAAGCTGACTGCATACTTCTGGGGTACAACATGTGTCGCTGCACCCGTGAGGTTGTCTTCTGTCCGACCTCCATCAATCCGAGCATGCGGTGCATGAAGAGAAATATTCACCTTAAAGGAGATCCCGACTCAACCGACATCTACTACGACAATGGATTGATGAAGTATCTGGATCGTCCTTCCCAGTTGAAGGACATGCTGTATGCCGAATATGTCAAGTGTTACAGATTAGTAGCGAGTGTAACGTCCGATCTACATGAGGAACAGGAAGAGTATCATCCAGAGTTTGAAGATGACGCTCCTCCACTGAAAGATGCCAAGGGACGTTTACTCAAGAGACGCAAGCAAGGCAAAGAAGCCGTCCCGCGCTGGCGGTTCTGTCTGCCTTATGGTGAATCTCAGGAGGCGTATTATGAGCAAATTCTCGTCCAAAGGTTCCCTTGGACTACAGACACAATGGGCAGCATCATTTCACCCGATAATGTGTCAAAGACTTATCAGGAGGAGTGTGCCATCCGTGACCTCATTGACAAGCAGTCAGACGCTGAGACTATGTTGCGTGAGGCTGCCGTCCGTGGATTTGATATTCGATTCATTAAGACCATAGCTCAGCATATGGTGGACAAGGAGTGGATGACCACTGAGGAGACTGACGCGTTGCTTGGGGAAATTGAGGAAAACCGTCCTCCAGTGGTCGAAAGACGTAAGCAGGTTGAGGTGGACGACGAGGATGAATTTGATATGGGAGACATGGGAGTGAGAGCGCCACCTATGGAGGACATAGATGCTTTGAAAGCTCAGTTGAATGCCGACCAAAGGCGAGCTCTGGACTACATGAATGGTGAAATAGCTGCAGAAAGACAGTTACTCGTCAACGTAGTTGGTGCTGCCGGCACTGGGAAGTCCTTCTTGCTGAAAACATTTATTGCATGCTGCCGACAACAACACCATCTCACTGTCAAGGTTATGGCCAGTACAGGCATAGCAGCTCATCTGATAGGAGGCTGTACTGTTCACAGTGCTTTTAAAATGGATATAAAAGCCCAATCCTTTCTGTACAAGGGCAGAGTTATTGCCAAAATGATGAGGGAAACTGATGTCTTTATCATTGACGAGTTCTCGCTGTTGGAGGCGAAAGTCATGATGGAAATAGATCACGTCATGAAGGGCATGTCCTGTGGGAAGTATAACCATACACCATTCGGTCACAGACATGTGGTATTGTTGGGGGATCCGGCTCAGCTGCCAGCCATTGATTTGGATATTTATGGCATTTGGACGTGGAACGGTTTCTTCAAATCTATTATACTGAATGAGGTCATGCGTCAAGACGACCCAGAGTTCCTGGCCATGTTACAGGACGTCAGGCGTGGTAACCTCAATCAAACATCTTTGGCCACACTGCGAAAACGTGTAGTCCCTCCTTCTTCCTACCCGAAACATGCAGCAGAATATGGCGTAAACGATGCGGTCATCGTGTCTCATCGTGTCGACAGGGATTCAATAAACAACGCCATACTTGAGAACATGGAGGGAGAGGAAACAGTTTTTACGGCCATCGACCTCAACAAGCAAGGCAATCCTGCCACGGCTGAGGAGTCAAAAAACATTGACATTTTCCAGAAAAGTTCTTTCCCGCGAGAGATACGTCTCAAGGTTGGAGCTCGGGTCATTCTCCTGAGAAACATGGAAATAGAGGCCGGATGGGTCAATGGCACTAGGGCTGAGGTTGTGCGAATCGTCAGCCAGAACTGTATTATCATACGTCATCTGGTCGACGGTACGGAGTTGTTGTTGGGACGTGTTGAACAAGATGTCGCATACGAGCATGCAACTGGCTCGCTAATGAGGAACCAGCTGCCTATTACACTGGGATGGTGTCTTACAACTCACAAGGTCCAAGGTATGACACTGGATCGGGCGTATGTTAAAATGGACGGTAAATTCTTTGCCAGTGGTCAGGCGTACACCGCACTGAGCAGAGTGCGACGGTGTTCTGATCTCACTCTGTTTGCCTTCGAACCAGTGGCAGTACGTCTCAGCCCGAGACATGCCTTAGTGCTGCAATATATGGAGTCTACTAATGTCCTTTCTCCTGACGCCAAAGACATCAAGAGTAAAGAGATGAGGGCTCTGGTGAATCTCATAAAAAGTACACCGTATGACCCAGAAAAAGAGCTGAAAAGGCAGGCCCGAAGTAAGAAATTCAAAAAGTTTATCAATGACTCTGTCAAGAGGGCCAATGGAATTCCAGTTTCAAATCATAGGAATAAATCCAAAACGTCGAAAAGGCCAGCTCCAAGTTCAAGTCCGAGCAAGAAATCAAAGACGTCGAAAAGGCCAGCTCCAAGTTCAAGTTCAAGCAATCCAAATAAGCGAAAGAGGGCGTCGGATCCTCCTGCTACTAAGGTTGCCGACGAGGCTGGTCATGATAATGCCGCAGAGCAGCCAATACCTGGATCTGGTCAAGCTGGGGAATCCTGCCACTCTCCGCCTGTTTCCAAAGGTGTTTGTCGAACTATTCCCAAGGTGCGACAAGGAGGCATAGTGCGTTACCAAGCCAGGGCCGGTCCCCTTTCTGACGCCCCAGAAGTGTTCATGTGGAAGAAGTCTCTGGCTAACCACATGCTGAACGAGGACTGTCATCGTACTCCCCTCATACCAGTCGACCGGTTTCCTTCTATGGTGCCCCAAAGTCATGTCACATCTCTCAATGATGCTGGCATGGGACTTGACGTCATAAAAGGTGATGGAAACTGCTTCTACAGAGCGATATCAAAGGAGTTGTTTGGCACACAGGAATACTACCACGTTATAAGGTTGCATGCCATTCACTTTCTGCAGCTCCATCTGGACGTCCATATGCCTGTTATTACTGATGACATGGCCATCCAACGTCTTCTGCGTAATCCTGATGTGTTGATAAGTCGACAGGATGCTGCTGACTATGTAGATAGGCATTACGAAGACAGGACATGGGCGTATAGCGCAAACTGCTATGCTGTGGCGGGCATGCTGGGTTGTGACATCCGAGTACTTAAACTCAATCCAAAAGGTGACTCGGTTTGGCACGTGGTCTCTCCGTTGGTGGCACTGGACGACAGGATTGTCCCCGCCCCGCCACAGCATTACACTCCTGTTATCTATAATGAACAGGTTGAAGGTCAGGGCACACATTTCACTCGTTGTTACAAAATGGCACCGCTGCCTGATGTAGAGTAGCACGTCTGGAACAGTCATTGTGTATATGTAGTCAGCCACTCAAAAATATTTTTAAACCAATTAAAAACTGCAGTCCTCACCTATGTCAAACGGTGTGTTTGTGCATCATCAATGCAGTCCTGGCCGAAAACACAGTTCAATTTGTGTGGCCAGTTTGTGCATCTGCAGTCCTGGTGTGGCATACGGCTAATGTCAACCGGATTGTGCATACAGTATAAACCATAACAAAAATCAAAGCATCGCTACAGACATCTTTCATCTAGGTGGGTAAAAAATCAAATAAGTGTTACCGTTTATTTATTTATTTACTATTCATAATAAACGCTCATTTGAAATACGCACAAATGTTATTAAAGAAAAGAAATATTTCATTTGCTGATATCTTAGCCGTATTTATCTGTCAATTGTGTAAGAATGTTTTATCTTGATAGTCATTGTACTAATACTACTACTACAGCTACTAATAAGTTATCGGTAGCTGTAATTGTCTTACCATATTCTTAAAGTCTGCTTGTGTTGAATGGCAGATGAGTGACGTGTGTACGGCTGCAGACCTTGGACATGTGCGAGGGGTGGTGGTGGGCGACTCCCTGCTGAGGTGGGCCGAGCTCCCGGGCTTTGTGTACATACCAGTGGCAACGAGCGCACAGTTAAGATGCAATCTGCAGAAAGTTCGTAAGGAGATTGGAAACTGCCTTGTGGTATGTTGCGGGTCCAACGACCTGGCGGACGGATCAAGTTACCAGGATGTGGTATCACATTTAATCGAGTTCAAAAATGAGGTAACTATCTAGTCTTCACAGTATTATACGTTAAAGTACTATAATCTAATAATAATACTACTATCCTATAATATAATAATATAAGTCAAAGGTAATGTATTGTACAAAGTAGTAGCGGCCTGATAATTTACGAAAAACTACATTTTTTATGAGAAAGGGTTAAAAAATATGGAATATTCAGCAGACACGGTTTGTTATCTTCCACATATCTCTGTTTGTGACCGTGAAATTTTGGTGAAGGGCAGGGGCAAGCCTAAGCGGGAAAATTTTCACTTTGAATATTTTGTGTCGTGGCTATGCGGACTACGACAATCGTGTACCAAATATCATAATTTACAAAAAACTTTATTGGGTGAGAAATGTTTGGGGGGGGGGGGGGGGGGGGAAATGCAATCTTTACCATAATCAGTGTGTGAATAATATTATTGTCAATATTTTTAGGCCAGCAGGCTTTTCGATGAAGTTTTAATATGTACTGTGCCACGGCGCCGACAGCTCAAACCCTTCGTGCGGAAGACTCTGAACAAGTGAGTGCAATGTTTTTCAAGTCGGTCAAATATAAAACATGGAATACAGTTTACTTTAGGAATGCGTACATGTCTGTGTTGCCAGTAGTTTAAATTTTTTTTTTAAAGAAAAATGCAATTGGTCAAGAAATTAAATTATCTTTAAGAAAGTTGGTGTTCACTTTCAACACATCAACATTTCATTGCCTTGAAATTTGGTGTAGTAAATGAAACGCTAAGTTTTAATAAGTGACTCATCTTAACAATATCTGAATTTTCAGACGCATCCGTTCCCACTTCGAGGGCAGGGTGATTGACTTGGATCGTGCCCTGCCCGAGTTTCGGCTGTTCCGCAACGACCGCATCCATCCATTGCGGGCGGGTCTAGTCAGAATCGAGAAAGCAGTGAGTGATGTGGTTAAGGTAAGTCTTAAGCACTATAACATTGAATCATTTAAAGAACAAATGCCAAATTTTGCACCATAGTGAAAACTGTTATTTTCATTTTATAAAAATAATAAAAAAATAAGCAGACATAATAATAAAAGTAGCATTGATCTATATGAATAGTATAAATTTCATTCTGCCATCTATTTCTGCCATGTATTATTAAGTCTACACATTTTCTGCCACCAGCCTCTTAGCATGGCTGACAAGCCGGAGGCAGCCAAAGAGGAGGCTGAGGTGCCCATGGAAGCCGACAATGGGGTGGCAGTAGGGGTAGACGATGGGTCGTTCGACCAGGTTCAAGAGGTAACTATAAATCTATGTTTTTAATGCTTCATACAGTAACACTGAATTAACTAAATAGTCAAACAGCACTACAAGGCAC
The DNA here is from genome assembly GCA_947462335.1 of Harmothoe impar. Lineage (NCBI taxonomy): Eukaryota > Metazoa > Annelida > Polychaeta > Phyllodocida > Polynoidae > Harmothoe > Harmothoe impar. The sequence continues at coordinate 68,064,270 of OX381714.1, forward strand.
ATGTTTCTTATCTCATCATAGTTGAAATGCTGCGTGCTCATTTTTCACCGGTAAAAAGGTCATCTATTTTTTCCTGTGCTGTTCTTTTCAGACAGTTGTTTGTATATTTGTTGCTATTTGTTATCAATTCAGATCAGTCAGACAGGTGGAGACGGATCAGCACGGGTTGGTCAGATGCTAAGAGGGGGGGGACGGGGTATCATCAGGAGCCGACTCGGCCACAAATCAGTAAGTATCTCACATATAGAACTTCTTTGGTTTACTTTGTCTGATATTTGTTAACGTGTATAACATGCATTACAGTTCTTTACTTCTGTATGCAGTTGCTCTTTGTCATACAGGGTCAGTTTACACGTACAGTGCTTTTGGACTTACTTTGGTTTTCTTTACAGAGGGGTGGCGTACATAAACGCCAGAACCACAAGAGGCGACATGCTCGTGGTGCTCGTGGTGGTCGGGTCCCGCCAACTCGTGGTGGTCATGCTGGATATGGTGGCGCCAACCACAAGCGGGTCCTGGGAAGTCGTGGTGCAGGGCCAGTTCACTCCGTTGCGCATCCAGGGCCAGTTCACTCCGTTGCACGTCCAGTGGCAGTTCCAGTTCCTGCGCCGCTGCCGCGTTCAGCCAAACCAACAATTGTGATCGAAAATGTAAGTGCTTTTATTACAAACTTATTGAGTAAGCGCAAGTGGTGTATTTCTTTTTTTAAATTCATTTTGAAGTATTATGGTATGGAAGGGTGTTTAATGTGACAAATAGAATCGTCCATTCAATATTAATCATTTAATACATTAAATCATTTAATACATTCTCACTATGCACCGCTATGTGGTATATCCTGCCATTGTTTAATGTGAAACATCACAATGTTAAACTTACCTGTGGTTCACTTTCTCTTTATTGTAGGCCACGTTCTACTGGGGTACAGAGATGTGAATAAGTCACCATGAGCCATTGAGCTGCAATCAAAACCGTCATGTATATAATATATTATAAGTTATCTTCTCCACACCTATGTATATATATCACTACCATACATCTTATATTTTTTCATCTATTTATATATTGTATTTAATCTATGTATATATATCAGCTAATGTCAGCCAGAAAAATTATCAGAATAATGGAAATAAAATTAATTCTTAAATTATATTGAACTCAACGACTTTGTTGCCTTCTTTGCCACACATTGAATATAGATCAGAAAAAGGAAAATAAATAAAAATTGCGGACTTACCTTGATAAATTCCAAAAAAAATTCTAGGTTTAGAAAAATTTTAAAACAAAAAAGGTCAAAGGTAAAACACATGGCTCATTCGGGCTAACTCCCTGGGGGGGGGTGCACTCTCACATTTATGTATACCATGTGTGTACATCACCCTTAATTTAGACCCCTTTTACCGGGACAAAATCCACAAGCAACACTACTGTTTTGGCGGCATAACTCCCAGAAATGTGCAAAAATCAGGACCTTTTTCATGGGACATCACCCCAAATTTGCCAAAATCAACCCCTTATTTAACAGAAACTGTGGGACATTTTGGGTGGATATTCCAGGCCTAAAAACATATCCCTTTTCGCTCAAAATTGGCTGAAAAAGGACGCACAATGGCGGGTTGGCCCGTACCCGCCTGTGGGGCTAAAAAAGCACCCCTTTCCCGGTATTTTGTGTACGCATATAGTTACTATAGATGACATAGGGAGTCCCCCCCCCCCCCCCGGGGGGCTCACTGGAAAATGATAGAAGTTTGAAAATGACAGCGTGGCTACCCGGTAGTGCTTTAACATAGGGAGTCTATGGGCGCCGACTGACAGTGGCTCAATGCTGTGGGCGGGGATATTGGAGCGCCAAATTGGTTCATCATATAGAGTAATAAACTGCACTTACGTTAGTTGAACTAAGTAAGTCCTGTCTCTGTTGTTCAATCATGCTGTAACGGCAATCTTGCACTCATACTAATTCAAATATACTTAGTAAATAACTGTTCAACATGGATATAGCCTAATCGTGTTGTTTACTTGAAGCCGTTAGAAACCGGAAGTGACAGTCGCGCTGGTACCCGGGTTGAAATAACAGCGGGCCCAGCGTCCCAACTCAACTTTTCCCGCCTCCTTTTTTTCATGTTTTGTAGTAGTCGTCTAGCATGAATACTTAACCAAATAAACTAAAATAATGCAACAAAACAGTATGAATAACGTAGAAATCTAATAACGTGCTGGCCCACGCTAGTCGCTACCTAGAAGAAACACATGTATTGTATTTGACGGCTTTCTGTCTGCTATGGTAAAACGCTGTTATCCGGTCAGCTTTGTGACGTCATAAAAGGCATGTCAAGTCATCATATGTTTTCATAATCCCGGATCAAAGATGGCTTTCCACAGTTGTCAGGTTTTTGTCCAAGGGAACATAGCCGTATACAGGCCCGTCGTCGAACCGTGGCCGGGGTCACCCGGCGGTGTATATCGGATTCTCCACCGATACCAGGAGCTGAGTACTGGGACGTAAGTATCATATAACAACTAGACAATCAGTATTTTATGGGCCCCGTCGACAAATTTGCGCTATGGCTATGTCATAAAAAGTCGGCCATTTTTAAATACCGGCACCCACCCAGTAATCCCTGCTATATTTCTAACAGTGTTAGAAAGGTGCCTGCAGAGGGGTAAAAAATAACCCTTACGTACGTTTCCAGTTTTTGAGGAACGCTTGAATTGTGGTATTCACCTTTTTTCTTTGGAAATGTGCATGTGTCACTATGCTTCAATGGGTCCTTCCATTATAAGGCCCCCAGACGGGGGGGGGGGGGGGGGGTGGCTGTGTCAATTGTTGAATTCAAGAAATGCCAATGTCCCTTGTCGATTATAAGAAATAGGTCTTGTCCCTTGTCACTAGACCCATGTCGATTTGTCGATTTTACCTGTCTGGAGCCCTATTATATACCTTTAAGGGAGTGATCATTTTTTAACAACAAGGGGGGGGGGCGGTGTTCTTCCGCGGGATTCCCCCCCCCCCCCCCGGTAAAGGGGTTCAAATCGCCCCCCACCTAAAGGGGTGTAAAAAACCGGAAAGCCAACCCCATTTAGGGGGGGGGGGGTGCTGTTTGGAAAAAGAAAAATACGTCTCTTTATTCTTTTTCTTTTATTCAATTGTAATGCATGTACTAAATCACCTATTTTTCTCTCCACTTTCCACAGAGTTTTCTACTCGTACGAGGTCCTAGTGACGCCCGCGTGTCCCTGGGCCCCGCCTGGATGGCACCTGCCATCTAACCCTCCTCAGGCACAGTTTGTGTGGGGGCCAACCCCCCAACTACTAAATGGAAATTGAGGTAGGTTTTTTTGAATAGAATAATTCATTATGAACTCCACACTACTGCTTTATCCTGTAAGGGAGTGTTCATTTATTATTTACAGGGGGGGGGTGGTGGGTATGTGGGGGGGGGGGCGTAAACATTTCCCACCCCTTCTCAGGGGGGTGGGTAAACAATTCTTAATCCTCTTAAAGGGGGGGGGCGTAAAAATTTAATTCCATTTTTACCCAAGAAGCCCGCCCGTTACTATAGTTCAAATGGGGGGGGGGTTCGGCTAGGGAGGCGCGAAACATTACACGTTCTCTAGAAGGGGGGGGGCGCGTGATTATTTTTTCCCCCTTCCGCATGAAATCTCACCACCCTTCCCCCCCTGTAACTGTAATGTGGAATTCAATGCTGGACAGAAATACCAAATTTCTCTCCCCCCCCAACTCCCTGAGTTAGAAAATTAAGCAAATGAGCTAGGAATATTTTTAAACATTAATTGAGGGTCTATATTTACGTCTGTGTAAGTGGCAGTTTTTAGAATTTGGGCTAACTCCCTCAAAAAGTAACATTACTTTTGGTCAAATTGCAGTCTAAGGCAGTACTTAGGAGTTCAATTCTGCACAGAGATACCACATTTCTCTACCCATATCCCCTGAATCAAAAAATTAACCAAATGAGCTAGGAATACTTTTAAACCTAAATTTAGGGTCTATATTTACATGTGTGTGAGTGGCAGTTTTTAGAATTTGGGCTAACCTCCTAAGAAAAAAAGATTACTTTTGATCACATTGGACGCGCAGGCAGTACTGTGGAGTTTACGGTCAGACGAAAATACCAAATTTCTCTCCCCCCAGCCCCCGAGTCAAAAATCAAGCAATTCTGTCTCATCTTTTTCTGGTTATGCCATGGTTACAATGTAATAAACTATTTCATTTTACCTATTTCAGCTTTTCCCATACCAGCACATACTGCCCACGTAAGGACATACAAGGAGTTGAATATCTACACGGACGACCCTCCGTCCCCGCCTCCCACCTTATACTATACGAGCTGGGCATCTATCAAACACTTGGCACTAAATCTACAGGATACAGTTGACTGCGTCTCTGACCTTTGATGTTATTCTTATTGACACTTTAATCACACATTATTACATGTGTAAACACCCCCACCTCATCCCACGCCTTGTTAATGGTTCGCTTCCTTGATGTGACCATGCATTTGGATAATCATTGACTTTTAATCAAGGAATTGGTGGCATCATGTTGGAAGAAAGGATGAAGAAGGTTGAAAAGAAAGATAAAAGACATGTCAAGTATAGGAAACTTTGTGAGAACTGGTTACTTAGTCGCTTGAACACTTAGGATGAAGTCCATTGGTGACAAAACGTAAACCCCCACATTGAATCTGAGGTTTAAACTGATTTATCCATGTGGCTTTGACCACGGTTGGGGCAAATTTTAACTTATATATATTACTCAAGTCATGTATCAGATTTAAGGGTTTATTATTTTTAAGGTACACTAAAAATGCATAATGGCTCACACGGGAGAAAAATGACCTCTGTGTTCAGACTGCGGTAAAGGATTCAGTCAGAAAGGTAACCTAAAGACACACATGATGACCCACACAGGAGAGAAACCTCATGTGTGTTTAGATGGGTCGGATCGAAAAAAGATGCTGATCTTGGGGTACATAAGGACAAAACACAAAATTCACAATTTCAATTAACAATTTTATTTTCCTGAAAGGGTAGCATCTTGGCTCCCTGAAACCACTGGGGAACTCTGTTTGGCCCAAGAATGCAGTTTTTATTCACCGTAGACCACATGCTACCCTAATCCCGAGGCGTCTGTGACGTTAATGAATAGTGCACTGCAAGAAACTCTTTTAAAGTGACCTAGGTATTCCAAATTTTGGCTCCTAGTTGGCTGACTAGATACTATTAATCCTGGGAAGTTTCAAAGCTGTAAGTCGTAAATTAAAAAAAATTGTGGCACTTTTAATTATGTATAAAATAGAAAAATCCAAAGCATTCTATACCACTTTACCAACTTTAGCCTTGTTTCCTCAAACTTGCTCTGTTTACCATCAAAATAGCTGTGTAATATCTTTAATATGTCTAGTTCCCAAAATATCAATCCTTAGATAATGGTATTGGACCTTCTGGCCACACCAGTCATTGCAATGTGGTGTTGAATACTCTATTAACGTCACAGACGCCTCGAGACTCATAGCGATTCCCTAGAATCATCATAGAATCATCACAAGTGTTCAGAACATGTTAAAAACTTACAAACAAATACAAAACAGGTTACTGAACTATTTAATGCCAATATACAATGAGATATACCACTCTTAAATTATGCACTCAGTCTTTGAAAATTTAAAAAGTTACATTTTCATCAGTTTTCACATTACAATCTGTGGGGCCATGTAAATAGAAATTCAACATCACAATGACATTTCTCCATTTCTAATCTGAAAGGCAAACCTTCTTACAGTCATTTAAAACAATAATAATAACTATATCAGACCTCAGAGGTAATTAACAGCTGTCTGTGTGAGACCTATACAAGAATTCATTAACGTCACAGACGCCTCATGTAGATATCATACGTCATTAAGCACTTGAAACATGAAGTTTCTACTACGGCCAAAGCACTTTACTCATACTATAGATATATGATAGGGGCATGTTGTATTAAAATATTGGGAGGCTGGGTGCAGGAGTACTAGTCAATTCCTTCAATTATAGAATAATGAGGCGTCTGTGACGGAAATTAAATGGCCTTAAAATGTAGATAAACTTTGAAAAATAAAAGTTTTTTTTGTATTATTTGGGTTCAGATTATTAGATTAGATGCCCCTTTAAGCATGTGGTAAACTTACAGCATTCAATTCAATTAAGTAGTCCATGTATAGTAGACATTCAATTTTTCTCTGAGGCGTCTGTGACAAAAACTCATGAATGCATAAAATGACATGAAATTGCCAGAATAAAGCACAGCCGTGTTAATGTAGCAGCCTAAAATGATGAAGGGGGGTGTGCAGATGGTACATTAATCATAGAATATTATGCTTGGATAGCCTTTTGGTAGACGGTACTATAACTCCTGACGAAATTTCATAGATTTTCAAGAATTTGTTCTAAAAGTGCCAACATTATAAGTATAATCACATTGTATCATAAAAAAAAACTATACACAAGAGTAGAGGAACATCTATTCTACCCATTAAAGTCATTGTATACCACCAGCGACCCATATTTCAAGGGCCAAAACCAATTTGCATATACACGCATTACTGTCACAGACGCCTCCGTTACTGTCACAGACGCCTCACTGGTATACAAATACAGCATCCACAAGGTACATAGGGTATTTATCAATGAGAAAGCTGTTGACAATCCATCAACATATCCATATAAGGGTAATAGATACAAAAAGATTTGAATGAAAACATGAATATATATGCTCGAGAGGGTATAAGGTGTAAAGTGTCTGTGACTGTTTTCCAAAATTTTGTTCTGGAAGTGCCCGAAATATAACCTTAACCACATGGGATCGTAACAAAACTACACAGAGGGGATGGCAAACATTATTCTTTTCAGTTGATATATACCACCAGTGACCCATATTTCATGGGCTAGGACCAATTTTCCTTGTCCTTTCATTACTGTCACAGACGCCTCAGTTACTGTCACAGACGCCTCACCCGTACACAAATACAGCAAACGCGATACATATGGGGTACTTATCAATGCAAATGCTGTTGATGATCCATCAACAAGACCCAATAGGTATTATAGGGTACAAGAATTTAAAATAAAAGCATAAATATAAGCTGGAGAGGGCAACATGTGTTGAGGCGTCTGTGACAGTAACTCGAGTTCCAATACACTTTATTGCACATAAGGGAGAGAAAAAGTGGGCATGACTCAAATTTTTTCTAGCCATGAGCACACCAATTGGGAGGCTCTAGATTGCTGGTAGTAAGGATAATTAGTGAATACTATTAATAAAGATATAGGCCCTTTTATTACTGTCACAGACGCCTCCAAAACATGTAGTTGCTACACTTGAAGGTCACTGTTGAAAAATTTGCGCGGGATATGAAAGTGTAACCAACTGATTTGTTCACATAAGATATATAGCTACTAGGAAATGCTGTTTAGTGATAGTTTTTGATGTCTCAGTTGATATGAGGGCCTTGTAAAACATGGATAATTAGCTAAAAATCATGGATTTTAGCCATTTTTCAACTTTGGAGGCTCATAAATCAGCCAAAAATCTTTGTATATGCAAAATTTTAATTTTTTCCGAAAGCCTAGAGTCTGCCCTCTTATGAAAAACCAACAAAGGCCTAACTGGTGTATGTATTTTTATTCTGTGGCTCTTGCAAAGCAGAAAACCCCCCAAAACCCAGATCAGCATCTTTTTTCGATCCGACCCAGATAACTTTGTGAGAACTGGTTACTTAGTCGCTTGAACACTTAGGATGAAGTCCATTGGTGACAAAACGTAAACCCCCACATTGAATCTGAGGTTTAAACTGATTTATCCATGTGGCTTTGACCACGGTTGGGGCAAATTTTAACTTATATATATTACTCAAGTCATGTATCAGATTTAAGGATTTTATTATTTTCAAGGTACACTAAAAATGCATAATGGCTCACACGGGAGAAAAATGACCTGTGGGATTCATTTATAAAGCTGATTTTATGAAACACATGAGGACCCACACAGGGGAGAAATTATGTGTAATCATAATCATACATTCCACGTAATAGGCGCACAGGGCCTACCAAGCGCACACCCCCCCCCCCCCGTTTTTTGGCGAATTCTAAAAATATAAATAACGCTAAAAAAAATATCAATTTTGGACCCCCTTTGAACTTTTAAGTAGTGAAATTTGTCAATAATCTTTTTTTTAAATGCCCTGTGCGCTTATTACGCCTAATACTCTATTCTATTCTATTATTTAACAGATTACTATTTTTATATCATATTGTTAATATTTAATATTGTTAATATTTAAATACCATAATCATTCTTAGCGAATACATAACCAATATTAGAAGGTGAATGTGTCACTTGGTCACAGACGTAGGGGTACAGTAGACTGGACAGACCCATGTCTCTCTAGTCTATATCACCCCCACGTCTGGGACCAAGTGACACATTCACCTTCTAATATTGTATTCAATATATTCAAATTAAACTAATCAAGAAATTTGTCATATTTGTATTCAAATAAAAATCATTAATAAATATTTTAACTTTGAAGAGAAAAGTTGTTTGATACAGTTCATTGTTCAATTGTTATTTTGCTCATAGATTACATTTCAAAAAAGTAAAGCATCGGCAGGTTATTCATAAGCAGGAGCCACTGGGAGCAAGGTGTACTTATATATGCCGTTCCAACCAACAATGTTATTCGCTTACTAGCATTGCCTATATAGAAAGTACTTTTATTTATTTTTTTATCAAAATCCAATGTATATTAGCTAGGTAGCCACATAGGACCATCGTGCAATTCTGGCCAGTACTATAGTCTATATACAAAGTGGGTGTAGTGTGCTCTGTATAGTATAGGGGGCGCCACATCAACAATACATATCAGCCAGTAGCATTGCCTATGTAAAATCTCAAGATATAATTTTGTTATGGGTTAACCCTTTTGTGGAGGGTGGTGGGTCTGCACTGGGGGACAATATGGGAGGAGGAGGGTGGTGTAGCAAGACGAGAGGTTTTTTTTCAGTGTGGAGACTATAAGGGGTATTCTCATGTGGATTTTTAATAAATACATAAAATAAAAAATTGCATATGTTAGATTGAGATAACTTAAACTTTTGGGAAAAATGGTTGGCCCTTAAAAGGGCCGTTAGTAGAGTGGGTGAGGTGGGAGAGCTCACGTCGAGTACTCCTCAAGCATCTGTATCACTTCAGCGGGTATCTCTTGCTCCATACAGACGTCGAGCTTGGTCCTCTCGACGGTCTCTCTGATGAGTTGATCCGTCAGCTCACGGATCAGCTCATCCACCACCTCCTCCTGCACCTTTGCCACCTCCTGCTCTCGCTGGTGATCTGCTGAAAACAGCTTCTCAACCATCTCATCTATGACTGCTCGCGGAACGGCAACGTATCCTATCCCCGCCATTTTTACAAGTTGTCTGACTCCCCAGTTGAGATCAGCTGACGTCACACAATTTTAAATTTCAATGACGTTGTGACGTCATCAGTGTAGGTTATTATCCGGGTTAGTATTAGTATAAGAGAACATTATTTTTCTTACATCTAGGTCTATCTGAGGGTTCGTAACTAGACCACACTGGACCTCATCCTACCAAAACCCTGCTTTACACACCTTTTATGTGGGTTCTGTCACATAGTCGCGTAGTGTGCCCTGTATAGTATAGGGGGCGCCACGTCAAGAATACATATCAGGCAGTAGCATTGCCTATGTAAAATCTCAAGATATAATTTTACAGGCTATTTCAGTCACACACAGGGCGTATTTGTATGGTACAGGGGGCGCCACCCCAACAACACCTATCAGCCAGTACTATTGCCTATTTAAAAACTCATAATATAATTTCATAGGCTGTGTGAGTTACACACGGCACTTATTTGTTTTGTCTCTGCTCAAGTACCCAGCCTGTTTTCTTTTATTGAAATTTGTGGCTGAAATCTGACCAGCAGAATTCAGCTTGCAAAAATTGTCTCCACATCAAGTCGACTTGGCTCACCATCGGTGGACCAATATCGCCAAGAGTGCGAGGAACAGGCGCAGAATCAGCATGCTCCACCTACACAACATGCAATGTGAGGTGGAGCCCAACACACAACATGCAATGTGAGTTGGAGCTTGCCGAGTGTTGGTGGTGTCCGGTCCTATATCTTCTGGCAACATCCAGACATGGGGTGTTTTACATCAGGCACGCCCTAAAGCTAGGATTTACAGTGTATTTTTAGTTCCTGTTTCAACAACAGTCCAACAGAATAAAAGAGCAGTACATGGTGTCCTTTTTGATGAAATACATCAGGTCTTGTGAACTTTATTTCCTCAAATACCAGATGTTTTCTGATGTAGAAGCAACTTGCCAGTCATATTTCCCGCGTGGAGCTCAAAATATACCTGTCGCCACCATGTGGCAAAAATTGGTATCAACCCCAGTTTCCACACCAGGTGGCGCATCTGGTGCGTTTTGGTTTACTTTGTGTTTGCGTCTGCACGTCTTCTGCTAAAACAGCATCACAATACCTAACAATTCACATGTTGGCCGTACATTTAGTATCAAAATACATCATTTTCTCTACTGCACTGCTATGATAGACAAGAACACTTGGTTAGTGTCAGAGTTAACTGAAAATCAGTCATTCAGTTGACGCACTGCTTTTTACACCTCTCCTGTGGGTTTTTGTTATCAATAAGAAAGGCAAGCAGTGTCAGTTTAGGTACTTACTTGGTGGGCCTCACCGCCCACCGTCCTTCATCACATTTCTGGTGATTTCTTGTGGACTTACCAGGATGGCTTTGTCAAGCCATCCACCTATTGACGCTTCCCCATCAAGATAGTTGATGTCTTGCGGGACAGAGAGCTAATTTTTTTTAAGGCCTAGACTTTTGAGTTTAGGCCGACCAGAAAAATAAAAATAACTCTCCTATTACAATCCTTACTCAAGTCAATAAATTTGTTTATTCATTAGTTACAGGGGAGTGTGTGTTGGGGGGGGGGGCAAAGATTATTCACCCTTCCCTGGGGGGGGGGTTAAAATTGAATCCCCTTTCTAGCAAAAAGGTCTGCGCGTCAGTATGGTTCAACCCGGGACACAAGAGCTCAAAATATACAAGTCTCGCCACCATGTGGCAAATATTGGTATCAACACCAGTTTCCACACCAGGTGGCACTTCTGGTGTGTTTTGTTTACTTTGTGTTTGCGTGTACACGTCGTCTGCTAAAACAGCATCACAATACCTAACAATTCACATGTTGGCCCTACATTTAGTATCAAAATCCACCATTTTCTCTACTGCACTGCTACGATAGACAAGAACAGTTGGTTAGTGTCAGAGTTAACTGAAAATCAGTCATTTAGTTGACGCACTGCTTTTTACACCTCTCCTGTGGGTTTTTGTTATCAATAAGAAAGGCAAGCAGTGTCAGTTTGGTTACTTACCTGGTGCCTCACCGCCCACATACATAGCCGTCCTCGACTTTATAGTCTCTTGCATACCATGCATTGACTTACTACTTACCAGGATGGCTTTGTAAAGCCATCCAATTTCCATAGTTGCTTCCCCTTCAAGGTAATTGATACCTGAGAGGGCAGACAGCTAATTTTTTTTAAGGCCTAGACTATTGAGTTTAGGCCGACCAGAAAAATTAAAATCACTCTCCGATAACAATCCTTACTCAAGTCAATAAATTTGTTATGTTTTCAAGTCAACAAAACCCCTGTTCTTAATTATAGATCTTCAAGAAATAAATGCCCGCACCAATATCAAATCCAGGTATCATTAGGCAGTGTGTTTGGGGGGTGCTCAAATATCAGACCTGCAACAAATAAATGTTTCCAACCACAACCCTGCATAAATATTAAATCCAGTATCTTCTCAAACAAGTGAGGGCTAGCAAACAGATGTAATCTGTTTGCGCCCTCACTTGTAAACATACCTATGATAAACATCCAATTTCTAAGCAAAATCTATTCAGTTTTTACCTGTGTGGAAGCAGGAGTAAAAAGAAGTTGACTGGACGATGCCTAAGCAACAATAAATATAGGTAACCAGGGAAATCTAAATGTTGACAACCTAGTGTCTGAGAAATCTCACCAGAGGGGGTAGTGGAGCTTAATGTGGGCCTAAGCTGTAGGTGAGTATGCATATGTATCGGTGCTGTTAGAAACTATCATCCAGAAAGAAATGAAAAGCTGCAATTTGAGTGATATTGCAGGGCTGTGTAGAATGTGATTAAATACAGGTTTTCAGCAATGCAGCACTTCAGCAACTGACACTGCCTATTCTGTACATGGAAAAAGCTGCTGTGAGTGGATCTCTGCCATGGAAAGAATATACCGTTTCTCTTCATATTTCCTCTGTGGATTATATGCTATAACTCATTGATCCACCACCATAATACACTTACCAACACTCAATCACTCCCTATCCTTACCATACTCCTCCACTTTGCATACATCATGGCAGTGAAGGATACGAAGGCTATAGTTTCTAGCTCAACTCAGCGCAGTTACAATGCAGACTAATTTCCTAGACTCATCAATCACTGCCATAGCTCACATTGTATGGACATGATAAAAGGCCTACTCCTTGTGATGAAAAAATTGATTATAGTTGAGATTGTATGACAATGTATAAGGCATTAATCCTATTAATTCTATCCTGAACTGGGTCATCTCACTTTTCATTTGCACCATCACAATATCATACTGATACATGCAGTTATTAACAAACTGCAGACTTGTAGTAGCACTGGAAAAAAACAATCTACAACCTAAAAAGTTTAAACTTATATTCCTACAATTATTTCAACTTTAAATTATATAAAGCCTCATATAGTGTGATGCACTTCAGTCATCAGGTATCATGCTTCCTATGGTGAGCAGGAAGAAGACATTTGCTTCATACATCTGGGATCCTGGATATAGATGGCTATTTTTTGTGTAAAATGTCACCTCATTTCAGAAATGAAAGCAAAAATGTTAGTCCAAGGAAGAAAAATAATTAGTTCAATACATCGACTACTATGGCGCAATAAACTATTATCAGCAACCCATCCGAGCACAATGCTTATACTATAAACATCCCAGGTGTTTAGATAGGCAGCCAAAGGCAATAATAGGCCCCCCACCCATACACTGTTATTTCCACAACCTCATCCATGATGTACTGGGGGCTGATAAGGGAACAATAGAGACTGCTATCTATATGGATAGATAAATGGTCACTATATTCATCAAAGTAAGAGTGATATGTGTAGTGCATATTGTGGAAGAGGGAATTATTTGAATAGTTACTTAATTAAATCTCAATTTATTTATGAATCCATAGTAGAAAAAAGATCAGAAGAGAGACATATAACATAGAGAGTGGACTGTGGCTCAGAGTGATTGAGAGAGAAGGAAGGATGGGGAGATAGCAAGAGACTGGTAACCATACAGGTTGGACTGTGTGAATGTAAGAGACTGAAAATGGATAAGATACACAAAAACGTTGGAGTGGTGAGTATAGAATTAAGGTTTGGAGATTGTAGAGGGGAGCAATGATGAGCTAAGAACACAAACAGAAGAGGGACTGATGTACATAGAAATAGTGAGAAGGAAGACGGTTGATATTAGTGGCAAGTCTCATTCACGGGTGTATGCTAACACTCAGTGGTGGCTGAAGGAGGTTCTGACCATGGCTGTCTGTAACATAGTTCTGATCGACAATGGGTTCATGTACACTCAATTTATGTCAGAGAGGGAGAGGGAGAGATCTTTCACTATAGATTCATGATTTAGTACTACTGAAAGGCATTTAATAATTCATATACTGCCCTCACGATCGCATTGACACAAAGTCTCATTCCTCTATTTCCATTAAGAACCTTAAATGTTTGTCAATCCAGCAATACACATTTTCGTATTTATCTGAAAAATAAAACGGAGGTAAAACATGTGCGCGGACAACGTTCTGTGGTTGCTGCTGAAGTTACAGGATTAGAGTTTCCTGCCAAAGTGCTGTTTTATGCAGGAGGTGTCAACCATTGAAATGGAGAAGAATCCAAAAACAGAAAAGCTGTGTTTCAATGACAGCAATGTCGCTAGATTTATACAGTATAGTGCAGCTTTAAGTTTAAATATATCTTTACTACACTTCAGATCTCAGTGTCAAGTACTTTTTTCTATTTAAATCCTTCATTATACAGCCCCTTCTTCCAATTTGCTTCTCTTATCTCTTTTGTTTACCCTTCCATCCAGAATTGTTTGCCCCCTACCTGAAACTTGAACTCAATACTAGCTTTCCTTCCCCTATATACCAGGAATCTCCCATAGCTAATGTCTTTAATATGTTGTCTTTAATCAGTGCCCTTCCTACCTGCTCACCCTCCTATCCCCAAGATAGACTGACCCAGGGAGACTGGTTTGCTAGTACGGGTGGCCTATATCCTCACCCTTCCCCACCACTTCTGCCAGCCAGACTGAGCAAAGGGGTTTAGTTGACAGCTGAATCTAATTACTAGCTATAGAGGTGTGTGCGTAATGGGGGTGTCGTATGTCAGACAGGTAAATCTAATTACCAGGTGTAGAGGTGCGAAGGACAAGGGCCTGAGAGGCTTAATGTATGAACACCAGAATGGAGTAGAGCAGGTGACTGCAGGACCTCCCTGACCCTACACCATTGTTGGTGACCCAGGTATGTGGGAATGGAGGCCTTGACACTTTTAAGACATGAAACCATTCTCTGGTATGTGTCACTGTGAGGTTATTGCACTGATGGTACCCAGGCTGCCTGGCTGCTGACACATGGGGTGTACCTTGGGCTTCTAGGTGCTATATTCATAAAATGCCACACACCAAATTAACCTCTCTAGCCACCTTTTTGCCTAACTAACTGAATATCTAAATCAACTCACATCCCAAGAATCAATATCTTACTCACTAAATTACACACTAATGTCACGAGTATTGATCTGTAGTATTTGTCAGCTTCACTTAAATATCACACAGCACAAGCCAGTATACCGCCACCCCTTCCCTTCCCCACTACATGTTTATAGCACTGTTTCCTGCCCACTCTCCACTACACCTGAAAGTCTCACCCCTTAAGGTCACTCACCCAGCAGGTAAGGACCTAATCAGAACCTGAGTGGGAAGCCCTGCCAGGCCCTCCACCTAATAATGCTGTGACCTTTGCAGGGCCTTAAACTGCCATTAAGCCCTCAGGGCCATCAGCAGGCTGTCCATGTTGTAGGTGCCCTTTACAAACCTTGGCAGTACCAGCACCTTGTAGCCTGCCGGATAAGCCTGGTGGATTGTCTGCTTTACTGCTGAATAACATGACATCAGTGTTCATGGAAGGGGAATGGTAAGGAGGAGGATGATATCAAGATGTGTAAGGTGGGTGATGGTTGAATATATAGGTCTGTTACAAAAATGACACTCCTGAGACTCTTAACATGTAGAAACTCAATCCTTGTTTAACGTAACATTTGTTTCTTATTTTCCTCATCTACATATCTTCAATCCAATAGCTTAAAGCAAGTCCTTAAAAAAAGGTGGGATAAAGAGGCTGGAAGCAATAGAATAATCTTATGTTGTGCATTCCTATACCCCATGAATACCAAAAGAGCTTAAGAAGAAGAAAAACACAAAAAAAAAACATGTTAAACAATCAATTTTCTCTGACACTAAACAGACACAAATCAGACCTTTTTATACCGATAGGTGTTATATGCATAGCCTGTGCTCCATGTAATGTAAACCTTGCTGTAATCAATACATAACGCCTCCCACAGCTACTACTGGTGTACAGGGTGGTTAGCCTCATAGCGTGCCCCAAGGCAGGGTATTGATAGGTGGGTCAATGCTGTGTTAAAGGGGTGACGGGTGGCACGAACCCTGAGGTGCCTCATCTGTCTCTGCTGCCACTCTCCCTGACACTTGTAGCCACCATGTCAAGAACCTAACACAAAGATCCCTACACAGTACAGGAATCAAACCTCCTATCCTGTAAATATGCAGCTGATACATAACCTTATATTCAATTAGTATGTTAGCATTGGCCCACCTCTACAAGTCACTGTCCAAATTGCAATAACTCGTATTAGCCCAAGTCAAAGTTGCACTCACCTCTTTCTTTATGCCTATTTGTCTTCTGGCAAATGAAGTAGAGGGCTTTAGGTCCGACCAATGCCCTCGGGTATGTGCCCCTGCAGATCCATCAAGCATAGACCACACCACTGACCACTCTCTCACTCAATGATTAATTCTCTAGACATGATTTAGGAACACATGGTCAATGTGTAGTGAATATGGGTAGTATGTGCATCCAAGCCATATAAGTAGAATACTGTAAAATATATATAGCATTACTCTAGAAGTAGTAGCATATATGAGATTGTATTACCATGTTAGGCTTTGTCTAAATTGATTTTGCCTGATACTGTAAATGTAGATAAGTAGTATATAATGTATCGGAACGGGACTATGCTTAAGTACTGTTTATTACTCAATCGACATGCAGCCAATCAGAGGCCTCCATTTGGTCACGTGACCGGAAGTGACCTACTTAGGGGATTAGTGGTGACGTCACGTGACCTAGTTAGCCAATCAGAGGCCGCCATTTGGTCACGTGACCGGAAGTGACGTCATATGACCTACTTATGGACCGGAAGTGACGTCATATGACCTACTTAGGGGACCGGAAGTGACGTCATATGACCTACTTTAGGATCACGTGACCGGAAGTGACCTGATGAGTCACGTGACCCGAAGTGACGTCACATGATCTAATGGACAACCGGAAGTGACCTGATTGAGGATCACGTGACCGGAAGTGACCTGATTGATCACGTGACCTGTGGAAGAAGAAGAAGAAGTGACGTCACGCGACTTGATGAAGAGATGAGCGTCTTTAAGGGGTCACGCGCTTTAAAATGTGATATATATTTTTTTTGGAGGAGGAGGAGGAGGCGAGTCTCTTATTTTTTTTGGTAAACCAATAAAAAACACAACAATATAAGTTTGTTTTTCATTTTATTTTTTTATGAGCGACTGGAAGTGACTTATTGAACTAGGTAGAAGTGTTCTTTAGAGTGTATAAGGGGAGGGGAGGGGAGGGGGGAGGGGGGGAGGGGGGCCCTCTTTAAGATGCATGGGGAGGGGGGCGCTTTTAGTATGCATGGGGCGGGTGGGGGGGGAGGGGAGGGGAGGGGGGAGGGGGGCACTCTAGGGGGATGGGGGGGCACTCTAAGGGGCGTTTGTCTCTTTTAAGAAAAAAAAGAAAGAAAAGAATTTAATCGAGAGACACACTTCTTCCTCTCAAGAGGAAGAAGTGTGTCTCTTAATTTTTTTGTTTATCACGTGCTCTGATGAGGCGATCAGCCGCGACCGGAGGAAGTGACACTTTAAGAGGACACGCGACTTAAATGTTATAATATTTTTTTTACTTACTAATAAAGAAGACGTATGAAAATAAAACACAACAATTCACATGTCCGTTGTTCTCGTTGTTTCTTGCTTGATAAAGTCAAGTAATATCACGATGCCGAGGTCAAACTTTCCCATGTCCTCAGTCAACACTCGAAGGAGTTCAAAAGGCGTACTGCCGGCACCGTCAGCTTCAGCTTGCCACATTTTCAACACTCAGAAGGCCCACTCAGCGGGACTTCCTCCGTATTCGCATTCTTCAGCGATCTTATCTAACCTCTCAGGCGACAATTTTAAATGGCCCCCCACCTCTTTCCACCTGCTACCTAGGCGTCTGCCGAGGGCGCCCAAGTGCTTATGCATCGCGTGCGAGTCGGGGTTCTCGAAATCCAACCCCTGCCTGTGGAGAAGGGTCATCCACTGAGCCAACAGTTCCACTCGTCTAATGCGGGTGAAGACGCGGCCGAGCTCTCCCCATCTATGACGATGCGGGGTTTCACCCCACCAGACTCGGAACATCGCCGTACACAGCTCCTCCGGTGTCTTGACACTGCGCTCTACTAGAGCATCCATACGGGCGGCGGTAACTTTTAAGCTACTGCCCAACTCTCTCCAAGATCCTCTCAACTCTTTACCTAGTTGAGGAAGCAAGGCGTCCCTATATGCTAAGCGCCGCTGTCCTACCTCTCTATTATCCCCATCGGTCTGCCCCGCGCGTCTCACGTCGTCAAGCCGCATTAACTTTTTTTCAGGTGGACAAGGAGGTGAAGGCGAGCTTGAAAGTGGAATAGCTTCAGCCATCTCGTCTCGTCTTGGCGGCGGCGGCGGCGGCGGCGGCGGCGGCAGCGGCGGCGGCAGCGGTGGTGGTGGTGGTGGTGGTAGTAGACGTTACTGTGGTCAGAGGCGATATGGTTTTTTTCCAACAGAAATCAGAGCTTTTATACAGAGGGAGTTTAATCCTATTTCCAACAGCACCCCAGCTGTCTAGCGACCTGTCCGCATGACGCTTTTCAGCCGCTCCGCTCCTTAAGAGCTTCTTAAGAGCTTAGATGACGAGGAGTATGTCATCGCTATCGGTGGAGACCAGCTGAAAATGGTGTTTTTTCCTCATCCATAGCCTTACCTCCTACCCCCTACCTGAGGACGACTCTCTCTCCCTCTGACATTCATTGTAACAAACGTCAGAGGTCAGGTGAAAATCGGATTTTTTCATGCACAGCCTTTGTCAGCTGTCACCCCTATTGAACTAGCCGGCCGCCGCCGGCCGGCCCGGTCTACTCACCATGGCAGGAGGCGGTGATTTTTTTTGTTTTACACTTAAGTCGCTCACCACATGCACACGCCTCCACTCACAGACAGACACACTCGTCTTAGGGGGTCCTGCTTCACGCCACACGCCTCCTGTAGTTTTTTTGTATACACACTCTAAGCTCATGACCGTTAATCCTTTATACAGCTAATGCGCGTTGAATTGCTTAACAGGTTGGTAAGTAGCTTAGCTGATGACAGTCGATCTCTCAAAAGGGGGGAAAGGGATCCAGCTGAAAACGTCATGCATTATGTCTTTTGTTTCTCTTTGTGAATGGCCGCCGGTCAGCCGGCGGCAGCAACCGCTTAATCCTTTATACAGCTAATGCGCGTTAAATTGCTGAACAGGGAGGTAAGTAGCTTAGCTCATGACAGTCGATCTCTCAAAAGGGGGGAAAGGGATCCAGCTGAAAACGTCATGCATTATGTCTTTTGTTTCTCTTTGTGAATGGCCGCCGGTCAGCCGGCGGCAGCTGAACAGGGACAGTAAGTAGCTTAGCTCTAGAAGCGAGAAGGCGTATATAAGGGGCCTGGAAACCCCCATTCACTCACTCAGTCTTTTGCCGCTCTCTACAGTCACCACCATGAGCAAAAGACAACACCTAGTGCCGTCCAAGGATCTAAGCAAGTTCAAGAACAAGAAGACTACGCGGAACAGCGCTCGTTTAGCGTCAGTGCCTCCTCTTGCTACTGAAAATGAAACTACCGCCGCAACCGCTTGGTCTTATCACCCTCCCGCTGTAGCGAGCGCTCGCAGCAGTAGTAGTAGTAGTAGTAGCGGTAGTAGTAGTAGTAGTAGTAGTAGTAGTAGTGGTAGTATTAGCAGTACTACTGGTAGTAGTTGTCGTGCTAGCGACGTTGTTACACTCGCGACGGTACACGTTGCTGCTAAGCGCGCTGCCGCTGCTACTGCCGCTCCGCCTGCTGCTGCTGCTGCTGCTGCTGCTGCTGCTGGTGCTGGTGATCCTCGTGCTGCTGCTGCTGCTGCGCCTGCTACTGCTGCGCCTGCTACTGCTGCGCCTGCTGAAGCTGCTGCGCCTGCTACTATTGCGCCTGCTGCGGCTGCTGCTGCTGCTGCTGCTGCTGCTGCACCTGCTGCTACCGCTACTACTACTGACGACAACCCTCCTGGCACAGCGCAGTACTGGCAACCGGGTTTTTACCTCCCCATTACTGTTGCTGATTTTGATGACCTGCCGCACGTTGCACAGCCCCTCTCCACCACTACATCAACCGACGCCATCGACGCCGCTCGCGCCGAGAGTTACAGATTTTCAGACACTCAGCCCCTAAACCAAGAAGAAGAGGAGGAGGAGGAGGAGGAGGAGGAGCAGCAGCAACAGGGTGAGACAGAGAACGACGCTGACGACGAGGCGTACTACGAACCCGAAGGGCAACGGGAGGACGGTACGTTTTTTCGGCTCCCCTCTTCCACTGCTTTCGACCTCACTTCCACTGGTAGCGCGTCCGGTCCGTGGCGACTGCCCTCACAGCCACCTTACGAGGGCGGCGGTGCTTCATCTTCTACCGCTACACTCAGCACCGACGGCGTGTGGCTGCTCTGTTCCAACAACGAGGCCTCGGATACCACCAGCGCTGACGCTGCTCCTGTTATCGGTTCTGCTGCTGATTCAGCTCACGCTGATGGTGTTACTCTTCTTGCGGGTGTGAAACGTTCTAAGGCGGGTTCCAGAACAACAAGGCCTACTAAGAAGAGAAAAATACAAGAAAAAGAAGAAGATGGACGAGAAGAACCAGAGAAAACCTCCCGTCCTCTCGGGTTAGAGTTCTGCTTAGGCGGGACTTTGACGCTGGAGATCTGGGAGGATGTGGCTAGACTGTCTAGGAGGCCGCGCTACACAAAAGACGGCCAGGTGAAAGAGGCATCTCTGACCAGAAGCAAGCGAGTGCACTTCACTGCCGACGCGCTGCGCGAGCTAATAGCGCGCATCGCCGATATCCGCGCAGTGGTGCGCATATGCGACACAGCGTCCGCGCAAGGAAGACCTAATCACACCCCCTGGTTCGCACTGCTGGATGAGGAGGGCGAAGTGTACGCAGCGGTGAGCTACTACAGCGGTAAGAACCTCATCCACGTGCGCAAGTACGAAGGTCCTGACAAAAAACCCACACAGCAGGGAGTGACGCTGTCCGCCAGAGCGCTCAAAGAGTTGGATGACAAAACAGAGATTATTCTCAAATTTCTCAGTATAGATTCGGAATGAGAGACGCTCAACGCTCACGCGCGCACACACACACACACAGTGTTTGACGTACGCTGTATGAGACAGACAGACGGATACACAGACAGCAGACAGATAGATAGATAGATAGATAGACAGACAGATAGATAGATTGATTGATAGATAGATAGATAGATAGATAGATAGACGGCTAAGTAGTTGGGAAAAAACTTTTTTTAATTGGTAACTAAGTGAAAAAACAAAAAAAACAAAAAAAACATGATGCAGTACGTCTGCGAAAAGTGTTTCAAAATTTTTAAAAGACCGTACAATCAGGGGAGACACGTAGAAAAATGTAGAGTAATACCTAAGTTTTGCCCTCTATGCGGCGAAGGCGATTGCCGAAAGATCACCTGTCGACGCGAATCTCTGGACGGGGTGACTATCCCTCCGCGCATATGTGCTGTACCGAACGGTGAGGAAACGTTCACGGCGAATTGGCCTGCAATACAAACGGGCGTCAGGATGCACGGGACTCGCGTGAGTGTAACAAACTTCAGGCTACCAACCGGCGAGTTGAGTGACGCTGTAGATACTATGCGTCGCATTCACTTCACGCAAAGATTCAGATACAAAGTGGGTTTCTCGGTAGGCTTACTCTTACAACACAGAGAAGACAAGAGCAAACTGCGCTACTTTCACGCCTCCCAGAACAACGCAACTATCATACAACCGCTCCCTACTATAACTAATTCAGAAACTTTGGAAGAGCTCCTCTCAAACATGGAAAACACCGTCGCTTGCGAGGAAGTACGGAAACTTTGCGACGCTGACACCAAGTGGCACGTTCTTTTTCCTACCAATTTGAACATTTGCGTTTACATGGGACCGAGGGAATTTCCCATAGGCGGTAGGATCACTCAGGTCGGTCGACTTGGAAAGAAAGGCGGCGTGTTAGATTTTCCCAACAAGGACAACCTCTGGGTCTTCCGCTGCATTTCCTTTCACTTATACAACACCAGCAAGCGCGCTTCAGATTTGTTACGTCAGTTCTGTCCCGCTGCCACACCTGAAACCTTTCCAGGTTTGAGCATCCGCGACTTACCCGCGTTAGAGAACTTGTTTGCATACAAATAGCGGTTTACACCGCGTCGCGTCAGGTGCCGGGGCGGAAGTTGAGAAGACGCGTCACTCTGATCAGACCGCCTTCCAGAACTCTGGCCGCCCGAGGTAAAGTCAACCTACACCTGACGGCGAAAGGCGGTTTGCACGTCTCTCTGGTCACGGACTTCAACGCGTACGCGGGCATATACGAATGTTGCAAGTGTAAGGCGGCGTTCACCACCGAGTTCTTGCTGAAGAGACACAGGAACCAGCTTTCCTCTTGCTGACAAGTCAAGTTGCGCTACGTAGGTGGCATCTACCAAAATTCGAGAAAGATTTTCGAAGCGCTAGCAGACTTCTCCATTTTTCCTCCCGACAGACATTCCAGAATCTACCCTTACAAGATCACCTTCGATTTCAAGGCTTTCTTCAGACCATGCAGAGAACCGTCGACGGAACAAGTGTCCCTGCTGTGGGATCACGTCCCTTTGTCGGCTAGCGTCGAATCTGACTTTCCGGGGTGGGAGGGGCCGGTCTGCTTCGTCAGAGAATCCGACGCAGATTCCGACCCCTTGTTGGACCGAGTTTTAAATCACATAAACGAGAACGCCAAAGTCATCGGGGAAGCTGTGCTAGAACTTTACCGACCGACGTTAGCGAAGTTAGATGCGGCGATAGGTGAAGCTCTCCTGCTGGAGGAGGCGACATTCACCCCTTCTCCAGGCGGCTTCGCTGCGGCTCAGACCAGACACCCGTTAGTTCAACTGAAGAAGCGGCTTCTAAGATACATCCGTCAAGCTCCAGTCGTGGGCTTCAACTCGGGGCGTTACGACTTGAACCTGATCAAAATACGCCTTCACTCGTTCTTTGCCTCCGGAGACCAAAGAAATCAAGAATTCAGCGTCATAAAGAGAAGCAATCAATACTTGGCGGTTTACACACAGCACAAGGTTTTCTTGGACGTAGTCAACTATTTGGCACCCGGTTACAACTACGCGAACTATTTGCGAGCTTTCACCAGAAACGAAGAGAAAGGTCACTTTCCTTACGAATGGATGACGTCTACCAGGAAACTGGCAAACAGAACACTGCCACCGAGATCGGCTTTTGACAGCGAACTGACTGGCCTCAAAATGTCCGAATCCGACTACGCCGCATGTCAGAAAGTTTGGTCCGACGAGAAGATGCAAACTATGGGAGATTACTTGATCCACTACAACAACAAAGACGTCAAACCTTTCATAGAAGCTCTGAAAAATCACGCTAAATTTTTCCAAGATCGCGGCATTGACATGTTGAAAAACGGGATTTCTCTCGCCGGTTTGACTTTACGGTTCCTCTTCCAAAACCTAGAAGACGCGTTCACAACGTTCCCCCAGTTCGACGCCGTCCTCCACGCTCTGATCGAAGAAAATCTAGTCGGCGGTCCTTCCATCATCTTCCATAGATTTCACGAGAAGGGCACCACGCGGATAAGGGAGCACAAGTACGGCGAAGAAGCGAGACCGTGCCAGCACATCCTAGGCCTAGACGCTAACTCTCTGTACTGCATGAGCGAAGCGCACTGCACGGGCTATTACGCGGTGAGACGACCTGAGACCGAGTTCAAACCCGAAATTAGGCAAAGAAACTCTCACAGCGCTTTGGAGTGGTTACGCTTCGTAGAGCACGACCGCGACGTGAAACTGCGCCACGCTTTCAACGGCGGCGAGATGGTTCTAGGCTGTCAAAGAATTCGCGTCGACGGGTTTCACGCGGCCTCTAATACGGTTTTCCAGTTTCACGGGTGTTGGTTCCACGCTCACGAGTGCATACCGTCGCACCGATATCAGTGCGCTTCACTGAGGGAGGAGAGACGCGACAGAACGGCTAGAGTAAGCGCTTACTTGAAAGTGCTAGGTCACAAGCTGGTCGTCGTGTGGGAGTGCGAATGGAGAGAGATGAAGCGTCGAGATGAGCGGGTTAAGGCCTCCCAACAACACTGGAAGGTTGACGCTTTGAAAGTGTCTCGAAACGCAATGAGCGGGAGCGACATCCTTTCCGCCGTCAAAGACGGGAAAATGTTCGGTTTAGTTCAAGTGGACATCACTACGCCGCCTCACCTACGAGACTACTTTGAAGAAATGACCCCCGTTTTCAAGAACATGTCCGTTTCAAAATCAGACATAGGACCTCACATGTCAGACTTTGCGCAGGAAGAAAAGCTGTTGAACACGCCTCAGAGATGTCTGATAGGGAGTTACCACGGAAAAAACATTCTCTTGGGAACACCCCTTCTCAAGTGGTATTTAGAGCACGGTTTGATAGTCACCAAAGTGCAGCTGGTCGTAGAATACCTACCTAAACGCGCCTTTGCCAGTTTTGCGGACGAAGTAACGGCGGCGCGAAGACGTGGCGACGTGAACGAGAACGAGAAAATTCTGTCAGACTGTTACAAGTTAATGGGAAACGCCACGTACGGTAAAACAATCTGCAACAAAGAAAAACACACGGCGGTGAGATACACCGACAGTCGGAAGTTCGAACTATTGGCCAATTCATGGCGCTTCAAAAAGGCGTCCGAGTTGAGTTCTGATCTGTTTGAAGTCGAACTACAACCGAAAACAGTCAAGAACAACCTCCCTATTCAAATAGGGTTTATGGTATACCAGTACGCGAAGTTGAAAATGTTAGAGTTCATATACGACATCTTGGATAGATTCGTCGATCGGCGCGATTATGCTCTTTGTCAAATGGACACCGACAGTCTTTACATGGCTCTCAGTGGTGACACGTTGGATGACCTAGTCAAACCTCGCCTGAGAGAGACGTACTTCAGAGAGAAACGAAAGTGGATTCTGACAGCGGTGTGCGACGATCATCATGAAGACAAAAACGGAAAGAGTGCGAGAATGGTGTCTGCCGCCCAGCGGATGTTGTGAGAGACGTTACCTTCACGATCTGAGAACTTCGGGGCTTATGAAAGCGGAGTGGGAAGGTGACGGGATCCCAAGTCTCAACCCTAAGACTTACATTTGCTACGATCGAGTCAGCGGCACCGGTGAAAGAAAATCCAAAAAATGGAGTGCAAAAGGTGTACAGAAGAAACAAAACCCTAAAGAACCAGACGACTTCTTGGATGTTCTTCGCCAACGAAAAACTCTCCTTGCGGTATATAGAAATTTCAAAGTTGTGCGAAACAAAATGGTCACCTACACCATAGAGAATGACGGCGTGCGCTACTTGTATTATAAGCGTCACGTGCATTCTGACGGTGTGACAACGAGTCCTTTAGAGATATGAAAAAAAGGGTGTTATTGATTGATTGAGTGCATCTTTTCAAAAATAGAGTGTTTATCAAGATTGAAAAAAAATAAATAAAAAAATAAAATAAAATTATTGTTGTTTTTTTATTTTTCTTCTTTTATTAGTAAGTCGCGTGACCTCTTAAAGTGTCACTCATGTGACGACGTCACTTCTAGTCACGTGCCTCATCAGGTCACTTCCTAAACAAAAAAAATTAAGAGACACACTTCTTCCTCTCGAGAGGAAGAAGTGTGTCTCTCGATTAAATTCTTTTCTTTGTTTTTTTTCTTAAAAGAGACAAACGCCCCTTAGAGTGCCCCCCCCCACCCCCCTAGAGGGCCCCCCTCCCCCCTCCACTCCCCTCCCCCCCACCCGCCCCATGCATCCTAAAAGCGCCCCCCTCCCCATGCATCTTAAAGGGGGCCCCCCTCCCCCCCCTCCCCACCTCCCCTCCCCTCCCCTTATACACTCTAAAGAACACTTCTACCTCGTTCAATAAGTCACTTCCAGTCGCTCATAAAAAAATAAAATGAAAAAACAAACTTATATCGTTGTGTTTTTTATTGGTTTACCAAAAAAAATAAGAGACTCGCCTCCTCCTCCTCCAAAAAAAATATATATCACATTTTAAAGCGCGTGACCCCTTAAAGACGCTCATCTCTTCATCAAGTCACGTGACGTCACTTCTTCTTCTTCTTCTTCTTCTTCTTCTTCCGGTCACGTGATCAATCAGGTCACTTCCGGTCACGTGATCCTCAATAAGGTCACTTCCGGTTGTCCATTAGGTCATGTGACGTCACTTCCGGTCACGTGACTCATCAGGTCACTTCCGGTCATGTGATCCTAAAGTAGGTCATATGACGTCACTTCCGGTCCCCTAAGTAGGTCATATGACGTCACTTCCGGTCCATAAGTAGGTCATATGACGTCACTTCCGGTCACATGACCAAATGGCGGCCTCTGATTGCCTAACTAGGTCACGTGACGTCACCACTAATCCCCTAAGTAGGTCACTTCCGGTCACGTGACCAAATGGAGGCCTCTGATTGGCTGCATGTCGATTGAGTAATAAACAGAACTTAAGCATAGTCCCGTTCCGATACATTATATACTACTTAGATATTTTCGCGCTTGCGGATTTCGCAGATTTTGAAATCCGCAAAAATATGTACAGAGCAAAAATTTATCCAATATAGCTTTAGTACTACCACCTACCAAAATCCGGGAATTCAAATCCCTGCGAAATTGTACTTTTTAGCAAATCCGCGAAAAAATATATAAGTGAAAATATATATGTTTACAGTATATACAATTAAGATAGAAAGTTCTCCTATATAGTATTGACATCTAGAATACCCCAGCATTGAGTGGGGTGGGGACATTTTTCTAACCTGAGAAATATACAGGGGTACTTCAAGCTCATGTGGCCTTACAATACTCTGCTATGACCATGAGGGATGGGTAGGGGTGAGATGAGTAGGGTTATACATCTAACCTATCCCACTCACAAATGGATCGCTGCAGCCTAAAGTATTTATCATAGTCAAAAACATCAAGGTCTTGATACATATTCCTGAGACAAAACTTTTGCAATGTAAGATTTGCGGAAGAAGAAACAATCTGTCACAGCCAGATATGACTAGGTATTAAAAAATAATTCACACCTTTTTATCATGGTGAAACCAATGTGCAGTGTGATTATTACAAGCCAGTGATTGTTTACGGGAAACATATAGTATTGAACCAGCTCAGAAAAAGTAATGGTAATGCTGAAGCAACATTTAAAGGGTCAGGTTTTAAAAAAAGAGGGTATTGAAATGTTAAGCCAAACTACTCAATTAAAAAAAATTTTTTGTAGAACTTCGAATAAAGATTTAAAAGTGGAAGAGTATGATGATGCAATTTAAGAAAAAAAACACAGTTGCATTACTTCTTTTAGCATATAGCTATGCTGACTTAATACCCAGTTAAATGTCTATAGGGAAATGTTTCAATGAGAAGCCACTAGTAGTGGGAAGTGAGTCTAGCGTATGCCAGGAGCATGCTCCCTGCTCATCGCTCAGCAGGACAGACAAGTAGATCAAGTATTAACCAGGCAGTAACTGCCACCCTGAACCACCTGCCTCCACCCAGGCTGCTGTTGTACATCCAGACTAGATGAGCACACAGCCAAGGTGTGGTGGATGAAAGGACACAAGAAAACATACAGGATGGTTGGAGTCAGCCCAGTCGGCCCAATGTATAGGTCTGCTTAAGGTACAGAGTATGTTGCCACTCAAACAAACCTCCTAAATCTCTCTTCTAACCTGTTTCAAAGGGTAGATTGGGTTTAAGGAGTTAAAGGGTGGTCCTTATAAGGTTAGATCCAGCTGTCTATAGCTCTATCTGACACTTAGCAACATTACCTAGTTTTAAGGGTAACCATGGAAACAGAGTAAGAAAAAAAGAAAGTGGACCTCTACCTCCTCTGGGTGTTTTTCAGACCACCAACTTTCAGGAGATTTACCTCTCTGGATACAAGCAACACATTTTGTCACTGGCTCCAGCTTTCCTCACACATTGAGTCTCCGGGCTGTCAGGCCTTAATTGTGGTACCTTCAGAGTGCAAGGTAAGAACTCTACATACAATACCTTGATGCAAATTAAAATCAATTACTCTTGTAGGTGGATGCCAATTCCATTAAGACATTATCAATAGAAAATATTTCTTACTTAAGATGCAGATTTCTTGCTGACAGGGCAGGATAAGATCCCTTTACATTTTGAAAAAAGTTTTAGAATTGCAGTAAGACAGCTGGAAGACATTAGCATACCTATCCATCACTGACTGGAGGTGACTGGGCACCAACAGTTTGCTGAGAATAGACCCGAGCTGGCTTGAATCGGTGCACACTGGACCTTGTTTCCACCTGGTCATGTGACTGGCTGTTAATGGCCAGTTGGCATGTGACCAACAATTGGTGACCTTCCACGTCCAAGAGGGAACTAGTAGAGGAGCACAATAGGCTATTATGGTGCTCCAGGCTAGGTCTGCTGAACACCTACCCCCATTTATCATATCCCTCCTCCCTACCCTTCTCTGCTACTCACCAACTGTGCTGTACATCCCTCACCAACCCCAAGTTACTACCATAGTCAGTAATTGGGCACTTTAGCAACCTTGTCCTTAATTTCTTTATTGTATGTATTGACTAAAATCCTTGTTAACAATAGCTCCCCCCTTTATAATTTACATTTTTGTACATCATAAAACAACTGTTCTTGATTGGGGCTAAAGTATAGAATCATCAACCACATGAATTAAACATCAAAGACAATCACACATTTTATGGAACAAATTATGGTGTAGTTGATTGAATAGATGAGTACTGACATTTATAAATAGATTTGACAGAGGCTTTCATATTTTTGTCATGACTATTGCAAACATCAGACTATAGAAGTGCATTCATGAGTCACCATCCTATTTTCCCTATATATATACAGTATTTGCAGCAATTATCCTTATCCTGTTTCCATGGTTACCCTTAAACATGAGTACATTGGCAGCTTTAATTGAGTGCTATTGCCCTCACAACTAACCAAATAATAACCCCCTACATACAGCAACCTCTTTCAGCTCCCAAACAGCTATTCCCTATATGGCCTAACATGGGTCTGAACAGGGCTTTAGGAAGGCGCCGACCACACCTACAGGAGCCATATATAGCCCTCTAACACCATTACAGACCTATGTAATATTCATACGTCCCACTGGGTTGGCTGGTTGTCGCTGACGTCCTCCAGCCTTCTTCTACTTCTCCTTTAACCCATTTAAGGATGGCATAGTGCTTTGATGCATCATGATGCCCCCACAGTGGTGAGACACTCATGTAGGGTCAGCATAATCCACCAATGCAGCAACAAATGGCACATTTGAGTGACATACATCCTTATAGGGTTAGCCTGTGCTTATCTACCCTGGGCTGCATATTGGTGCTGTGGGTGGCCAAGGGAAGAATTGTAAATATTTTATCTGCTCTACTGTCCTTCTGGCCTGTCAAGTGAGCTGAGAGGCTTCAACACTACCATGCTACTCACCTTCATTACATCTTTCTTACCTAGACCATTGCGACATTACCTACTCTAGACCAATATATACTACACTCCACAAATAAAGACTAAATTATGCCAACATGACCTACAGGACTAACACCTCAACCACATCATGTGTGCGTATGACAAAGCACTATGCCATACTGAAACAGCTAATTCGTGGGTAAGGTAGGAACTCATCAGGCTTGGTGTGCTTAGTTAGGGGTTGATTACTAGGAGGTGGATAACACTCCTCAATAACAGACAATGTCTGAATATGGTTGATGGAGTAAGGTCTAGCTGTATAGGTAATTCATGGTCTTTATCAAGGTCCTTCTTAAATGATTTATACTCATTTTGGCACAGAAGAAAGCTTTGTCTCACATCAAACAGACATCCGAGTACTGCTATTAATTTCAGTGTCCAGAGGAGTTAGCTATACTATATCTCTATCCATAGTTGGTATCTCATGTGATATGAATAATGTTGTCCCTTTTCCAGTAGAAGGGAACACTATAAAGCACAAAGACATTAGAGTAGTATTGTATGTATCGGAACGGGACTATAGTTAAGTACTGTTTATTACTCAATCGACCTGCAGCCAATCAGAGGCCTCCATTTGGTCACGTGACCGGAAGTGACCTACTTAGGGGATTAGTGGTGATGTCACGTGACCTAGTTAGCCAATCAGAGGCCGCCATTTGGTCACGTGACCGGAAGTGACGTCATATGACCTACTTATGGACCGGAAGTGACGTCATATGACCTACTTAGGGGACCGGAAGTGACGTCATATGACCTAATTTAGGATCACGTGACCGGAAGTGACCTGATGAGTCACGTGACCGGAAGTGACGTCACATGACCTAATGGCAAACCGGAAGTGAGTGACCTCATTGAGGATCACGTGACCGGAAGTGACCTGATTGATCACGTGACCGGAAGAAGAAGTGACGTCACGCGACTTAATGAAGAGATGAGCGTCTTTAAGGGGTCACGCGCTTTAAAATGTGATATCTTTTTTTTTGGAGGAGGAGGAGGAGGAGGAGGAGGAGAAGGAGAGGAGGAGGAGGCGAGTCTCTTATTTTTTTCGGTAAACTAATAAAAAACACTACGATATAAGTTTGTTTTTTTTTTCATTTTTTATTGTTTTAGGAGCGACTGGAAGTGACTTATTGAACTAGGTAGAAGCGTTCTTTAGAGTGTATAAGGGGGGGGGGAGGGGAGGGGAGGGGAGGGAAGGGGAGGGGGGCCCCTTTAAGATGCATGGGGAGGGGGGCGCTTTTAGGATGCATGGGGCGGGTGGGGGGGAGGGGGGGGAGGGGGGAGGGGGGCACTCTAGGGGGGTGGGGGGGCACTCTAAGGGGCGTTTGTCTCTTTTAAGAAAAAAAGAAAAGAAAAAGATTTCAATCGAGAGACACGCTTCTTCCTCTCGAGAGGAAGAAGCGTGTCTCTTCATTTTTTTTTGTTTATCACGTGCCTTGATGAGGCGATCAGCTGCGACTGGAGGAAGTGACACTTTAAGAGGGCGCGCGTCTTAATTGTTATGATATTTTTTTTTACTTACTAATAAAGAAGACGTATGAAAATAAAACACAACAATTCACATGTCCGTCGTTCTCGTTGTTTCTTGCTTGATAAAGTCAAGTAATATCGCGATGCCGAGGTCAAACTTTCCCATGTCCTCAGTCAACACTCGAAGGAGTTCAAAAGGTGTACCGCCGGCACCGTCAGCTTCATCTTGCCACATTTTCAACACTCGGAAGGCCCACTCAGCGGGACTTCCTCCGTATTCGCATTCTTCAGCGATCTTATCTAACCTCTCAGGCGACAATTTTAAATGGTCCCCCACCTCTTTCCACCTGCTACCTAGACGTCTGCCGAGGGTGCCCAAGTGCTTATGCATCGCGCGCGAGTCGGGGTTTTCGAAATCCAACCCCTGTCTGTGGAGAAGGGACATCCACTGAGCCAACAGTTCCACGCGTCTAATGCGGGTGAAGACGCGACCGAGCTCTCCCCATCTATCACGATGCGGGGTTTCACCCCACCAGACTCGGAACATCGCCGTACACAGCTCCTCCGGTGTCTTGACACTGCGCTCTACTAGAGCATCCATACGGGCGGCGGTAACTTTTAAGCTACTGCCCAACTCTCTCCAACAGCCGCTCAACTCTTTACCTAGTTGACGAAGCAAGGCGTCGCTATAGGCTAACCGCCGCTGTCCTACCTCTCTGTTCTCCCCATCGGTCTGCCTCGCGCGTCTCACGTCGTCAAGCCGCATTAACTTTTTTTCAGGTGGACAAGGCGGTGAAGGCGAGCTTGAAAGTGGAATAGCTTGAGCCATCTCGTCTCGTCTTGGCGGCGGCGGCGGCGGCGGCGGCGGTGGTGGCGGTGGTGGTGGTAGTAGACGTTACTGTGGTCAGAGGCGATATGGTTTTTTTCCAACAGAAATCAGAGCTTTTATACAGAGGGAGTTTAATCCTATTTCCAACAGCACTCCAGCTGTCTAGCGACCTGTCCGCATGACGCTTTTTCAGCCGCTCCGCTCCTTAAGAGCTTAGATGACGAGGGGTATGTCATCGCTATCCGTGGAGACCAGCTGAAAACGGTGTTTCTTCCTCATCCATAGCCTTACCTCCTACCCCCTACCTGAGGACTTCTCCCTCCCTCTGACATTCATTGTAACAAACATCAGAGGTCAGGTGAAAATCGGATTTTTTTCATGCACAGCCTTAGTCAGCTGTCACCCCTCCCTATTGAACTAGCCGGCCGCCGCCTGGCCGGCCCGGTCTACTCACCACGGCAGGAGGTGGTGATTTTTTTTTGTCTTACACTTAAGTCGCTCACCACATGCACACGCCTCTACTCACAGACAGACACGTTCGTCTTAGGGGGGGTCCTGCTTCACGCCACACGCCTCCTGTGGTTTTTTTTGTATACACACTCTAAGCTCATCACCGTTAATCCTTTATACAGCTAACGCGCGCTGAATTGCTGAACAGGGTTGTAAGTAGCTTAGCTCATGACAGTCGATCCCTCAAAAAAAGAGGGGAAAGGGATCCAGCTGAAAACGTCATACCTTATGTCTTTGTGAATGGCCGCCGGTCAGTCGACGGCAGCAACCGCTTAATCCTTTATACAGCTAATGCGCGTTGAATTGCTGAACAGGGTGGTAAGCGGCTTAGCTCATGACAGTCGATCTCTCAAAAGGGGGGAAAGGGATCCAGCTGAAAACGTCATGCCTTATGTCTTTTGTTTCTCTTTGTGAATGGCCGCCGGCCAGCCGGCGGCAGCTGAACAGGGTCAGTAAGTAGCTTAGCTCTAGAAGCGAGAAGGCGTATATAAGGGGCCTGGAAACCTCCATTCACTCACTCATTCTTTTGCTGCTCTCTACAGTCACCACCATGAGCAAAAGACAACACCTAGCGCCGTCCAAGAACAAGAAGACTACGCGGAACAGCGCTCGTTTAACGTCAGTGCCTCCTCTTGCTACTGAAAATAAAACTACCGCCGCAGCCGCTTGGTCTTATCACCCTCCCGCTGTAGCGAGCGCTCGCAGCAGTAGTAGTAGTAGTAGTAGTAGTAGTAGTAGTAGTAGTAGTAGTAGTAGTAGTAGTAGTGGTAGTAGTACTACTGGTAGTACTCGTCGTGCTAGCGACGTTGTTACACTCGCGACGGTACACGTTGCTGCTAAGCTTGCTGCCGCTGCTACTGCCGCTCCGCCTGCTGCTGCTGCTGCTGGTGATCCTCGGGCTGCGGCTGCTGCTGCTGCTGCTGCTGCACCTGCTACTCCTGCGCCTGCTACGGCTGCGCCTGCTGAGGCTGCTGCGCCTGCTACTGTTGCGTCTGCTGCTGCTGCTGCTGCTGCTGCTGCTGCTGCTTCTGCTGCACCTGCTGCTACCGCTACTACTACTGACGACAACCTCCCCACTACTGTTGATGACTTTGATGACCTGCCGCACGTTGCACAGCCCCTCTCCTCCACCACTACATCGACCGACGCCCTCGACGCCGCTCGTGCTGAGAGTGACAGCTATTCGGACACTCAGCCCCTAAACCGAGAAGAAGAGGAGGAGGAGGAGCAGCAGCAACAGGGTGAGACAGAGAACGACGCTGACGACGAGGCGTACGAAGAACCCGAAGGGAAAGGGGTGGGCGGTACGTTTTTCGGCTCCCCTCTTCGACCTTTCGACCTCACTTCCACTAGTAGCGCCCCGTCCGGTCCGTGGCGACTGCCCTCACCGCCACCTTACGAGGGCGGCGGCGCTTCATCTTCTACCGCTACACTCAGCACCGACGGGGTGTGGCTGCTCTGTTCCAACAACGAGGCCTCGGATACCACCAGCGCTGACGCTGTTCCTGCTATCGGTTCTGCTGCTGATTCAGCTCACGCTGATGGTGTTACTCTTCCTGCAGGTGTGAAACGTTCTAAGATGAGTTCCAGAACAACAAGGCCTACTAAGAAGAGAAAAATACAAGAAAAAGAACGAGATGGACGAGAAGAAGCAGAGAAACCCTTCTCCCGTCTTCTCGGGTTAGAGTTCTGCTTAGACGGAGCTTTGACGCTGGAGATCTGGGAGGACGTGGCTAGACTGTCTAGGAGGCCGCGCTACACAAAAGACGGCCAGGTGAAAGAGGTGTCTCTGACCAGAAGCAAGCGAGTGCACTTCACGGCCGACGCGCTGCGCGAGCTAATAGCACGCATCGCCGATATCCGCGCAGTGGTGCGCATACGCGACACAGCGGCCGCGCAAGGAAGACCTAATCACACCCCCTGGTTCGCAGTGCTGGATGAGGAGGGCGAAGTGTACGCAGCTGTGAGCTACTACAGCGGTAAGAACCTCGTCCACGTGCGCAAGTATGAAGGTCCTGACAAAAAACCCACACAGCAGGGGGTGACGCTGTCCGCCAGAGCGCTCAAAGAGTTGGATGACAAAACAGAGATTATTCTCAAATATCTCGGTATAGATTCGGAATGAGAGACGCTCAACGCTCACGCGCGCACACACACAGCGTTTGACGTACGCTGTATGAGACAGACAGACGGATACACAGACAGCAGACAGATAGATAGATAGATAGACAATAGATTGATAGATAGATAGATAGACAGATAGATTGATAGATAGATAGATAGTTAGACGGCTAAGTAGTTGGTAACTGAGTGAAAAAAACATGACACAGTACGTATGCGAAAAGTGTTTCAAAATTTTTAAAAGACCGTACAACCACGAGAGACACGTAGAAAGTTGTAGAGTAATACCTAAGTTTTGCCCTCTATGCGGCGAAGGCGATTGCCGAAAGATCGCCTGTCGACGCGAATCTCTGGACGGGGTGACCATCCCTCCGCGCATACGTGCTGTACCGAACGGGGAGGAAACGTTCACGGCGAATTGGCCTGCGATACAAACGGGCGTCAGGATGCACGGGACTCGCGTGAGTGTAACAAACTTCAGGCTACCAACCGGCGAGTTGAGTGACGCTGTAGATACTATGCGTCGCATTCACTTGACACAAAGATTCAGATACAAAGTGGGTTTCTCGGTAGGCTTACTCTTACAACACAGAGAAGACAAGAGCAAACTGCGCTACTTTCACGCCTCCCAGAACAACGCAACTCTCATACAACCGCTCCCTACTATAACTAATTCAGAAACTTTGGAAGAGCTCCTCTCAAAGATGGAAAACACCGTCGCTTGCGAGGAAGTACGGAAACTTTGCGACGCTGACACAAAGTGGCACGTTCTTTTTCCTACCAATTTGAACATTTGCGTTTACATGGGACCGGGGGAATTCCCCATAGGCGGTAGGATCACTCAGGCCGGTCGAGTTGGAAAGAGAAGCGGCGTGTTAGATTTTCCCAACAAGGACAACCTCTGCATCTTCCGCTGCATTTCCTTTCACTTATACAACACCAGCAAGCGCGCTTCAGATTTGTTACGTCAGTTCTGTCCCGCTGCCACACCTGAATCCTTTCCGGGTCTGAACATCCGCGACTTACCCGCGTAAGAGAACTTGTTTGACGTACAAATAGCGGTCTACACCGCGTCGCGTCAAGTGCCGGGGCGGAAGTTGAGAAGACGCGTTACTCTGATCAGACCGCCTTCCAGAACTCTGGCCGCCCGAGGTAAAGTCAACCTACACCTGACGGCGAAAGGCGGTTTGCACGTCTCTCTCGTCACGGACTTCAAGGCGTACGCGGGCATATACGAATGTTGCAAGTGTAAGGCGGCGTTCACCACCGAGTTCTTGCTGAAGAGACACAGGAACCAGCTTTCCTCTTGCCGACAAGTCAAGTTGCGCTACGTAGGTGGCATCTACCAAAATTCGAGAACGATTTTCGAAGCGCTAGCAGACTTCTCCATTTTTCCCCCCGAGGGACATTCCGGAATCTACCCTTACAAGATCGCCTTCGATTTCGAGGCTTTCTTCAGACCGTGCAAAGAACCGTCGACGGAACACGTGTCCCTGCTGTGGGATCACGTCCCTTTGTCGGCTAGCGTCGCATCCGACTTTCCGGGGTGGGAGGGGCCCGTCTGCTTCGTCAGAGAATCCGACGCAGATTCCGACCCCTTGTTGGACCGAGTTTTAAATCACATAAACGAGAACGCCAAAGTCATCGGGGAAGCTGTGCTAGAACTTTACCGACCGACGTTAGCGAAGTTAGATGCGGCGATAGGTGAAGCTCTCCTGCTGGAGGAGGCGACGTTCACCCCTTCTCCAGGCGGCTTCGCTGCGGCTCAGACCAGACACCCATTAGTTCAACTGAAGAAGCGTCTTCTGAGATACATCCGTCAAGCTCCAGTCGTGGGCTTCAACTCGGGGCGTTACGACTTGAACCTGATCAAAATACGCCTTCACTCGTTCTTTGCCTCCGGAGACCGAAGAAACCAAGAATTCAGCGTCATAAAGAGAAGCAATCAATACTTGGCGGTTTACACACAGCACACGGTTTTCTTGGACGTAGTCAACTATTTGGCACCCGGTTACAACTACGCGACCTATTTGCGAGCTTTCACCAGGAACGAAGAAAAAGGTCACTTTCCTTACGAATGGATGACGTCTACCAGGAAACTGGCAAACAGAACGCTGCCACCGAGATCGGCTTTTGACAGCGAACTGACGGGCCTCAAAATGTCCGAATCCGACTACGCCGCATGTCAGAAAGTTTGGTCCGACGAGAAGATGCAAACTATGGAAGATTACTTGATCCACTACAACAACAAAGACGTCAAACCTTTCATAGAAGCTCTGAAAAATCACGCTAAATTTTTCCAAGATCGCGGCATTGACATGTTGAAAGACGGAGTTTCTCTCGCCGGTTTGACTTTACGGTTCCTCTTCCAAAACCTAGAAGACGCGTTCACAACGTTCCCCCAGTTCGACGCCGTCCTCCACGCTCTGATCAAAGAAAATCTAGTCGGCGGTCCTTCCATCATCTTCCATGGATTTCACGAGAAGGGCACCACGCGGATAAGGGAGCACAAGTACGGCGAAGAAGCGAGACCGTGCCAACACATCCTAGGACTAGACGCTAACTCTCTGTACTTGCGCTGCATGAGCGAAGCGCACTGCACGGGCTATTACGCGGTGAGACGACCTGAGACCGAGTTCAAGCCCGAAATTAGGCAAAGAAACTCTCACAGCGCTTTGGAGTGGTTACGCTTCGTAGAGCACGACCGCGACGTGAAACTGCGCCACGCTTTGAACGGCGGCGAGATGGTTGTAGGCTGTCGGAGAATTCGCGTGGACGGGTTTCACGCGGCCTCTAATACGGTTTTCCAGTTTCACGGGTGTTGGTTCCACGCTCACGAGTGCATACCGTCGCACCGATATCAGTGCGCTTCACTGAGGGAGGAGAGACGCGACAGAACGACTAGAGTAAGCGCGTACTTGAAAGCGCTAGGTTACAAGCTGGTCGTCGTGTGGGAGTGCGAATGGAGAGAGATGAAGCGTCGAGATGAGCGGGTTAAGGCCTCCCAACAACGCTGGTAGGTTGACGCTTTGAAAGTGTCTCGAAACGCGATGAGCGAGAGCGACATCCTTTCCGCTGTGAAAGACGGGAAAATGTTCGGTTTAGTTCAAGTGGACATCACTACGCCGCCTCACCTACGAGACTACTTCGAAGAAATGACCCCCGTTTTCAAGAACGTGACCGTTTCAAAATCGGACATAGGACCTCACATGTCAGACTTTGCGCAGGAAGAAAAGCTGTTGAACACGCCTCAGAGATGTCTGATAGGGAGTTACCACGGAAAAAATATTCTCTTGGGAACGCCGCTTCTCAAGTGGTATTTAGAGCACGGTTTGATAGTCACCAAAGTGCAGCTGGTCGTAGAATACCTACCTAAACGCTCCTTTGCCGGTTTCGCGGACGAAGTAACGGCGGCGCGAAGACGTGGCGACGTGAACGAGAACGAGAAAATTCTGTCAGACTGTTACAAGTTAATGGGAAACGCTACGTACGGTAAAACAATCTGCAACAAAGAAAAACACACGGCGGTGAGATACACTGACAGTCGGAAGTTCGAACTATTGGCCAATTCGTGGCGCTTCAAAAAGGCGTCCGAGTTGAGTTCCGATCTGTTTGAAGTCGAACTACAACCGAAAACAGTCAAGAACAACCTCCCTATTCAAATAGGGTTCATGGTATACCAGTACGCGAAGTTGAAAATGTTAGAGTTCACATACGACTTCTTGGATAGATTCGTCGATCGGCGCGATTATGCCCTTTGTCAAATGGACACCGACAGTCTTTACATGGCTCTCAGCGGTGACACGTTGGATGACCTAGTCAAACCTCGCCTGAGAGAGACGTACTTCAGAGAGAAACGAAAGTGGCTTCCGACAGCGGTGTGCGACGATCACTTAGAGCTTTTCGTGAAGACAAAAACGGAAAGAGTGCGAGAATGGTGTCCGCCACCCGGCGGATGTTGTGAGAGACGGTACCTTCACGATCTGAGAACTTCGGGGCTCATGAAAGCGGAGTGGGAAGGTGACGGGATCTTAAGTCTCAACCCTAAGACTTACATTTGCTACGATCGAGTCAGCGACACCGGTGAAAGAAAATCCAAAAAATGGAGTGCAAAAGGCGTACAGAAGAAACAAAACCCTCAGGAACCAGACGACTTCTTGGATGTTCTTCGCCAACGAAAAACTCTCATTGCTGTAAATAGAAATTTCAAAGTGGTGCGAAACAAAATGGTCACCTACACCATAGAGAAAGACGGCGTGCGCTACTTGTATTATAAGCGTCGCGTGCATTCTGACGGTGTGACAACGAGTCCTTTAGAGATATGAAAAAAAATAATAAGCGTGTTATTGCTTGATTGAGTGCATCTTTTCAAAAATAGAGTGTTTATCAAGATTGAAAAAAAAGAAATAAAAAAAATAAAATAAATTATTGTTGTGTTTTTATTTTCATACGTCTTCTTTTACTAGTAAGTCGCGCAGTCTCTTAAAGCGTCACTCATGTGACGACGTCGCTTCCAGTCACGTGATCCTAAAGACCCTCACTTCCTAAACAAAAAACTTCTTCTTCTTCTTCTTCTTCTTCTTCTTCTTCTTCCGATCACGTGGTCAATCAGGTCACTTCCGGTCACGTGATCCTCAATGAGGTCACTCACTTCCGGTTGGCCATTAGGTCATGTGACGTCACTTCCGGTCACGTGACTCTCACAATTGCCTCTCAACGTTCATACAGACTGATACTGCTTAACTCAAACACTGTCTTATAGCATGTAATAACAATTCTAGATAGCTACAATCCTGCTATATTATAATCTGTACGCTATGCACATAACTATTATATTTATCTCATATAAAACCGCTATTGACAAGTACTCCAACCTAAGCATATAGCCCCACACTCGGGCAAGGCATGAAATCGGTGTGGTGCGAGGAAGACCATCCCCTAGGGACGATTGTGCATCAATAAATTAATAATATAATAATAATAACATAAAGGAAGCCGAGGAGGATGAACTTAGACAATGCACAATGAAAATATATTAATAATTAAACTATATTCACACCTCCCGGGTACAAAACCCATGA
Organism: Harmothoe impar; assembly: GCA_947462335.1. Lineage (NCBI taxonomy): Eukaryota > Metazoa > Annelida > Polychaeta > Phyllodocida > Polynoidae > Harmothoe > Harmothoe impar. The sequence goes on from OX381714.1 coordinate 68,103,738, forward strand.
TGGAGTGCAACACCCTAATCTCCCCAGCACCGTACCCAGGAGACAAGGCCTACCACTAGGACCACCCTACACACAGGGTGAGGATACCTGGGTGTCCGAGTTGCACCTGATGATTATTGCTACATGTAGACCCTTCAAGAAAGTCTTAAATCTGCAAGTCAGATGATGCTTGAATGTAGCACTGGCGAGGCTACTACCACATCCAATGCCCAGATTGGATGTAATATAATGGAGGTAACTAACAACAATTACAACGCATCTAAGTTTTAGGCAGTAATAACTAGGTCTAATTATCCCAGATCAATTACAATCTTAATGCGCTTTCAAATCTAAAAACATCATTAGGCAATCGGTGGTTAGAGTATTGTAATTGCTGTTAAATGCTTGATATTCTTTTTACTAAATGAGGTCAAGTTCTGAGTAGCAATCAATCACATTATTGATTTCCCTAAATTCTGCATGGTTTCAACAACAGGGTTTTAATAGATTTATCGTTTCATGAGAGGCTACTTTCGTGTACCTAAGAGATACCATATTTTAGACTGTTACTTCTTACTAATAATAGCATTGAAAGAGTGGCTACATTTTGAACATCAGTCATGCTTATTCAGCTTTAAAACTGCCATGAGACAAATAGATGTTGAAAGGGTAAACTGCATTGTAGTTCCCTTGACACAGGTCCCAGCAATGTCTAGGAGGTTTGTTAGAAGTGAATATGGCTATTTGATGTTTCCCCTGGCACCACTGCCAGTAAAACGTGGACAAATTATGTATTTCAGTATTAAAATGCATATTTAATAAGTTCAATCCAATCCTGTTTTTACTATTACAGAAGCGAGTCTCTAGTATACTTACCCAATATATCAGTCTTTCAGCTAAAGCCGCTTATTTCTCATATTAACCTCCTTGATTAAGTGTCTTATACCCTCAGGGCTGCACAGATTAAATTACTACACTATGAATAAGGGTCAGATGACTGAAATAAGGCAAAAAGGCAATTGAAACTGTGTTGATCCTGCCCCTTTCACATATTGCCTCTCGTGTTAGTTCCACTTTGGCTCATTTATACATGATGAGTTCCTGCTGACCATTTATTTCCCTTTGGTTTGGTTAGTTCAACCATACACTTCAGCAGTGGTGGTTAAAACCCAAATGTATATCTTGGTTAGCTTTTCTAAATAGAATGATTAAACTTGTGACTCCATAAGCATACCATCCACATTCCCTCTGCAGCTGCCACTAGATTATCCTTTTGACATTTATAACACAAGAAACCACTCACTTGTAGAAATGTTTTAATTCTAAGAAGGAAACCATTTTAAAACTGTGCCAGAGGGCCAACCAGAATGAAATGGATTAAGTGTGGACGTCATAAATTCCTCCAGTGTTCTTCTTTCCGTCATGTTTAGCGTTAAATCTGATCCCTACATGCTTTGTGAAGGACACCACAACACAATATTGGATACCATATCATTGCCTACAATACATTGTAAAGTGATACTAACTGTTGTCATGCATATTGTGCAGACATTTGGTGTATCACATGTTAAATGCTGATTCTGGGTAAATGCATTGGGGATCAGCATGACTCATGTTTGCATGACAATAAAAGCTGATACAGGGTGTTTGTTGAGTCCAGTTATCTTGTATAAGATGCCATCCAATTGTCCACTGAGAGGAACCGAAGCATGCAATATGAATACAAGTCAAACCTGGTCCTGTAGATCGCCATGTTAGTCACTTGGCACTCCTGTAGGAAATAGACAGGACATACACACCTGGTTAAAATTGCAATGACTCAAGTTTTATAACAGGAGAAGAATCAATGAATTATAAATTTGACTACATACTTAACCTGAGAAGGGAGTTCTTCTATAGATGTACACAAGTTGAGGCAGACAGAATTGAACTTGAGCAGAAACAGGGTATCACTGGGAAACTGTAATGAATCTGCTAGCCCCCTGCTTCCTCTTGCCTACTGAATATTTAATTGAGGACCATGCATAGTGAAGGTGCCTGAGCTGACCACTGACATGATGTAGGGCCTTGTCTTGAGAGCAGGGAGAACCCTAAAGGGGGAAACAGGATAGGGCGGGGGGACCCCTTAAGATGCAAACAGGATAGGGCAGCTGACACCTTGATGGAAGGGCTCTTGATGAGATTGGGAAAGAAAGAAAAAAGGCTTTCTCTGCCATTTTTTGTAGATTAGATTGAAAATAGGCTACAGAGAAAGTTGACCCAGGCATTTGTATACATGTCACAATATAGGATGTCTTACTCGATCTGATCCATTTTGCTATTAGGCGATATGTGAACTGCATGGGGATATAATGGGATGAAGAAATAACTTCCCCCCACTAGTAATACCTGCAGCCATCTCCTATTAAATGGCCTCATTTCCCAGTCGGCCTTCTGCCATTCAGCCAGTATTAGGCACTAGCGAGATACTGGTGGCGTCACCATGTGTTCCTCTGGTACCAATAGTATCCCCCTAGTCACCAGCAACCAGCTCAGCCAAAGCTCATGTTCTATATTAGGGTACAAACAGTGTGTGAGTATTGTGAGTGGGTTGTACCTGGGCATTCCCTATGTCACCTGTCCCTCATAGAGTAGTGGTTAGCATGGTGGATTCATGATGCAGAGGGCCTACGGTCAAATCCCTGTCATCTTGGTCACCATACCATGCATTTATATTCTTTTATATCAAATATATTTTGCTTTGATAGGTAGAAATTATATCAAAAAAATATCAACAGTGTTTGGATAAAATTTGTATTCCTATTTCTTCAAAGGAACTATATGTATAAATAAGAAAAGGTATTGGTTGTCAATGGTATGGTCACCAAGATATGCCTTGACTGGGATTTGAGCTTAGGTTCTCTGTATCATGAATCCACCATGCATCTGAAACGTCACCAAAAGTCGAGCAGACATACAGCCTTTGTTTCAGCACCACATCTAAGTTATTAATGACACCTATAAATACAAGCCCCACGTCTGAGGCAGTGTCATGTAGGTACAGATCCTTTACTATATGGCCCAAGGTACAAACCAGCTTTTATAAATACAAGCACTACAACGCTATGGCATAGATGGGGGAGATAGAGTGATCTTTTAGCCTTGAAAAACACAAAGGAGTAATACGATAGTACTAAAAGACATGCCTGAGACAATGCCTTGAGTACAGGTAATCCTATAGGGTCTTTACTTCATGGTCAACCGTGCAGACCTAAATAAACTAATGTACAGAATTATATGTTATTATTTTTAGGGCATTCTCTATAGATCTATGTGACAAAATGTGAGATCAGTATTTAAGAGATCAAAGGTGTCTGCTAAACGTTTGAGCACATCAGCCTCTGCTATAAAGATCCAAACAAGCTGCCTCCTTTTCTGTGTCTCCTTAGCCTTGCAGCAACCTGTTTTATCTATAGTTGTGCCGATTATGAATAGAGGGGACATCAGAAAGGCAATTGCTGACATTGCTTATAGTGTCAACTTTCCTTTAGAATTGAGATGGGAAGCTGGAGAAAATGTTCAAACCAGTTCAAGGGGTATTAACAGGAAATACTGCTTACAATACTTAATGTTTCTGAAAGATCCCTCAGATACACTGTAAAAAGTTGTTGTTCGTGAACAGCAAAATTCGATGTAAATGTACAGTACTTTAGCTGTAAATGATAATACAGCAAATTCTACTGTACATGTACAATTCTGTTACTGTAGATGCAGGTTACGGTAGTGACTTGTAGATCTACAGTACTTTTCCCTATAATATGTACACTAGAGGTCGTGGGATCGATCCTAGGTCTAGCCACCTCTCATCAGGGATCTTTAGCAACAAGGCTGTAGCTCATTTAATACAGACATGGCAGAGGTGGCTTATATCCCAATATGACCATTTGTAACACCGGCTCTGTGGCGCAATGGATCAGAGCCTGTCTCCAACACCACAGGTGGTGAGTTCAATCCTTGGTGGAGCCACTTCTCTTGTTTCACCTACATCAACCTAAAATTCGTTTTCCCCTCACATGGATGGTTAAAAAATATCACCAGCACTGGGAGGCAACCTCAGACCTTTACAAATTATTATTAATCAGTTGAGAAGTAGAGTAGAGATATATCCCAATATGAATGTTTGTAACACCGGCTCTGTGGCGCAACGGATCAGCGCCTGTCTCCAACACCATAGGTGGTGAGTTCAATCCTTGGTGGAGCCACTTCTCAGGGGCGTGGCAAGCAGTTTCAAAGTAGGGGGGACTGAGGGGTATTTTGACCCTTTTTGACCCCTTTTTACTTGACCTTTGGGGTTTGACCTTTTTCGGGGTTGGTCAAAAGTGGGGGGGACATGTCCCCCCCGTCCCCCCCAGTTGCCACGCCCCTGCTTCTCTTGTTTTAACTACATCCACCTAAAATTCGTTTTTCCCTCACATGGATGGTTGAAAATATCTCATAGATGTCCTGTCTGCACCAATATAGAACCTGTCAGTACATCAGAGCACCTTCAGAATAGTAGCTGCTGTAGCTTCTCAAATCCTGATTGACACCCAGAAGGTTGTAGAACTTTTTCAGAGGTCAGTGTTTGCCATATTATATAGTCTGTAAACTATTTATTTACACTCTCTGCAGAATAAGCACTTTCAAATCAATAGATTGTTAATCTTTATAGAAAACTAACTTTACTAAAGTTGTAGAAACATGCAATTTTTTATCTTACTGTAGCTGTTGGCTATTCTTAGATAGGCATTGGCTATGAAAAACTCCAGATTCGAAAATAGGTTGTTCAGAAATTACTCTTTATTCATTCTGACATACGGCATGTAATCATACAGACGGATAGTGATATTCAAATATGCTTCTGAACAACATGTGTCATATGAACATACAGGAGTGATACGCTCACGGTCTAATCTATAATTCCCCAATGTCCAATGCTCTCCCCGATCTTGGTCAACTCCATATGGACCGGACTCCTCAGAGGGAGGCGGGCCTGGAGTTATCCACCAATGCGTCTATCTCCTCGTGTTCCCCCAAAGGATGGAACAGAGAGAGACCCAGGGTCACCAAGTTAGGAGCAGCAGTAGGACTAGGCCAAAAAGTACAACAGAGTTCTAGGAATCTCTGTTGAAGAACAGTCAAGCTGGCCGAAGTGCACAGCAAGACTGGGTCCTCGAGTAGCAGAACCCATGGGTTTATATACTGAGTCTTATGTAACTGCACTCCATTACTCGTAAACACTTGAGTTCCCGAGGAACTCCGGGTACCCTGAAACCGGTTTGTCCGGACTGACACGGTACCCAGGCTATGTCGGGTGACACGTGGCGGTCTCGGCTCGGTGCGTATTACCAGGTCGCACTCCACCAATCCTCAGGTGCCAGATTATGTAATCACATACCGGGCACTAGACAGGAGTGCGGCCCGGATACGCCACAACAGACATAACCAAAATAACTCAATCGGGTTCTATAGAAATAGTACAACGTCCCACTACACTATATTACTGAAGGAAACTGATAAAGAGCAAAACACCTGGATTTATAAGCGTCTGTAAATGCTTGAATATGACTAATGGAGTGAATAGCTCTTTTACTTTATGGCCTTCATGATGCAAACTGTCTCACATTCTTCTTTAGTCTACCATAGATAATGTGGCAGCCTGTTTTACTTTAATCACATACCCTACCAGCCTTCTTCCCTAAATTCTTTGCTTATTGCAGCTTCTAAAGCGTTATCAGCACAGAGCCCCTCAGCATACATAGTTTTACCCTTTCATCATCACCATGTTTAGGCTGTTATCATTTTATACAGTTATTTAATTTGAACCATGCCTGTCTGTAATACGATGATAACCAATCAAAGAGTGTTGTCGTTTCCACAAAAGGTCTTGTTTCAGAGACAGAAATAAACATCTACAGAATGATTCATGCCTGGGATATCATTTTCTGTTCCTTCTCAGCTAAGGCTAAGTATGTCCCTAATTAGCCTCATTTATAAGACTGGCCTATGTTGAGGAGCACTGCAGGTTTTATATTCTCCAGTGGTCTCAGGATAAATTATCCCACTAAACAACTAGGGTTACAGGAATGTCATTGTTTCTAGTGCCGGAATTATTTCTCTTCGCATTCCATCAGTATCATTTTTGGAAAAACCAGTTCTCCTGATAATGAGTGAATCAGAGCTTCAGTGAGATTTATCTTCTGACCTAGTTATTGACTGGATGATGCACCTAGAAACTAATGACTCGAGTGATTATTGTGCCTCTACATGGGTCCCCAGAATTTTGACCGTGTCGCCGTGTCGATTTTAAGCAAAAGGGCCATGTCACTGTGTCGATTTTTAGGTTTATAAGAACTTAGAGAAAAATATCTGTGGGGCGATTTTTATCTCTAATTTTCCTGGGTCCGTCGATTTTTAAAATGGCCTAAAAGGGACGTGTCGCCGTGTCGCCCGTGTCGTTTTTTACCCATGTAGAGGCACATTATTGTTTTGCCAGTGGATTTCCTAGCGTAATTGATATTAATTAAAAGCAATTCAATGTTTCAAGTTTTCCAACTTATTTTCAGGGGGAAAAGCTCAGCACAAAGGTTGTTAGGATAAGAGAATATTCTGCTTGGGTGCAAGTTGAATGAACATGAATCAATTGCTGATGTAAAAGAATCTGTTGGCGATTGGCATCAAATAATGTACTTATCTTTTTTGGATTCAGTCTGGTTTTGTCTTAGCTCAACTTACTTGAAATATTATTTTTGCACGGACATGATGTAGCACTATGAAATAACCAGGTCCAGAGGGAATTGGGATTTATCAAGTCTCTGATACTAGTTGGAAGATACAATATCTCCATGTTTGACCACCATATTGGTGGGGGGGGGCGGACAGGTAGGAGTTTTGATTATAATGGTTACATCAGGTGTCATACATTTTTGGCAACACCTTAAGGTTATATGTCCATGTAATGAAAGGATCTAGATAATTTAGTTTATGATATTGTAGTTGGTCTCTTACTACGTATGTAACACTTGAGTACAAAAACCAGACAAGGTAAATTAGACTGTAATATACGGCGACTTTATTATAGGAAACTCTTGGTGTATTATAGTACCAGGTATAACCATCAGCTATACAGAACAGTAACAGATATATAATACAGTAGGCAACCCTATAGCATAGAGTTAAGCCCGTGAGCACAGGGTGGTCATGTCACGACAGTCCCAAACCTGACTGACTTCCAATGGGGAAGTAGCCGTCTTATATACAGCGCTGCGTAGCCACGTGACCGTACTAGCAGCGCCACCTGTTAGGTTTAGTTATGTAAAATGATTATGTAACAACTACCGACGGTAACCGAAGGTGGTACCGGTACACTACCGTATAGATAACCGAACTAGAGGAGTCGGTGTATGTAACAAACCGACGACACTAGTTATATGAATAAAACAGTTATTAAACACAATAGAACCGTGTAACATCTTATAACATACAATAGATATACAACGATAACGTAAGACTTATAGTCAACCCTTTACACTACCCCCCTTAAGAATGTAGGAAGGGCTGGGATTATAATAATAATAATACCTCTTGGATACATTATACACCACGTATATCTATTTATCAACAAGTAACATTTCTACTCATAGTAAAAACAGGCATACATACATGAACATACAAGTTAACATGTACATAACAGTTTATATCAACAGTATTGTCTTTGGTATCAAACCACAGTCCAGTAGGCACATGATATAAAAACTGTCCAACTGATAGTCCTAGACTAGTATCAGTTAAATAGAAAAGGCACCAATAACCACGTTGGAAACCCAACACATCACCTACTACGTTCAGCAATGGTGTGAATCCGTGTGGAGTTAGTGTCCTTATATATAAATAATAGAACTATAATAGTTCTCACTTCCTTTGGCGAAGAAAAGTTTATAGATGGAACTATAGTAGTTCCCACTTCCTTTGGCGTAGAAAAGTTTATATATAAAAATCCATAATAGCGTATCCTAATTAAGGTGGGATAGGTCGTCATCCTTATTAGGGTTGGTACTCCAGTACCTAGCAGTTTATGGTGGTAGAGATGGATAGAGTCCAGCACCGGTATAGTGCTTCCATCTCTTGTGAAATATAAATATAAAAAGGTAGGTCCGTGCCTCCCTATAAATAATTATCACAGGAGGATGATCCATATAATAGTTTGTAGGTCACAATAGTAGAATGTGACCACAGGATCAGGAGCCCTGGACAGTAGTAGAGAACCGACGGTTGTGGCTTAGTAGTAAACCACGGTTGAAGACATCAGGCTGCTTACAGTGTGGTGGCAGTAGAGACTAGGTTAAGTCACGACAGCACTGTCGGTCTGCTTCGGTTGTCCAGGGGCGTGTAGCTGCGTCGAGGGTTTAGTTTTACCTCCGAGGGGCGGAACAGTGCACCCCAGAGGGCCTGACAGGGGACCATCCTTAGGTGTCCATAGGGACACCACCGGATGGCTTTCCTTCCCCATCAGGACTTCCTCCAGGAGGGGCCTCCGTGGCGCAAACCACAGTAGCCTCCACCTGGAGAGGAAGGGCTCCACCTGTAGCATCCGAGTGGGTACTCGGCGCCACAGTAGGCTCCCCGCCGCTGACCACCCGGGTAGAGTGTGCCATGAACGAGAATGGCATCTCATACCTGGGTGGGTGTACTGACAGTACTGGGGTCACAGGAGGAGCAGGCCTTGCGGCAAGCCCCAACCTAGACTGGAGATCTGGAAAACCAGTTCTCTCCCACTCTGTCAGCTTTAGCCCGAATTGTCGGAAGAACTTGGCGTCACAAGTTGTCAACCTTGATTCTAGCTGCTCGATCGTAGCCCTCCAGAGGGCATGATCTTGTTCCAGATTTGCCTCACGCTCGGCAAGGATTCTGGTTTGTTCAGCGACCCAAGCTTTTCCCTCCCGGATAGCCTGTTCTCTGAGCAGCTTGTACTGCTCAAAGTAGGACTTCTCCAAGAAAGAAACCTGAAACTGGAGTAGCTTACTTGCGTTTTCAGCCATTTTTGCTCTGTAGCACTCAAATCCGGGGACTAGAGTGTCAGAGAAACCAGCGTCATAGGTAGGTCTGTCTCCGGGCAACACAGGTAACCCTGCTAGCCCATCGTCAACAGCCCTATGCTCAGGGTCTGGAGTCACCTCGTCATCCCTTACGGGGTCAGAGGTTGCTCCGTGCTGAGGTGGAGCAGTCGGCTGGGCTGACGCCCCATCCGGCTGTTGTACCTCTACCTGGTCAGCGTCACTGACAGGTGAGACACCCTCCTGTGTAGCCAAAGCTTTCTTTTGCTTCTGGCTCCACTTGTACTGCTTGACATAGTCAGCAGCAACCTGACCCGCCTGCTCGTCACCCAATGAGTTCTGAACAATAGCCAGTGCATCACCCAGTTTCTGTCTCTCCTGCCGGGGCAGTTGGTCAGCAACAGGAGGCAATGCAACCAAAGACACCGTGATGGTACCGAGGGTTTGGCTACTGTCGACCTCGGATGTTACCGTGGCTGTGGCGGCCCGTTTCTTCGCAGGTTCACTGCAGGAACGGTCACGCCCACCTTTGGTATCATCCTTGGATGACTGGCGGCCCCTTTTTAGATCTTTCTTCTTAGGAGGGGTATCCTTTCTTACAGTGGGCATCGGAATTTCTGTATCTGGCCCGAGATCGGTTTGTTCGCACTTGGCGCCCTTACACAATCTCTCCCAGTCAGCTTCCGTGAGGTAGTTCCACTGTTTAAGTCTGTTGGTACGCCACTTATAGTGTAGATTACCTACACGTTTGTGGCACCCCCAGACCTTCAGTGCTGCCTCAACTCCACGACTTATAGTGCGCTTGTGAACGCCCTTATTGTCGCAAAGATGCCTCACCAAATCTGCCCTCCGTTGGCAAGGGAATAGCTCGCCGTCACTGTACTCAGGGCAGGAGGTCGATGAACTCCCACTCACACAGTACAAGTAGGGACGCACATTCATGTGCTTTTCTACTAAATGACGGGCAAACTTGAGCAGGTTTGGCCACCGTTTTGCTGCTGTAGCAGTCCCTTTCAGGCGCTGACAGCGAACATACGGGCAGGGATCCCCTGGCACGTAGTTCCTCCAAGCATATCTCAGCTTGGAGCGGCATGACTTGTTGACATTCGGTTTCTTCCCTTCCAACACTGCTCTGATGTACACTAGGTACCAGTCAATGGGTTGGGAGTCACCGGTCAGCCAGTCTTCGTCATCCGAACCTTCTGTCGTATGAGGAGGCGGAAGAGCCATTTTGCCATTTTCCTGAACTAAGTCAGCAAGGCTCAGGTTCTTCCGGTCATCGTCATCGAGACTCAGGGTCAAACGAACGTGCGCTGCCTTGGCGCGGAGGCGGCGATTGGCCCTGCTCTCTGCGACAGACCATCCTTTGGCTTCCGCCTTGGACACTCTATCAGCAATAGCTTTGAGCCTATCTGCCTCAGTAGGTGCGACCTCTTCGGTAGCAGGAGTTTCAGGGGAAGATACAATCCTCCTCTTTGGTCTCCGCTTCCGTTTGGTCTTGACACGAACCGTGGACCCGTCTGATGAATCACCATCAGGGACCGCCGGTTCAGTTGTCACTACACCGTCGGGCTTTGGAGAAGATCCCCCAGCAGGGTTCTCCTCCTGGTTGGTATTACTACCACCCTGACCAGGTTCTATTTTCGGAACAACATCACCCGACCCCTCAGAGTTAGGTTCTGCTGGTACCGAAGCCGAGCCTGTACCGACGGTTGGAGCACTGGTGGTGTCCATTTCCGTGTCAGACTCGAAAAACACCTGGATTTATAAGCGTCTGTAAATGCTTGAATATGACTAATGGAGTGAATAGCTCTTTTACTTTATGGCCTTCATGATGCAAACTGTCTCACATTCTTCTTTAGTCTACCATAGATAATGTGGCAGCCTGTTTTACTTTAATCACATACCCTACCAGCCTTCTTCCCTAAATTCTTTGCTTATTGCAGCTTCTAAAGCGTTATCAGCACAGAGCCCCTCAGCATACATAGTTTTACCCTTTCATCATCACCATGTTTAGGCTGTTATCATTTTATACAGTTATTTAATTTGAACCATGCCTGTCTGTAATACGATGATAACCAATCAAAGAGTGTTGTCGTTTCCACAAAAGGTCTTGTTTCAGAGACAGAAATAAACATCTACAGAATGATTCATGCCTGGGATATCATTTTCTGTTCCTTCTCAGCTAAGGCTAAGTATGTCCCTAATTAGCCTCATTTATAAGACTGGCCTATGTTGAGGAGCACTGCAGGTTTTATATTCTCCAGTGGTCTCAGGATAAATTATCCCACTAAACAACTAGGGTTACAGGAATGTCATTGTTTCTAGTGCCGGAATTATTTCTCTTCGCATTCCATCAGTATCATTTTTGGAAAAACCAGTTCTCCTGATAATGAGTGAATCAGAGCTTCAGTGAGATTTATCTTCTGACCTAGTTATTGACTGGATGATGCACCTAGAAACTAATGACTCGAGTGATTATTGTGCCTCTACATGGGTCCCCAGAATTTTGACCGTGTCGCCGTGTCGATTTTAAGCAAAAGGGCCATGTCACTGTGTCGATTTTTAGGTTTATAAGAACTTAGAGAAAAATATCTGTGGGGCGATTTTTATCTCTAATTTTCCTGGGTCCGTCGATTTTTAAAATGGCCTAAAAGGGACGTGTCGCCGTGTCGCCCGTGTCGTTTTTTACCCATGTAGAGGCACATTATTGTTTTGCCAGTGGATTTCCTAGCGTAATTGATATTAATTAAAAGCAATTCAATGTTTCAAGTTTTCCAACTTATTTTCAGGGGGAAAAGCTCAGCACAAAGGTTGTTAGGATAAGAGAATATTCTGCTTGGGTGCAAGTTGAATGAACATGAATCAATTGCTGATGTAAAAGAATCTGTTGGCGATTGGCATCAAATAATGTACTTATCTTTTTTGGATTCAGTCTGGTTTTGTCTTAGCTCAACTTACTTGAAATATTATTTTTGCACGGACATGATGTAGCACTATGAAATAACCAGGTCCAGAGGGAATTGGGATTTATCAAGTCTCTGATACTAGTTGGAAGATACAATATCTCCATGTTTGACCACCATATTGGTGGGGGGGGCGGACAGGTAGGAGTTTTGATTATAATGGTTACATCAGGTGTCATACATTTTTGGCAACACCTTAAGGTTATATGTCCATGTAATGAAAGGATCTAGATAATTTAGTTTATGATATTGTAGTTGGTCTCTTACTACGTATGTAACACTTGAGTACAAAAACCAGACAAGGTAAATTAGACTGTAATATACGGCGACTTTATTATAGGAAACTCTTGGTGTATTATAGTACCAGGTATAACCATCAGCTATACAGAACAGTAACAGATATATAATACAGTAGGCAACCCTATAGCATAGAGTTAAGCCCGTGAGCACAGGGTGGTCATGTCACGACAGTCCCAAACCTGACTGACTTCCAATGGGGAAGTAGCCGTCTTATATACAGCGCTGCGTAGCCACGTGACCGTACTAGCAGCGCCACCTGTTAGGTTTAGTTATGTAAAATGATTATGTAACAACTACCGACGGTAACCGAAGGTGGAACCGGTACACTACCGTATAGATAACCGAACTAGAGGAGTCGGTGTATGTAACAAACCGACGACACTAGTTATATGAATAAAACAGTTATTAAACACAATAGAACCGTGTAACATCTTATAACATACAATAGATATACAACGATAACGTAAGACTTATAGTCAACCCTTTACACTACCCCCCTTAAGAATGTAGGAAGGGCTGGGATTATAATAATAATAATACCTCTTGGATACATTATACACCACGTATATCTATTTATCAACAAGTAACATTTCTACTCATAGTAAAAACAGGCATACATACATGAACATACAAGTTAACATGTACATAACAGTTTATATCAACAGTATTGTCTTTGGTATCAAACCACAGTCCAGTAGGCACATGATATAAAAACTGTCCAACTGATAGTCCTAGACTAGTATCAGTTAAATAGAAAAGGCACCAATAACCACGTTGGAAACCCAACACATCACCTACTACGTTCAGCAATGGTGTGAATCCGTGTGGAGTTAGTGTCCTTATATATAAATAATAGAACTATAATAGTTCTCACTTCCTTTGGCGAAGAAAAGTTTATAGATGGAACTATAGTAGTTCCCACTTCCTTTGGCGTAGAAAAGTTTATATATAAAAATCCATAATAGCGTATCCTAATTAAGGTGGGATAGGTCGTCATCCTTATTAGGGTTGGTACTCCAGTACCTAGCAGTTTATGGTGGTAGAGATGGATAGAGTCCAGCACCGGTATAGTGCTTCCATCTCTTGTGAAATATAAATATAAAAAGGTAGGTCCGTGCCTCCCTATAAATAATTATCACAGGAGGATGATCCATATAATAGTTTGTAGGTCACAATAGTAGAATGTGACCACAGGATCAGGAGCCCTGGACAGTAGTAGAGAACCGACGGTTGTGGCTTAGTAGTAAACCACGGTTGAAGACATCAGGCTGCTTACAGTGTGGTGGCAGTAGAGACTAGGTTAAGTCACGACAGCACTGTCGGTCTGCTTCGGTTGTCCAGGGGCGTGTAGCTGCGTCGAGGGTTTAGTTTTACCTCCGAGGGGCGGAACAGTGCACCCCAGAGGGCCTGACAGGGGACCATCCTTAGGTGTCCATAGGGACACCACCGGATGGCTTTCCTTCCCCATCAGGACTTCCTCCAGGAGGGGCCTCCGTGGCGCAAACCACAGTAGCCTCCACCTGGAGAGGAAGGGCTCCACCTGTAGCATCCGAGTGGGTACTCGGCGCCACAGTAGGCTCCCCGCCGCTGACCACCCGGGTAGAGTGTGCCATGAACGAGAATGGCATCTCATACCTGGGTGGGTGTACTGACAGTACTGGGGTCACAGGAGGAGCAGGCCTTGCGGCAAGCCCCAACCTAGACTGGAGATCTGGAAAACCAGTTCTCTCCCACTCTGTCAGCTTTAGCCCGAATTGTCGGAAGAACTTGGCGTCACAAGTTGTCAACCTTGATTCTAGCTGCTCGATCGTAGCCCTCCAGAGGGCATGATCTTGTTCCAGATTTGCCTCACGCTCGGCAAGGATTCTGGTTTGTTCAGCGACCCAAGCTTTTCCCTCCCGGATAGCCTGTTCTCTGAGCAGCTTGTACTGCTCAAAGTAGGACTTCTCCAAGAAAGAAACCTGAAACTGGAGTAGCTTACTTGCGTTTTCAGCCATTTTCGCTCTGTAGCACTCAAATCCGGGGACTAGAGTGTCAGAGAAACCAGCGTCATAGGTAGGTCTGTCTCCGGGCAACACAGGTAACCCTGCTAGCCCATCGTCAACAGCCCTATGCTCAGGGTCTGGAGTCACCTCGTCATCCCTTACGGGGTCAGAGGTTGCTCCGTGCTGAGGTGGAGCAGTCGGCTGGGCTGACGCCCCATCCGGCTGTTGTACCTCTACCTGGTCAGCGTCACTGACAGGTGAGACACCCTCCTGTGTAGCCAAAGCTTTCTTTTGCTTCTGGCTCCACTTGTACTGCTTGACATAGTCAGCAGCAACCTGACCCGCCTGCTCGTCACCCAATGAGTTCTGAACAATAGCCAGTGCATCACCCAGTTTCTGTCTCTCCTGCCGGGGCAGTTGGTCAGCAACAGGAGGCAATGCAACCAAAGACACCGTGATGGTACCGAGGGTTTGGCTACTGTCGACCTCGGATGTTACCGTGGCTGTGGCGGCCCGTTTCTTCGCAGGTTCACTGCAGGAACGGTCACGCCCACCTTTGGTATCATCCTTGGATGACTGGCGGCCCCTTTTTAGATCTTTCTTCTTAGGAGGGGTATCCTTTCTTACAGTGGGCATCGGAATTTCTGTATCTGGCCCGAGATCGGTTTGTTCGCACTTGGCGCCCTTACACAATCTCTCCCAGTCAGCTTCCGTGAGGTAGTTCCACTGTTTAAGTCTGTTGGTACGCCACTTATAGTGTAGATTACCTACACGTTTGTGGCACCCCCAGACCTTCAGTGCTGCCTCAACTCCACGACTTATAGTGCGCTTGTGAACGCCCTTATTGTCGCAAAGATGCCTCACCAAATCTGCCCTCCGTTGGCAAGGGAATAGCTCGCCGTCACTGTACTCAGGGCAGGAGGTCGATGAACTCCCACTCACACAGTACAAGTAGGGACGCACATTCATGTGCTTTTCTACTAAATGACGGGCAAACTTGAGCAGGTTTGGCCACCGTTTTGCTGCTGTAGCAGTCCCTTTCAGGCGCTGACAGCGAACATACGGGCAGGGATCCCCTGGCACGTAGTTCCTCCAAGCATATCTCAGCTTGGAGCGGCATGACTTGTTGACATTCGGTTTCTTCCCTTCCAACACTGCTCTGATGTACACTAGGTACCAGTCAATGGGTTGGGAGTCACCGGTCAGCCAGTCTTCGTCATCCGAACCTTCTGTCGTATGAGGAGGCGGAAGAGCCATTTTGCCATTTTCCTGAACTAAGTCAGCAAGGCTCAGGTTCTTCCGGTCATCGTCATCGAGACTCAGGGTCAAACGAACGTGCGCTGCCTTGGCGCGGAGGCGGCGATTGGCCCTGCTCTCTGCGACAGACCATCCTTTGGCTTCCGCCTTGGACACTCTATCAGCAATAGCTTTGAGCCTATCTGCCTCAGTAGGTGCGACCTCTTCGGTAGCAGGAGTTTCAGGGGAAGATACAATCCTCCTCTTTGGTCTCCGCTTCCGTTTGGTCTTGACACGAACCGTGGACCCGTCTGATGAATCACCATCAGGGACCGCCGGTTCAGTTGTCACTACACCGTCGGGCTTTGGAGAAGATCCCCCAGCAGGGTTCTCCTCCTGGTTGGTATTACTACCACCCTGACCAGGTTCTATTTTCGGAACAACATCACCCGACCCCTCAGAGTTAGGTTCTGCTGGTACCGAAGCCGAGCCTGTACCGACGGTTGGAGCACTGGTGGTGTCCATTTCCGTGTCAGACTCGAGAACCCGGTCTTCCCCGTCGGAGACTTCAGCCTTCTCCGGGGCCGTGCATTTGCCATCTACACGGGCCATCATACCGCTAGCTCAGGCGTAGGTGAACCTCACGGTTCACTCACCCGAGCCTTTAGTACGACAGCAAGTAAACAATAGTGTAGGTACTGCCGGGCAGACCTAGGCACCACTGATCAACACGTTACCCTACGGGCAAACGTGCTGATCTGAAGAAGCCTGGCTGCGTGTGGGGCTTATATACCCCACCCGTCTCCCGTGACCCCGCCCCTTGACCGGCTTCTCAGCCAATCAAGGGTCGCGTCTCCAAGACGCGCCGGGGTGACCCAATTTCTCACGGCTCATTTGGCGGGAGAAATCGATCAGGTGACGCGGGCAGCGCCCTTCCCACGCCTGGCATATCCGACGGTGGGAACACTCACTTGTTGTTTACATTTTCGTGGCCGAGCCACAGGATAACCCGGGAATGATGTACCGGCGTTAGAGGACATACACAGCAGCATGTTACTAAGCAATATGTGGTCAAAACTAATCCCATACTTAGAATTAATCGGCAAAGCCAGCCACCCGCCCTGAACACGTGCTTTTCTACCTCCAACGGATAACCACACCGGATAACCCTTCTCTTCTCGTTGTGTTTTGGTGATCGAGTACCGGGCCAATGACCACCGGCCCAGTACGGAACTGTCCATGGAAATTTAATGAAGCCAGCAGCTAAATGTCGTCAACAAGGTAAGAAAAAAATGTTTACACAATTTTATCTCGCTCTCTGACACGTGTTCTCCTCCGTAGACCTTGTACCGGTATGTCCAGCAATGAAACCGGAGGTGTCACTTTGCTTTGTTTACCGGTGTCCACGGTTAGTCCTTTACGCACAGCTGACCCTTTTTTACGAGGCCTACCGCGCTTGGGCTTGGTAACACACGACTGCGGTTCAATCGGTAATTTCCTAGGACGACCCCTTCTCCGTGCTACCGTCGGTACCGACGGTATGACCGTTGGTCCTGCCTTCGGTATCTTCGGTAGCTTAGGGTCGGTTGGTGCTGGTACTCAACCAGCACCGAGGGAATCTTCACCGTCATCTATATATGGAACTCCATACCAAGGTCGGAGTCTAGCCACATGTGATTTAGTGAGAGTCCCTTTTTGCAAACGTATTACTACAGTAGTTTCACTCACCACCATAGTAACCGTATGCGGCCCATCCCAGGAGTACAGGGTCTTGACTTTGGAATTAGGTGTGCTAAATCTCGCGACCTTATCCCCCACCTTGAATTGGCGGAGTTTAAGGCCCGTGTCATAGCCCACCTTCTGCAAACTAGCAGATCTTTCCAAGTTGTCCCTCACTACTCCATAGGACTCGCGTAATGATTGTCGAAGTGATTCAACAAACATCACTGTGCAGGGTTGCTCGAGCTGGTGTCCCTGCACGCCATAGACCATGTCACTTGGCATGACTATGTCTTCACCCATTACGAGCATATTAGGCGTGCAGCCCGTCGACGCATGTTCGGTAGCATTGTAAGCATGGGAGATATAGCGAGCGTGCTCATCCCAATCATCCCGGTGCTCATTAACCATTGTCGTGAGACATTGGATCAACGTCCGATTGAAACGTTCCACCATACCGTCTGACTGAGGTTGATAGGGGTTCGTATGCGTCTTGCAGATGTGTATTTTACTACACAGTTCTGCCCACAGTCGAGATTCAAACTCGCGACCCTGGTCGGAGTGAAGCATTAAAGGACCTCCCCACGTGAGGATCCAATTCTCGAAAAGTGCTTCTGCGCAGGTAACAGCTGTATGATTTACCAACGGATATACTTGGACATACTTGGTATAGTAGTCCTGTACCACCATCATACAGGTATTCCCACGGGGGGTCGTGTTGAAACCACTAATGATATCAACAGCGATCCGGGCAAATCGAACACCGAATAGCTCTTGACTTAGAGGTAGTTTACCGATACCAGGTCCAGGCTTTGATAAACAGCATTGGGGACATTGTTTCACCCAACGCCGTACGTCCAAAGTTATACCAGGCCAGTAATATCTACTCTTAATCTTTGCCTCAGTTCGTTGTCTGCCAAATGTGCTGAATTTCGGTGGCCATGACAGTAATTGAGCAACTGTAGTCTGAGTGACAAAGGCACTACAGATTGAGCTGTTCTCTTCCTGCCAGGTTGCACCCTCCAGCGGCACAATACACTGTTCCGTATAAAACGATTATCCCACTGCGCTAACAGTTGTCTAACTTCTTTACATTCCAGCGAAAGTGCGGGGCGAACAGGCTTGGACAGGCCCAACAACTTCAAGGACTACACCCTCGAAATAGCCGGATCTGCAAGCTGCTCATCCTTCAAGTGATTTAACGTCCAGTTAGGAACTTTCGCACCCACAGACGCAATCACTGCATTGTGAGACCCACAGTCTCGGCAGTCTACACGGTGACAGTTCCGGATAGGATAGCGGGACAAGCTGTCCGCATTCACATGATCTACTCCACTCCTGTGTATGATATGCTCATTCGTCATGCCAAACTCAGAGAGGTGGTTCAACCATCTACCCATCATCCCCTCAGCGTCCTTGAAGTTAAGGAGCCACTGCAGAGATGAATGATCTGTCCGTACGAGATAATTCCCACCATATAGGAAATGTCTGTACTTCTTTGTGTAAACCACCACTGCCAAGAGTTCACGCTTGGTTGTGCAGTAGTTACGTTGTGTTTTGCTTAGACTGTTGGACGAAAATGCCAGCGGCACTTCTCGCCCATCCTGGATCTGCGACAAGGCAGCACCAATACTTGTATTAGAAGCATCAGTGTCCAAGATGAACTTACCAACAGGTGCAGGGTAGTGCAAAACAGGTGTTTCTAAGAAGAGTCTCTTTAACTCACTGAAAGACTGTTCTGCGGCTGGAGACCAGACTATTTTAGCCTTAGCCTTCTTCTCTCCAATCATCAGCTCTTGTAAGGGAGCTGCGACTCTCGAGAATCCAGGTATAAAATCTCTGTAGTATGAACAAAACCTGATGAAAGAGCGTATCTCCTTCGTGTCCATCGGACGAGGCCAGTTCTGTACCACTTCGATCTTATGAGGATCAGCCATGATGCCATGTTCAGAAACAATTCTACCTAGGTATTCAACTGATTTCCTTAAAAGCTTGCACTTTGAAGGTTTCAATTTCAGACCATATGATTAGATGCGTTTCAGCACAGCTTTGAGGTTCTGTAGAGTTTCCTCCACAGAACCACCGAAGACGATGATGTCGTCCAAGTATACTAGGCACTTTTTCCAAAGTAAACCCCGTAACATGGTTTCCATCATTGCCTCAAAGGTTGCCGGGGCATTGCATAGCCCAAATGGCATGACGTTGAACTCAAATAGTCCCATATGGGTAGAAAAAGCGTTTTTTTCTCGGTCCCGGGGGTCCATGCCGATCTGCCAATAACCAGATTGTAAATCCAGTGTACAGAACCATTTCGCCCCACCCAGAGATTCCACAGATTCATCTATCCGAGGTAGAGGATATGCATTCTTCCTAGTGAGTCCGTTCAACTTCCTATAGTCGATGCAAAATCGACAGGAACCATCCTTCTTGGTGACCATCACCACAGGACTTGACCATTGACTCTCGCTAGGTTGAATCACATCTTCATCCAACATCTTTTCTACCTCAGCCTCCATAGCACTTTTTTTAGCCATGGGTAACCGACGGTAGGGGATTCTACTGGGAAGCGCGTCCCCAGTGTCAACCCGGTGTTGTACCGTATTGGTACGCCCTAGAGGATCTCCTGGTTGCGCAAAGGCGTTAGATAACTCCGACAGCTCATGTGCCACCATTTTGCTCTCTAGGGTTGTGAGGTGTGACTCACACAACAGGGACCTTAAATGTTTTGGTAGGTTGGATTTAGCTAGAGCCTCTTCGTGGGAAGAGTCTCCCGCCACCACACCTACTTCCACAAAGTCCGTAGTTAGTGAGTCTACCCCATATGCTCGCGTAGTGTTACCAATAGGCGTCCCCTTTCGTAGAGTGATTTCTCTACTACTCGAGTTACAAATCGGTATCACCCCCCAACGAGCGTTGGCCAGGTAAGTATGATAGCCAGCAAGACCTAACTCAGAGAGCTTTTGATCTTCCGGTTCAAACATTCCCGGCCGTTTGGCCTGCACTCCCACGCAGCTGACTAGGACATCTGATACATGTCCTGCTGCCAACTTTGTGTCTTGTGCCACTGACGCCACAGAAGAACCATTCCTTAAAACGCACTGTACGGATTGTTTATAAGGATGTTTAATCTGAAGTCGGCCTGTTGCGGTGTTCATTGTTACCCCGTAAAGAGCAGCAAAGTCCATCCCTAGTATGCCATCATCAGTGATGTCGGTGATGGTTGGACATATCCAGTATGTCTTGCCATCGACCAACATAGGTTTTACAGTTCTGCCATAAGTCTGCATACTATCTCCCGTAGCAGTCCGAGCCTTTACTCCCAGTAGCGGAGCTTCGGGCTGGTTGCAAAGACGGGCCATGAATTTCCGATCGACCAAGGTGTGTGATGCACCCGTGTCGACCAAAAATTCACCACGCGTCCCGGAAATAACCAGACTCAGGTACCAACGCTGTCCCCGCAAAGGGACACACTCAGAGGTCAGCATCGGGCTTCCCCCTCCATCCATAGCAACCCCTTTTGTCAGGAGATAATCCCAACATGGGTCGCTCGGGGAGTCTTGAATCACACTGCTCTGGGCAATTGATTCCAACCAAGACTCCTCTAAGCCAGTGACTACAGAATCCTCCGGATTCCGTTCGTCCTTGCCAGCCCCGCCTTGCCAGACGCTTACAGGTTGTACAGACCCTTCTGCCTCTGCGCGGCCTTGGTTCATGGAAGAGTTAACACCGTCTACTAATCCCTTACAGGCATGGCTAACTGTGGGGGCGCCATCCTTGCCAAGAGGATGGGCCCCATTCAGTTTTCCGTCTCCTTTTCGGTTTTAGCAGCGACGGGTGCAGGGGCTTTGCATTCGCTAGCCCAATGACCCATCTTCTGACAGCGTCTACATGGCTGAGGTTTCGTGTCCTTTTTCTTCTTTTTCCTTCTCTTTCCAGATCCAGAATCAGAAGTGGACGCAGAGCTCTTTTCCAAGTGCTTCCGCAACAAACCCTCAATCATCTTTTCCATGTCCCTGTCAGGCATTACTGCCGCCACCTCCTCAGAGGCGGGCTGTTTTTTCTTTGATGGTTTTGTGGCGGCCTCTACCACCTGAGCTCCTTTCGGGGCTACAGATGGAGTTGCCGACACTCCTCCACTAGGAAAAACAGGCTGTTTGGTGTCATACACATCTGCATGGTCAAAAAGGTCAGCCAGAGACAAGTCCGGCTGCCATTTCTCCCGCAGATATGCCTGGAGATTGGTGTCCCTGACTCCATTGACAAACCTGGAGGTTAACTCCTGGATGACAGTGGGGGTGTCAGGTCTATATCCCTGATAACACTCGGATATCAGTTCCTGTAGAGCAAATCCGTAGGATCTCAGATGCTCGTCCTTGCGTTGGACACGTTTGAGCAATTGAGTCCTTGGGTCATGCTCACCAATCTTCCCAATCGCCCATTTAGCCGTTTCTTCAAGTGAGCTCAATGTCTTGATCTTCACTCTCTCGAATGCAAAAAGGGCTGGTTCACCTGGCCCGTTGCAGAGTGCCTGCTTCAGAGCAACCAGCGCTTGCTGATTGTTCCAGCGATTGCTCTCCACAATAGCCTTGAACCGAACCTTGTACTTTCTCCAGGGTGGCGACCCTGTGAAAGGCGGAATCTCGATGGCCTTTTGACGGGCTGCATCTGGATGTTTGGTCTCCCCAAAGTTGAAAGGAGCATACCGTTCATCCAGTTCATCGATGTCCCGCGGGACGATATCTGTCCCCAGCTTCTCAATCGCCGGGTTCCTGTTGTACTTAGCCCGCTGGACAGGAGTTAAGCCCTGTCTAGCTCTGGGCTTCGGTACTGGAACCGAGACCATGGTCTGCTGCGAACCGGGTAGAGATGTTGAACCAGTAGATGGGTGGGTGTACCCTGGAGGTGTTGCCGTGCCTCCAAAGGCGCCACCACAGACCGGAGTCTGTAGATAGCTAGCCCCCATCTGAGGTGTCATACCCTTTACCGTGGTGTGTACTAGCGGCGGGACACTTGAAGGTGTCACTGTCGTGTACACATTGGGTACGGGTATGACTGGAGGTTCCACCGTGGTAGGTGGTGGTACCTGCTCTGACTTCGTCTTCAGGTCCTGATTGACTTGCCTTAAGCTTGCGAGGTCTTGCCTGGCTAAGTGGAGCTGCGCGCTCAAATCCTTTCCCAAGGTATTTAAGCTTGCAACCTCACATTCGCCAGACACCCTCTGGTGCAAAGGTTTGTCAACCTCCACCTTATGTGAAGCCATCTCGCTTTGGAGTTCCAGCAGGAACCTTTTCTTCTCATCAACCTCCTTTAGGAATATCTTCCTAGTTTGGTTGATGGAAGCAAGTTCCTTCCGGGCTTCCGCGAGCTGGTGCAACTCAGCTTTCCTGGTGTTGATACGCATGTCAGCCAGTAGGTCCCCATCCAGTGGTAAACTGGAAGGCTCTTCTACTGCTGGCAGGTTCACTTTACCAGGAGCTTTTGATGCCACCTCAGTCTTCTTTGATAGTTCCCCACTCCCCACACCTGCGGGTGTAGGAGTGGCACCATCAGTGAAGACCGACGTGTCTGGATCCAATGAAGGATCCGCTACCGTAGGTGTGGAACCGACGGGAGCAGGGCCGAGAGTTTTAGCCTCTCTACCCAGTATTTTCTGACCCTCAGGACAGAAAAGATTCGTGGAAAGGGAGTCCAACGATCTCCTGGGGCTGATGTCAAAGGGTCCTGGGACAGGGGATTGCTCTCCGTCCTCACCTCTGGCAAAAGCCTCCACAATAGGATCACCTATTGCTTCTTGGGAGAGGTCGTCACCGGGCACCTCCAAGGCTGCCCGGCTCTCCCCCCTATTTGTTTTGCCTGTGAAGAAGCGTACATTTTGTACGGCTTCCTCACGTTCCTCAGCAGGGGTTTTAGTCCTGCCGCTGAACGAGCTGACAAAATCGTATAGGTAGTCCATATACTGTAAGTCTATTTAATACCTTATCAAGTTCGGTTCGATCAAGTGGTCACGGCACCAATGTAGTTGGTCTCTTACTACGTATGTAACACTTGAGTACAAAAACCAGACAAGGTAAATTAGTGTATCCATTAATGTTGGAGCATTATGGCGCTATAAATACTAAGAGACTGTCGCCACCTGCTGAGGGACTACTGTACTATATACTCGCGCCAAGCTTGAGCGAGGACAAAGGAACCTCAGAAGCCTTCCAACACCTGTTGAATATGAATAAAACAGTTATTAAACACAATAGAACCGTGTTACATCTTATAACATACAATTGATATACAACGATAACATTAGACTTATAGTCAACCTGTTACAATATGTATACTCTGTACTTGAGCTTAGCAAGCAGTACAGATTCCTAGGAGATGCTTTATTTTTCTTAATTGAGCTGCATTTGTGCATTCACTTCGAGGCTCCGCAAATGTTAATGTATTTCTGCGGCAAATGACCTAAACTGTAGAACTACCAGCTTCCAGTCAGACTGGCAGTTTGGGAAATAAAACAGCCATTTACTGACCAGCATAGCAGTTTGGGGCTTTTAGAGGATGCAGAAGCCAGCTGGTGGGTGTCAGAGTAGGGGTGTAGGTGAGGTAATGGCCTAGCCCGAGGCTCATAATAACCCACTGGGGTCCTCTGGTAGTTTCCACATACACCGAATTGGATAGAGAATGGCACCAATTGTTGGCCACATGCCAACTGGCCATTAGCAGTCAGTCACATGATCAGGGGTAAACAAGGTACACATTGGCAACAACCCTGCTTCACTGTGGTCAATTGTCACCAAACTGTTGGTGCCTAGTCATGTCCAGTCTGTTGATTGATGGGTCTGTTAATGCCTTCCGGCTGGCTTGACCTATAGTTGGTACCTATGGTGCAGCCTGTACCTGCTATAGCATACATACCAGGTCTTGCTGGCCATAAACCCTGTGACATATTGGCCATACCAATGGGACCAATGAGCATCTAGATGCAGGTCCCAGAGATATAGCGATGTATTTTTTGCAAGCGTATTACCATTTTGCAGTAGGCTGCAAGTGAGAGAATTTTTGTCACTGACGTCATCTTGGATAATTCACTTTTTCACCAATTATTTTTGCTAAGTCAACAATGTTGGTAACTTGAAGTTTAATGCCATCCAGACCTGAAGTAACTAATGCTGCTACTTCTCATACATCATGAAAATCCATTTGATGATTATTTCACACAAGCAGCATGGGAGCATGGCAGTACTATAATGAGGTACAATTTAGGTATAGCTAGCCTGTTTGGAAAAGTTATAGCTTAAGAACTGCTTGGAAACCAACTAGCTAAACCAAAGCATTTAAATGGTGTGGTCAACTTCACCACACACATAACTATTACAGAGAACTGAGTGACTGAAGCTAAGTGACAAACTGACTCTCCTCAGGACACAGACACCCAAACCAGGGCAGCAGCCACACGAAAGAGCCATTCTCAGGGCCTTATGGGGGTTCAAGAGAGCAATAACCATTGATGCACTTAAACCCAACATCAAACTTGTTTCTACACAAAACACTTACACTGTGTGCAAGGCTCTAATGGTTCTTATAAAGACGGACACATAAAGATATACAATGTATATATATTCATCAAGTAGGAAAACATAGAGAGACAGTAAATAAGACATAGATGGAGTGATAATATAAGAAAACTCCATATGTGTGTCTCTCACTTCCCCATCTCCATGTTGTGAATGCCCAACACACTGCCCACAGACATTTTATGGCTATGCATAGACTCAGCTGCTGACATAACCTTGAGACAGAAACACCACCAACAGCAAAGCTGTGTGGAGGCTTTATTGTAAAAGGAAGTAGGCCATAATATATGGTTGGAGCTTGTCAACAGCAGGTCTGTACACACTCTCTGTGATGTACCATATTGTGTTATGAATGAAGCATTTACATTTGAATGGGAGCCGATTTGTTATGATATGGAATTCCCATACACAGGCTGCCATTCAGAGGCAGTGGCAAGTATACCTGAGGACTGTTTCCTCTTGGTTAACATTCATAGGAGATGTTCTTCACAACTATAGATAAAGAAAAACAAGACACAAGTATAAAAAAAGAAAATGTACATAAAGCGGAACCATGTAATGATATGTCTGTAAGCATGTGTCAAAGAAAATTGAATTCATGTTAGTATTCTGCATACCGTATACACAGTATTGATGATTTATTACTGTAATAATAATAATAGTATGTTACGAGCAACAAATGAGGGCACTAGACCCAATTGATTGTGACAAAGCTGGCATATCGCCATGAAGCTCACATGTATTTTTGATTGTTGTATTTTGAAATATAATCTGATAAATAAATACGCATTACAAAATTAAAAAGAAAAAAAACATTCCTAATAAGCTGCACACAAGTTCCCTACATTATGGCTGGCTGAATACTTGACATGCAACCCTTGAGAATTTTACCTTCGGCCCTGGTCCCACATTGTGGTCTACCCTGGCTGGGGGGGACGAAACAATCAATATACAACTCACATATACAGCTGGAATGGCAGCCTTTCCCATGAAAACAAATGTTATTGTCAGAAATTAGCATCCTGACATCTGCAAAATGTAACAGAGGCACAGAGCTGCATACAAATAGTGTCTGTTATATTATATCAGGGTGAGGAGGACGGCCTGACACCAAGTCCTTTGACAGTATAGACAGCAGGTATGTTGGCCCTCTGGGAGGAAGGCTGCCTCCAGCAAAAGATGGCCTAACACCACGTGCAAAAACCGCTCCAGGAGAAATGGCCTCACACCTCCTGGTGCAGGAAACCCTCCAGAGCATTGATAAAGTGTGACACACTAACTCTCCCCTGCCCCAGGACTGCAGGCACCAGAGAGCACACCCAGGCCTCTGGGACTTACCCATAAACTGAGCAGACTGAGGGCATTGGGCTGCACAGGACACTCCTGTTAGTTCTACTCTAAATGTACTGAATGATTTTAACATTCGATTCAGTACTATGAGTTATGATATTGATTAAAAACCTGCTTGCACTTGATATTTTTGTATAGGTCAAATTTCTGACCGACTTTACATTTTAGATTATTTATTATTTGCCATCAGTGGGACAAAATAATATTATGGAGGTACATTATGGTCATGGTCCATCAAAGCCAACATAAAGGTAGCTTTGATGTCACCTGTAAGAACTTCTTCAGCACCGAGCACACATAAATTGTGAGTTTCTCACATCACAGATGCCCAAGACATAATACCAATGGATAACATACATGATACTATCTTTATAAAAGGGTAGATACGGCATCCACACAGCCATTGGGTATCAGCATTGTACAGGGTTAAAGCAGAATGCTGCCCTTACAGGGTTAAAGCAGCATGTGACCCATACAGGGTTAAAGCACTGTGCGGACCTCAAAGGGTTAGACCACCATGCTGCCCTTACAGGGTCAATGCAACATGTGACCCATACAGGGTTAAAGCACTGTGCGGACCTCACAGGGTTAGACCACCATGCTGCCCTTACAGGGCACCATGCCTTCCATATAGGGTAAAATCAGCTTGGTCTTTTTCACTCATTCTTTATTCTCCCTTTGAGTTTGTATTAAACAAACAGATAGCCACCAAAGCGGATTAAAAGTAAATGGGAATGCATACCTTTTTATCAGCCATAGCATAATGGCTGCAACTCCCTCAATTCTTGGCCGAATTTCAAAATTTGACTGTTCACGCGTTGCCAGTGAAGTACTGAAGCCACCTGTGGTGTCCAATTCTACCCGAGCTCTTTAGTTAATGATTGTTGAAAGTCCGTAATCGCCGAACGTTAAAATCCAGAGTCGTTTTTTCAAATAAAAATGTGTAGAAAAAAAGTTCTTTATGGAATTTCGCGTTGATGATATCAAACTGAGCGCATTGTCAACAGCGTTGTTGAGAGTAAATTTCAGAGTATAATTCATAGCGGTTATCTCATGGCTGTTGATACAAGGAAAAATGTTTGTTAATTTTCCGCTGGATGACCAGCAAGAGTTTGGGCTTGAAGCACTAATCTTTTGAAATGCCTGGGTCGGCCGCTTACTATGGCAGATTTCATTTGGATATGGTTTAAAATGTTGCCGAGCAGTGCGCTTTTCAAAACGGAAAGAAAGCCTATGGGACTTACCATAGTGAAGGCAGACGGTATCCCCGCCTTGGTCTTTCTCCCACAGCTCCCTTCCCGCGCTGTTCCGGCACAAGTCGCTCGTCCCAGACGGCCTTCGGAGGTCCCCGAGGAACCGCGACCGGTCCGTTCGCTACCTGTTGGCCCGTAGGGCTCACAATTTGCAAGTTGCCATTTGGGCGGCAAAAAACGAAAAAGGCTGCAAAAAACAAACCGTGCCCATCGGCCCTACCACAGACGGTCAGCAAAGGGGAAAAATTCCTGTTTCCGACGCACCCTTTCCCGAGGTTATTGGAACCCAGAATCTGCTGGGAGAGTATCAACTGCAAAATAGAGAATATTCACCCTATGACTCTATGTACTCTCTGTAACTACAGGGTTAAAGCAGCATGCTACCCACACAGGGTTAAAGCATCATGCAGCCCTTACAGGGTTAAAGCAGAATGCTGCCCTTACAGGGTTAAAGCAGCATGTGACCCATACAGGGTTAAAGCACTGTGCGGACCTCATAGGGTTAGACCACCATGCTGCCCTTACAGGGCCAATGCAACATGTGACCCATACAGGGTTAAAGCACTGTGCGGACCTCACAGGGTTAGACCACCATGCTGCCGTTACAGGGCACCATGCCTTCCATATAGAGTAAAATCAGCTTGGTCTTTTTCACTCATTCTTTATTCTCCCTTTGAGTTTGTATTAAACAAACAGATAGCCACCAAAGCGGATTAAAAGTAAATGGGAATGCATAACTTTTTATCAGCCATAGCATAATGGCTGCAACTCCCTCAATTCTTGGCCGAATTTCAAAATTTGACTGTTCACGCGTTGCCAGTGAAGTACTGAAGCCACCTGTCGTGTCCAATTCCACCCGAGTTCTTTAGTTAATGATTGTTGAAAGTCCGTAATCGCCGAAAGTTAAAAACGAGAGTCGTTTTTTCAATTAAAAATGCGTAGAACAAAAAGTTCTCTATGGAATTTCGCGTTGTTGACATTGAACTAAGCGCATTGTCAACAGCTTTGTTTTGTGTAAATTTCAGAGAATAATTCACAGCGGTTATCTCATGGCTGTTGATACAAGGAAAAATGTTTGTTAATTTTCCGCTGGATGACCAGGAAGAGTTTCGGCTTGAAACACTAATCTTTTGAAATGCCTGGGTCGGCTGCTTACTATGGCAGATTTCATTTGGAAACGGTTTAAAACGTTGCCGAGCAGTGCGCTTTTCAAAACGGAAAGAAAGCCTATGGGACTTACCATAGTGAAGGCAGACGGTATCCCCGGCTTGGTCTTTCTCCCACAGCTCCCTTCCCGCGCTGTTCCGGCACAAGTTGCTCGTCCCAGACGGCCTTCGGAGGTCCCCGAGGAACCGCGACCGGTCCGTTCGCCACCTGTTGGCCCGTAGGGCTCACAATTTGCAAGTTGCCGTTTGGGCGGCAAAAAACGAAAAAGGCGGCAAAACACAAACCGTGCCCATCGGCCCTACCACAGATGGTCAGCATAGGGGAAAAATTCCTGTTTCCGACGCACCCTTTCCCGAGGTTATTGGAACCCAGAATCTGCTGGGAGAGCATCAACTGCAAAATAGAGAATATTCACCCTATGACTCTATGTACTCTCTGTAACTACAGGGTTAAAGCAGCATGCAGCCCTTACAGGGTTAAAGCAGAATGCTGCCCTTACAGGGTTAAAGCAGCATGTGACCCATACAGGGTTAAAGCACTGTGCGGACCTCACAGGGTTAGACCACCATGCTGCCCTTACAGGGTCAATGCAACATGTGACCCATGCAGGGTTAAAGCACTGTGCGGACCTCACAGGGTTAGACCACCATGCTGCCCTTACAGGGCACCATGCCGCCCATACATGTGATTGTGCAGAAAGGATAATTAACATCATAGTAGGGGAGGAACCCAGCGTCATATTTTGGTGTAAAGTTTGTGTGTGAGCTATAGGATTTAGAATAGTGTGCAAATATTGAAAAGGTTTATCCTGTCTAAAAATGGAAACCTTTGCGGTCTAAAAGGGTATACTATCCCTCATGGTTTATAAGCCTGATGTGTGATGTATGGAACAAATAAATGCAGTGGTAATTGACTACTGATACGGCTGAGAAATACCCTGGATGTAATACATAGCAAGGGACATGCTATAATTGCCCTTTTCTAGGTATCATGCACTTAGCAGATTAGATAACCCCCTTACACATAATTAAGCTAAAAGGTTTGGACTAATGATAATTTAGCCTCCATTTAAGTGGCAACAATTATTGGCTCAGACAATGTGCAACGCAGGCAGTGATGTGTTTTCAAATCAGAAACTGAAGTAGATTTATGATCTGCTGTTGTGACCTGGAGGACAAATGTGATGACCGATAAGCAAACATTGATTCCAGTAACAAGATACAGATGTTTAAAGATTTTCTGTCGGAGCAATCTTTGCCGGTGGATGGCCTTCACATGTCCCGTCTGACAGACCATGTAATGTAAGATGTCAGCCTGACTATGGCAACACGTCACTTAACCAAAGTGAGCTATTGACATTATGCTCATGACACTCGGCTTTGGATAACTATAAGCCAGAGGCTGAGGTAGACGAATGAGAGTTTGTTGCAGTGGTCATGCCATGAGACACGTTTTTCCTATACCAAAAACCATTAGTAAATTAATTAATGCTTGCCTAAGTTATCAACCAATGTCCATTTTCATGCCTAAAGGTATTTCCTCAATATTGTATGATATAATTATTCACCAAGATGTGTGTTTACCCAACTATAACAATTAAGAATATTACCTCTTTTAAAACAGAGAGAGACATCCACGTGATCTGGACGTTGTAGGGTAACAGTAGTATATAATGTATCGGAACGGGACTATGCTTAAGTACTGTTTATTACTCAATCAATATGCAGCCAATCAGAGGCCTCCATTTGGTCACGTGACCCGTTGCCATGGTAACGTGACCTACTTAGGACTCTCAGCCAATCAGAAGCCAGCATTCTGGGTGACCTACTGACCTACTTAGAAGCTTTCACCCAATCAGTGGCCGGCATTCTGGTAACCATGGTAACGTGACCTACTTACGTCACGTGACCTACTTAGGCTCAGCCAATCAGAAGCCGGCATTCTGGTAACTAGGGTAACGTGACCTACTTAGGGTTTTCTTTGTAAACAACACCACGTGGCTCTCTTGTTTGTAAACACGTGACACGTGACTGTTTGTAAACAAACAAAAAAAGTTATATAACTTATATATAGAAATAAAAACACAACAAGATAATTTCTTTTTTTTCATTTTATTCTTTATTTTCATTTCAATCAAAAAGCACACAAGTTTATGCTTTTTTAGCTTGCTTCTTCGATTTGCAGCCCAACAGGCCGCAAAGTCTCACGCCTCCGTCACTCGCACCACACTTCTGACGACCTCTCTCCAATAGACATTGCACGACTTGGGATAAATCCAACACTATTTCGGCAAGGCAGAGAATCTTTGCTTCCATGAAACGTCCGCCATCGCAACAACCCGTTTTTTCTGTCACAACATCATCATCGTGAGCTTCTGACTCACTGTCCGGTCGCTCAGCTTTGGGATTTTGCTCATGCACATGACGCACTTCTTGGGGTTTCTTGTTCGACATGCTTCAATTTGGAAATGAACGCAATGAGGTCCACAGGTGTCAGCAGCAGTGTCTTGTAGTTGAATGCGGTTTCTTTGCCACTTGAACGGAGCAGAGCGTTCCACGAAAGACAAGAACTCCGCACTCAGCGGCGGTAAGCCGAAGGAATCAAAGTAATACACTTCACCCGTGCTCGACACGTAAAACGCTACCCAATGCTGGCCTGGTAAATGTTGCGGATCTGTGTTGCTCACGAAACAAGTGTCTTTGATAGGGTGCTTCGGAATAGTGTCACAAAAGAAAACACCTAGGAAACGATGTTTTGTGTGAACGTTTTCCTTCAACACTCTACTTATTTCAAGCGTATTCATACGATACACTAAGTACCGCTGTCTTGTCTTCAGTTCATGTGGTAGTCGGTGATGGGGTGTCGATCTCTGGTCAGCTCGACGACGTTGTCGTACACCAAGTAGAGTAGCACCGTTGTTGTCGCTTGTAGCGCCTAGCGGAAACTGACTTCCACCCTCAGCTGACCCGCTCTTATAAGGTTCACGCAACACCCGTCATGCGATCTGTCTGGGGTTAAATCGAGGGGGAACACTGTGTTACCGTTCAGGAATTGCTCGTATGAAATACCACAGGAGCGCGCGCCCTCGTACATCCCCGTTTCCGTGTGTAGCGCCAAGTACTCTCTCACGGCCGCTTTGGTTTTAAAGTCGGGCACGTAAGCGTCATTCGGCACTTTCTGATCGTTCACTATCACTTGAAGCGAGCTGATGTCGTAATGCTTCATCTCGAACGGGTTCTTGTTGTAGCTACCGTTGAAGGCGTCGTGGTCCAGGAAGCAAATCATCATCGACTTGGGAAGCTGGCCTGTGTTGGAGTGCGTGTAATTGTGATCTCTGTTACCTTGAGGGATGGCGTACGTCGTCACCTCCACTCTGTTCACCGGGTAGTCGAAGGGGCCGTGTTCTATCATCGCTCTTTCGTGCGTTTCCGCTACAGCGTCCGCCACCAACACACGTCGCACGTAGAGCTTTGCTTTGTAGATCTTCAAGCTGTAGCCTGCGTCAGGGGCGCACATCAAATAGAAAGAGGGCGCTGCCTGTTTCAGAGTGAGATTGATTTCTGTCTCTCCAACGATGAGCTTTGGTTGATGAGCCAGGTCAAAGTGCAGTCGCGCCATCAGCGAAAAGCGCTTGTTGGAGATTAGCTTCCTGCGCGCAGTGTACCCCGCATTCGCGTTAGTCAACGCGTCAAAGTGACCAGGCGTATCTTCATGCCACCCCTGGGCGCTCATGACGCCGCACTTCACGTCTTTGATGTAGTTGAGTAACCCTTCCAAGTAAGCTTGGTAAGGGTAGGTCTCGGTGTTTCCAGACACTTTGAAACCGCCGATGGAGACTTGGACGTCTTTGAAGAGCGAGTTAGCCAAGTTGTTCACCTGAGCTACCGCGTCGGTGTCCTCTAGCGCCGCTCCGTCCGCTTTCAGCACTTGACATTCCAGATGAAGGTAATTCTCGTTCAGGTCTGTGTACTCTTGCGACTTGTTGATGGTGAAATTTATGTTACCTCCATCCTCTAAAGAGTTTTTTGTTTCTATCCCGAGGAAAGACGACTTTAAGATAGTAGTCTGAGTCGGCGCTACGGTGTGCAGGTTGAGCTCAGAGAGCGCGCACTCGTTACTGCTCTCGTGTACGTAAGCCATTGTGTTATCTCTTCACGCGGACGACAGACTGACGCCGGCCGCCTCCAGTCTTTTTATTTATACCTAAGCGCCTAGGCGCTTACCGGTCGAATACATCCCCTCTACGTCTCTTGCAAGAGCCACCGCCCGTCTGAGGAGAATGCCGGCGACATTTCTACCCTTTCTTAGACGCGACAGTTGTCTTTCCTCCTGAGAACGCCGTACTCGCCAGTCTCTTCAGAGCGCCTGCGCCTCGGTCTTTCACGCTGCTCTTTAAAGTCCGACCCGCCAGCACATCTTTAGCTACGCCCACACCGGCGCGGAGCAGCGTTTTTCCCACTGACTTCAATAGCGGGGTAGCCGAGCGCATCAGACCTAACAGAGCGCCGCCCAAACCGTGCCCGCTCTGGAAAGAGCGCCCGCTGTACACGTTGATGCCGTTGCCCAGCTGCGCGTTGTAGTAATCGCTGTACCCTCTGCCGACGGTGCGCCTGGGTGGAAAGTACGGAACGCGTTCACGCATCTTTTTTTTTTCTTTTAGCGCTCAATAGGTCTCAGATGAAGTGTCACGGTCACCTCGCCTCTACTGAAGGGGATGGAATGGCCGGATCGGTCTCTTAAATAGATGCCGACCTCGGTAAACCTCTTGGATTTCAAGGGGAAATAATCCAAATGGGGAAAACTGATAGCTTGCACGCCACCTCAACGCCTTCCGCCTCTGTCCACCGCGACGCAGCGTAACAGCGGCACTTGCATGTCGCCCACACGTCTCTCCTGGATCATGTCGGTGTATATGTACACAGAGTGCATGTCCCCGAAAACATCCATCGAGTAGGCGCCGGTAGTTGGCGACGCGAAACACGTCTTCTCTCAGAAGCCTAGAACACATGCGAGATGCTGAGTCAGCAGGATAGCACAGTGTCTCGGCGGTTTGATGGTGACGCGTTTCGTTTTGGAGTCGTACGATAAGATCTGCATCGGTTTGAGCAGGAAGCTGGAGCCCTCTAGTCTCTCATCTCGCATCACACTCAAGCGCTCGACTAGGGTGTGGTTGGTTCCGGTGAAAATAGGAGGTATCTCGAATATGTTTGGCATAAAACTGCGCACTCCCATGTCTTGCTCCATCTTTTCGATCATCTGTCTTGCTTGATCGCTGATCGCCTTCTTCTTCACGGCCGGGGACAAGAACTGCTTGTATACGGCATTCGTCTGTCTCAAGTCGACCTCTCTCTTGAACCTTTTTGTTTCCGGTTTCAATCGCTGCTCTTCCGACGTGTCTGACATCTCTTCCACCATTACATAGCTCGCTTCCTTCCCGCTCAGCGGGTATTTTTTGCTGAAGATTAGCTTGCTCAGACCGTTCGCGTTTTTCATTCCCCTCCAGTCTACCTGCGGTTTTCTTGTTGCGGCGAATTTAGCGTCTTTTAAAACGTTGATCGCCTCATCTAGCGAACCCTTGGTGCGCAGAGGAACAACGATGATCAAGTCGTCGTGCACGTTAGTCCATTCTGATGATCTCAGTCAGAGCCGCTTCGTACGCTTCGGGCAGAAGGAGCGGCAGTCGAAGTGAGTTCGGAAAGACGTCAAGCTGTTGTCAGGATAATACTCCATAGAGCTGTTGCTAGGTAGGGTGATGTTCATTTTTTTCTACGTTATTTTTTTGACGGTGATCCACTCGTTGAACTTGTCGTTGTAACCTAACCAACGTACGAAAGCTAGCTCTTTACCGTCGACGGTCTTGCGGCGCAACACCTCGTCTATCAGGTAGTTGTTGTCGTAACGACTCTTGTACACCTTCTGAACCTCTTCCGGGTAGAAGACGCCTTTTATCTCCTCGCCCTTGTCGTCTTTTACCTCGAACCCTCTGCTTCCCAACGTCTTAGCAACGTCGACCACTTCCTTGTGCCAGTTTCCCTCGTACCCTTTGTCAAAGGCGCCTTTAGTTCTCAACATCCTCACTCTGTCACCCGGAGCGATGACGTCGACGGCGGACGTCTTTGTTTTTTTCTTCTTTTTCCATATTTCGTCGATTTGTTTGTTAGTTGGGAGATCTTGTCGGTAGAAAACTGTTTGGCTGTTTTCCGAGCTGACTTGAGCCGGCGCCATTTTCAACGTCTTGTGGTGAGTGCGATTGTAAGAAGACACTACATGGTGCAGTACGTCTACGTAGCAATACGTGCGCTTGTGTGTGAAATAACGCCACAGCTTCTCCTTCAGACTGCGGTTCAAGCGCTCCACTAGACTAGCTTTGATGTTGTCGTTCTCGCCAGTGAAAAACTCTATGCCCTCGCTCTTCAAGTGATCTTGAAAGATCTTGTTCACAAACTCTTTCCCCTTGTCTGTCTGAACAGTGCGCGGTTGTCTCTCGCCAGTGTCTGTCATCTTTTGGAAGGCCTCGGTAACATCAGCACCACTCTTGGATTTAATGGGAACGGCCCACGCATACCTAGAGAAAACGTCGATCGCCGTCACCACGTACCGGAAGCGGTCGTTGTGAGACGCCAAAGCCTGCATGTCCATCAGATCTATCTGCCACTGCTGATCGATTGCACCGGTTATAGTCTTGTTCCTTGCGAATTTTCTCCGAATGGGTTTATGTTTAGTGTAGGCGTCCAGCGACACTAAAGCGTCTCGGATGACGGCAGGGTTTAGGTGGCGAAAATGATGTTTCTGGAGTTTAGTCACGCTAGTGAAACTGGAGGGTGCTTTGACGTCGGTATATCTAGCTACTACGCGCTTCTTTTCTTTTTCCTTCTTGGTCAATCTCTTCACCGGTTTTCCAATCGTCGGCCTGATGGAGGAGTAGCACCAGGAGCGGGAGTGTACGACGCCTGCGCTAGGCGGTTGCGCCTTTTCTTTTTCCTACTCGCCGCGCTCCTATATGCCGACGGGGGTTTCACTGTAGTTGGAGTTTGGAAAAGTTCACTGCCCTCGTCGTCGTCAGAGGATTGATCGTCCACCTGGAAAGAAGAGTCTGCTGTTGCTACTGCTGCTGCTGCTGCTGCTGCTGCTTCTTCTTCTGCTTCTCCTTCTTCCGAGTCGAAGCTCGGTCGTTTCCGACCTCTATGAGTAAGCCGTGTGTCCAAACGTCGGCCAGGTCCGCTTGCTTTATACAGACGGTTTCCGATCAAGGAGTCTGTGGGATCTGTTTTCACGCAGCGCTTTTGTGAACGGAGAGTAGCCCGCCGGTCTGGTCGCCGTCTTCCTGAACCTGGCGGCGTCGCTCAGTAATTCCACTATGTTGATGTGACGCTCAGGTGGTATTCTCCGACCCGACATCTCGCGCACTGCGCCGTCCCCTTTACACTTGACCACACCGGATTTCTCCAATTTGTTGTACAGCGCAGCGGTCCGAATGCGATTCCTCTTGGGAACTTGGTTCACCAACCGCTCAAGTAGGGACGCGCTGGCTTCTTCAGCAGACTGACGGAGGTGAGCCGGCGGCGAAGAAGTGTAGGACGAAGAGATGTTGCTGTTGTTGGGATTCGCGAGAAAAAATTGCAATCTATTCAACAACCTTCGGTATTTCAACATTTTCTCGCGCGATTCCAAAGTGGGATCGTTCAACACTAAGTCCAAGTCCCTGTAGATAAACTGTAGCACCTGGTGCAATGCCGCGTTGGGATGAAGGGATTGTTCTGCCTGCTTGTGGTAATAGGCCATATCGGCAGGTAGGCGGGCGGCGGTGGCAGGGGCGGAACTCTCGTTCTTTTCACTACGCTCATCAGGAAGAGGAGGAAGGTTTGGAGCAGTAGAAGTACTAGCAGCAGCGACTGCAGTAGTAGCAGCGCTAGTAGTAGCAGCAGTGGGCACATGATGAAGTAGACCTGCTCGTGATGATTTGTAGAGCGTCTCAGGATCCACGAGCGCTAAGCGTTTGTAGTGTTGTTGCTGCTCTGAGTCTGTCATGGGGACGACGGTGGCGATGACGCTGGCGGTGGCGGTAGTGGTGGTACTGTCGGCGAGTAGGTGTCGAATGAGGTGTCTCATATACGGAGAATGCTCTTTATAAGCGGTAAGGCCATCCCTCCCTTGTACCAAGACGCGTCTCTTTTTTTTGATGGGAGTAGATTTTTTGCAGACCTCTCTCGACACGTCAGCCGATTCTCGAACCTTGTCCAGTTGTTTGTCGCTGAGCCTGATGTTCCCTACGAGTAAATTGTGACAGATCTCACTCAACGCTGCGATCAGATCGTCGCTTCCAGAGTCTATTAGATGCGAGCAGTCCTTTGGCGAGCACTTAGCTAAGTGCTTGAGAGTACCAAAGTGTCTTTCGAGTAGATGAGAAGCCATTTTTGCTACTACTTTCTCTTCTTCTTTTTTTTGTCTAGCGGTACGAATACTAGCTGAGAGTGTATGGATGTCAAAGAGGAGCGTATTCTCAGATCGTCAGGTGTTGACTGCTTGAAGTCCAGAAGGAGGTATGAGTGAGGTCGCTTGAGTTCATGGGTAAATATACTAGAGAGGGCTACCGCGTTGGAGGGAAACACCTGGCGAGACAGACTAGCTATTTGCCCCATGTCGCGCGGGTTCTTGAAAACGATCATGTAGTGAGCCTTCAGACTCATAGTTCGAAAGTCGGGTGATTTCTGGAATAGGTTCTGAGTGATATATATGACGCTCACGTTCCAGTGATGGGAGTATTTAGTAAAGATGTCAGCTACCACTTGCTGATTGGAACTGCTCATCAGATCGTCCAATATCAGTAGAGTGTGTGGTCGTAAAGCGTCTTCTGCTACTTCCACGTGTCCCGCTATAGACTCTTTGCTAGGAAGACCTTCTCTGAATTCCACACCGTACTGATTTTGCATTTTTTTCGAACAGAGGCTGCCACTCGCCGTACTGGTAAAAAGTCTTTTCCACCGGCGGCGTGACCAAATTGTTCACGTCGCTCAGAAATTGATCCACCAAGCGCAATTTTCCACAACCCGACGGACCGCTAATGATACAACTAAAGGGTCCTTGTAGTCGAGCGTCGAAATGAATTTCTGTGAAGAGTTTGCTTTTACTACTCGACATTTTTGTTTTTTTTCAGCACACGTCAGAGAGTAGTTGTGTGTCTGACTGTCTGCTGTGTTTCTCACTCGAACGGTCGGTAGTGAATGGTTGTGGAGAAAAGTCAGCCGACCTTTTTATTGATTCCGGACGGTGTCACAGTAGCGGCGGCAGAAGTGTCTTTTTTTCTTTTTATTTTTGCGATAAAATTCTATTTTCACTCAATAGTCATAAATGTTTGTATCAGACTCCAGAGGAGTCTGATACAAATATTTATTTTTTTTAAAAAGAAGAGGAGGAGGAGGAGGAGGAAGAGGAGGAGGAGGAGGGGAGGAGGAGGAGAGAAAAGCGCAGATCAATCTTTTTTTTTTTTTCTTTTTTTTTTTATCATTTAGGCAAAGCTTGTCGCTTTGCCGCTTTTTTTTTCTATTTCTGTGTTGTGACACGATCGTCTCGAAAAAGCAAAAAGGCGTGTGAGCGCGGCGGTGACAAATACATATTGGAGCGTATGGTTTAAAATAGTGCGTCCCTGTCTTCTTCAATTCGGCTGCGTTGCAATATGCGGGATAACAGGTGACGACGTCGAAACGTTTAGAGACTGTGTTCACGTCGGCCACAACGCACGCCCACCGAGTGGGAGCTGCAGTCACTCCCAAAAAACCGATCGGCTTGTCGAATCGTTTCATAGCGCTTATTCTTACTTTATAAGAGGAGGCAGGGTGAGGGGAGTAGCAGCGCTCTTTCTTTTCATGAAACGCCCAACGAGTGGGGGCGCTGAGAGCGGCTATTATGCAATGGTGGAGTAAATACTGTTCTGAGAAGACGGCTCTCGGCCATGTCGCTACGTTTTCCTTTTCCGCTCTTGTATAACGACGATTTCTTTGGCACTCGGCTTTGCTTTTCTGGAGAATTCGGTACGCTTCAAGAGAAGCGTGAACCTCAACTACGTGACGCTCTCTCCTTTGAGATAAAAAAATAGCCGGGCAGTTGAGGAGGGCACTTTGTTCGCGTGTCCGTCTTTTAAAAACTCGCGCCCTCTGCGGCGCCATATTTCTTTCCTCCGAAAAAAAAAAGAAAAAAAGACTGAGTGAAAATAAAAATTTTAAAACAAAAAGCTCAAAGAAAAAAAATAAGCAATAAGCAGACTCAGCTCGAAATTCCCTGCTGGCGTGATGGCGGTGACGGTAGGGGCGGCCGGGTGACTGCAGGCGGTGGCGGCGGTCGGCTGGCCGGCGGTGGCGGTGACGGCGGCGATGGTAGAAGGGCGTGTGGAAAGAGAATGCATCTCAGTCTTTTATAGGAGCTGCGAGAGTTCGACTTAGTCTGACATTTTCAGCTGTCGCATGCTGACCTGCTGCTATCATAAGAGAAACAAAAGCCCTAATCACGCTTTTCAGCTGGATCCTTCCACCCACCAGTCGTGGATCCAGATGGGAGGGTGGTTTAAAATTAATCTGTGTACCGACTGTCATACAATAGTGTAATTAGTTGAACGCGTGTTACCTGTATAAAGGATTAGCAGGTCATGGGCTTAGAGTGTGTATAGAAAACAACTACAGGTAGCGTGAACAAAGCGTCCCCTCCCTTTCTGTCACTCTGTCTGTGACTAGAGGGTGCGCGTGTGGTAAGCGGCTTAAATCTAAAGAAAAAAAATCACCCTCTCCTGTCGTCAGCAGTCAGCTGGCCGGCGGCTGGAAAATGTGATTAGAGGGATGATGAGCGCGTAGTAAGCGACTTAAGGCTAATCTAAATACCTGCCGTGAGTGGGCAGCTGGCCGGTGGCTTGAAAAAAGGGGGGAGTAAGGGTATATAAGGGGGAGTGAAACCGTCTTCGTCATCATCATCATTCTCTCTACTACTACTACTACTACTACTACTACTACTACTACTACCACCACCACCACCACCACGCCTCAATTTGCAGATCACCATGATGGAAAGTTACGACCGTGACATGAAGCGGTATGATGAAGCGGCGCGCGAATGTGAAGCTGCTGCTGTAGCCGCTGCTACTGCTGCTGCTCATCGTGCTACTGCTGCATTTACCTGGCTGTTAGTGACGCTGGTTGTGATGACGTTGTTGTTGTTGCCGCTGCGGTTGTGACTGCTGCTGTTGCTGCTGCCGATGCAGCTACTAATGCCGCCGATGCCGACGCTGCTGCTACTGATGCTGTTGCGGCTGCCGATGTCGCCGCTGATGACGCTGCTGATGTTGGGACTGCTGCTGCTAGTGTACGCTCTGTTGCCCTTGCTACTGCCGCTGCTGCTGTTGTTGCTAATGCTCACGCTACTGCTGCTGCCGCTGCTGCTGCTGCTGCTACCGCTGCTGCCGAGGCTGCTGCCGCTGCTGCTGATGCTGCTGATGCTGCTGATGCTGCTGATGTTAGTAGTCGCGTCGACAAAGAATCGTCATTTGTCACACTTAAGCCTCCAGTTGAACGCGCGACGGGTAGTAGGGCTACCAACGCGACGGCCGGATGGTTCAAATGGTGTCGTCGCTTCTGCTCATGCTCTTGCTTTTCTTCCTGCCCTACCTGCTGCTGCTACAGTATAATAGTGTTATAGTGTTTGAATGAGAACGCGCGTACTTACACATAGACACTGTAACAGATGTGCTTTTTGAAAATATAATTTCAGCATAACATGAATAAAAAGAAATTATCTTGTTGTGTTTATTTTCTATATATAAGTTACATAACTTTTTTTTGTTTGTTTACAAACAGTCACGTGTCACGTGGTGTTGTTTACAAACAAGAGAGCCACGTGGTGTTGTTTACAAACAAACCCTAAGTAGGTCACGTTACCCTAGTTACCAGATGCTGGCTTCTGATTGGCTGAGCCTAAGTAGGTCACGTCATGTAAGTAGGTCACGTTACCATGATTACCAGAATGCCAGCCTCTGATTGGCACGGAGCTTCTAAGTAGGTCAGTAGGTCACCCAGAATGCTGGCTTCTGATTGGCTGAGAGTCCTAAGTAGGTCACGTTACCATGGCAACGGGTCACGTGACCAAATGGCGGCCTCTGATTGGCTGCATATCGAGTGAGTAATAAACAGTACTTAAGCATAGTCCCATTCCGATACATACTATACTACTGGTAACAAATGGGACTAAACATTAGTAGCGATTGATTAACAATTGATGAACAAAGATCAACTTCATCCTTCACTTAAGCCGAATTGCCAACAGTTGATTAGATTCCATTTTAAATTGTTTTTTTTTAAGATTTCTTTTTGCCTGGCCCCGATGTCACAATAATGCTGCTGGCTGGTTGTAACAGGGCCTGACCCTATGTAATTGCAGGGTAAATAAATGAAATGACAAAAAAACAAAGATTGGCAAAAGAAACAATATTCTGCATACTCCACACCCATCTTTAAGTGCAAGGAGGAATCAGCCTTCTGTTCTCGCTCCAGCAACATAAGATGTCAGATTGGCGCAGACGTGTTGTAAGGAGTTCAGAGGTACTGGGGTATGTGTGAAGAGTGGATCCTGGTACCCCTTTGTAATTGCAGGGTAAATAAACTTGATAATCTAGTCTGAAGAAAGGGGACCTATCGGAAGCAAGGCAATGCGCCTCAGCTAGGATGATGCATTTTCTTTTGTATTTGTTATCTTTTACCCTATAAAACACTTTAAAACTAAATAACAAATAAACAGATTTCGGAAAAAGTCTACACTCTCCTCACTCATCTTTAGGGGGGAAGGAATAATCATTCTTCTCATCTAGCTCCAGCCAGCTATGTTACTCTTGTTACTTGTGCTGCCCCCTGGGACAGTTTCTGCTGTGAGGACTACAGAAGCTATTGGAGCTATTCACCAGCAGAATGCATGTGGTTACACTTTACTGGAAGATACTAGGTCCAAAGAAGATTCAGCATTCTTTTGCCAAATATTTCCATTACTTTTTTTTAGATACAAGATTTACTATGCTTAAGTTCTGGAATGACCATATTCAATGCCCCTCATTGAATACGATGTGACCATATTCAATGGGCTAAGAAAAAGTAGTTTTTCCTTCCTTAAATGGCTTCAAATAAAAACACAAATGCCAACTTCATTGATACCCCTCTGATGTATTTCACTTGTGGGGGCTGGGGCACATCTCACTTAGCCTGCGCTTTCTTAGGATACTGCCCCAGCCCCCACTCGTGAAATACAACAGAGGTGGTATCAATGGGCGTTGGTATCTATTGGAAGCTTATGTGTAGTATGTTGTTTTTCACATCAGTGTGACCATACCTGCTGATATAAGTACAATGTCATTAGGCCAAATCTAGCTTTCAAAATAAAATACAACAATAGGATATAAAGTCACTAGATGTTTTAAACCCCTCCTCCTGCCTTTTAAAGTGAAGTGTTTTTGTGGGATGTGCATTCTGCATCAGAGGTAGCTTCCATTTAAAGAAAAAAATCATATTCATAAGTTGCAAACAAATTGGTCTATTCTAGTCACCACAAGCGAATGACTGTTTAAATTTCCCCTAACACTATAAAAGATTGGGTTTTCATAAATATTCCCCCAGAACTGACACCTGCAACCTAAGCCACCATTTTCTCCAGGATGGGTCATGTGACCATCATACAAATCTGCTTGCAGGATCAGTAGCGGCCCTTAATCCGAGGATCTATGTGATTATGTCCCCATGACTCGGCCTCTAACAGGTTCCAA
Organism: Harmothoe impar; assembly: GCA_947462335.1. Taxonomy (NCBI): domain Eukaryota; kingdom Metazoa; phylum Annelida; class Polychaeta; order Phyllodocida; family Polynoidae; genus Harmothoe; species Harmothoe impar. The sequence continues at coordinate 68,146,115 of OX381714.1, forward strand.
GTGGGCTCCAGGTTACTCCCAACTAACTCTATCTGCCTCCATTTGCAGGCCTCACAATATCCGCTCTCAGGAAACCAGCGCAATTTAATCTGGGAAGAGTGTGTGGGCACTGACACTCAGGGCCTCATTTGCATCCAGTCCTGCACAAATCCATCTGGCTTGCAGACAAATCAGATTCCTCCAGAGCTTGAAGCTATGACATTATGGGCAAAACCTAAATATGTCCATGAATAGGGCCAGAGATATTTAGGTTCTAAGGAGGGGGAATAAAGAGCAGCCTGGCCTTATCAGAGTAGACCAGAGGGGCCGGGTTGTTGGTAGATGGGGGAACTGGATGTGGCCTGCTGAGGTAGTAGTAAACTTGTAACAACTTGTCTGGAAACTCTATGCCAACCCACCATGAGCTGCTCTCTACTTTAGGACTTGGTCTGGCCTTAAACCAACATCCAGAATAGGTGTTCTTCTTCAACATTGGTAGTTGTAGAGTACCATCGTTTCATACCTAAAGATTTTATCCTCTTGGTGGGATTTCTATGAACTATGTCAACAGCTGACTTTCTTATAGTAAGTGGCCTTGGAGACCTGTTACTAGGTTGTTTACTGTAAATCATGGACGTTGTTGATATATAAATTATCATACTCACCTTATTCATCTATATAACTCAGAAATAAACTGTGGCCTATACAGGTCCTACTTACTGTTTGTTTTCCTGGGAGTTGGTCTTTGCATATGTATCCCCCTATTCACCTGAAGGATCGTCCTGGTTAGTCCTACTGAGTGCTGGTTCCTTACATGTTCACTGCCTCACCTGCTTACTGAATCCCACAGCTCAGGAACCAGCAAAAACTTGATAACAAAAAGATCAGGGCCATCTGAGGAACATCTCCTCTCTGCCACCTTCTTTCAAAAGGCTTCTCAGGACTGAATGTACTCTGTGGAGAGCCTGGATCAAAATGTCATCAATTCTCCTTTACCAAGCTTTTCAGTTGATGGTGGAGGTTCTTTGGGAGTGGAATGTTTACTCTGAAGGAGTGTCTTATTTTAAGGGCAGTGTTGAATCTGGTACTGCAATGTTCTCTTCCATATTATTTTTTAATGACACCAATCTATCTATCTCCAGTAATATGTTGATGTCCTAGACATTTAGATAACCGTGATGACCATAAAAGGCTCCCCATGCAGAAACAGCTGCTTGATGACCAATGTTTTGATGTAAATAACTTTAATTACAGTTGGTGTTTGTGATAAGTGATCACTCAGCTTTGAATTCTTATCTGCTCTTTTTCCTTCATATCTTTGATCATTACATATCCAAATACAGAAATGCTCACTCAAAGACAAAGCATTGTTTTTGGGTTTTACCAAAACACATAATAAAATTGATGAGCTTGCCCAGCACTAATTATGAACAGTAAAATAACGAAATTTCCTGAAAAATATCAAAATCACTGATGCAGACAGACATCTAAATGCAGCAAAAGACGTGTAGCTTCCTTACCTCATACAGGTAGATCAACGGGCAAAAAACAGTGGCTACATAACATATCAAATCAAATTACAAATCTAATTCATTATTGTTCTGCACTTTCTCTTTTTTGCAATGTGTTCCCAATTTAATCAATTACAGTTGGCAGCCTATTTAACTACTGATCTTGTCAGTGAGTGACAAAGGATATAGGGTAGTAAAGATAACAGCCAAGACTGAAATTGGCAATCACAAATTGAGTCAATATAGCAGAGCTGTACTGAAAATGATTATGTACATGGATGAGCTTCTTCTAGCTTAGATCCATCGCCCAGCAGTAAAGGGTAGAAAGTCTATTGCTGTAATGTTGCTTGAAATGAATGAACCTTTTATATCTAATTTGCTTTAAGCATAACTACGGTTATGGTCAGGCTAACACCACATCCTACTGTTTAAATACGAAACCAAAAGTACTATCACCTCACACACAAGATCCTATGTTTACCATTCAAAAAATATCATCCCTGAAGTCCATATTAGAAGGAGAGACAGAACAGGGAGGAACATTGAGATGAAGAAAAAGAGAGAGGGAGGACATAACAATACTATACTATGTAGAGTAGGATGAAATTAAAGGATGCAGATTGGAGAGAGGAGGGGAAGCCTTGCAAGGGGGGAAGGCATATGACACAAAGAAGATCAAGGTAAGGCCACTCAAAAAAAGTAAATGATTTCTCATCACAGCGTGCATCATAAAAATCTGCTTCTGAAGAAAACTACCACGGGTAGTTGGACAGTTCCAGCTACTAATGGGTTTATTTCTGCTGCACAAATCCCAGAAGAGAGAGAGAGAGAGCTATCAGTGTAGTAATGTATAGTACCACTGGTTTTACCACCAGGCATTTTACACACAGATATCTGGGACTGACACCACTGTTTGTTGATCGATGCAACAGAAGCAGAACTGGAAGAGCAAAACTAAAGGAAAACAACTCACACACATATTGCTGGGATCACTACAGTAGTTACAGGATTAGCATTTCAGGACAAATGCTGTCTTATGTGGGAAGTTTATGTGAACATTGGTTTAAATATAATTTTACATTACAATAACAGCTTTTCCTTTTATGTCATCAGTCTTCTACATTCTACTTTTATTTTCTGAAAAAAAAACCATTATCATCATGTCATATAGAAAATATAAGCAAAGATGACAATTTCATTCTTTTCATATTCATCTTAATCGTTTGAATCAATTATATTATAGGTGTAGAACAAACATTGATATCATTGGGATAGGTCTTCGGAAGTACATTTGAAGGGAGGTAAATTAACACAATTTACATAATGATGAATGAAGGATTTTCTTAACAAGATCAAGAGTAATGACCTCCACAGCCTGATCCCACACCCTAAGCTGCTCCTCATGAAGATGTAATGTGTCAACCAGGGGTAGGCTGTTCAATAATACATCGCTGCTGCTCTCCAGTCTCCATACTTAACAGGGAGCTACACAGAGGCAGAGGGTGTGAATTCCATTAGCACCTCATGGACTTATACTTGCCTGTTTACATTCCTAGAGTCACCAGTGGAATAATGTTATTTCTTGCTGAAGTCCCTTTGCTGTGGTAATTCAAAAAAGATCTTGTGCAGTTCAGGAGTGTTATGATGCCTTAATACAGCACGAACTGAAGGCACAATAATTTTATCAACTGTTAATTAAATTTTGCACTTTTTAGATTTCTTTACCTTTTTTCCAGACCCACAATGTCCATGATGTCTTCATTCTTTTGCATTTTCTTCTGCACCCTGTCCTTTCCGGCCTCTCCTTCCCCCTCCCTATTACTGCCTTGTTTCGTGCAACGCCCCTTTTGTGGTCACTATAGCATTGCCATAAAGCACATCATTGAATCCCGCAAATAGAACAACAAAATGGGCTGATGGGCTTCAACCAGTGCCTTCACTTTATGTGCACAATGGCAAGGGTTGAAAGGAGCCGATGTCAGTGACATCATGAAGTCCATTATGAAGCCCATTATGACATCAATAATGTCGTGAATGAGTTAAGAATACCTAGTTCAGGAAACTCCCCCTGGTTGTGTAGAAGAGCACTAACCTTGTATGTGTCTCTCTGATGGCGAGAGCTTTTGTGCTTTATCATATATCTGTCTTCAGGGTGTCATCATGGACAGAAGTAGCTTCAGCAAAAAGGACCCGAAGTGTGCCTCAAACTTACAGGAGCTACTTTTGGCAGAACATGGTCTTGTACCAATTAAATGTAGTTGGTATATGAACTGTTGCCTTGACAAATTGAAGGAAAGATGAGCCTCACATGAACAGTTCAGTTGAAATGACAGGCTACATAGAAAAAGAAATCTACCAAAAAAAGGACATCTTTGAGAGATTTCTTTTCATCCATTGTGTTTCTAATGTTATCATTTCTAGGGTGAGGCTATTTTATGAGTAACAAAGCCCAGGACTTGTATATTGTATTGACCTGGCCTAAAGCAAATTGAAGTTCGATACTCAGTTAACAGGTACATGGATGGATCAATCCCTCCCACATCAGTGTTGTAGCAACCTGATAAACAGTCCATTAGTAAGATCAACACTGTGTGGCCTACCCAGTTCGGCTACCCGAGCGTGGGGTTGACTTTATTGAATGGTTGAGTTAGCATTAAGGTGCATTGGTTGGTTATGTTTATGAGAGCTGTAAGAGGAAACCCCTTGGTCCACTGATCAATCGGCCCTGTATTACTTTACTTGTATCAAAATGCCCTTTGTACCTGACATTGAGAGCTGGAGAGGCAGGCAAAGAAGATGTGGAAATCGAGGATTCTTCTTGTGCTTGTTTTCATTTTAACCAGGCCTTATAAAACCTCAGCTGGTAAGATCATTTAACATCTGTTATCATCATGTATGTTCTTACTTAAACTTCATGGTGCTCCATACAAATAGTTGCAGGCTCAGGACTTAATTTTAACATTACTCACATTTATATCCAAAATAATGAAATATTAATGTGGAACCACGGGCTATGTTGGACTCCATCATTCTTCTAATTCTAAACTTAATGAATAGGCCAACACAAAAAATTATAAAGGCGTCAAATGAAACTTTTGTTGTTGATTTTTTTTATTGCTTCCTAAGTGGTAAATTGGTCCAATTTTAATAATGTAATAGTCCCTGGTTGAGGTTCACTACTAATACCTACAGTGGTCCACAAGATGAGGGGTATGTGGCAACCTGGTTAGTTGAATATAATTCCAATAGTAAAAATCACTATTAGCTGTTTGTACTACAAGAATTTGTTAAATCTGATAAATGACTGTATACATACATGTATGATAACCAATGATCTCTCCACAGTTGCTGGTTATGAGTCAACTACTGGAGATTGCGCTGGTAATGATATATCGTTCGGAAACACTCCCTGGGCTGACTCCCCCGAGGCCTGCGGAGCCCTGTGTACCTCGATGCCCGAGTGTGCCGGGTTTCTCCTGGTACGCTCAGCCACATGGCCCTGGACCAATAACCCGTGTATTCTTAAACACAAAATGTGTGAGAAACCTGCACAGAATACATTATTTGATTTCACTGCCTACTTCAGGAAGATTGAAGGTAAATATGAAGGATTCCTATAGACCATATATTGCCTATGAGATTTACAGAGGTCCATGATTATCTGTCTAAATGGAAAAAGAGCATCCGTTTCTCCAATGGGGTGTGCCATTCTCGTACTTAAGCATAGAGAAAAAAAATTCTACACATGCAATATACTGGGCCCTCTGTGTAGCTCTAATGCATTTCATCCTCATTGTTTTGAATAGATTGCTCTATGTGTAATATCATCAATCTTTTAATCTTCATTAGGCATGACCGTTTTCCAGGAATCTTCTGGGATCACACTCACTTCAAATCCAAGAGACCAAGCAATTTTGACTCACTCTAGAATTGAGTGTGCGAGAAAGTATGTTGTTTGGAAGCCTTTCGAAAAAATGTGTATTTTGGCATTTTTACCTCATGCCTACTTTTCTTTACTGTTGTTAAAAAACTGCAATGCAATATGACAATCCATCAGACAGAATTGTCAGAATGTTTTCAAACAATGAATGGTTTATAATAAATGAAGTTTGCTATGTTTTTACCATAACTCAAGAATTAGGCCACTGTATCAGACAAAACTTCTTTATTCATCATTTTGAATTTAAATGTATCTTGACCACTATTCGTAATAACAAAGTAGAGGATTAAATTGTGATTGTGGCTGATTGAAATAACAACTACAGTGGTGTTTTCCTGTCACAGGTGCCACAGGGAGGATGATTGTACACACTTCAGTGTGTCAGAGCACGGGGGCAAGTATTCCTGTGACATGACCAGCTCCCCAACACTCACTGCATCAGTCACTACACCATACTACAGGAAACAATCTGTTACTAAGCCTTATTTGACATAATCACCAAGCATGGCCAACGGTTCTAGTACTGTTTTAGTCTAGTATTGCTTCAACCACGCCATTTTACATACAGCTATAAGGATATATTCTCTCAAAGTTCAAGCACTTTGACTCTGCAGTATTGATCTACTAGTCGTTTTTCTAAACTAGAAATATAAATACATAGATTGCTAATGGACAGAACAATATATTTAGTCAATGGTTATTAAACTTGGTATGTATATTTACACATACTAAGGATACTTCTAAACAAATCTAGAAATCACTATGATATTTTCTTAAGATATCTACACCCTGTTTTGGGCAACACTGCAAACACTTTGACTCTATCTTGTGTTCACTTACTGATTAACCGCTCCAGTCTTTCAATGGAATAAAAATATTTTAATATAGATTGGGTTTCATAATTTCTTCTTGTTATCACCATCCCAGACATTTTCAGGATTTCTGACCAATGTTTCCACAACTATAAATATCCGTATTCGTCTAACAAAACAGCAGTTCGGTAGGTTCTTATGTCAGACTCTCAGTCTTTAAACACAGGTTTTTACTCTTCATCAGTTAGGCCTGCCCCCCCATTACTGGTTCTTTTCAATGCCCCCTTTTCCCCTTTGCAATGTTTTATGGTTGGGTATATGTCACCTAGTCTACCAAATAGGTTGACAAAATGACAATAATAGACCCAGAAAAAAGGTCCCTGATGTGCTGAACCCTGTGCCCTCAGCTTCTTGTAACCAGCAGTTTTACTTCATCAGGCTGAGGACATGCCCACTTGTCTTGTACACCCTAAGTCAGCTGTAGCTGTACTCTGCATCTAGTATAATGGCCTCCCCACCAGCATGAGGGTTTCAATGCATTTACATAAGATTTTTCTTAAATTCCTTATGTACTATATATCATGTATGGTACCATTGGAAAGAGGACATCTACATCTATACAATAGCCAATTTACAAAGTACAATCATTTATATAGTCAGGATGTAGAATGATATAGATTCTTATTTGATATACATCATATTGATTACGTCATGTTACGTCATAATTATGTTATTATGAATATTAACAATATGATCCTAGGTTATGAGACCAAATTAACTAATGTTTAAGAGATACACTAAACTGTTATTACATTGATAATTATGCAATCAAGATATAGGTTAATCAGAGTGAACCATATGGATCCAACATGGCCGCTATCAGTGTGTAATCAGGCAGCCTGGCTCTCAGGACCCACCCACCAACAGCCCCCTCCCTTCGCCCAGGGGAGGGGAGGGAAGCTCATGAATATTAATGAGGAGGGCCACCTGATTGTTAGATATAAGCAATACTGAATAAAGAGATAGCCAGATTGGTTTGAATCAACTTGGAGTTCACGTCAATTCCTGAATAGGCTTATTCACTCCCCATTTACAAGGATTTCAGGAATCAGAAGGGGTTGGTCTTCTCTGCTATGAATTGCAGAAGTTTTGAAGGGAAAAAAAGAGGAAATCTACAAAATCTTAGGTAGAAGTAATATTATGTGTCTAAATGAAACATGGTTAAAAGAACCTTTGTCCTCGGGCATGATAAATATCCCTGGTAGAGTATTATATAGGCATGATAGAAATCATAAAAAGGCTGGTGGTGTGGCCATTAGTGTCACGTCTAATATGGCACGTCATTGTTCAGTAGTAAATGAATTCACAATAATTACAGGTGATTATGAGGCTATTGCCCTTCTACTGTCGCTGCCGGGAGAGAAACAAATGTTAATTGTTAGTGTGTACAGAATCCCTAAGAAAAATATAGCAACTTTTACAAGTTTCATTAATTTTCTAAAGCGCATTGCTGAATATGAAAATGACAGTAGCAATGGCCGACATGAGACATGGATCTTAGGAGATATTAACCTAAACATGAATGATAATGAATGTAATGGCAGTGAACAATTCAGAAATTTGTGTAAAGACATGGGTTGGAAGATTTTAATTACTGCCACCACTAGGCCTTTCAGTGGTACTTGTATTGATAACATTGTTACCAATAGCAACAGGGTCACCAAAAGTGGCATACTCCATGCACTACTGTCTGATCATGTACCAGTATTTGCCAGAAGAGGTGATGATAATTATACTGCAGAAAGCACTCTATATCCTTAGCACAACCATAGCGTACTGATGTGGGGTGTAAAAACGGCCCTCCAAACGCCAGTGCTTTATGTCAGGGGACCCCCAGAACGTACTGATGTGGGGTGTAAAAATGGCCCTCAAAACGCCAGTGCTTTATGTCAGGGGACCCCCAGAACGTACTGATGTGGGGTGTAAAATGGGCCCTCCAAAAGCCAGGAATCTGGGTGCATGATTGCCCCAAACGCCAGTGGTTTTCACATATTTCAAGGATTTCAATGCAATATATAGGGCCTAGATTGCACTAGATTGTTAATATTTCTTTTATAACGTAAATATATGATAAAAGGTATTATGACTACTGCCTTCATATACTTTATAACTTAGTGCTTTATTAGTACTAATTGACCATGAAAATCGATTATATCCTAATTTTGCAACATTTGAAATAACATGGTAAATATAGTAGTAATTTTTGTGATGATATAATAGCTCAATTCTAATTATTTTGAATTGTAAGTACGGTTGAATGCTTCTAGTTGAGCATTATCTCAATATTTCAACAGTTATATCATATGATACCATGAATTTCATGCTAATTAGCATTTTTTTCCAATACACATTAGCAGGACTTGGCACTTCTGCCTGTGATATGCATAAGATAGCATTAAAACGTCTTGATACGTTTTTTATACTACAATTTGGAAGTAAAACGTTTCAGAACGTTCTGGCAGTAGGGAAGCTACTGTACTCTTATACTACAACTTGGAAGTAAAACGTTTTAGAACGTTATGGAAGTATGGAATGTACTGTACTCTTATACTACAAGGTGAAAATAAAACGTTTTAGAACGTTATGGCAGTAGGGCATCTACTGTACTCTTATTCTACAATGTGAAAATAAAACGTTTTAGAACGTTATGGCAGGAGGTTGTCATTCAGACAGATTAGCATGGACCTCTGTCTATCTATCTTGTACTGGGCTTAATGATACTAGACCATGTGACATAGGGGTACATGGTTCCAGACATGTGACATGGGGGTACATGATACTAGACCATGTGACATGGGGGTACATGACACTAGACCACGTGACATGGGTGTACAATGGTCCCAGACGTGCGCCATAGGGGTAGGGATGTCATCAATACACCCAGAATCGATACATTAACATCTCCTGAATTCTGATGATCAAATCAACAAAGTCTTCATATCGATACACTATTTGTATCATGTGACGTTATCTAGCACCATGTGACGTTATCTAGCACCATGTGACGTTATATAGCGCCATGTGACGTTATCTAGTACCATGTGACATTATATAGCACCATGTGACGTTATCTAGTACCATGTGATGTTATCTAGTACCATGTGGCGTTATCTAGTACCCTGTGACGTTATCTAGTACCCTGTGACATTATTCTGATAATCAAATCCCCGATCCCCCTGCTACCCCAATCCCTCCGGTACACGGATCCCTTCGCGACACTGATACCCCCGCTACACCTATCCCCCCGCTACACCAATCCCCCCGCTACATCGATCCCCCGCTACATCGATCCCCCGCTACACCTATCCCCCCGCTACACCAATCCCCCGCTACATCGATCCCCCGCTACACCTATCCCCCTGCTACATCGATCCCCCGCTACACCGATCCCCACGCTAAACCGATCCCCCCACAACCTAGATCCCCACGCTACCCCGTTACCCCGACCCCCCCCTACACCAATCCCCACGCTACCCCCGCTACCCTGAATCCCCCTGCCACCCCCAATCCCTGCTACCTCCGATCTCCACTACTGGTGATCTCTGCCCCCACAGTCGATACACTATTTGTATCATGTGACGTTATCTAGCACCATGTGACGTTATCTAGTACCATGTGGCGTTAGCTATTACCATGTGATGTTATCTAGTACCATGGGCCATTATTCTGTCAATCAAATCCCCGATCCCCCCGTTACCCCAATCCCTCCGCTACACCAATCCCTTGGTGACACTGATCCCCCTGCGACACTGATCCCCCGCTGCATCGATCCCCCCGCCACCCCGATACCCACACTACCCCGATCCCTAAGCCACCCCGATCCCCACACTACCCCGATCCCCACGCTACTGCGATCCCCACGCCACCCCGATCCCCACACTACCCCGATCCCCACGCAACCCCGATCCCCACACTACCCTGATCCCCACGCTACCCTGATCCCCACGCTATCCCGTTACCCGATCCCCCAGCTACATCGATCCCCCGCTACATCAATCCCCCCGCCACCCTAATCCCCACGCTGCCCCGATCCCCACGCTATCCCGTTACCCCTATCACCCCGCTACCCCGACCGCCCCCCCCCTACACTGATCCCCACGCTACCCTCGCTACCCTGATCCCCCCCGCTACCCCCTCTACCCTGATCCCCCTGCTACCCCCAATCCCTGCTACCTCCTATCTCCGCTACCGCTGATGTCCGCCCCGTCAATCGATACACTATTTGTATCATGTGACGTTATCTAGCACCATGTGACGTTATATAGCACCATGTGACGTTATCTAGTACCATGTGACGTTATCTAGTACCATGTGACATTATATATAGCACCATGTGACGTTATCTAGTACCATGTGACATTATCTAGTACCATGTTGCTTTATATAGTACCATGTGACGTTATCTAGTACCATGTGACGTTATATAGCACCATGTGACTTTATCTAGTACCATGTGACATTATCTAGTACCATGTTGCTTTATCTAGCACCATGTGACGTTATATAGCACCATGTGACGTTATATAGCACCATGTGACATTATCTAGTACCATGTGACATTATCTAGTACCATGCAACATTATTCTGATAATCAAATCCCCAATCCCTCCACTACCCTGATCCCCCTGCTACCCCCAATCCCTGCTACCTCCGTTCTCCGCTACTGCTGATCTCCACCCCCTCAATCCCCCTGCTACCCGGCTACCCTGATCCCCCCACTCCCCCATCTCCAGGCTACCTTGATCCCCACTCCTCACGATCCAACCACTCCTCCCGATCCTCCACTACCCCGATTCCCCGATACCCCGATCTCCCCACTACTCCGATTCCCCTGCTACCCCGATTCCCCTGCTACACCGATCCCCCCGTTACACCGATCCCCCCGCGACACCGATCCCCCGCTACCCCGATCTCCCCGCTACCCCGATCCCCACGCTACACTGTTCCCCACGCTATCCCGTTACCCCGAAACCCCGACCCCATCCCCCGCTACACCGATCCCCCCGCTACACCGATCTCCACACTACCCCTGCTACCCTGAACCCCCCGCTACCCCCGCAACCCTGATCCCCCTGCCACCCCCAATCCCTACTACCTCTGATCTCCACTACTGCTGATCTCCGCCCCCTCAATCGATACACTATTTGTATCATGTGACGTTATCTAGCACCATGAGACGTTATCTAGTACCATGTGGCGTTAGCTATTACCATGTGATGTTATCTAGTACCATGTGACATTATTCTGAAAATCAAATCCCCGATCCCCCCGTTACCCCAATCCCTCCGCTACACCGCCCCCTTGGCGACACTGATCTCCCTGCGACACTGATCCCCCGCTACATCGATCCCCCCGCCACCCCGATCCCCACACTACCCCAATCCCCACGCTACCCTGATCCCCACGCTACCCTGATCCCCACACTACCCTGATCCCCACGCTATCCCGTTACCCGATCCCCCAGCTACATCGATCCCCCGCTACATCAATCCCCCCGCCACCCTGATCCCCATGCTGCCCCGATCCCCACGCTATCCCGTTACCCCAATCCCCCTGCTACCCCGACCGCCCCCCCCCTACACGGATCCCCATGCTACCCCCGCTACCCTGATCCCCCCAGCTACCCCCGCTACCCTGATCCCCCTGCTACCCCCGATCCCTGCTACCTCCTATCTCCGCTACTGCTGATGTCCGCCCCGTCAATCGATACACTATTTGTATCATGTGACGTTATCTAGCACCATGTGACGTTATATAGCACCATGTGACGTTATCTAGTACCATGTGACGTTATCTAGTACCATGTGACATTATATATAGTACCATGTGACGTTATCTAGTACCATGTTGCTTTATATAGTACCATGTGACGTTATCTAGTACCATGTGACATTATCTAGTACCATGTGACGTTATCTAGCACCATGTGACGTTATATAGCACCATGTGACGTTATCTAGCACCATGTGACATTATATAGTACCATGTGACATTATATAGTACCATGCGACATTATTCTGATAATCAAATCCCCAATCTCTCCACTACCCTGATCCCCCTGCTACCCCCAATCCCTGCTACCTCCGTTCTCCGCTACTGCTGATCTCCACCCCCTCAATCCCCCTGCTACCCGGCTACCCTGATCCCCCCACTCCCCCATCTCCAGGCTACCTTGATCCCCACTCCTAACGATCCAACCACTCCTCCCGATCCTCCACTACCCCGATTCCCCGATACCCCGATATCCCCACTACTCCGATTCCCCCGCTACCCCGATTCCCCTGCTACCCCGATCCCCCCGCTACACCGATCCCCCCGTGACACCAATCCCCCGCTACTCCATTCCCCCCGCTACCCCGATCCCCACGCTACACCGATCCCCACGCTACACCGATCCCCACGCTACACCGATCCCCACGCTATCCCGTTACCCCGAAACCCCGACCCCATCCCCCCGCTACCCCCGCAACCCTGATCCCCCTGCCACCCCCAATCCCTGCTACCTCCGATCTCCACTACTGCTGATCTCCGCCCCCTCAATCGATACACTATTTGTATCATGTGACGTTATCTAGCACCATGAGACGTTATCTAGTGCCATGTTGCGTTAGCTATTACCATGTGATGTTATCTAGTACCACGTGACATTATTCTGATAATCAAATCCCCGATCCCCCCGCTACCCCAATCCCTCCGCTACACCGCCCCCTTGGCAACACTGATCCCCCTGCGACACTGATCCCCCGCTACATCGATCCCCCCGCCACCCCGATCCCCACACTACCCCAATCCCCACGCTACCCTGATCCCCACGCTACCCTGATCCCCACACTACCCTGATCCCCACGCTATCCCGTTACCCGATCCCCCAGCTACATCGATCCCCCGCTACATCAATCCCCCCGCCACCCTGATCCCCACGCTGCCCCGATCCCCACGCTATCCCGTTACCCCAATCCCCCTGCTACCCCGACCGCCCCCCCCCTACACTGATCCCCACGCTACCCCCGCTACCCTGATCCCCCCCGCTACCCCCGCTACCATGATCCCCCTGCTACCCCCAATCCCTGCTACCTCCTTTCTCCGCTACTGCTGATGTTCGCCCCCTCAATATGTATGTCAATATGATGGAGACATATATGACAACATTACAAATACATGTATATTGAAATGGTGGATACATGTATCAACATGCATGTGTCCATCATGTTGACATGCAGTTGTTCATCTAGTTGACATATTGACATGTTGGCATGCATGTGTCCATCTGGTTGACATGTGCATATGTGTCTATCTAGTTGACATATTGAGTAATACATGTGTCTGTCTTGTTGCAATGTTGACATACGTGTATCAATCATGTCAACATGCATGTGTCTGTCATGTTAACTTGCATGTGCCCACCATGCCAACAAGCATTTATCTGTCATTGTGACATGGTGGACCCACGGCTACAACGTTTTATCTTTGCAACCACTCTGCCATAGTGGACCCATGTGCATTTTGGAACCCATACCAGACCAGATATTGTACATCTACTATGTGTCATAACAGAGCTACCAAAACGTTCCAAAGTGTTTTATCTTGGCAACCATTCTGCCATAGTGGACCCATGTGTATTTGGAACCTATACCAGACCAGATATTGTACATCTACTATGTTTCATAACAGAGCTACCAAAACGTTCCAAAACGTTTTATCTTTTTGAACCACTCTGCCATAGTGGACCCATGTGTATTTGGAACCCATACCAGACCAGATATTGTACATCTACTATGTTTCATAACAGAGCTACCAAAACGTTCCAAAACGTTTTATCTTTTTGAACCACTCTGCCATAGTGGACCCATGTGTATTTGGAACCCATACCAGACCAGATATTGTACATCTACTATGTTTCATAACAGAGCTACCAAAACGTTCCAAAGTGTTTTATCTTGGCAACCACTCTGCCATAGTGGACCCATGTGTATTTTGGAACCCATAACAGACCTGTCAAAACCTTTTAGGTAATGGAACTACATCTACCACAGTGTGCCCATGTGTAATAGGGCTTGACCTCCACTAAAAAATGTGTATTTGTTATAGAAATGCCAGAACGTTTTAATGAGTCTTGCTTTTGGGGCTAGACCTACCAGAGTAGGATAATGTGTATTGAGCATCACAATTTACATTAAATAAAGAGGAAAATCAGTCCTTGAATACTCATCGTTACGTTCTGGTAGCCAAAAACTTTAAAAATCCATTACACATATTACGTTCTGGCAGCCCTACTACAGAAAGCACTGGCGTTTTGAGGGCCACTTTTACACCCCACATCAGTACGTTCTGGGGGTCCCCTGGCATAAAGCACTGGCGTTTTGAGGGCCATTTTTATACCCCACATCAGTACGTTCTGGGGGTCCCTGTACAGAAAGCACTGGCGCTCCTAAGGATATAAGGGCAGAGATTACAGGGGCTATAAAGAGGATGTCCTCATCAATGATTTGAAGTCACATGAATGGGGAGACTTCCTTACTTACAAGGATGACCCTAATGTACTATGGGATCGTTTTCTTGAACCTTTAGAAAAGTATCTTAATAAGAATTGTCCTTTTGTTGAGAGGGTTATCAAAGATAGGCGTAGATGTTGGATGAACGAAGAAATCATGGATGTTATTTTTGAAAGAGAAACCTGGCTAAGCATTTTCAGGATTGAAGGTCAGCCTGAGCAAAAGGCCGCCATTAAGGCTTGTAGAAGAAAAATAGATAAGATGTCTAAGGCGTCAAAAAAGGGTGGTATCACTGGTGAGCTAGATGAAAACTACGCAAATCCCAGGAAATTCTGGAAACGTATAGGGGAATTATTTAACAGTGGTGGTGAGGTAATTTATCCTGATCTGAAAGATTTGGATAGTGGTCTACCAATTAAAATTGATGATGCAGCTAAATATGGAAATGACTACTTCAGTGGGATTTGAGAAAAGCTGCACACCAAGATTGTTGGCGAAGACCAAAAACAGCATGATATCGCTCTTAGAATACAGGAACATGAATATTTAGAAAAAGGTATTCCTAAGCTAGTAATTTCAAAGTGGTCGGTCTACTTCATTATTAAGGATTTAGATAAGTTCAAATCGTCAGGGATTGAAGGTCTGAGATGTGATATTCTAATATCAGCTTTGTTATGTCTGCTTGATGAATTTACCCACATATGCCAAACAAGTGTTGATCAGGGTATCTTTCCGGTTAAATGGGGTAGTGCACTTGTTAAACCAATTCCAAAAGATGGGGATCTAAGTGATGTCAGGAACTGGAGACCCATATCTATATTACCAGTTACTTCCAAAATCTTGGAAAAGGTAATATATAACTTTCTAAGTGAACAGATGACTATGACGGGCAATTTCAGTGACAATCAATATGGGTATAAACGAGGGTCTGGAACAGGAGATGCCGCCTTTGATCTGGTTAATGAGCTATATAACTATAGAAATAATGGGCTAATAGGAGGGGCCTTATTTGTCGACTTTACAAAGGCTTTCGACAGTGTTATTCATTCTAAACTATTGAGTAAAATAGCAAGTCTAGGTTTATCTTATTCAAATTATAGATGGTTTGAGAGTTATTTAGATAACAGAAGTCAAAGGACTTCTTTCTCCTGGAATATCTCTGACACATGTAAGGTTAATTATGGTGTTCCTCAAGGTTCTGTTTTGGGGCCGCTACTTTTTGTTTTGTATATAGATGATGTGACAAAGGTTCTGAAGAAAGCCAAGATAAAAATGTATGCTGATGATATTGTCATTTATTACGGTCATGATAATGCTAATATTGTTGAGAATGTTCTTGTATCAGAATCTAAAATTTTTGCTGATTGGGTATATGAAAATAGGTTGACTATCAATCCCAAAAAGACTGAATTTATGTGGTTCTGTAGTAAACACAAACTAAAACGTTGTGCAAACACTAAAATTTGTTTCTATGGTCAAAGGGTCAGAACTGTACAGCATTTCCCTTCTTTGGGTGTCACTATTGACAGTTCTTTATCTTTTGATAAACAAGTGAAGTTACTTAAGAGAAATATTTGTAATAAACTTTTCAGGTTTTCTGCATTAAGGAAATGGTTAACTAGAGACTATAGCATACCTGTATATAAATGTACCATACGACCGGTATTAGAGTACTGTAGCTTCATTACAAGCAGTTGTAATGAAGATGGGCTTAAGCAAATACAAAGGTTACAGAACAGAGCTCTCAGAATCTGTTTAAAATGTAATATCACTAAGTTTCATGTTCATGAACTACATGATATTTGTAAGATAGAAACTGTTCAAAGACGTATGGACAAACTGCTCCTTAGTCTAATGTATACTAGATCAGTAAAAATGTTGCCTGCTGAAGCTAATGTGGAGGAAACTAATGAAACAATAACGAGGAGTAATTCTAAAATTGTCTTTGCATTACCACGCCTCATTGGCAATTTTTACAAGAGATCACCCTACTATAGGGGCATTGTACTGTGGAACACTCTGCCTGCTGGTGTGCAAAGGGCCACCAGCAAAGTAAAATTTAAACTTGAAATTGACAAAATCAAAGACCTAAGGGCCAATATCAAGAAAGGTTATAATTAACAGCCTTTCACGTCATATTGATAAAATTACTACAAGCCTAATTGTAATAATCATAATTGGTGAGCACGAACTGTAGACTAATTGGGTTTAGTATGAGCCCAAATGGTCCAGCTCTGCTCTGGAATCATCTGACTGCATATTTATAATTGTCCTGTGCTAATGTGTACCTTTTTGTACCTTTTTTACTTCTTTACTTATCTCGTATTATCACCACATTAATCCATTGATTGTATGGATAATCAATCTCTCAATACTACAACTAAAAGCAATGTCTGACCAATCCTATTATTATTGCCTCATCAAATGTATATACAAATACCAGCTGGTAAGAACATTTGTGTAAATAATTTGTGTACATACTCATCTTCTACATATTCATTATAAATGTATCATAGTTGACAATTATTTGTTGAATGTCATAAAAAAAAAAAAAATCTGTAATGTTTGTAAGCACCATTTAAACCCTCGTCAAGATGGATTGATGCAATAAACACGTCCAAAAAAAAAAAAAAAAAGGAAAAAGTCAAATATCATGCATTAACCAGGACACAATCATTAATAATTCTCACAGAAACCCAGCAAAATCAATTTCTGAATTTCCTGTTACATTTGCTGATAGAAATTAACAACCAGAGTAGTAGCTAGGATCACTGACAAGGTGACTTCAAAACCTAACTTTGACATCCATAATGGATATTGGACAGCTGACTCTGCAGATTTTTAGGGGTTGAACTTCAGAGAGGAGCAGAATTTATGTTAAGGTACCAGTTGCACATATATGGGTGCCTACAGTATCCAAGATGACCTACATTTTAAAAGAAACATATGCAAAGGTTGCAAATAAATGGACCTATCCTGTCAGCAGTAGCAGCTACTGTTCAAAATTCCCTGGACATCATGAAGATTACCCCAAAAACTTGCACCTACAACCTCAGCAGTTATTTCCCCCAGAATAGGTCATGTGACCACCATACAAAGCTGGCTACAGGATCAGTAGCCAACGTTTATCAGAGCATCTATCAGGTCCGGGAAATGAAGGGAAACCCTCCCCAGAGCTGTTCTTTACACCAGGGTTAATTTTCACAACGCAGGTAGGTGTGAAAACACTGCAGGGCTCACTGCCTACTGGGTGAAGTGGAGGAGCACAGAGGGAAAGTCTATAGAAAAAGCTTATTTATATGTGATTTCATGGCAATCCCATGTATGATTCACTATTCCCCATGTATGATTCAAGAGGCTACACTAATCTATCTTATGGGATATGTACATTTAACAGCAAATTGATAGAAAATTCAGCAAATGGGTTACAAGAAAACCGTTGCTAATTTTAGCCCTGTAGTGTTTATGCTACAGGCAAAACCGTTGCTAATTCTAGCCCTGCAGTGTTTTCACACCTACCTGCTTTGTGAAAATTAACCCTGGTGTAAAGAAAGGCTCTGGGGAGGGTTTCCCTTCATTTCCCGGACCTGTCTATGTGATTATGTCACCATGGCTCGGCTCCAAACAGGTTCCAAGTGGGCTCCAGGTTACTCCCAACTAACTCAATCTGCCTCCATTTGCAGGCCCCACAATATCCGCTCTTAGGAAACCAGCGCAATTTAATCTGGTAGGAGCGTCAGTGAACCGACACTTAGAGCCTCATTTGCATCCAGACCCAGGCACTTCCAGGTCTCAGAGATGTCTTACGCAGCCGGTAGCAGAAGGAGATTTCCCGAGAGCTCAGGATATTATGGGTGCAAACCTAAATTTGTTTTATTAAAAGGGCTATAGATGAGTTGTAGAGATTTAGGTTTTATGCTCTGGTGAGAGAAGTAAAGAGCACCTTAGTCTTATCAGTGGACACCAGGGGGACTGGGAGTGGTGTAAGGTTGAGGTCCGAGTAATTATATAACAACTTGTGTGAAAACTCTCTGACAACAAACCATGAGTTACTTAGCTCATGTGGTATATGATATACATGGTGGATGTTGAGGAAACCAGGTGGAGCTGGTACTGAGGAATCGGAAAAATCTCATGGGTGAAAATGAATAGATACTGAGTTGGGATTACACAATAGGAACAATAGAAAAATATTGAGTTCATTGGCTCTACATCCTTTTAATACAAGTACAAGGTGAAATACTTTAAAACAATAGAATGATGGTTATCTAAGTTTTTGTTCAGGGTGATTAGATTTTACAATGGAAGGATAATGATTTAATTTGTCCCTTTTTATGCTATTACTATAAAGCGTTTAAAGCCTTTAAGATGACATCCATTAACGACAAAAACAGACCTTCCCCTAAATGTTAAAAGTTGAATAACTTATAAATTTCTTTTCATCGGCTTAGGCAAGGCTTTATGCAGGCAATGAGGTGTTTGAAAGAAGAAACTGAACAAAATTTGTATCTGCTTACTCCTACTTCAAAGACACAGAAAAACAACAACTAGGGACCCTAGCCTAAGCAAAGGGAGGCTATGTAAAATGGTTTTGGTGTAGGAGGTTTGTATGAAGTGAAACCCTCGACTCGCATTGAATGATAAAACAGCTTGTGATGTAGAGCATTGAACAAACTGACATCCCATTCACATAAGATTTATTTTTCATAAAGATTTTCCGCACCTGCCCAAAAGAAGGTAGAAAGTGGGAAAATGGTGCCCTGTCAGACTTTTCCCATATTACCAGCTCGGCTGTAGACTTCCAGTAACAAAATACAGATGTTTAAAGATTTTCTGTCAGATCAATCTTTATGGTGCACGACCACCCCCCTGCACATATTAGTTATGGGTCGCCTGGCCTGCCATGTAATGTAAGATGTCAGCCTGACTATGGTCACACGTCACTTAACCTAAGTGAGCTATTGACATAATGTTGCACTGAGGCCGTGGAGGGGTGAAGCGGTGGTGCTGTGGAGTGGGTACAGGCATAGACTCCCGCCTGTGGCTTATATTCAGTATTAGGGAATAAGGAGAAGGTCTGACACTCATGATGTCTTCCATGGTTTGTGAACGTGTACTGTTTCTTATTCTTCATGTTCTTTTTCGTTCTTCATGTTCTTTTTCTGTTTCCACCCTGTCCATTCACAGCCCTCTTCTCCCCCCTCCCCACTACTTTGTCTCTCATGCCGCGGCACTTTAAGAGTTTTAGGATTACTGAATAGAAATAAATTGAAGACTTATCAGAAAACACTAAAAAATCTGAGAGTGTTGTTGAAAATGTTAGTATATATTAAAGTTCCTCAATGATCTAGATCAATGATCTTATTAGTATGATAATTTATATCTGTAGAAATTAATCAGAATGAAACAAGGTGCTTTGCTATATAATCTATCCAGTGTTTTGGTATATGTCCCTTACCTGACTTTTGTATGAGATATCTAAAATCGCAAGTTTAATAAAAAAATATGAGTTGTATGCAAATCTTTTCTCTCTTGCAATATTGAGAAAATTTAGTTAAACTCTTCTTTGTCCTTTAAAGTTTAGCTGATCATATTCTTGAAATGCTAGTTTTAGAATATCCCAGGTCGACAGTCGCTGTGCGCCGAAAATACCACTTTCATGAATATTAATGAGTATATATTTAGGATAATCAACATATGTCTATTCTGGCATGAGAGGCATGCCATGAGCTACAACGTAGTACCAGTTTTGTGTTTTTATCTCAAATATTAAGGAAGTGGTGTTGAAAATACCATTTTGGCTGATATCTCCAAATTAATGAATACAATTTGTAACCAGCCAATGCCATACATAATGAATAAGGTCATAATGCAACAACCCCTTTTTCCTGCAGCTGACATACCACAATTCAATTTAAGACCAACTACTAGAACTTAAACTCGTATTATTTGTGGTTTAGTCATTGTGTAAGTCAAATATTGTGAATTTTTTCAAATAAAAAATCAAGATATTCACGAATATTTAATATATGCCCATGAGATAATTATAATATTAGGCATTGGAGTTGATGGGCTATCTTTGGGCTTCAATTTGGTTCTAGTCTGACATTCCTAACTTAATTATTGAGGAAGCAGTGACCATAAATATGTGGTCGGGAGGGATCCTAGAAATTGATAAGATTCTGAACATGCTACCACCCTCACGGTCACACCCACCCATGAATCAAGTGCTGACAAGTGGATTAGTATAGCTTATATACATGGGTATCAAGAAAAAAGGGTGTTACAAAATCCCTGGGCGGGTACAGGGTTTCACTATCTTGACCACTGGCTATGTAGGTGTGGCTATGGTTATAGCGGAGAAGGGGACAATCCTGTCTGGATGCTGGTAACAAGACTCCTTGGGTGGGTGATCTGCCTGACAATTACTACATAGTTCTGATTATCAATGGGTTTATATATGCTCTGTAATTCCCATCAGAGAAGGATAGATCTTTCAATATATATTCAAGGCATTTAATGATTTATAAACTGCCCTGTCAATAGTGTTGACACTGAGGCTCATCCACCCATTTCCCGTAAGAATCTTAAATGTTTTTCAATCCAGCAACAGACTTTTTTTTTTATTCATCGGGAAAGTGAAATTGAGGTAAAACATGTCAGCAGACATTATTTCTGCGGTTGCTGCTGAAGTTACAGAATCAGAGTTTCCTGCCAAATTGCTGTTTTATGGCGGAAGTGTCAACTGTTGGAATAAATCACAGAGAATTGAAAAACAGACAAACTGTGTTTCAATGACAGCACTTTCTGCTCATGTCACTGGATTTATACACTAAAGTGCAGCTTTAAGTTAAAATGTATCTTTACTACACTTCAGATTTCAGTGTCAAATACCTTTTTCTATATAAATCCTTCATTAAATAGCCCCTTCTTCCCATTTGCTTCTTTTATCTCTGTCAGTTACCCTCCATCTGGAATTGCTTGCCACCTACCGGAAGCTGGAACTCAACACTAAATATCACTGCCATATATACCAGGAGCAGGTGACGGTTCTGACCCCTTCAGCATTATTGGTGACCCAGGTATGTTGAACTGCAGGCCTTGACACTGTAAGGAAATGAAACTGTTCCGTCATCTTAACTCACCATGATTCCACATAACAATGGCAATGTTACCTGTAATCAAGATGTAATTTATACAATTCATAGAGGGATATTAAGTTGTAACTGTAGTTTAAAATTGTAATTTGACCAAAGTATCACATAGCGAGGGTGCTTTTCAATTCTACGTAAGGGCAGAGCAGTTATATGTGTATATAGCAGAGTATGGGTGACCAGGCCCCCTTATGTGTGACGCCTTGACGTAGGGGTCATGGTAGTTTGTTATTTACACACTAGGGTGTGTGCCTGGTTGGTAGGGATGCGCAGAAGCCTGCCAAAGTTGCAATTGAAAAAAAAAGTCATCAAGTTGCTTTTCGATACAGCCAAAAACAGAGGAAAGAATTGAATGAATCATATGCAACAAACCAGGTAGGGAAAACAACAGTGCATAAAGCTTAAAACAATCTATATAATTATAAAGGGCCAAAACAGACCTACATGTGCCAGCTATTATGGACACTAAAATGGAATCGTGTGAGAAGCAAAGGAAGGATGGTCAATAAAAGCACGAAGTCACAGTAATGTACATCTCGCATCCCCCAGGAGAGTATTGACGTAGGGCTGCTATGTGTTGGCCTGTGTAGTGTATCTAATGCATAAAATCTATATACATAGGAGGGGAGTGGTCTACTAATGCTCTCTCTCAATGGAGACAACTTTCAGAGAGATTGAAAGGGAAGTTAGGATCAACATCACAAAGTCAAGATGTTTGACCAGAGGCTACAGAGTAGGAAAGTGTGGTTGGGACTGTTAGAAAAAAGGTCACTCTCTCTGATAGAGAATTGGATGATCTGGTTGATAAAATGCACAGCTTCCAGTTGTATGAGCGTGGATGACATGAGGGGAAGATAAAGACAAGCATAGATTAAAGTGTATCTACAAGATGGGGAAAGGGGTCTGGGACTTTTCACTACTTTATCTCTATCTGTGGGGAAATGGAGGATGTGGTTGATTAAAACCACCAGCTCTGGATATTGTCCCGGGGTGTGTCATACAAAGTGCACCATATCATAGTCCAGGAAAGATATGACTCATCGGTACCACCCATTGTACACATCAACCAGAAATCAGTAATGCCTTGTAGTCCAGCCTGGATCTAACAGAAAGTTTATAATGTAACATTGATAATAGTGGGCCTGTTTATGCCTGTGGCCATGGTATATGTCTCTATACTACTAGCTACAGCTTTCCAGCCTGTGTGCTTTAGGCACACCAAGTAGTAATGGGAAAGTTGACTTTGGCTCAGGGCATAAACATTATGCTGATATATGTTTCCAAGAACATGGCACATTTACTCTGAGGAATACTAATAGAGCCCCTATGCCTGTGGGTGAACCAAAGTGATTCTTAGAGCCATACTTCTGCAAATGTCATTGAAAGAAAATATTTATCTAAATCCTCACTGCCTACCTACCCTCTCTGGTTTGAGGATGCAGTAGAATACAGAGTGACTCTAGGGGACACATGGGACCCAAACAGCATCTCTAACTCACTACATACACAATATAAAAGGGTAGGTGGAGAAAGAGATCTGGAAGGTGGAGTTGAAACCAAAAACATTCACCCTACCCCTACCTCCCTCCCTGCATGTCCCAGCCTTGGAGGATGATTCAGAATACAGAGTAGCTGCAAGGTGACACGTGAGGACCTAAACAGCATCTCTGACTCACTACATACCTAGAGGGTAGTAGGAGTTGAAACCAAAAACAGTCACTGAAATCTCAGCCTGACCCATCCTGTACCTACCCCCTACAGGTTGGAGGACAGGGAAGAATACAAAGTAGCTGCAATGTGACACATGGGGCCTCTAACTCACTGCATACACAGAAGGGGCTGTGAGGAAGATAGTAGGGAGGTAAAATTTCAAAAGAAGGCTAGAAATCATTTTATGAGGGATGGAATGTTAGGGATTGGCATCCATGTCAGACTTGAAGTTTAACCTATATTGAACAAGTTCAGGGTGGATGCCAGCTGAAATTATCGTTTTTCTTTGAAATAGGGCCCGATAAAGGCGGCCATTACCAAAATTCACTATTTCTGATAACGCTTTGCAGCTAATGATGATGGACATTCGATTTAAGTGTCTACATCCCCATTTTCAGGGTCTAGCAACATGATGAAGACATCACATGACCTCTCCAATGCATAGTTTAACCACTATAGGCCTAATAGCAGGAGCTATTATGGAAATTTTCCATTTTCACCATAGCTTTGCTCATAAGGGTGATAAACATTCATTTCAAGTGGCTACATCCACATTTTCAGGGTCTAGGAGCATGATGAAGACATCACAGGACCTCTCCAGTGCACAGTTTACCAATTACAGGTCTTGACATATGGCAGCCATTGTAGAGATTTACCATTTTTGCAATATCTCTGTGAATAAGGGTGATAGGCATTCTTTAAAGTGGCTACATCCACATTTTCAGGGTCTAGCAACATAATAAAGACATCACATGACCTCTCCAATGAATAACTTTCATATTATAGGTCTCTTTGAGTTGCCATAACAGAAATCCACCATTTTCACCATAGCTTGCAGATAAGAATGATAGACATTCAAAGTGGCTATTTTGATATTCACAGGGCCTCAGGACATATAAGTGGCTTCAATACTGGCATTTTAGTATGTTTAGTACACACAAAAAAGAAGTAGAATCACTGTGACTCCCAACTTGATCACTGAGGTAACTCTCCCCAGGACTCTAGAGTGACTCCTTAACATTAGCAGGGCTCTATAATAACTCCATAATGACTCTAAGACTCCTTAATGTTTGGGAGTAACTTTAGAGTTGTGGTTACAGTTACCTCGTGATCAAGTTCAGACTCCCATTTGGGAGTCACCACGATTCTTCTTCTTATCTCTGTGTATGTTATCCAGTGCATAGTCAACAAGTCAACTTTTAGCAAATAGCTTGACCATATATCCTCCTTTTTTTATGCCGAAGTGGTGGCGTAGCCACCTGGTGGTGCCGCCAGGCACCACCAGAACGAGGTATATGATGTTTGCACTTTGCCAGAAGTCAGAACGGGCGCCGCCATCTTGGATTGTGCCGCCATCTTGGATTAAGGTGTCACAACACAAATTTATGCTATGTGATAACAATAATATAAATCAACCTTTGATAGTTCCTGAGGTTGATTATAATCATATCTACCCCCAAAATATGGACCCAAGGAATTCAATGGTTCTATCAGTTTGTTGCTAATACAGCTGGTTGCCTAGCAACGGCTATTCTAATTGTTTATCTGCCTAGCAACACACATTTCAATGGTCCTGAGGTTGATTATAATCATATCTACCCCCCCTAATATGGACCCATGGAATTCAGTGGTTCTATCGGTTTGTTGCTAATGCAGCTGGTTGCCTAGCAACGGCTATTCTAATTGTTTATCTGCCTAGCAACACACATTTCCATGGTCCTGAAGTTGATTATAATCATACCTACCCCCCGTAATATGGACCCAAGGAATTCAATGGTTCTGCCAGTTTGTTGCTTATACAGCTGGTTGCCTAGCAACGGCTATTCTAATTGTTTATCTGCCTAGCAACACACATTTCCATGGTCCTGAGGTTGATTATAATCATACCTACCCCCCCTAATATGGACACAAGGAATTCAGTGGTTCTATCGGTTTGTTGCTAATACAGCTGGTTGCCTAGCAACGGCTATTCTGATTGTTTATCTGCCTAGCAACACACATTTCCATGGTCCTGAAGTTGATTATAATCATACCTACCCCTCCTAATATGGACCCAAGGAATTCAATGGTTCTGTTGGTTTGTTGCTAATACAGCTGGTTGCCAAGCAACGGCTGTTCTAATTGTTTATCTGCCTAGCAACACACATTTCCATGGTCCTGAAGTTGATTATAATCATACCTACCCCCCCTAATATGGATGCAAGAAATTCAATGGTTCTATGGGTTTGTTCCTAATACAGCTGGTTGCCTAGTAATGGCTATTCTAATTGTTTATCTGCCTAGCAACACACATGGTCCTGAGGTTGATTATAATCATACCTACCCCCCCTAATATGGACCCAAGGAATTCAGTGGTTCTATCCATTTGTTGCTAATACAGCTGGTTTCCTAGCAACGGCTATTCTAATTGTTTATCTGCCTAGCAACACACATTTCCACGGTCCTGAAGTTGATTATAATCATACCCACCCCCCTAATATGGACCCAAGAAATTCAATGGTTCTTTCAGTTTGTTGCTAATACAGCTGGTTGCCTAAAAACGGCTATTCTAATTGTTTATCTGCCTAGCAAAGCACATTGCCATGGTCCTAAGGTTGATTATAATCAAACCTACCCCCCTAATATGGACCCAAGGAATCCAATGGTTCTATAGGTTTGTTGCTAATCCAGCTGGTTACCTAGAAAAGGCTATTGTAATTGTTCATCTGCCTAGCAACACACACTTTCTTACCCCCTAACATGGACCCAAAGAATATGGGCTCATAGGAAATGCCATATTTGAAGTAATGTCATCCTTCCCCCTGATAACCCCTTCCCGGCCCTGCTTTTTTGGTGTCTTGTATGGGTTCCCTTCAAACATACCAACCATGTAGACATTATGTTTCTTCGAATGCAAGAATTGCGGTTGTTGCCGCGTATAAAAATGACTGAGGCATTTTTTTACGCGGCAACAACCGCAATTCTTGTTATTCTTGCACACAATGATGTCCTAAGCACATGTTACTGTACCATCATGTTTTAAGCATCCTGCACTAACAGATTTGGATGCATGATTACCCTTTGGTGCTTATACAATAAAACAGTTATTCAAGATTGATTTGTGGCGCCTAGAATATATTTGAAGGCTGCCCTACCCTAGGCACTTATACATGACTGGCGCTCATTCAAAACCTGGTTTGCAATATCCCTCAGTAAAGATAATGCATAAAAGACCTTAAAATACAGTATACATGAATACCATAATAGCATCTTCCAGAATATATCAAAATGAGTTACAATCTTAAAGAATGAAATGTCAGTCAATCAATTTGTAAACCGTGTGAGTAATTTGTTTTGAATCCTATCCTGACCTTGAAAAGGGTAGGTGGATCAGGATTGGTTCCCATGGAGAAATTGACAAAGTACTATGACTTCAGATACACATACTATACATAAGGCTATAGCTGCAATTGCCTGAGGACTACTTGATATTGCAAGTATGAGGGACTCTTTTTCCTTCTGTTTATTACTAGTCATCTATATGTTTATCAGGTTTCTATCTCCCCTAGGTCATACTGAAATCTGGCCCTGAACCCTCAAAACTGGGCAGCTGTGAGAGGTTAATTTCCTAGTGCACATGTATCTTTAATTTCTTATGGCAAACATTACCTTTATATGCTTGGAGGAATAGTTCCCCTTCTCTCTACCATAAAGAGAAGAGTTGATAATGCATAGGCTATAACTATATGCTCAATGCTTTGGCAACATAATTATTATCATTGAAATGTATCATTACTGTGCCTCTGTTGCATGTATGCTTGCTTTCTATTAAATTAGTTCTGGTTATATCCTCAGCACTGTTGTATTCCTGAGGATATTTGGGAAAACCCTTTCACCTAACCCTTTGAGGCTGACAAAAAAGTATTTGCTGATAATAGGGACAATATCCCAGTAAACAAAAAACGTTATACAACATTTTATAACGTCATAACGTTTCTCTAAGGCTCCTTCCTATGGCGTAACGTTATATGAAATTTTATAATATTATTTTGACGTAAAATAACGTTTTTTTGTTAGCTGGGATGTCATGCAGAAACCTCCCCTCAAGGGTCAGACTATGCTCCATCCCATAGAGT
Source organism: Harmothoe impar (assembly GCA_947462335.1). Lineage (NCBI taxonomy): Eukaryota > Metazoa > Annelida > Polychaeta > Phyllodocida > Polynoidae > Harmothoe > Harmothoe impar. The sequence continues at coordinate 68,173,888 of OX381714.1, forward strand.
TATGCTGGCTAAAGCTGGTGCTCAGCCAGCCATGTCATCAACTATAGTTGGTGCTCCTCATAAAGGGTTAAGTCAGACTTTCCTCCAATACATCCCTAACCTTTAGGTGTGGCTAAGCAATGAAAACTTCCATGACAGGTTTGCCCAGTTATTATTTCAGAATAATGAAATCTAAGAAAGCCAAGATGATAAGTGCACATAAGGTGGTACCAGCATACTGCATTATCTTTAATGGCAAGCCCAACACTCCATCAAGAGGCAAAACATAATTATCATTATAGACTAGACACACAATGTTAACATTATTATAAATAAAACTGTTTAAGCTTTGATCAAAGCCCATGCTGAGACAAGCTGTTGGCTTACTCCAAGGGGGTTCAGTGGTAAAGGGGCCAAGGACTATCCCATTCAAGTCCTCTTTTGATTGGAAAAGATGGCTGCAATTATTGCATGTATCCACAATTAAACTGACCATAACATGTCATATACCAAGGCATGTTCTTACTTTATGAAGAGCAATACCTTGCTTACTTACTGAATACTTATTGAAAATTAGGTATGGTATCAAGATTTAAGATGGTGGTGTTCTCGTTACAGTGTACTCAAACAACCTTTTCTGAAGGGTTTTACAATTTTACGGATAAGCATCTTCAAACTGGACATAGATGATAACATGCACCAACGTAGATGATAGGAAGGGATTTCTCTGTTATTTAGTACCACCACAATGGAAGCATTGATGCAAACATCAGAAGATAGTTAAGGCTCAGTTACATATTAGCCTATTACAAAAGGCCAAGGATTTATAAAGTAAAGATATAATATGGGGTCATTATAATACTTTTGTATCACAGGTTATCAAATCTACACTTACTAACCTACTTTCATAACTACAATCATAGGCATACTGGTCTTTTGATCCCTCTATTCTCCTTAATTGTATATGATTCTAACCTTTGTAGGCCTTTAGGATGCATGTCTAAAGATGGATACATGATCGCCAGATGACTAGTTGCCCTGTTTACAGAGAATATGTGCTCATATGGGCAGTGTGAAAGAACTATACAATACATAGAAATTGGATCAAATAGGTTAATATCAGGCCAAAAAAAGGTCAACAATGTATGGGATAAGATGCCACCATTGCATCCCTAGACCCTAGAAATATGGATGTAGCCACTTAATATGAGTGTCTATCACCCTTATTTGCAGTGCTACGGTGAAATCTCTGTCGTGGCTACCATGAATTGAGGCCTATTGTTGGTAAACTGTGCACTGGAGAGGCCAATTGATGTTGTCATTATGCTCCTAGACCTAGAAAATGTGGATATAGCCACTTGAAATGAATGCCTATCACCCTTATTAGCAAAGCGTTGACGAAAATGATAAATTTTGATAATGGCTACAATTATTAGACCTATACTGGGTAAAATGTGCATTGGAGAGGTCATGTGATGTCTTCATCATGTTGCTAGACCCTGAAAATGGGGATGTAGACACTTAAATTGAATGTCTATCATCATTAGCTGCAAAGAAATAGTGAATTTTGGTAATGGCCGCCTTTATCGGGCCCTATTTCAAAGAAAAACGATGATTTCAGCTGGCATCCACCCTGAACTTGTTCAATATAGGTTAAACTTCAAGTCTGACATGGATGCCAATCCCTAACATTCCATCCCTCATGTGGTAAAATTTCAAGATTCTGCCTCCCTACTAAAGAGAGGAGGATAAGGCAGCAGGTGGATGGAGTGGGACTAGGTGGGTAATGTAGAAAATGGGGTGATGATGTGGGAATGGGTGGATGGTGTGGAAATGGGTGGATGGTGTAGGAATGGGTGGATGGTTAGAGAATGGGTGGATGGTATGACAATAGATGGGTGGTGTGACAATGGGTGGGAGGTGTGGCAATGGGTGGGTGGTGTGGCAATGGGTGGGTGGTGTGACAATGGGTGGATGGTGTGGCAATGGGTGGGTGGTGTGGCAATGGGTGGGTGGTGTGGCAATGGGTGGGTGGTGTGGCAATGGGTGGGTGGTGTGGCAATGGGTGGGTGGTGTGGCAATGGGTGGGTGGTGGGGAATGGGTGGGTGGTGTGACAATGGGTGGGTGGTGTGGCAATGGGTGGGTGGTGTAGGAATGGACGGATGGTGAAGGAATGGGTGGATGGTTTGGAGAGGAAGGGGACAGAAAAGAAATGGACCAGGAGTGCAAGGGGGAAAAAGGACTTCAGATTGTACTGTAATGGATAAGGGCAGGGTTAATGGGAGTGCATGTTGTTGAGAGTTGGTGTGCTGAATATCAATTGGGGTAAATTTAGTTCACCTCGGACTATCGCATAACTGTCAGACTGGCCGCCTGCTGAGATAATTATGAATACCTAATCAACTGACAATAACTCACTGAATAAATATCAGATTAATGTGTAGCCTCATAACACATTTTTGACTGATACAACATCTGACTGATCTGGGATCTCAATCTGGAGTCTTTTGTCAGCTCAAGTCAGATATCTTGACTCAATATCTGATATATGATGAAGTAAGACAAGGCACTGAGTATGTGAACTATAGCAGCCCTGCTGCATGAGGTGAGGTGGCAACGTCCGGTATAATAAGGTTATTGTGACCACCATGATATTGAGACCCACTCAGGGCAGGGTGGTATCCTTCTGGAGTGACAGGCAAGGTGCTTGTGAAAAATACATTTGCCTTTCTTGTTATGGGTTAATGCATATTAGCGCACACATCCAACACAACTGGACGTGACTTGGCACCCACAGTTAGGTGACAATGGGACACAGTTGGCTTGAATTAGTGTATACTGGACCTTGTTTCCACCTGGTCATGTGACTGGCTGTTAATGGCCAGTTGGCATGTAGCCAACAATCAGTGACCTTGAGGGTCCATGTGGGAACTAGTAGAGGAGCACAATGTGCTATTATGGTACTCCAGGCTCGGCCCGGTGAACACCTACCCCCATTTATCACGTCCCTCGTCCCTGCCCTCCTCTGCTACTCACCAAAAGTGCTCTACACCCCTCACCAACCCCAAGGCACTACGATGGTCAGTAAAAGCACATTCTACAACTGGCACAGCTACCTTGTCTGTAGGTGGGCAGTTTCTAAGCTAAAGTTATGTGCCGTAGATGTTGAAGGCGTTTCTCTTTGAAATCATAGTTATGAGTGAATTCAAGACTCATCTAATATCAGGATTTTGATAACTCACAATTTGTTTGGTACCCAGTAAATGCAACCCATCATACTGATTTACGCTAATTATACAGAAAAAGCTATTCAAGCTAATTGGTCGTGAACCTGACTGTGAAGGCCATGCAGAGACTATTTACTGTGCCATTACTACATCAGTCATACACAGAGACTGTGTGGTATTAAGGAGTCTCATACTCCTACAGGTAATTACTCCTAACTTAGCACACTCCCCCTGATGAGCTACTACCTTTGCCATACATTAAGGTCTGTAGGGACATTAAATGACTGGCCAACTGTGTGAGTAGTAGTTATAAATGATTGATTGCCTCAGTAGTAGGTCTAACACAAGGATAGGTTTAAACGAGCATCATGTTCTACTAATACCCTAATAATTCTTATTATGCAAAGGTGACTTACCAAAGGTTTGAACCTTAGGCAGGCCAAGTGAGGGGAAGGAAAGGGATTCAACCTTAATTTATTTCTTTGCAGGCTGATTAGTTTTATTTCATTCACAGTGCCAGGAATCTGACCCAAATCAACCCTGTGGTAATTCAATCAGTGGAGGCCTGCAGGCATGAAGCATGATGTGTTCCTCAACACAATCCACATTAAATCAAGGAGGCTCATCAGGAGAGGATGGAGCTTTTTGGAATGAAAGAAGGAATATGGGACCTCTTGTGTCATAGACCTTTATGCAGCCATTTAATGCTACTAATGACATAGTATACTACAGAAAAAAGACACACTGGAATACCGGGTGATAATATTCAGAGCAATTAAAGACAGGTATAGATGGGGCACTGTCGTGTGCTGTATATATTTAGTGACCTAATCTTCACTGGGTGTCCTTGGATTTTCCCTTACAGTAAACAGTTGACAGACTTGTAGCCTCCAAGTCCTGTTGAGATAAGAGACCAATAAATCAGACAAATCAGATATCAAAGACAAGGCAGCAGACACCTTTTAAGGATGAACTGTTAGATTGGTTGACGCATGATACACCTCAACTCAGTAGCTTCGATCATCAACATTCAGATATAAGTAGGCTGGACTAACCATCTGTTTTACTTGTAAGATGGAGCTAGATCTGACCTGGTTGACAGGGGATAATTAATAATGTTCCTTGTGAACACTAACCAGACAAAGTTGTATACATTGAAAAATATGTCCTTGAAAGGAATGGCTCCCCATTTAATAATGTACATGTTTGTAGATCATAAAACTATATTTCTTGATCTAACTTGGCTTGTGTAGAACCATCAACCACATGCATAGAACATCAAAGACAACACACACAGTAAAGGTTAAGCCTTCCATTTGTCTGTCACCACTGTTGCCACCAACAGACTATGGAGCTGCATCCATAAGACACAATGCCATATTCCATATACATCCAGTACCACCAACAATAGTGACGTGACCAGTGTGGACACCACTATACCATATCTAACCTATATCCTACCCTGTTTCCATGATTACCCTTAAACATGGGTACATTGGCAGGTTTAAGTGACTGCTATTGCCCTCACAATTAACCCCATGATAACCCCCCACATACAGCAACCTCTTTCAGCTCCAAAACCTATTCCCTATATGGCCCAACATGGGTCTGAACAGGGCTTTAGGAGGGCGCAGACCACACCTACAGGAGCGCTATATAGCCCTCTAACACCATTACTGACCTATGTAATATTGATCCTCCCACTGGGCTGGCTGAGTGGTCACTGACCTCCCGCAGCTACCCTCTTCTCCCACGTTAACCCATTTGAGGATTGCATAGTGCATTAATGCATCATGCTTTGGTCGTCATGATGCATGAATGCAGCTGTGGTGAGTGACGCGCCAGGGCTGTACTGATGCATCATAGTGACCCCATGGTGTTGAGATACTCCCGTAGGGTCAGCATAATCCACCAATGCAGCAACAAACAGCATATTTTAGCAACATCCGTCCTTAAAGGGTTAACCATTGCTTGTCTACCCTGGGCTGCATATTGGTGCTGCCGGTGGGTAAGGGTAGAATTGTAAACATTTAATCTGCTCTACTGTCCTTCTGGCCCGTCATGTGAGCAGAAAGGCTTCAAGACTACCATGCTACTCACCTTCATTACATCTTTCTTACCATTGCCACATAACCTACTCTAGACATTGCAATATAAACAAAGAAGGACTTAAGTACACCACCATGACCTTTACTATTCTGACACCTTACACCACATCATGTGTGCATGTGACAAAGCACTATGTCATACTGACTCAGCTGATTCATGGGTAAGGCAGGAACTCATCAGGCATGGTGTGCTTAATTCGGGGCTGATAACTGGGAGGTGGATAACACTCCTAAATTATCCAGCAGTTAAGTAGACAAGTTGAAGGCTGCTGCTTGCAGAGATTTTTATGTCCTCACTAATGCGTTTACATTTAAATGGGTCAAATTCCCTCCCAAAGGAGCTGCTGTTATTTGTTTTGACATGAAAACTCACCACATAGGATGCAGCTCACCAGCAGGGGTAAGGACATTTGTGTACTGCATAGGCCAAATCCAGGCTCTTTTTAATGTTTCATTACTGGCTATTAGCTAATGCAACATTCCAAGCCTTTTACTGAGGATTATTTTCATAACCTTGCCCTATAAATGTGTGTGCATTGGTTAGTATTAGTAACGTGTAGTTCTGCACAACTAGAAGTGGAGAATAAGGGAACAATAGTATCCTGGCATGATGGACAAAATGTAGGATACACTGAAAAACATGAATGCACAAGTTTATGTGGAACTATCAAAATGAGTTGTACACACAAATGTCTATACGTCATCCTAGTTCAATATACTTGGAATGGAACTGTAGGAATCTATATTGCCTCTGGTGCTGGCCCAGGCCCAATATTATGCTTTACAACAGCTGAGAAAGAAAAATAAATTGATCTGCAGCTACATATACACAGCTAGAAGGGCACCTTTGGCCCCAGGGAGCAACCAATGCCATTAATGCAAATATTATTGTCAGGAATTACTGTGAGCGGTGTGGGGGGGTGACACCCAGCTCCTACACTGTACAGACAGCAGGTGGTCTGTGGGTCCCCTGGGAGGGAGGCAGCCTACAGCAGAAACTCTCTCTGGGGATGGTCATCCCCAAACCTCTCCTTTCCAGTTCCATACTCAAGGGCCCTGGGATTCTAGGACAGGGGCCAACTAAAGGTTTGCATCACCACTGTCTTGCCATTTTCTTTATTCATGGATACCATATTTCAATGCATTATTAGAAGGGCATTAACATACATTTATATATATGTACAACGTACCTTTTCCAATGTTTCCCTCTTTCAGTCAACATGTAATGGTCCTCCATCATGTACTATATATAGTTCTAAATAATGTGTTGTGTATTGTATCTATAGCATAAAGTGTTACTGTTGGTAACTGTTCCATTACAACATTGTTAGTCTACGTGCCGATGATGTCATTAATCAGCCTGGTACTCAAGTGGTACTGTTATTTACATTGCCTAGAGCAGTTGACGAACAGACGCTGACATGCTGCTCTCCACCAAAGTGGGTTAAGGTTCAACGATTAATACACTTGTAACATTCTCTTGGGCTTTCTGCCTGAAATTAAGTTAAGATATTTCAACAACTGGATTTACCATGTGTTTCTTATTACTTGGTTAAAACCATAGATTACATGCTACATAAACCACTGTACATTTGAATGCGTAGCTCTATCCTACTTCAGCAGCCTCTGACTCTACAACAGCTTTCACATACACATGCAAACTGTCCCAAACCACAAGATGGCTCAGCTACTGTAACAGTCTTTTTGTCATTTTCATGATGAACTTAGACAATGCACAATGAAAATATATTAATAATGTAACTATATTCAAACCTTCCGGGTACAAAACCCATGATGGAGTGTAACACCCTAATCCCCCCAGCACCATACCCATGTGACAGGGCCTACCACTGGGACCACCCTACACACATGGTGAGGATACCTGGGGTCTCTGAGCTGCAACTGATGATTCTTGCTACATGCTGACCCTTCACGAAAGTCTTAAATCTGCTGGTGAGGCTACTACCACATCCAATGCCCAGATTGGATGTAATATAATGGAGGTAACTAACAACAATTACTACGCATCTTAGTTTTAGGCAGTAATAGCTAGGTCTAATTATCCCAGATCAATTACAATCTTAATGCGCTTTCAAATCTAAAAACATCATTAGGCAATCGGTGGTTAGAGCATTGTAATTGCTGTTAAATGCCTGATATTATCTTTACTAAATGAGGTCAAGTTCTGAGTAGCAATCAATCACATTATTGATTTCCCTAAATTATGCATGGTTTCAACAACAGGGTTTTAATAGATTTATCGTATCCAGAGAGGCTACTTTCGTGTACCTAAGAGATACCATATTTTAGACTGTTACTTCTTACTAATTATAGCATTGAAAGAGTGGCTTTATTTTGAGCATCAGCCATGCTTATTCAGCTTTAAAACTGCATGAGACAAATAGATGTTGAAAGGGTAAACTGCATTGTAGTTCTCTTGACACATGTCCGAGCAATATCTAGGAGGTTTGTTAGAAGTGAATATGGCTATTTGATGTTTCTCCTAGCACCACTGCCAGTCAAACATGGACGAATTATGTATTTCAGTATTAAAATGCATATTAAATAAGTTCAATCCAATCCTGTTTTTACTATTACAGAAGCAAGTCTCTAGTATACTTACCCAATATATCAGTCTTTCAGCTAAAGCCGCTTATTTCTCATATTAACCTCCTTGATTAAGTGTCTTGTACCCTCAGGGCTGCACAGATTAAATTACCACACTATGAATTAGGGTCAGATGACTGAAATAAACAATTCAAATTTGTCTGCAAAAAGGCAATTGAAACTGTGTTGATCCTGCCCCTTTCAAATATTGCCTCTCGGTGTTAGTTCCACTTTGGCTCATTCATACATGATGAGTTCCTGCTGACAATTTAGCAGTGGTGGTTAAAACCCAAATGTATATCTTGGTTAGCTTTTCTAAATAGAATGATTAAACTTGTGACTCCATAAGCATACCATCCACATTCCCTCTGCAGCTGCCACTAGATTATCCTTTTGACATTTATAACACAAGAAACCATCCACTTGTAGAAATGTTTCAATTCTAAGAAGGAAATCAAATTAAAACTGTGCCAGAGGGCCAACCAGAATGAAATGGATTAAGTGTGGACATCATAAATTCCTCCAGTGTTCTTCTTTCTGTCTTGTTAAACGTTAAATCTGATCCCTACATGCTTTGTGAGGGCACCACAACACAATATTGGATACAATATCATTGCCTACAATGCATTGTACAGTGATACTAACTGTTGTCATGCATATTGTACAGACATTTGGTGTTAAATGCTGATTCTGGGTAAATGCATTGGGGATCAGCATGACTTACGTTTGCATGAACAATAAATGCTGATACAGGGTGTTTGTTGAGTCCAGTTAGGCCACCTTTTTTTGATAACTTGGATTACGGGCACTCAGAGCAAATATTTTGGGGGGCGGGAGGGAAAAAAAAATGAAAAAAAAATCTACCGTTCAGTACTGAAATTTTCCAGGGGCAGGAGGAAAAAAAAAAGGTATATTGAGAAACGTTCCCAATTTTGAAAGCCTAATTCTGGGTGTCTGCCAGTCAGCATGTACTTTTTTTCCCCTTTTTTTTGCTAAAATCCCATTGTCCACTGAGAGGAACCAAAACATGCAATATGAATACAAGTCAAACCTGGTCCGGCAGATCGCTATGTTAGTCACTTGGCTCTCCTGTAGGAGATAGACAGGACATACACACCTGGTTAAAAGTTGAATGACTCAAGTTTTATAACGGGAGAAGAATCAAAGAATTATAGATTTGACTACATACTTAACCTGAGAGGGGAGTTCTTCTATCTATGTACACAAGTTGAAGCACCCTGCTTCCTATTGCCTACTGAATATTTCACTGAAGACCATGCATAGTGAAAGGTGACTGAGCTGACCACTGACATGATGTAGGGCCTTGATGTTGGGGAACCCTGAAGAGGGAAACAGGATAGGGCGGGGGGACCCCTTAAGAAGCAAACGGGATAGGGCAGCTGACACTTTGATATAAGAGTTGGAAGCAGGAACCCTTAAGAAACAGGGCTCACACCTTTTATATAGAGATGTAGATACTCTTGGATGAGATTGGAAAAACAAGAAAGAAGGATAGAAAACGAGAGTGAGAGTAGGAGGTGAATGGCTTCCTCTGCCATGCCTTTTGTAGATTAGAATAGGCTACAGAGAAAGTTGACCCAGGTATAAACATGCCACAATATAGGATGTCTTACTCAATCTGATCCATTTTGTTATTAGGCTATATGTGAACTGCATGGGCATATGATAGGATGAAGAAATAACTTCCCCCCACTTGTAATACCAGCAGCCATCTACTATTAAATGGGCTCCTTTCCCAATCGGCGTTCTGCCATTCAGTCAGTATTAGGCACTAGCGAGGTACTGGTGGCGTCACCATGTGTTCCTCTGGTACCAATTGTATCCCCCTAGTCACCAGCAACCAGCTCAGCCAAAGCTCATGTTCGAGATTAGGGTACAAACAGGGTGTGAGTACTGTGAGTTGGTTATACCTGGGCATTCCCTATGTCACCTGTCCCTCATAGTGTAGTGGTTAGCATGGTGGATTCATGATGCAGAGGGCCTAAGGTCAAATCCCTGTCAAGTCATATCTTGGTCACCATACCATGCATTTATAGGTATGAATATGGCTTTAGTGCTTGTCCTTCTCAACAATTGTTTTTCCCCTTCTGCATCCTGCAACATTATCGCCAACAATGGGACACATTGTAGCCTATATTGCATTGAATTTAGGAGAAAGTTGCTATAGTTTCTTGATGGACTGAGCTTGCAACAAAAATTAGTGTAGCTCCCATTATCATTTGCATGTAATAATACTTCCTTACAGTAGATTATAGGACTACAATAACAATGATGATGCATTTTTGGAAAAACAATGTGTCTGAAACGTGACCAAAAGTTGAGCAGACAACCAGCCTTTTGTTTCAGCACCACATCTAAGTTATTAATGACACCTATAAATACAAGCCCCACTTCTGAGGCAGTGTCAAGTAGGTACAGATCCTTTACTATATGGCCAAAGGTATAAACCAGCTTTTATAAATACAAGCACTACAAAGCTACAACCATGCAGACTTAAATAAACTAATGTACAGAATTATATGTTATTATTTTTAGGGCATTCTCTATAGATCTATGTGACAAAATGTGAGATCAGTTTCTTAGAGATCAAAGGTGTCTGCTAAAAGTTTGAGCACATCAGCCTCTGCTATAAAGATCCAAACAAGCTGCCTCCTTTTCTGTGCCTCCTTAGCCTTGCAGCAACCTGTTTTATCTATAGTTGTGCCGATTTTGAATAGAGGGGACATCAGAAAGGCAATTGCTGAGGCACTAGCGAGGTACTGGTGGCGTCACCATGTGTTCCTCTGGTACCAATTGTATCCCCCTAGTCACCAGCAACCAGCTCAGCCAAAGCTCATGTTCGAGATTAGGGTACAAACAGGGTGTGAGTACTGTGAGTTGGTTATACCTGGGCATTCCCTATGTCACCTGTCCCTCATAGGAAATACTGCTTACATTACTTAATATTTCTGAAAGACCCCTTAGATACGTACCTTCTGCTGCCAGGGCAGGATAAAATTACATTCAATTTCTAAGTGCTCAGAAATGTCCTGTCTGCACCGATATAGAATCTGTCAGTACATCAGAGCACCTTCAGAATGGTCGCTGCTGTAGCTTCTCAAATCCTGATTGACACCCAGAAGGTTGTAGAACTTTTTCAGAGGTCAGTGTTTGCCATATTATATAGTCTGTAAACTATTTATTTACACTCTCTGCAGAATCAGCACTTTCAAATCAATAGGTTGTTAATCTTTATGGAAAACTAACTTTACTAAAGTTGTAGAAACATGCAGTATTTTATCTTACATTACTGAAGGAAACTGATAAAGGGCAAAACCCCTGGAAGTATGAGCGTCTGTAAATGCTTGAATCTGACAAATGGAGTGAATAGTTCTTTTACTTTATGGCCTTCATGATGCATACTATCTCACATTCTTCTTCTGTCTACAATAGATAATGTGGCAGCCTGTTTTACTTTAATCACATACCCTACCAGCCTTCTTCCCTCAATTCTTTGCTTATTGCAGCTTCTAAAGCGTTATCAGCACAGAGCCCCTCAGCATACATAGTTTTACCCCTTCATCATCACCATGTTTAGGCTGTTATCATTTTATACAGTTGTTTAATTTGAACCATGCCTGTCTGTAATACGATGATAATCCATCAAAGAGTGTTGTCTTTTCCACAAAAGGTCTTGTTTCAGAGACAGAAATAAACATCTACAGAATGATTCATGCCCGGGATATCATTTTCTGTTCCTTCTCAGCTAAGGCGAAGTATTTCCCTCCGCAAATGTTAATGTATTTCTGCGGCAAATGACCTTAACTGTAGAACTACCAGCTTCCAGTCAGACTGGCAGTTTGGGAAATAAAACTGCCATTTACTGACCAACATAGCAGTTTGGGGGTTGTAGAGGATGCAGAAGCCAGCTGGTGGGTGTCAGAGTAGGGGTGTAGGTGAGGTAATGGCCTCGCCCGGGGCTCATAATAACCCACTGGGGTCCTCTGGTAGTTTCCACATAGACCAAATTGGACACAGAATGGCACCAATTGTTGGCCACATGCCAACTGACCATTAGCAGTCAGTCACATGATCAGGGGTAAACAAGGTAGACATGGGCAACGACCCTGCTTCACTGTGGTCAATTGTCACCAAACTGTTGGTGCCTAGTCACGTCCAGTCTGTTGATCGATGGGTCTGTTAATGCCTTCCGGCTGGCTTGACCTATAGTTGGTACCTATAGTGCAGCCTGTACCTGCTATAGCGTATATACCGGGTCTTGCTGGCCATAAACCCTGTGACATATTGGCCACACCAATGGGACTGAAGAGAATCTAGATGCAGGTCCCAGAGATCTAGCGATGTATTTTTTGCAAGCGTATTACCATTTTGCAGTACGCTGCAAGTGAGAGAATTTTTGTCACTGACCTGAAGTAACTAATGCTGCTACTTCTCATCCATCGTGAAAATACATTTGATGATTATTTCACACAAGTAGCATGGGAGCATGGCAGTACTGTAATGAGGTACAATTTAGGTATAGCTAGCCTGTTTGGAAAAGTTATAGTTTAAGAACTGCTTGGCAACCAACTTGCTTAACCAAAGCATTTAAATGGTGTGGTCAACTCCCATTCTATTACAGAGACCTGAGTGACTGAAGCTAAGTGACAAACTGACTCTCCTCAGGACACGGACACCCAAACCAGGGCAGCAGCCACACGGAAAAGCCATTCTCAGGGCCTTATGAGGGTTCAAGAGAGCAATAACCATTGATGCACTTAAACCCAACATCAAACTTGTTTCTACACAAAACACTTACACTGTGTGCAAGGCTCTAATGGTTCTAATAAAGATGGACACAGAAAGATATACAATGTATATTCATCAATTAGGAAAACATAGAGAGACAGTAAATAAGACATAGATGGAGTGAAAATTTGAGAAAACTCCATATGTGTGTCTCTCACTTCCCCATCTTCATGTTGTGAATGCCCAACACACTGCCCGCAGACATTTTTTGGCTATGCATAGACTCAACTACTGACATAACCTTAAGACAGAAACACCACCAACAGCAAAGCTGTATGGAGGCTTTATTGTAAAAGGAAGTAGGCCAGAATATATGGTTGGAACTTGTCAACAGCAGGCCTGTACACACTCTCTGTGATGTACCATATTGTATTATGAATGACGCATTTACATTTGAATGGGGGCTGATTTGTTATGATATGGAATTCCCATACACAGGTTGCCATTCAGAGGCAGTGGTAAGTATGGCTGAGGTTTCCTCTTGGTTAACGTTCATAGGCGATGTTCTTCACAACTATAGATAAAGAAAAACAAGACACAAGTATAAAAAAAGAAAATGTACATAAAGGGGGAACCATTCCTAATAAGCTGCACACAAGTTCCCTACGTATACATTATCACTAGCTGAATACTCGACATGCAACCCTTGAGAATTTTACCTTCGGCCCTGGTCCCACATTGTGGTCTACCCTGGCTGGGGGGGAACAACACAATCCATATACAACATACATATACAGCTGGAATGGCAGCCTTTCCCATGAATGCAAATGTTATTGTCAGAAATTAGCATCCTGACATCTGCAAATTGTAACAGAGGCACAGAGCTGCATACGAATAGTGGCTGTTATATTATATCAGGGTGAGGAGAAGGGCCTGACACCCAGTCCTTTGACTGTATAGACAGCAGGTATGTTGGCCCTCTGGGAGGAAGGCTGCCTCCGGGAAAAGATGGCCTAAGACCACGTGCAAAAAACGCTCCAGGAGAAATGGCCTCACACCTCCTGGTGCAGGAAACCCTCCAGGGCATGATAAAGTGTGACTCTCCCCTGTCCCAGGACTGCAGGCACCAGAGAGCACATCCAAGCCTGTGAGACTCACCTATAAACTGAGTAGACAAATGTACTGAACATTCGATTCTGTACTATGAGTTATGATATTGATTAAAAACCTGCTTGCACTTGATATTTTTGTATAGGCCAAATCTCTGACCGACTTTACATTTTAGATTATATATTATTTGCCATCAGTGGGACAAAATAATACTATGGAGGTACATTATGGTCATGGTCCATCAAAGCCAACACACAAGTAACTTTGATCTCACCTGTAAGCACTTCTTCAGCACTGAGCACACATAAATTGTGAGTTTCTCACATCACAGATGTCTAGACATAATACCAATGGATATCATACATGATACTATCTTTATAAAAGGGTAGATATGGCATCCACACAGCTATTGGGTATCAGCATTGTATAAGAGCTTATTGGGGGCATTACATAAGGATAGGATAGCAAGAGTGCTATTGGATTTTTCTCTAACGTTCTACTGCCAGCCAATTCCTATTCAGTGGCTTCATTGCCCAGTTGGCTTTCTGTCATCTAGGCAGATTAGTTTCTGCAACAATCTACTGAAAGGAGAAGAAATTGGATATTGCTGACTATGAAGTCCCTCGGAAACCATAGCTTTTATGGCCTGCTTAATAACAAGCCTTATTGTTCCAATGTCTGTGCATGCTGATTTAGTCCTAGAGCTTACCAAACTTCCACTTATAAATGCGTTCCAGGGGCATTGCAGCATGAAATAAGTAACAATCCCTTGCTGAATCCTCTCGGTCCCCACTAGTATTTATGTGGCATGCCCCTTATCAGATGATGTCTGCTTAGCTGCTCCCTATATCCCTTATCAATGTGGTATTCTGCTGAGCAGGAAGTCATTACTTTATACAGACTGCAGTGGTATCATCATGTGACCTCACAGTACAAAGACCTAAACAGTGAGACTTGTGTGGGGTATGTGGTAGATGAAGAGATGCAGTACTGGGTTCTGGTTGATCAGTACGAATTATACCAGCCACACCAGGATATTATTATGATTATTATTATAGTGGGACAGGGTCCAGTGTAAGAGGGGAGTGGACACCATTGTGAGCAGGCAATCTTAGTACATTCATTGCACATATTGCTGGTATCCTTTCACATGGCTGCTCCAGGCAATATGGTCACCAATATATCACCTTGTGCTTCACTCTGACTGCGTCAGAAGGCAACACCGTTTTGTAGGAACACTATGGCACAACAGCAGTGCAATAAATGACATGTCAGTGAGTCATTCAATGTTCAAAATATCATAGTATTCATCTAGTTACATGCTTAGTTTTATCTAAGATTAACAATACTGACAAAAACTATGTCGTGACCTCTGTGGAAATGAGGCTTAACAGGACCACAGTATGTTCCAATGTTTTGACTATTTTGATTTAAAGAGTATTTTTCCACATTTTTTCTGAAGGCCACCAAGTGTTGACCACATGCCAACTGCCATTAACACCAGGAGTAAACAAGGTACAGTGTGCATTGATTCAAACTGACTCTGCCCAATTCTCACCAAACTTAATGCCCAGTCACGTCCAGTCGGTAATAGAGGGCAATACTGATGTCTTCCCGCTGGCTTAATCTATCGTTGCCATCTATAGTGCAGCCTGTACCACCTTTAATTCCTCTAAAGACTTTTGAACTTTTCTTTTTGAGAAAATACATGAAAAACAGGTCATGGAAAATTGAAAAAAAATTCTGAAGGCCTTTTGGAGGCAAGTCGGGTGCTGTTTTAAAGGTCTTTAGGGGTTGTCCTGATGGTGGGGCTGTCTTAAAGGAGAGGGTTTACGATACCCATGACTTCATCACTGCAAAGACTTTTAGAGATATTTAGAGGGAATATCAGCTAAAATACTTGCTTTCCCCCAAAAAACAAGGTTAAAGGAATCAGCTTGATATTGGTCTAGGTAGAACTTTTTTGTAAAATGTATTTTTACCAAGAATTATATAGATGATGGTGGTCTCATCTCGGCATACATGGTGTTGGCATTTAAACAAAGTTGATATGCAGTGCACACAATCCTCTATCTTTTACATCATTGACATTCAAATAGGTAAATAGTGTGTGCTGGCTGAACATGATCTCTGGGCTTCGATTTGAACATTAGGAATTGTAACACAATCAATACGAGAGCTCACATTACTTCAGTCTTTGTGAAAGTTGATGTTACCAACATTTTCATAATGGTTCTAAATATGCACAGAGACCACAATCCCTGCCCCCTGGATGCCGCTCCATTAGTGCAGCCTGTAGAACTAAATACAACTACAGATAGTGCTGGGGTGCTCCTATACCTGCACTGGTCTCAGTGAGGAAACACTGTTGTTAACCACCCCTTGTCATATCAACAAATCTCCCTACTGTCTGCAATCACACCATTTCAATACAGGATCCTTCAAGATGGCGGTTTGTGCAGAAGAGTCGGACCAAGTTATGTCATATCAGGAGCAGTACCAGATATACTTTGAGCGGATGAGATTGTGTATAACATCAACTGGCATCTTGTATATGCCATTACCAGCGTCTAACCTGAAGAAGGTCTTAGTTATAGCATACTGTGCTACATCCTTGGCTATCCTCATTGCCTTCCCACTATATGAGTTCTTACATCTATCAAAGGATGCTGATGTTGATCTGCAACTATATACTGCTTTTGAAGTTGGAGAAGGCTTTGCGTGTCTTTCCTACATAATATTGTGGTTTATTATTGTTTATCTGTTAAAATGCATTTTAGACACGGTCCCAATGCTATCTGGGTTTGACAGGACTGACAATGCCTTTAAATTAAAGAGATTCCATTTCAGATTCACTGTTTTCCAGTCTACTTTACCATTGGTTTCTGTGATTATGGCTGTTGCTTGCGTCCTAATCTATCACTTGAATTCTGATTTGGAAGATAATTTAGGATACATTGCCCTTGATATATGTCATACCTTTGTCTCCAAGTACCAGAAGTTCATGTCTTGTTCCATTGTCATATTGCTGAATGTTATCTTGCATCATGAACTTGACATTGTTCAGGGTCACTTGGAGGGAATAGCTGACAATATAGAGGTCCCATTGAGGGGAGCACGGGAGAGATTTTTCAAAGTGTCAGCAGTAAGCAATACGTTAGATCATGCAGTCTCATGCATTATAACAATAGAGATATCATTTTTTATTTTCACTATTTGTACATCATTGCTTTTAGCGGCAAATGGTGTATATTCCAGTTATCGCACATTATTTGCTATTATCACCATGACAGGCACAATTCCAGTCATTTGCTCTTGTGTATGGACCATAAATAAGGTAAGCATATCAAGGTTCATCAAATCAAAGTCAAATGCTCTGTTTTTTCAGCTAAGCAAGCACATGTTGCAAACAGGGACTTTAGGATTATGCTACTGTCTTAGGGAGTACATTAGAAGCTTTAATTTATTTCCATTTATTCAAGTCAAACACCAATTAAACTGAAAAAAATCATTATCTCTGGTCCAGGAGGGGTACTCTTCGACTAATCACATAAATCATGCCAAATAGTTGAAGTAAATGTTACATAGAAATAACTCTTATTCAGGTAGATTCCCTGAAGTCCATCATTTTCAAACTAAGTCTCGCTCTGCTGAATGCAGCAGATTATCGCCAGGTTTGTTGGATGTTTTTTTATTTTTCGACTCCACGTTGAGAGTATGACTCCATGCCTGTGTAACATCTAAAAGTATAAAGGGATATTCTCTACATACTGCTTGGTTTATACCTGTCAATACCTTATTGTTCCTCTATCTAAATAATTCAAACAAAGCAATGGTGATAAGTCCCTAATTAAGTACCATGCTATACCTGAGAACCAATCATTTCTTACATTCCATTTTCTACAGGTTCAGCTCTTCCTGCAACAGTTACAGCTGGAATCATTTGGATTCACTTTCGCAAGGATCTTTGTTGTTGACAAGAATTCATGTCTCATGGTAGGTTTGGAAGTATCTAATCATGTGTCAAACTTATTATTTCATGTAGTCAAGTTATGACTTTTAGAGAGAAGAATCTGTATGAGGGGGGAAAGAATGACCATGAAATATTAAAAGTGCTTACCTAACGCCGTACACTTAATGTATCAGATGACACCACAGTCATGTAGGAAATGTAGTCAGATCTTTCCTGTCTCTTTTCTTTAATGCATGTAGACTGTTTCTAGACCAATCAGTAACTTTTAATGATCATAAGTATATTGATCATTATTTCAGCTTCTAGGTACACTGGTTACATTTGTGATAATGCAACTGGCCCCAACACCTAACACCTCACCATGCATAGAGATGACAAATGATACAATACATCATTGTTATATGTGTCATCTGCACTCTACAAGAAACAAAACATAGATATCAGCACTGTTAAATAGTTTCTTGGAGATTGCTGGATAACATTTACAGGTATATGTATTCAAACATTGAAGAGAACAGTTCTTCTTAGAATGCAAAATGTGAGAGAGATCTAATTGACAGTGTATTAGTATAATGGTTTGGGATTCTATTATTCAATTGAAATGCTCCTGTCGGAGACTTGGATAGGTCTGTCTATCCCCAACAGAAGAACTCCTTATATATATTTTGCTAACTGATTGTAGAATCACCTGCACTAACACTAAACCCCCTATCCATGTACAAAGGAACCATCAGGTAACATTCTATACTTTATGATGATATTTGCATCCCTTACAGGAGTATCAAGCTGTGTGTTGTTGAACACTAATTATGCTGTGTTATTATCAGAACTACCTAATTAAATTATCTTTAGAATTTGTTTCAAATATTTCAATAAATGGCTAATGGAAAATGTGGCTACTATCATGCTATTAGTTCTCTTTCCTTTATTCTTTGCTGATGTCACACTTATAATATGTCACACATTCAGATCTGATCTGGTGGATAAGGGTTAATTAACATCATCTTTCTTTGTAGTGATATTTAGATTATTTTCAGATGTATTAATGGAGCTCCTACAAGCCTAAATCACATGCAAACTACAGCTGGACCTGTTTCATATTTACATTACAATCTATTTAATAAGCATTATTTTGTAACAATGTACATCCACTTTTGATACAGATACTCAGTTGGATGCACTGAAAAAAATACCCCCCCCCCCATTTCATAATGTACAATTGTTCTCTATATAATAGGGCTGATGTAGAAAACCTCTAACAAACTGAATGGAACATTGAGTGATATATATAAGTATACAGAATTAGTATTAGGCCTACAGCCTTTCATTCTTCTGTCACCACTGTCATCACTATCAGACATTGGTAGGTTTAGGGTTAAGTTGAAGGTTACTATGAGCTTCAGAGGGTTGTTGCCAGGTAAAGAATATACCGAGATCATTTCTCTTCCTGATTTCTCACTGGACTCTTTGTTATAACTTATTGATCCATCACCATAATCCACTTGCCAACACACAATCACTCCCTATCCTTACCATACTCCTCCTCCTGGCAGTGAAAAATAGGCAGTCTATAGTTTAATGCTACAACTCATGGCAGTTACGGTGCAGACTAATTTCCTAGACTCATCAGTCATTGTCATAACTTGCATTGTATGGACGTGATATAAACACCACTCTCAGTGATGAAAAACTTGATTATAGTTGAGAAGATAACCCCTGCAGATCCTGTGGCAATATACAAGGCATTCATCCTGTGAATCATATATGCCGAACTTGGTTATCTCATAGAGATGATAATAGCTCCGCACTTTTCATTTGCACGATTACAACATTGTACTGGCACACATGCAGTAACAAGCAGACAACAGATTTGTAGTATCACTTCAACTTAAACAATTTAAACATATATTTCAACTAATATTTAACTTTAAGATATATTAACCTCCACAGGATCATCATGCTTAATGTGGCTTGTGGTGAGCAGGGTAAAGAGATTTGCTTCATAGATCCACTTTGGCTCATTCATACATGATGAATTCCTGCTGACCATTTATTTACCTTTTGTTTGGTTAGTTCAACCATAAACTTCAGCAGTGGTGGTTAAAACCCAAATGTATATCTTGGTTAGCTTTTCTAAATAGAATGATTAAACTTGTGACTCCATAAGCATACCATCCACATTCCCTCTGCAGCTGCCACTAGATTACCCTTTTGACATTTATAACACAAGAAACTACTCACTGGTAGAAATGTTTTAATTCTAAGGAGGAAATCAAATTAAAACTGTGCCAGAGGGCCAACCAGAATGAAATGGATTAAGTGTGGACATCATAAATTCCTTCAGTGTTCTTCTTTCTGTCATGTTTAGCGTTAAATCTGATCCCTACATGCTTTGGGAAGGACACCACAACACAATATTGGATATCATATCATTGCCTACAATGCACTGTAAAGTGATACTAACTGTTGTCATGCATATTGTACAGACATTTGGTGTATCACATGTTAAATGCTGACTCTAGGTAAATGCATTGGGGATCAGCATGACTCATGTTTGCATGAACAATAAATGCTGGTACAGGGTGTTTGTTGAGTCCAGTTATCTTGTAAAAGATGCCATCCAATTGTCCACTGAGAGGAACCGAAGCATGCAATATGAATACAAGTCAGACCTGGTTCTGCAGATCGCCATGTTAGTCACTTAGCACTCCTGTAGGAAATAGACAGGACATACACACCTGGTTAAAATTTGAATGACTCAAGTTTTATAACAGGAGAAGAATCAATGAATTATAAATTTACATACTTAACCTGAGAGGGGAGTTCTTCTCTAGTGAAGGTGACTGAGCTGACCACTGACATGATGTAGGGCCTTGTCTTGAGATCTGGGGGAACCCTAAAGAGGGAAACAGGATAGGGCGGGGGGACCCCTTAAGAAGCAAACAGGATAGGGCAGCTGACACTTTGATATAAGAGCTGGAAGCAGGAACCCTTAAGAAACGGGTTTCACACCTTTTATAAAGAGATGTAGATACTCTGGGATGAGATTAGAAACACAAGAAAGAAGGATAGAAAATGAGAGTGAGAGTAGGAGGTGAATGGCTTTGTCTGCCATGCCTTTTGTAGATTAGATTGAAAATAGGCTACAGAGAAAGTTGACCCAGGCATATACATGTCACAATATAGGATGTCTTACTCGATCTGATCCATTTTGCTATTAGGCGATATGTGAACTGCATGGGCATATAATGGGATGAAGAAATAACTTCCCCCCACTAGTAATACCGGCAGCCATCTCCTATTAAATGGCCTCATTTCCCAGTCGGCCTTCTGCCCTTAAGCCAGTATTAGGCACTAGCGAGATACTGGTGGCATCACCATGTGTTCCTCTGGTAGTCAAATCCCTGTCAAGCCATATCATGCATTTATATTCTTTCCATTCCATCAGTATCATTTTTGGAAAAACCAGTTCTCCTGATAATGAGTGAATCAGAGCTTCAGTGAGCTTTATCTTCTGACCTAGTTATTGACTGGATGATGCACCTAGAAGCTAATGACTTGAGTAATTATTGCTTTGCCAGTGGATTTCCTAGCGTAATTGATATTATTGAAAGCAATTCCCTATTTCAAGTTTTCCAACTTATTTTCAGGGGGGAAAGTTCAGCACAAAGGTTGTTAGGATAAGAGAATGTTCTGCTAGGGTGCGCATTGAATGAACATGAATCAATTGCTGATGAAATAGAATCTGTTGGCGATTGGTATCAAATGATGTACTTATATTTTTTGGATTCAGTCTGGTTTTGTCTTAGCTCAACTTACTTGAAATATTGTTTTTGCACGGACATGATGTAGCACTATGAAATAACCAGGTCCAGAGGGAATTGGGATTTATTAAGTCTCTGATACTAGTTGGAAGATACAATACCTCCATGTTTGACCATCATATTGGTGGGGGGGGGCGGATGGATAGGAGTTTTGATTATAGAGGTTACATTAGGTGTCATACATTTTTGGTAACAACTTAAGGTTATATGTCCATGTAATGAAAGGATCTAAATCATTTAGTTTATGATATGTATACTCTGTACTTGAGCTTAGCAAGCAGTACAGATTTCTAGGAGATGCTTTATTTTTCTTAATTGAGCTGCATGTGTGCATTCCCTTTGAGGCTCTGCAAATGTAAATTTATGTATTTCTGCGGCAGATGACCTAAACTGTAGAACTACCAGCTTCCAGTCAGACTGGCAGTTTGGGAAATAAAACAGCCATTTACTGACCAACATAGCAGTTTGGGGGTTGTAGAGGATGCAGAACCCTGCTGGTGAGTGTCAGAGTAGGGGTGCAGGTGAGGTAATGGTCTAACCCGAGGCTCATAATAACCCACTGGGGTCCTCTGGTAGTTTCCACATAGACCGAATTGGACACAGAATGGCACCAATTGTTGGCCACATGCCAACTGGCCATTAGCAGTCAGTCACACAGGGATTTTGACAGGATATTTTTCAATGAGACAATGGCGCATTCCTTAACAAGAACAATGCGCCATTTTGAGAGTTAATGGGCCATCAAAGTCCTTATAGTGAAATACTTATGAATATATAGTAAGGCACTAATAATATTAGAGGGTGAAGTCCAGGGTTAAGGGTCTGGGGCATGTGTCCTGCCCCCGGGAAATTTAAAAAAAGCGATTTTAAGAAATGAAATGCACCCAGCCCTGCCTTATTGAACGGCATTGAAATCTATATTTAAGGCCAATTAAAATTGATTATCAGCTTTGCGGACACTTTTTGAAAAAAATCGGTGAGGGAGGGAGGCTTTTTTTTTATGTACTCTTTCCAGGAGGTGCGGGAGGGCCTTTTTAAATCTTTTTGCATAAATGCCCTTTAAACTTCGTTTCTACCCCTATTATCAGCTGAGATATTGATATTTTTGCAACATGGCTTCTGATTTTTTTTTATATGCACCCTTTTTTGGCCTTTTTTTTCTAAAAAGGTGAAAAAAGGGACCAATGCCACCCTTTTTAGAGCATGCCCGCGGTGTCCGCAAAGCTGATAAGGCCAAAAAAAAATAGTCGTGTTCAGGTAACGGAGTGGTCATTTTTTAACAACAGGGGGGGTCGGTGGATTTTTGTGCGAGAGGGCCGAAAAAATTTTGGTCCCCCCACGGGAGGGGTCGACATTTTTTTGGTCCCCCCCTCGCGCAAGTCAAAATTGAGCGCGGCCAACCCCTTTGAGCTATAGTAACGCGCGGGCTTTTTCGCTAAAAAGCGGTGCAATTTTTTTGGTCCCCCCCCTTCAAGGGGTCCAAATTTGTTTGGTCCCCCCCCCAAATCCACCAACCCTCCCCTGTTGTTAAAAAATGACCACTCCCTAACATGGGCCAAAAAAATTAGGGTAGGTAGGTCGATTTTTTGATTTTTTTTAACCAATTTTTTTTAAGGATTTTGAGACAAATTACCTTGCATTTTCATATAATTTTCGGGAAAAAAATATTTCAGTTAAAAAATGTATCTTATGGCAGAAAAAAACACAAAAATGCCTTCCAAAAAAAAAAAAGAAATAGAAAAAATTTGGGTAGGGCCAAAAAAATAGGGTCGCTAGGGATACCTGAACACAACTTCTTTTTTTTTTTTGGCCTAATCAATTTTAAGTGGCCTAATGTAGGTATCTAGCTGGACCTCTGATGAAAAAAATGAGACCCTTGGCCAGAGGGATTTTGGGTATATTTTTCTCAAAAGCTGCCCTTTTGTCGTTGTGTGGACAAAATACACCAAGTGTGATGCCTGTACCGGTTTTTGAGAAAAAAATCCAGGAAACACACTTATTTCTTTTTTAGGTCTAACTTTGGTTCTAGTTGGAATATTTGAAAAATTCTTTCAGTTTTGGAAAGCTTATGCGCCATAGGGCGCAGTAGTAGGGATTTCGATGCGCAATTTAGGATATTAATGCGTAAATTACGCGCTGCGCGGCCCTGTCAAAACCCCTGGCTCACATGATCAGGGGTGAACAAGGTAGACATGGGCAACAACCCTGCTTCACTGTGGTCAATTGTCATCAAACTGTTGGTGCCTTGTCACGTCCAGTCTGTTGATTGATGGGTCTGTTAATGCCTTCCGGCTGGCTTGACCTTTAGTTGGTACCTATGGTGCAGCCTGTACCGGCTATAGCGTATATACCAGGTCTTGCTGGCCATAAACCCTGTGACATATTGGCCATACCTATGGGACTGAAGAGAATCTAGATGCAGGTCCCAGAGATCTAGCAATGTATTTTTTGCAAGCGCATTACCATTTTGCAAGTGAGAGAATTTTTGTCACTGAAGTCATCTTGGATAATTCACTTTTTCACTATCTATTTTTGCTGAGTCAACAATGTTGGCAACTTGGAGTTTAATTCCATCCAGACCTGAAGTAATTAATGCGGCTACTTCTCATACATCATGAAAATACATCTGATGATTATTTCACACAAGTAGCATGGGAGCATGGCGGTACTGTAATGAGGTACAATTTAGGTATAGCTAGCCTGTTTCAAAAAGTTATAGTTAAAGAACTGCTTGGAAACCAACTAGCTAAACCGAAGCATTTAAATGGTGTGGTCAACTCCCATTCTATTACAGAGACCTGAGTGACTGAAGCCAAGTGACAAACTGACTCTCCTCAGGACACAGACACCCAAACAAGGGCAGCAGCCACACTGAAAAGCCATTCTCAGGGCCTTATGGGGGTTCAAGAGAGCAAAAACCATTGATGCACTTAAACCCAACATCATACTTGTTTCTACACAAAACACCTACACTGTGTGCAAGGCTCAAATGGTTCTAATAAAGACGGACACATAAAAATATACAATGTATATTCATCAAGTAGGAAAACATAGAGAGACAGTAAATAAGACATAGATGGAGTGATAATATAAGAAAACTCCATATGTGTGTCTCTCACTTCCCCATCTCCATGTTGTGAATGCCCAACACACTGCCCGCAGACATTTTATGTTCTTTATGGCTATGCATAGACTCAGCTGCTGACATAACCTTGAGACAGAAACACCACCAATAGCAAAGCTGTATGGAGGCTTTATTGTAAAAGGAAATAGGCCAGAATATATGGTTGGAGCTTGTCAACAGCAGGTCTGTACACACTCTCTGTGATGTACCATATTGTATTATGAATGATGCATTTACATTTGAATGGGAGCTGATTTGTTATGATATGGAATTCCCATACACAGGCTGCCATTCAGAGGCAGTGGCAAGTATACCTGAGGACTGTTTCCTCTTGGTTAACATTCATAGGAGATGTTCTTCACAACTATAGATAAAGAAAAACAAGACACAAGTATAAAAAAAGAAAATGTACATAAAGCGGAACCATGTAATGATGTGTCTGTAAGCATGTGTCAAAGAAAATTGAATTCATGTTAGTATTCTGCATACCTTATACACCGTATTGATGATTTATTACTGTAATAATAATAATAGTATGTTACGAGCAACAAATGAGGGCACTAGACCCAATTGATTGTGACAAAGCTGGCATATCGCCATGAAGCTCACATGTATTTTTGATTGTTGTATTTTGAAATATCATCTGATGAATAAATACGCATTACAAAATTAAAAAGAAAAAAAACATTCCTAATAAGCTGCACACAAGTTCCCTACATTATGGCTGGCTGAATACTTGACATGCAACCCTTGAGAATTTTACCTTCGGCCCTGGTCCCACATTGTGGTCTACCCTGGCTGGGGGGGACGAAACAATCAATATACAACACACATATACAGCTGGAATGGCAGCCTTTCCCATGAAAACAAATGTTATTGTCAGAAATTAGCATCCTGACATCTGCAAAATGTAACAGAGGCACAGAGCTGCATACAAATAGTGGCTGTTATATTATATCAGGGTGAGGAGGACGGCCTGACACCCAGTCCTTTGACAGTATAGACAGCAGGTATGTTGGCCCTCTGGGAGGAAGGCTGCCTCCAGGAAAAGATGGCATAACACCACGTGCAAAAACCGCTCCAGGAGAAATGGCCTCACACCTCCTGGTGCAGGAAACCCTCCAGGGCATTGATAAAGTGTGACACGCTAACTCTCCCCTGTCCCAGGACTGCAGGCACCAGAGAGCACATCCAAGCCTGTGAGACTCACCGATAAAATAAGCAGACTGAGGGCGTTTGGGCTGCATGGCATACTTCTGTTAGTTCTAATCTAAATGTACTGAATGATTTTAACATTCAATTCAGTACTATGAGTAATGATATTAATTAAGAACCTGCTTGCACTTGATATTTTTGTATAGGTCAAATCTCTGACTGACTTTACATTTCAAAATACATATTATTTTCCATCTGTGGGACAAAATAATATTACGGAGGTACATTATGGTCATGGTCCATCAAAGCCAACACAAAAGTAAATTTGTTGTCACTTGTAAGCGCTTCTTCAGCACCGAACACACATAAATTGTGAGTTTCTCACATAACAGATGTCCTAGACATAAAACCAGTGGATATCATACATGATACTATCTTTATAAAAGGGTAGCTATGGCATCCACACAGCTATTGGGTATCAGCATTGTATAAGAGCTTATTGGGGGCATTACATAAGGATAGGATAGCAAGAGTGCTATTGGATTTTTCTCTCATGTTGTACTGCCAGCCAATTCCTATTCAGTAGCTTCATTGCCCAGTTGGCTTTCTGTCATCTAGGCAGATTAGTTTCTGCAACAATCTACTGAAAAGAGAAGAAATTGGATATTGCTGACTATGAAGTCCCTCAGAAACCATAGCTTTTATGGCCTGCTTAATAACAAGCCTTATTGTTCCAATGTCTGTGCATGCTGATTTAGTCCTAGAGCTTACCAAACTTCCACTTATACATGCGTTCCAGGGGCATTGCAGCATGAAATAAGTAACAATCCTTTGCTGAATCCTCTCGGTCCCCACTAGTATTTATGTGGCATGCCCCTTATCAGATGATGTCTGCTTAGCTGCTCCCTATATCCCTTATCAATGTGGTATTCTGCTGAGAAGGAAGTCATTACTTTACACAGACTGCAGTGGTATCATCATGTGACCTCACAGTACAAATACCTAAACAGTGAGACTTGTGTGGGGTATGTGGTAGATGAAGAGATGCAGTACTGGGTTCTGGTTGATCAGTACGAATTATACCAGCCACACCAAGATATTATTATGAGGTTAATATAGTGGGACAGGGTCCAGTGTAAGAGGGGAGTGGAGACCATTGTGAGCAGGCAATATTCATTGCACATATTGCTGGTATCCTTTCACATGGCTGCTCCAGGCAATATGGTCACCAATATATCACCTTGTGCTTCACTCTGCCTGTGAAGGCAACACAGTTATGTAAGAACACCATGGCACAACAGCAGTGGAATAAATGACATGTCAGTGAGTCATTCAATATTCAAAATATCATAGTATTCATCTAGATACATAGGTGAGGATTTTTCTATACCAATTTATTTTTACGGGAACATTTTCTTAATTCAAAAGAAAATTTAATTTCCGATTTGGCGAGCCATGAAGCTCACATGGAAGTATCTAATCATGTGTCAAACTTATCATTTCATGTAGTCAAGTTATAACTTTTATAGAGAAGAACCTGTATGATGGGGGAAAAGAATGACCATGAACTATTTAAAGTGCTAACCTAACGCCGTACACTTAATGTATCAGATGACACTACAGTCGTGTAGTGTAAGAAATGTATTCAGATCTTTCCCGTCTCTTTTCTTTAATGCATGTAGACTGTTTCTAGACCAATCAGTAACTTTTAATGATCATAAGTATATTGATCATTATTTCAGCTTCTAGGTACACTGGTGACATATGCGTTCATGATAATGCAACTGGCCCCAACACCTCAAACCTCACCATGACAAATGATACAATACATCATTGTTATATGTGTCATCTGCACTCTACAATAAACAACACATAGATATCAGCACTGTTAAATAGTTTCTTAGAGATTGCTGAATAACATTTACAGGTGAAAGAGATAGGTTATGTATTCAAACATTGGAGTGAACAGTTCTTCTTAGAATGCAAAATGTGAGAAAGATCTAATTGACAGTGTATTAGTATAATGGTTTGGGATTCTATTATTCAATTGAAATGCTCCTGTCGGAGACTTGGATAGGTCTGTCTATCCCAAAGAGAAGAACTCCTTATATTTAATTTGCTACCTGATTGTAGAATCACCTGCACTAACACTAAACGCCCCTATCCATGTACAAAGGAACTATCAGGTAACATTCTATAACTTATGATGATATTCGCTGTGTGTTGTTGAACAGTAAATATGCTGTGTTATTATCAGAACTACCTAATTAAATTATCTTTAGAACTTGTTTCAAATATCTCAATAAATGGCTAATGGAAAATGTGGCTATTATCATGCTATTAGTTCTTTTTCCTTTATTCTTTGCTGATGTCCCACTTATAATATGTCACACATTTAGATCTGATCTGGTGGATGAGGGTTAATTAACATTCATCTTTCTTTGAAGTGATATTCAGATTATTTTCAGATGTATTAATGGAGCTCCTACAAGCCTAAATCACATGCAAGCCACAGCTAGACCTGTTTCATATTTACATTACAATTAATTTAATAAGCATTATTTTGTGACAATGTACATCCACTTTTGATACAGATACTCAGTTGGATGCATTGAAAAAAATACTCCCCCCCCCCCATTTCATAATGTACAATTGTTCTTGATATAATAGGGCTGATGTATAAAACCTCTAACAAACTGAATGGAACATTGACTGATATTTATAAGTATACAGAATCAGTATCACAGCCTTTCATTTTTCACCACTGTTACCACTTTCAGACATTGGCAGGTTTTAAACCCGCAGATCTCGCTGCACGTCCAGTAACAGTCAGAGTGCAGTCGGGACAGGTACTCAGCCCAATATATAGGGGTGCTGCGGCTTTAAGTGAGTGCTATAGCCCTCACAACTAAGTTCCACAACCCGACACTGCCTCTTTTGTACATAGAGAAGGTTACTACCACTGCCGTTATCCACTTTCCAACACACAATCACTCCCTATCCTTACCAAACTACTCCTCTTTATATAGATCCTTGCAGTGGAGGATTGGCAGTCTATAGTTTCTAGCTACAACTCAGCGCAGTTACAATGCAGGCTAATTTCCTAGACTCATCAGTCACTGTCATTGTATGGACGTGATAAAACACCACTCTCTGTGATGAAAAACTTGATTATAGTTGAGAAGATAACCCCTGCAGATCCTGTGGCAATATTTTAAGCATTATCCTGTTATATGCCAAACTAGAAATGATAATAGCTGGGCATTTTTCATACTGGCACATATGCAGCAACAAGGAAACTGCAGCAGAGTTACATTGCCACAAAAAAAAAGTTCAACTGGCTACATTTCAACTTATATTTCAACTAGTATTTGGATTTCAATATATACAATAGCCCACAGGGTGTGGTACATGACAGTCATCAGGTTCCCTATTGTAAGACACATATTACAATGGGAACTTGCACACTATTGTACTGGTGGTCTAGATAGTCTGATTGGTTAGTATGCTGCACATATGTCCAAGGTGAGAAGATAGTGGACTGCACAGAAAGACACATTTGGCACTGCACATCTAATGGATATCAGGATAACAATATTCGTTGGCTGAAATCAAAAATGCACAATATTCCTTAAGATTTATTTGGAAGAACGTTTTCATATGGAGAGGGAGGGAGTATCAGTCACTGTCTTCAATAAAGGTCAGCAGACTGTACCACAGTGTGGTTGGTCTATGTACCCCTCCTCCAGAAGCACATTGTCATTTTAGGAAATAAACATGTGTTCCCATACTGTGGCTATCATGCTTTGCTACAATAGATTATTATTCTTGAATGCATGATCTGCACAAATATTACTGGAAGCATGATCTGCATGATCTGCTACAATAGATGGATATTACTGAAAGCATTATAAGTACAGATGTATTTGACTCAAATAGTCAGCACATGCTTATTTTCTTACTTCCCAGGATGAGGAACATAAATGTGTGCAATCAATGCAACAACAACTGACTCTACTCAGCTGAAAAAGTAAAATGGATGTAAAACCTGTGAGCTGACATTGTTTATGTGGTTGCTGCTGAAGTTACAGGATTAGAGTTTCCTGCCAAATTGCTGTTTTATGGAGGAGGTGTCAACCATGGGAATGGATCACAGAGAATTCAAAAACATAGAAACCTTCCTTCAACCACATCACTTTCTGCTCATGCTGGCTATTTTCTACACTGAAGCTGCTTTGGAGTCCCAGCCTTTGCGCTATTTAAAGTGCCATTTTTATATTTTAATCTTTCTTCGTACAGCTCCTTGTCCTGCTTTCTTCGTCCTTGTAACTGACCATGATTCCATATAACAACAGCAATTTTACCTGTCATGAAGATTTTAAACATGTAAATTGTACAATTCATAGAGGGATATTTAGTTGTAGTTGAGATTTTCAAATGACAATAGTATCACATAATGAGAAAACTTTTTAATACAGCCAAAAACAGACAACAAATTCATGGGAATCATATGAATCATATGAAACAAACCAGTTAGGGCAAACACAGTGTATGAAACTTAAAGAAGTCTATATATGAAGGGTCGAAAACAGACCTACAATTGCCAGCTATTAAGTACATTAAAATGGAATCGTCAAACGAGTGAATCGAAGGATGGTCGCTAAAAGCACAAAGTCACAGTAATACATACACAGCCCCTGCATTCCCCAGGAGAGTATTGACATAGTCCTGGTCTGTGTAGGCCTGTGTAGTGTATTTAATGTATACAATCTATATATATATAGGAGGGGAGTGGTCTACTAGCACTCTCTGCCAATGGAGCCAACTTTCAGCGAGATTGAAAGGGAAGTTAGGATCACCATCACAAAGTCCAGATGTGTGTGACCTGAGGCTACAAAGTAGGAAAGTGTGGTTGGGACAGTTGGAAAAAAGGTAACTCTGTCTGATAGAGAATCGGATGATCTGGTTGATAAAATACACTGCTCTCAATTGTATGAGGGTGGATGTCAGGAGATGAGGATAAAGACATAGATTAAAGTGCATCTAACATTAACATTAAATCATATGAACTGACTGCTGTAATTCCCTCTAGTTCAGCCTATATCTATAAAAAAAAAGCTTAGAACAGAGTGGTGGGACTGTGTGTGCCTGTGGCTGTGATACATACATCTATACCAGCTGCAAGTGTAGAGCATTGTAGGCAAACTATGTAAGGAAAAGTGGATTACAGCTCTGGGACATGGGAGTTGAGATTGGCTCGAGGCATAAAATTTATGCTGATATATGTGTCCAAGAGCATTGCATATTTGCTTTGAGGAATACTAATAGAGCCCTAATGCCTGTGGGTGAATAACAACTCCCACAGGCACACAGCTGCATGTTTTATTGAAAGAACATATTTATCGTAATCCTCATGTTTATGTAATTAGATCCAAATTCCTACCCATCCTCCCGAGTTGGAGGATGGTGCGGCATAGAGAGTGACTCCAAGGTGTCGCATGGGACCTGAACAGCATGTCTAACACGCTATGTACCCAAAGAGAAAAGCAGTCAATGAAATCTCAGCCTGACCCATCCTATACCTACCTCTCTCCATCATACAAAGTAGCTGCATGGTGACATATGGGGCCACTGCAGCAGCTCTAACTCACTGCACACCAGGTTGAGGACATGCCCACTATTCTAGTATGCCCTAAAAGAGCTGAACTTTTACTAACCAACTAAGGCGGACCAGTATAATTGCCTTCCAACCAGCAACGGTGTATCTGGGCTTTTACATTGTATTTCTCTTATAAACACAATTTATTATATATCATGTTTGGTACCATTGGAAAGAGAACAATTCATTTTCATATACTGGCCGTTTTGCAAACTACAATCTTTTAACTTAATCAAATATAATGTGTTGAATAGGACACAGACATAAAATATCCTTACATGGGCCCAGTAAAATCAATTTCCGAATTTTGTGTTACATTTGCTGATAAAAATAAACATGCAGTGTAATAGAATAGATACTGATCTATCACTCTACGTTTTTGGTTTTATTTTCGTGTGGAATTGTAATGTCATTTATTGGTAAAATCATGAGAATAATTGGGATTCTCTTCCCCACCCATGCCCCCCAGTGTTGGTATAGGTAAGACCATTGTTCTATGAGCACTGCACACCCATGCTAGGGAGTCAGTTACCTAGCATAGCTAAGCTGTCATGGTCTAATGATCACACCAAATGTACCAGTTAAATGGTACGCACCAGAACCATGCACAGTACTATTATATTGGTACAGTCTGTTTGAACAGACTGTACCAAGGAAGAAGTACGTACCAACAACCTATTCCCGCCCCCTACTTGGTACACACAGAACAGGAGAGAGAAGGGATAAGCTGGTGGGTGGGTGGTGTGGGAGCGGGTGGATTGTGTGGAGAGGAAAGGGGAAGACAGTTTTGAAAAGAAAGAGTTTTAGGAGAGCAACACAGAAACAGGTAAGTAGAAGAAAATAGGGGAAGGAGGGAGTACGTTATGGGGAAAGTAAGAAAGAAAATGGACCAGGAATGCAAGGGGGGAAAAGGAGTAGATGTCTTCATGTACCTAAGGGACTAAGGATACAGTTAGTACTGTAAATGATAAGGGCAGTGTTAAGGTAGAATAAAGAGTACAGGAAGGGATCTGTAGCTGCCTGGGGGCTCTCTGCCATATGTTGCTGTGAGTTGGTGTGCTGAATATCAATTAACTTAAATCAAGTTTACGTGGGACTATCGCTTAAATCGCAGACTGCCTGCCTGCTGAGATATGGGGTGGACCTTGAGGGTCTAGGTAAAATAATGAAGCATATACCACCCACCAGATTACCCTCTTTTTGCCTAACAAACTGAATACCCAATCAACTGACAATAACTCGCTGAAAAAGTAACACACTAATGTGTAGTCTTATAATGGACTGTCCGACTGATACAACGTCTGAATGATCTGGGATCTCAATTTGGGGTCTTTGTCAGCTCAAGTCAGTTATCATATCCACTCCATCCACCCCTTCCCTGCCCCACTACATGTTTATAGCACTAATCCCTGCCCACTCCCTTCTACACCTGATAACATCAGCCCTTAAGGTCAGTCACCCAGCGGGTAAGGACCTTTTCACAACCAAAGTGGGAAGCACTGCCAGGCCCTTCACCTAATAGTGTTATGCCCTTTGTAGGGCCTTTTACTGGCATTAAGGCCCTCAGGGTCATCTACAGAACGGCCATGCTGTAAGTGCTCTTTACAAAGTCTGGGTAGTGTATTGTGGTGTGCTTGGTAATATTCATGGATTGTCTGCCTTCCTGCTGAATAACATTAGTGTTAGTAGAAGAAGGATTTCAGGTAGGAGTAGGGGGGGGTGGTTAGCGCAAACTTTTTGCGGGACCCATCCTAAAAGATGGTACTCATCATGGGAAACATGAATCTGACCTTCATTTTTGAATTTGAAAGCTCTAACCCCCCGTACGCCCCCTCCGAAGATAAAAAGTCGGAAAATAATTAATTAATTCAATTAAAAAATTCCCACATAGTGTGCATCCTTTAATATTCACATCAAATTAATTTGAGGTGAAGTGTAAAAATATAGTGGACTAAAATGAGCTATTTTGAAGTTTTGGAAAAATTCAAGATGGCCGCCATTGGCAAAAAACACTGTTTTTCAATGTAATTCTATCCATATTTGGTCTGCCACACCTGAAATCTCATCAGAATCACTTTGCTATGGTATATAATGACATGCTGTACCAAAGTCAGCTATTTTGAAGCTTTTGAAAATTCAAGATGGCCACCATTGGGAAAAAAACCCATCATTTTTCAGTGTTTAGTATGTCCATTCAAGGTCAGTATCACTACATACTTATATGGTCGACTACACAGGAAACCTAAAATGAGCTGACACTGTTTCTAAAAATATCCAAAATGGCTGTCATTAGGCAAAAGCAATGTTAAATCTCTTATAGACAGAAATGTAGAATGTTGCATAGGACAATTATAATCAAAACTAAATTCACTTAAAAGCTTAAGAAATAAATTGCTGTCACTTACAAGAGCTTTCCTAGCTAAAGTTATGGAGCCTTTGTAACTGCATTATATGCAAAGTGTAGTTCTGGAAACAGAGGGGATAGGGATAGGCCTCAAATGATAAAAGAGGGTAATCAAAAACTAATTTTCTCTTAGACCCCTGATGATCCTAGTTCAATATCATCATTACAAAACCAACAGTTACAATATAGTGGGTGTGTGCATGTGACTCCCTGTAAGATAGAAATGTATACCACACTTGGCCAGGAGAACAAAGGAAAAGAGCCAGGTATATAAGATGTACAAAATAGTCAAGGAGATTAGTAGTGGCATAACTTTGATATGGTTACACTTGATCAGCTGCAGAAGTGTTATAAGCCTTGGGCAAGGGTAATTATCCCCGGCTAGCGCCCTGGACAATTACTCTGTTCTTGGATTATAACTATTATAGAGCAAGTCTCTTGTGCCATATCTGAAACATATTGGTTTCTGGACAAGGCTTATAGTTATATGTATTGAAAATACTTTTAATGAATCAACATCTAAGGTCTGTACATTATATTTTCACTTTTTCATTTGCCCCTAGGTTTTGACAGCCCCTCCCTGCTTTATTGTCCTATGACTGTAACCATTGGTCGGTTAATTGTTCTAGAACTTGCTCATTTTAATCCATTAGCTGAATGGTGCTAAACTTTAAGACACATGCTTATTGGGGTACTGAACTATGAATTAAACTGATTGGTTGTTACCTTAATGTGTCGATTGATCTGTAGAGCACAATATCAATCAAAACTAAACTTAAGATCACAGGTGTATTGAAGGCAAAGTCTAGTTTTGAGAAAACAGCACACAGTGCAGGTAGGAACATAG
Organism: Harmothoe impar; assembly: GCA_947462335.1. Lineage (NCBI taxonomy): Eukaryota > Metazoa > Annelida > Polychaeta > Phyllodocida > Polynoidae > Harmothoe > Harmothoe impar. The sequence continues at coordinate 68,208,655 of OX381714.1, forward strand.
CAGTGACTCCCTATGATAAAATTCTTTGGGTTATTGTTTAGATACTGGTCGGGTGTTTATAACAAGGTCGGTGCTTAATAGGTATAGCCATATTAGAGCCCAATATCTTCTAGAAAAAGAATTGAATTTGGAATTGCATGAACTCTGATGAACAAGGGCCTCTTACTGAATAACATACCCTGCTGGCCATCAGTAACAGCAGTACTCTCTGCCAATTTAACATCTGAAGGTCAGAGAGCTTTATGGTGCCTGGGTTGGAGTAGATGTATGGCTTCACAAAGCATACTGCATTCATCGTTCCTCCTCCAATGATGCTGAGATACTATACTTAATTATTTTATCACCTTTTCATTTTCCAATATTCACAGGAAAAATGTTTTAATGTGTAAGATAATTGCTTTCAACATGATTAACCCTTTGTGGGTGAGCATCAACTATAGTTGATGCCATGGCAGGGCGAGCATCGACTATAGTCATCATAACTCTATGGGATTCAGCAAAGCCTCGTCCTTAGGGAAAATTTCTGCTTAAAATCTTGCCTTCCCGGCAAGCTGTATCAATATTTGGTCGTCCTCAAAGGGTTAAGAGAAAATGAGTAGACTAAACGAATTCCCTCCCAGTACATAGTCAATAATCCCTGGTAGGCTAGTATAATAGTATACATACAAGCCAATACAGTGGACAGGGGCTAGGGTATGCTGATAATTGAAGATTACTTCCTTTGCCTCTATTGAGTTTGTCAACGGCATCAAAACACTGTTATGTAAATAATTTAGGGCCTTATTTCAATGCCTCTAGGAAGAATTACATGTATTTAATGGAACTAGACAATGTTTCATATTTTTAAAACATTTTACTGGGGGGGGGGGCAGGAAGTGATATTGCAACCATTTTGTCATATCATTTATTCACTTCCAGCCCAAGAAGAAAACACATAGTTTTACCAACTAAGAAAATCTTTTCTACCACTTGAATAGCATTTCTGACGCTTGAATAACAATGTTTTTTGGCCAATGTCTGCCATATTGGATTTCATAAAACCTCAATATAGCTGCCTTTGTTACAGTATATCTTTATATTCCATTTAAGAATACTTTTATATATATTCCATGTCAGTTACACCACATAGAGGTGTAGGGGCATGATATTACATATTAATCTCATACACGGTATTTCCGGGTAACGTCTGTTTACTCGGCTTCTCCACCTGGAGCTAGTGCACACAGTTCCCGGGAGAGGGCGCAGGTCCTCTTCAGGTAACCGTGTGCCGCTCTCAGGTGGGCGGCCGACCCACCCACCTGGCCACGTGACCTAAGAGCCGGTGTTATATAAGACCCGTGTGTTTACCTGGAGGGCAGTCAGTGCAGGCCCGACTGACGAGAGACTTCACATGTCCAACCTTGCGGACAGAGTTGTATGCTAAGAGTTGTATACTGACCGTTTCCTCTATTTATAGAGAAACCTGATTTACCTGTGTGTATTGATTCTACACCGATTGTTCCCTAGTAAAGGAACTGGAGTTGTTATTCTTGTGAATAAAGACCGATATATTCTCGCACCTGGAAACTGCCGTGATCGTTGTTCTTTAACCTAGAGTTAACTACGAACCACCACACTGGTGCCGTGACCAGTAGCAGTAAAGGTAGCAGAACAAGGTAATTGTTCGGGAATATGTTCGGGTTATACAGAACAGGAAGTCCTTTAGTGGACAGACAGTCCTTTAGTGGACAGACAATGGCTACCGGTGGTAGCCTGGGCGGCTCTGGCCCAGAGCTGAGTGAAGGGGAGTTGGAATCAACTCGCCTGGAGGTGGCAGGGATGGACCCTGGGGAAGGCTTGAAGCCAGAGCAGAAGAAGAGCAAAGTGCAGGATCTTTCCTGGGTAGAACCCTATGTAGGGGATGAGAGATTCCAGAGGGAATATGACGAGCGTTTGGCTCGGGAAGAGGATGACCTCTACTGGGAGAAGGTCCGATTGGACAAGCAGTCAATGGAAGACCAATATGCTGCATTGACTGAGGAATTGACATCCCTGGTAAAAGAAAGGGACGAGATCCTCTCTGAGAATCAGAGGGTAAAGGGAACTCTGATAGAAGAGAGGGAACGGTTGATAGAAGACAACCGGTATATGAAAAAGAAGGTTGCTCAGGAATCGCATGAATTCCAAAAGATTCAAGCAAAGATTGCTGAGAACCGGAAGGAGAATGAACACTCCGAATCTCTTAAAGAGAAGTATGAGAAGGAGTTGAAACAATACTCTAGAGAATGGTATGTCCTGAAGAAGGGGACAGAGGAGCTCGAGAAGGGCAGAGACCAGTTGGTCAAGGATAACGAATCTACCAGGATGCAAATCCTGGAAGAAACGGAAGAGTTAGAAAGGAAACGGAAAGCTGAGGTGGAAGCTGTCTGTTCCCTGGAAGCCAGGAAAACTCTCCTGCGGGGTGAGTTGTCGAAGGCAATGGAACAGCAGGGGGAGGAACAAGTTCCAGCTATCGGGCCGGAAGCTGTTCTGGACAGCACTCTTACTGCTAGGAAGGTGGATGCATTACCTCAATTTGATCCATTTATTAATGATAATGGATTGAGGAATGTGGAAGACTCTGTGTATAAAAACAGAGGGAAGGATTCAAGGAGAGTGAATGTCACCGGCACTCTCTTGAACGGGAACCAGTTAATCATGCCAGTATTGGTCAGGTTAACAGGGAAATGTCTCCAGAGGAGGAAGTGTCTCGACATTATAAAAATAAATTTCGAGATGAAGTAGTGAACCATAGTTATGGCTCATTGAACCCCTTTTCGGGAGATGACCCGGCTCAATATGGGAACCCGGGAGATTATGATAGCAAGGGTAGTTATAGATATTGCCCGGATGCAACTTATTCATATCCACCTCCGACCACTGATACACATTCGGGAGTCAATAAAGACCCTGAAAATAGGCCGAGGGGTAGTTTGAATAAGGGGTCCCAGCGTAGAACGAAGGGAAGGTCAAATCCAGTGCATAAACACACTCAGGGATTGTCCGGCTATCAAGGCCCACGCTTTGATGAGGGTACAGACTCGGAATCAGATAAATCTTCTGACGATATACCCAAGATAAAGGTTCCTTTGAACCGAAGGGTCACAACGACCCCGGCGGAACACCGATTACATAATCGAGACCCAGCCATAGGTAATTTGGGACTAGATTGCTCCAGTCGAGGTCAAGACGGTACAGACTTACTGGCCTGGAGTAGACGCATGTCAGGTCAATTAGTGCATTCTAATTATGCCGCTAAGAGAACTGCACGCGTGACTAAGCCTTACAGGGGTTTGCGACCCTGGAAGGAGGAATATCAATCACTTTTAGATGATTGTAAGTACAATTGCTGGAACAAGGAGGAATCCTTGGGAGCTTTTGTGATATGGTTGAGTGACGGCCCAGGTAAGATAGTGGTAGAAGAATGGAGGGACACTTACGGGCCGGAGGCTACATACGACCAGCTGGAAGTATTAGCGTGTTATACCTTTGGGAAAATGGTGACAGTAGATCACTGGACTCTGTTTCAGAGAAGAACGCAGAAACCAAAGGAATCTGCTAAAATTTTTGGGCTAGAATTGCAGCGATTATTGCCGCAGGCTAGGCCAGAATGGAGTAGGGATGCTGAATATTACATAGAATCCCTATTTATAAGATTTATTAGTGGATTGAGTGATCCTGAACATGCTAAAGTCTGTGGTAGAGCTTGGGAAGCTGGGTCTTCCCTAGCGGATTTGTTCATGGCAATTGATCAACATGACAAGAAGAAAATACTGTTGGCTGGTATGATACCCGCTAATAGGGGACAGCGCGTCTCTGGAATTGAACATTCCTTAGATGATGACGATTCTTCCGCAGAAGAATCTGAAGGGGAGGAGAGAGTAGACGCCCTGAAATTCAAGGGTCGACAGAAATCTAGCTCTACCCCAGTTTCCGGGAAGCTTCCTAGTAACAAAGGTTATTCGGAAACCCCGCGGAAACCCGACACTCGGGAGCCTCAGACTGAACCCAGTCAGAAAACCCAGACCCCGGAGACGACCACTCCGGATAAAACAAATGCGTCAGGAAACTCATTAAATACCTTAATGGAGTCCATGATTAAACGCATGAACGAGGTGTTTGATAATCAAACCAGGCACCGCCCTAGGGTCGATCGTAACACTGTCCAGTGTTACAGGTGTCAAGTCAAAGGGCACTTTGCATCTGAATGCAAAGCAGAGAAACCTGTTTTAAGAAGTGAGGTTTCGGGAAATTAGAGGGGGTTACCGAGGATGGCAGGACGGTAACCCCTGAGGAAATATGTCAGATTATCACCGACGTTGGCGGTGAAGATTCATTAGCAGTGAATGCGTCCAGCAAGAAGGGAGATGGGACCGTACATCCCGGAAACCATGAGGCTGGGGAGACTGGTACAACAGGCGCCCAGGGGTGCGCGTATGGGAAACCTAGTGCCAGTTTAAAGGAGTCAATAACCAAAGAGTTGGTTAAGGTTGGAGGAACCAGGCTTCCCCCGGGTCATCCTTGTCTGGAACACCTGAAAGGATGTGGATTCGACCTGGGCACTGATAGTGACCTTCACCGGTTTACTAGGAATCCCTCAGTAACTGATGGGAAGAGGTGGTACGTTTCCTGTTCTGTACAAGGAAAGACTGGGGAATTTCTTATGGATACTGGAGCTAGCCACTCCATGGTCTCTAAGAGATTCATCAGCTTATTGCCGAATATGTGTGAGAACCTCACAATGAGGGTAAACGCCTGTACGGCCGATGGTACCAGAATGAGGACATTTGGACAGACTTTTCTGATAATCTCTGTGGCCGGGAAAGAATTTGTTTGGGCCCCGACCATAGCTGAGATTGAAGATGATGGTATTCTTGGTTTGGATTTTGCGGCCCTTTTCGGTGCGACTTTGAATCCGAAAAGTGGGAAGTTGAAAATTGAATACCCGTATGATATTATGACCATACTCTGTAAGTTGAGAGTGATAAGTAGTGTCGCTAGTGTGGCACAGACTGTGAAGATTCCCCCGGGAATGACCTGTGACGTGTTAGTCAGTTCAGGGAGGCTAATCCAGAGAGGATTAGCGGTAATCGAGCCGGATATGGCTGTATTATCCCGGAAGGGATTGGAATCTGCGGATACCCTAGTAGGGAATTCCAGATGGACAGTGACACCCATTTCCAACCCCGGAAACTCTACAGTATATCTTGAGAAAGGCACTGAAGTTGGGAAAGTGATACTTGCGGAGGCAGTCACCGGTAGCCACCAAGACCTGAGGTTAGAAGAAGGAGGGGAAGAGGAATTGCATGAAGAGTTAACTAAGTTGTTAACAGGATCGTCCATAACGGATGAGAATGATCAGGAAGCCCTAAAGGCTATGCTGAAGAGATGCAGGCAAGCTTTTGCGGCCCCAGGGGAACCCCTGGGGAGAACCAATAAGGTATTGCATGAAATTAAAACCGGGGATAACCCCGCTTTTAAGATTCCTTATAGGAGATTACCCCTCAAGAAGAAGATTGTAGCTGAGGAAGAAATAGCGAAAATGCTGAAGGATAATGTTATTGTTCCCAGCATGAGTCCTTGGTCCTCCCCTGTGTGTATGGTAACCAAGAAGGATGGTAGCATACGGTTCTGTATTGATTACCGGAAACTGAATGGGTTGACTAAAAAGAACTCCTATCCTCTTCCTAGGATAGATGAGACGATTGATTCCCTGGGAGGGAATGAATGGTTCTGTACCCTGGATTTACAGTCCGGGTATTGGCAAGTAGGCATGAAGCCTGAAGATATGGAGAAAACTGTGTTTTCCAGCCATATCGGTTTGTTTGAATATAAGGTGATGCCATTTGGGTTATGTAATGCGCCGGCCACCTTTGAAGCCATGATGGAGACACTGTTAAGTGATTTATTATGGCGGAAATGTCTAGTTTACTTGGATGACGTAATTGTGTTTGGAAAGACCTTTGCGGACTGTTTAAGTAATTTAGAGGAAGTCTTAAACCGAATCATGTCTAACGGTCTCAAATTGAAACCAAAGAAATGCAATCTGTTTAAGAAGGATATTAACTACCTAGGGCAGATTATTTCCACCGAGGGGGTTAAGGCGGATCCGGAAAAGATCAGGAGTGTGACTGAATGGGAGGTCCCCAGGGGTCCTAAAGATGTGCGATCCTTCCTAGGATTCTGCTCATATTATAGGGATTTCCTGCCGGGGTATTCCCGGGTAGCCTATCCGATCCAGTGTTTGTCACACTGGACTCCCGGAAATAGGAAGGAAGAGTTCCCATGGGGGAAGGAACAGGACACAGCTTTCTTAGCAATAAAAAAGTTGTTTGTGGAGACCCCGGTGTTAAAGTATCCCACCCCGGATGGTCATTTTGTATTGGATACAGATGCTAGCAATGAGAGTATTGGGGCCGCCCTCAGTCAAGTCCAAGGCGGAGTGGAGGTTCCCATTGCCTTTGCTAGTAATACTATGAGTAAGACTCAGCGAAATTATTGTACCACTAAAAGGGAATTGTTGGCTGTAATAGTTTATACTAAAAAGTTCAAACATTTCCTTTGGGGGTCAGATTTTACGCTAAGAACCGATCATTCCTCTTTGAGATGGTTATTGAATTTCAAAGATGCGGAAGGAATGATTGGACGTTGGCTAGCACACCTTTCCGAGTTCGGTTTGGAGCAAAGTCAGATCCAGCATAGAGCTGGGATAAAGCATGTAAATGCTGATGCACTTTCCCGACGTCCTATCAGGAAGTGCGAAAACACCAACTGTGATGACTGTGGTCAGCATGAGGCTGTCATAGCCGGAGCAAGGATTCCCTTTGAGATCAAGGGAACTTTTTTTTTGAAATCGGTTTTTATTTCTGACAAAAAAGGAAAGCGCTTAGCACTTGTTACACTCTAAGTGTCAGGTATCATGACATGATTTTCGTTATCTTTCATCTCATTTTTGAAAACATATTATACAGTGTACATGAAGGTAATGATTTTACATTCGTAGAACATCTAATTCTTTTAAAGGTTTAAGTTGTAGGTTACATAGATTACAAATCCAATACTATTGAATCTCATACATGAATTTGTCAGTTTTAATTTTTAACTGCCATTATATAATGTTAGGAGTTGTTGAGAAGGCCGAATAAAACCCATTAAGTCAAGAAATTTATCAATATGCCTTGTCAAGTTTACATCATTATTCTAATAATTTATCTATCGATTACAAATCGTGATGTTAATCTCACGGGTTAATCCCTAATTATATATCACAGTAAGAACCATATTTCTAGAGAAATAACAAATTTCCTTTCCAGTGTTCGACATTAATACATGAAATTATGAAGTTTCAGACTACTATAAAGTCGATACATTAATTACATTAAATGTAATTTGTACTACACATCCATTTCTTTTGCTGCAATTTGAACGCCTGATAATCAGGTATATTTTTCATGTTTACCGGTAGTTTGTTCCACTCAACTGCACCCCTGTAGAGGACACTGTTCCTATATTTTTCATATTTTGGTCGGAGGGTGGTAAATACTACAGCGTCGTGAGCCCTAGTATGTACATTTCTAGCATTAACAATTTCTGAGTTACCTTGTTGTTTATACATGAAATTCCTTAGATGTGCTATTCTCCTTACATTTAAATTACTTATTTTTGCAATTTGGTGGACCAATATTACCGGAGTTCTTATTTCTATATTAAGTACTAATCTTAAGCATCTATTTTGCAGCTTTTGTAACTTATTTAGCGAGGAAGCATGAGCTCCATCGTACAAAATATCCCCGTAGTCTACATACGGTAGTACATACATTTTATACATGAGTAACATAGGACCAACGTCAAGATAAATCTGAATCTTTGCAAATAAATACAATTTAAATACATAAATATTTGTTATGTTTTCAATATGTTTGGCAAAACTCAGAGTTGCGTCCATGATAACTCCAAGGTACTTGAATGAGTGCACTCTTTCAATTTCAACATTACCAATTCTTAATCTATGATAGTTAATTTTCTTTAGGCTCGCCCTCACACCGTAAACCATATACTTAGTTTTCTTCCCAGCTGACGGCCAAGCTGATACCGGCGAAGCTGAGTATCAGGACCCGGGTCCGTTGTACCATGGAGAACCGCCGGAGGACGTTGAAAAACACCGCCCGGCAGTGCCCACACTAGGAGGCTTCATGTCCAATTACGATGGACGTGAAGTGGAACTGCACGAGGACGTGCTACGACTCACGGCGGAGGGAGCTCCCCGCAGGATTGACCCGCTAACAAGGCAGGCGATATTGCTCTTCCTATTAGTGGAAGAGCAGGAAGAGTTGCCCCCGGACTGGTTTGTGTACTGGGAGGCACTCCAAAAAGGACTACTCGTATGCTACTGCTTACGAAGAGCTGTCTTCGATTTACATATCGCAGACATAAAGCGGTTAATGCCAGCACTCCCAATTCTGTCCCTAGACCCGAATTGTGGAGTTGCCGGGATGTTGTTGACAGGCGTCAACAGGTACCGGGCACGTATCGGGAAACTCCGTGAACCGAAAACCCGGAAGGAGTACGAAATTGCTGCCGCTAGTACGCAGGGAGTAGTCTCGTACATCCTGGATGTAGCCACTATAGAGGCCTACATGGATACTCACAACCTCAAACGGAATATTGCCATATCTTGTTTGGTGGATGAGGCGGTTCGTACAGTACGAACCAGATCTTCCAGTGCGGAAGAGAAGGCGCAAATAAAAGCGCTGAAAGCCACACCTAGGGGGCGCGGTAGTAAAGGTGAGAGGGGGGCCTCGAACCGGTCGAGCTCGGCCGACAGTAATCAGTCGGACGAGTTTGTCCGGGAGAGAGGACGTCAATCTCGCCGGAATGAGAAGGCAAGACTAGCTAACTTGCCGGATTCTGTGTTAGCAGAAGGATTACCGGAACAACCTTCCGGGGGACAGCCCGTCATTCCACGGGCTGTGGAAGCTACGGATGAGGCTATGGATACCAACGAAGCCAATACTCCAGCACCCTCTACCACGGGCGTCACCGTCCCCACCCCGGCCCTTGTGGCAGATGTAACCGCCGCAGCTGGTGCTGCGGCCGCGGTTGCGGCTGCGCTGGTAATCAACCCAGCTCGTCTCAGCCCTCTCCGTAGTCCGGCTCATTCGGATGAGGAGGAGGGAGAGGTTCCGGCTAACGCTGAAGAACCAGGAAACGACCCGGAGGACCCCATCCCGCCTAATGACGTGATGAGGTGAGTCTGGCAGAACGCAAATAATAAGTTCCGCGTGTTTATTCTCAATTCGTGGGAACAGTGTCCAATTGGCCCTACCAATTTTGGATGTCCACTCGCGACCAACTGTAAAGGTCAGAGTGACGATGAGGATTGGATCCTGAATACACCCCGGGACCGTCCTCCGTCTGCTTTTTATCAACAGTGGCTAGATCAACTCAGGATCCTGCCGGAAACTTACTACAGTAAGGAGCAGAAAGAAAAGCTTCTTTTTGCGAGCACCCGTTGGTATAATCAACGGGAAAGAAATTGGTGCCCATTTGCCACGTCTGTAAACACGATAGGCACCGACAGAACCGTGTTTGTAACAAAGCAACGGTTCTTGCGACACCTCTGTGAGAATCACATGCACCACTGTGTGGTGTACCACTGTGATATTACAGTAGGTAGAGAGTCACAGCTGTGCAACGGGTGTCTAGAACCCCGTAGAGGTGAGCTCATGCGCCACATGAAGGATTGCCATAATATGGGAATCAGTGTAGCTCGCAATCGTGTGAATGCGCTACATGATGCCGTCTGTGACCAGTACAAGTCACTAACGGACGATCAGAAGGCTAAAATCCGGCCGGCAACTCCCTTTTTCTGCGAAGTCGCAGATGGGAAGTTCAAAGCTAGGATAGCCAGAGTGGACGGACGCAACAAGTTCGCCATGAATGACGAGGAGTATACGGTGTTATGCACTACCCGTACTTCTCGGAGAGGCGGCGGTAGTTTCCGCCAGCCGGAAACCCGGGGTGGTTCCCGGGGAAAGAGCCGGTCTGCCCGAGACCGCTCTCGGTCTCCTGCGGTCTCTCCCGGACCAAAACGGAGACATGCCGGATCCACTTTGGAGGAACTCGATAATTCCTATTATGGGAATTATCAGGCCCCGGAAGGTCGCGAATACTATCGCGAGTATCCAGACGTGCTGTATACAGACCGGAAAGATCGGAAACGTGATTCCGGTGGACATACGGCGGCGGCTACCAACATGGAGTACCGTACCAGACGTCTGAGCAGTTCAGACAGTGCCACCAGTCAACCTGACTGTGGAGGTGCCCGGCCTAAAGAAAGCCCGGCTACCAGAACAAAGGCTTCCCTGCCTTTGACGTACCATCTGGGGACAACTGCAAAACCCACCCCCAGGGACGTCCGGTCTCCCACCACCCCAACCCGGGGTATGGAGAGTTTGACCGTGAAAACTGAGCCCAAATCGTTGATCTCAGTGGTGACTCCTCGGGGTATAACTGTCCCGAAGACTGCAGCGGCTATTAAAGCACCGCGAGTGGATGTAAAACCCATGATTCCTGCAAGCCAGGAACAGGTTGTCATCCAGCCAGTCGCGGGTACCTCCCGCACGGAAACTACCGGTGGCGTAAAATTAAAATACGTCCCGATAGTTAACTACTTCTCTCAGGAAGAGAAGGCGAGCTGCGAGGTGGGACAGAGAATTGTTACAGAATTCCAGGAGTCCCAACGACAGCTAGCGGTGGAATACAACACCAAGATGTTAGGCCTGTTTATGCATGGTCTAAAAATTGCCCATAGGGAGGAGAAAGCATTGGTTGCTGCCGGCAATGCTGACTACTTGGCTAAAAAGTCAAGGGAAGCTGCTACAGGCCAGAAGAATGCTGAGGCCGCAGCAGGTTTCGTTCGTCAGGAGAACGAGAAGTTAACCAAACGGTTACAAGATATGAACGTAAAATTTTACGGGGTGTTTGGCGTGACTCTCGATACCTGGGATGGCACGGCTGAGCACGCGCTTGCCTTAATGAGGGCGAGAGATGAACCATTAGGTTCAGAGTCTATTTCTAATTTTTTTAGAAATAGAGGAGGAAACTATAATAGTTTCCGGATAGATTAATTGTTCTTTCAGTTAATCAGACGTCATAATTTTTTATGACGGGGTTTCCCTTCTCAAGGGAAAGAGGGGCATCTTTTTAGATGCATATGGACCAACGCGGGGGGAACCTTCCGTGGAAGCTCTGGACTTACCTAACTACTCAACTCTCAACTATAGCCGACCCGATGGGGAATCAGGACTCCACCGGGAAGCTACTAATCTAACGTCCCTGAATCTAACTTTTGGGATACGTTACCATGATGTGTTCCTGATACTATTATGCTGTGTTATAAACTGTTCCCGTCCAAGGATTACGTGTCAAACAGACAATGCTCGTGGTTCCAGTTCTACTTATATATATCATGAACATTCCTGGAGCTAGGATTACGTGTTAAACGGACAGTACTCGTGGTTTCCAGCCGGATTATATTTATATATGTCATGAACATTACTGGAGCGAGGACGGGATACTTAGCGAGCTATGTACATATGAACTTACCTTCGGGTGATATTTATCCAAGAAACAGTATTAAGAAGAGGAGAGCACCTTACTCATTCGTCTATTAGAAGCGGAGAGCACCTTGTCCTCAACTAGATCACCAGTAAGCTATATTTAATTGTAAGGGTTTCCGGGTACACTGCCAGGTTACTCATTAAAACATTTTTAATATATAAATGAGTCATTATTATGTGATACATATCACCTCAGGTGTTCCAATATGGTGTCCTCATACTTACCATATGAATCGGGTTTCATAACATGCTATATATGAAGATTGTATGATCTGATAAGCTAGGAGATGTGGCTACCCGTAAAAAGTCTGTGTGTGCAGTCGTTAAGACTATGTGTAAATCATACATTTATACCATTGTGTATTATCGTGTGTGTCGACTCTGTTATATGTTGCGAGAGGTATTAAGGTCTCCGGTTATATAATCGGACTACCCAGCTCAAACAAAGGCTGTGGTTACTATTATCCATTGTGTGAATGTATTCATTAAAAACACATATCAATGTAAGACGCTGGCGGTTGTGAGTCCTTATCAGGACTGGTTTTTAATTAACTTTTCTGTTCAACTTAAATATATACACGCCCCACGCGCATTTTTTAATAACCGAGTAATAACTTCATAAGGAAGTCATATCGAAATGTGTCAAGCCGTTCGATTGTGTGTATGAAAATGTATTATGGTTGCTAGTACAGTGTAATGCCATAAAATTTTAATGAGTTCATTGATCTCGCTTGTCTAATCGTCGTGATAATATGTTACGCCCCTAAGTTACTGTATAGACAATAACTATAATACGTTTGTCTAAAGTGTTTTCTATATGTTAGGAAAACCGTACATATTTGTTACCACCTAGTTTTGTCTAGGGGGGGTAGTGTAGGGGCATGATATTACATATTAATCTCATACACGGTATTTCCGGGTAACGTCTGTTTACTCGGCTTCTCCACCTGGAGCTAGTGCACACAGTTCCCGGGAGAGGGCGCAGGTCCTCTTCAGGTAACCGTGTGCCGCTCTCAGGTGGGCGGCCGACCCACCCACCTGGCCACGTGACCTAAGAGCCGGTGTTATATAAGACCTGTGTGTTTACCTGGAGGGCAGTCAGTGCAGGCCCGACTGACGAGAGACTTCACATGTCCAACCGTGCGGACAGAGTTGTATGCTAAGAGTTGTATACTGACCGTTTCCTCTATTTATAGAGAAACCTGATTTACCTGTGTGTATTGATTCTACACCGATTGTTCCCTAGTAAAGGAACTGGAGTTGTTATTTTTGTGAATAAAGACCGATATATTCTCGCACCTGGAAACTGCCGTGATCGTTGTTCTTTAACCTAGAGTTAACTACGAACCACCACAGAGGTTAAAAACAGCTTAAAAATGGTATTTTTTGCCAATGGCGGCCATCTTGAAATTTTCAGATACTTAAAAACTGCTCATTTTAGTGCACTGTATTTTTATATTCTACATCAAAGTGGTTTTATATCCATTTAAAGGGAAATAGTCCCCATGGAAACAAGAAAACTGATTAAAATTTAATTAATTTAATATCTTCCAACTTTTTATCTTCGGAGGGGGCGTACGGGGGAGTTAGAGGTTCAGAATCAAAAATGAAGGTCATATTCTTGTTTCTCATAATGAGTACCATCTTTTAGGATGGGTCCCGCATTCCTAACTTCATTTTGACTGAATTACCACCCCCCCTAGTAGGCGGGTGATGATAATAACGAAACGTGTACTGTGGGTGATAGGTACATAAACATTTATCTATTACTATGCTTTTAGATTTTACAAGAATGCCACTCATACAGCATCATAAATATTGCTTCTTTTTTCTGCATCCACACATAATACATTCCAATAGCTACAAGTAAATCCCCTGGAGAGCTGGGGAGAAGAGTTGTGAGGTGGGAAGCAATCAAATAAACTTAATTTAGGTAGTACAATTCACAATGTGTATTTCTATCGCCCATGCATTGAAAAGAAAACAAAAAGAGGTTAAAAGGAAGCAAAATTAATCCAGATGAAACAATCACTTATCTTTGATACTGAATACACACATCAGACCTATTTTTTTACCACCTAGTATAGCATTATGGCCTTATAGGCATGGCCTGTGCTCCATGTAATATAAACCTTGCTGTAATCAATACATAACGCCTCCTACAGCCACTACTTGTGTACAGGGTGGTTAGCCTCATACCGTGCCCCGGGGCAGGGTATAGATAGGTGGGTGGGTGCTGTGTTAAAGGGGTGAGGGGTGAACCCAAAGGTGACTCATCTGTCTCTGCTGCCACTCTCCCTGACACCTCATACTACCATATCAGGAACATATGCAAAACCTCTTACCTGTAGACCTGTATCCTTTAATCATACTAGCATTACCCAACCTCTACAACTCAAACCACATATTGCAATATCTCCTCATAACTGAGATATTATCTTTAGGGTATGTGCCCCTGCCGATCAAACATAGACCACACCACTAACCACTCTGTCACTCTGTAAGTAGTTCCAATCTAAATGATTTAGGAACACATGGTTAATGTATAGAGCATATTAGAAGTGTGTTCATCCAAGCCATATTTCACAAATAGACTAATGTTACATACATATAGTATTTCTCTAGAAGTGGTAGAATTTATCATATAAGGCTTTGTCAAGAATGATGATAACGGCACTATTGAGGGGTATAACAGCACTCCTGGCTCTAATTTTCGACTTAGTTAAAATCCTACGTTTCGTCGCAGGATCGAACCTGGGGCCGCAAGACTGCGAGTCGAATGCCCTAACCACTAGACCGTGCTGGCCATACCGAAGAAGGGGATAAAACAAGACCTCTATAGGCACATTCTCAGCCCTCTAGCTCTTATATTAACAGAGATACAGCAACTTTGATACTTTTTGTTATAACTTCTCCTAAAATCAATATCTTTTTATAATTCTTTTTTTTTTACTATAAAGGTAGAATTTGGACTTTACTTACCTATTCGCTAAAATAATTATACTGCCATTCTTTCACCTATATATAGGCACTTTAAAAATGGTATGTTTTTACCCAGATTCAATCCGGGGACCTTTGGTGTGTGAGGCAAACACGCTAGCGCCCATGCATTTCTGGCCACTGTACATGGGGAAGGAAGCGCTGGTTATATTCCAGTCTATCAGGGAGCGCTTAGTTTTCAAACCAGCCGGTCGCGCCGCGGGAGTACAGTCGTATATGTTAACACTGAGTGTATGTCTGATTGAAATAATGAATGCTCCCAGCTCAGCTCGACCAATCAGAGACCAGGGTTGGTGGGATCTCAAAATCAACATGGCGTCCACCTTGCTCGATCTAGTCTACGTATATATCCTTCAAAATGGCCAAATTAGGACGAATTTACGGTAATTTTTTGCATCTGGATCGGATAATCATATAATAAACCTAATATTGAATTGCTAACAGGCCCACTCGGGGTTATATCACTGGATAACACCCTCGTCGCTACGAGACTCGGGCGTTATCCAGCGATACAACCCCTTGTGTGCCTGTTAGCCACTCATTATTGGTTAACTAACATACCCTAGCAGTGAGTAGGGTGGAGACATTGCTTTAACCTGGGAGATATACAAGGGTAGTTAAACCTAAGTGACATTCCAACACGCTGGCATTGACCATGAGGGATGGAGAGGTATAGGGGCTAGAGGAGTAGGGTTATATATCTTACCTGCCCTACTCACATATAGATCGCTGCAGCCTAAAGTATGTAGATATCGTGGTCAAAAACATCAAAGTATTGACATCTGTGAGACAACATTTTTTCTCATGTGAGATTTGCTAAAGAAAAAAGTATTTTGTTACAGCTATACATGATTGTGTATTGAGATGGAAATTCCCACCTTTTTATTATGGTAAATCAAATAAGCAATGTGAATATTACCAGATATGTATTACAGGTCAGCGAAACATAATTGTTTATCAGAAACATCTCGTAAGTTAATACAATTGCACTACAATTGCTTTTAGCATAAAGCTATGCTGACTTAATATCCTTATACATGTCTTGATAGCAACAGGTTTCCATTAGAAGCCAGTAGTAGTGGGCAGTGAGTCTAGTGCAACCAGGAGCATGTTAGCTTTGAAGCCCACTGCTCTTTGCTCAGCAGGACAGAAAAGCAGATTAAATATTAACCACTGTCCACTCCTGGTCAGTGACTCCCACCCTGAACCACCTGCCTCTACCTAGGGTATAGTTTTACAACCAGACTAGATAAGTACATGGCAAGGTGTGGTTGATGAAAGGACACAAGGAGAGATACAGGAGGGTTGGAGTCAGCCCAGCTGGCCAAATGAGACCTTTAAATAATATATAGGTAGGCTTAAGGTACAGAGTATGTTGCCACTCAAACCGACCCCCTGAATCTCTCTTCTAACCTGTTTAAGGTCCTAGATAGATTGGGTGTAAGGAGTTTGAGGGTGGTCCTTATTAGGTTAGATCCAGCTGTCTATAGCTCTATCTGAAACCTAGCAACATTACCATGGTTTAAGGGTAACCATGGAAACAGAGTAAGATGTGGCTTAAAGATGATATATCGGTGTACTTATGAGGCTGATGGATCTATTAGTATACCCAGGGACTAGCTGAGGCCTGTTGGAGTTAAATGAGGCACTGAAAGCTATAGCAGTCATGCTATTGTGATCATTCTTGCATTGAGTCACATTCCTGGCATTCCCCTGGAGTGTAGAGCAAGGTACATTTCCAGACAATTTTACAATTCTGCAGTTCGGGACCTGTTACTTTGGGGGAAATGACTAAAGTGAGCATTCACCTCCACCCTTGTGTTTTTCATACCACCAGCATTAAGGGTATTTACCTCTCTGATACAACCAACAGATCTTTTCACTGGCTCCTGCTTTTCTTTGCACATTTAGAAGAATGGAGAGCTCTCTGGGCCTGACGGGCCTCAATTGGTAAGAGCCCTACACTTCTCACTTTCAATGCCGATTTCTTGCTGACAGTTTAGAATAACATCACATTCAAATTTTGAAAGCAGTTTTAGAATTGCAGTAACAGAAATGGTTGAAATTCCTAAGCACAGCTCTGAATCCCTCTCAGCTGCTTCTCAAATTTATGACCCTTTAAGGACATCATGTTGTTAAACGATCCCTGGAAGACAATGACATGCCCATCCATCACTGACTGGACATGACCGGGCAACAGTTTGGTAACAATTGTTCACAGTCAGCCAGAACCAGTGGACACTGTACCCTGTTTAGCCCTGGTCACGTCACCAGCTGTTATGGCCAGTTGGCATTTGGCCAACAATTGGTGGCCTTCAGGGTCTATGTGAGAACTAACAGAGGAGTACAATGGGCTTTTATTGGGCTCTCTATCTATTCTACCTATCCCCCCCCCCCTAGCCTACTCCGCCATGTCACTGACAAGGTAGATAATTTGGGTCTTTTCATTGATATGGAATTCTGGCTTTAAAGATTTCCAAGAACAATAAGACATGTAATCTTTCAAATCGAAACCCTTTTATTTTGACTTTGATCTTATATATCAGGAAACTACTGAATTACTGAAATATAACCTATGTCATTACTTTATGCTTTATATATAAAAAGTGCAATTTAAGCTAATTGATAATGAGCCTGACTGTGAAAGCAATGAATTAACCATAGAGACATGAGCACCTCGGGTCATTACTCCATCAGTTATGTACAGGTAATTAGCCCCTAATTAAGCACACTCAGCCTGATGAGTTCCTACCTGATAAGCAGTACTTTATGGTGCCGTAGGTATGTTATAGCGAGTAGACTCGTACAGATGGTGCTGTAAGCATGTTATACACTGTAAGAAAATTCCTGTGGAATTTACGGGGAATCAGTGTAAAATTTGATGGTTTATCACCGTAATGTGATTTACAGTGAGACAGTGTGAGATTCATTACTTTTACATTGAACATCCGTAAACCAGTACAGTGGAACAAAAAAAATTCATTTACGGTGAAAAAAATACATTAAACATTTGCCCACCAGGCGGCGGCCTGCGAGATATGTGACTTTAGTGAAACCTCTCACTTTAAAACGTATCTAAATGTGTTAAAATGATAACAATGTCCAATATCCTTATTAATCATACGGTCAATCTTGAAGCCTTTGGTACATTATAGATAATAAATATATAATTTCCCTTTCTATATCAGTAGGAACAATCAAGGATCGTAAAAACACCCATTTTGTGATAGAAAATATACATATTCACACTGTTGTCAGAGTTGCTTTGTAGCAATCCTAGAGTATCCTTTGCTCATGGATTGGACTCTCATGGCCTAATATTTACAGGCCTGAAATTAAGTTGATATTATAAAATGTACCAATGAATCAAGAAAAATAAGAATCATCAATACATAGCAGAAAATCATCATATAATCATGATGAATCACCGTTAAATGACTATACCTTTACATGTAAAAGCTCCGTAAAATTTACGGGGATTAGGAGAATACGGTGACCGTAAATAAAACGGTGAAAGCTTGGCATTAATTGTTGCCAGTGAATCACCGTAATTTTACGGGATAATTTTTACAGTGAAGTGAGTAGACTGGGAGAGATGGAGGGCCTCATTAACAGGAGGATGCTTGGTACAGACAGGGTCTGGGTAAACTGCTATCAGTCTCTACTTTTACAGCTCTACTATGAGTAAGTCTAAAGGTGCAAATGATTTTGGCATTATTCACAGTGCCAGTGATCTGACCCAAATTAACAGCGTGTTACGAGAAACTAATGTGAAAGTTTAAACTGATGACAATTCATATAGCACCCTCCTCTGCTATATTACATCTAGTGAGCAGGTCTGCATTGTGTGTCCATCAATACTCTCTTACAACAAATAATTGACATCCTCAGAGTTTTATTTGATCTGACAGATGTGTGAGGCGTGTATGTGAGATGTCAATAAACCACAATTACCAAACATCAAAGACACAACAAACACCTTTTAAGGATTAACAGTTTAATTGGTTGATACATGATGCATGTCAGCACAGTAGCTTTGAACATCAATATACAGATATAAGCAGGAAAGAATAACCAGCTGCTTCTCCTCTTAAGGGTTTCATCTGATCTGGTGGACCAGGGTTTATCAACATCAATATTTCTTTGTAATGTTATTCTGATTATTTTTAATTGTATCGATGAAGATATTACAAGCCCTAATTGTTCTACAAACGATAGCTAGACCAGTTTCATATTTATAAACAAGTTGATATAACATCGATCAATTCAATTAGTATCATTTTGTGATAATGTTCTGGGTCCCATACCCCTATGATATACAACAGATAAACGAACACACTGATGTTTTTTTAATGGTGAAGAAAAAATGTTGCCCCCTTCAAAAGTATACATGTGTACAAATCTTCTTAATCCAATAAAGCTGAAGTTGGAGACAATCAGTAATGAAACGTCAAAGACAAACACAACTTTAATTGGAAAAATATTACTGTGTAATTCATTGCAGTGATTTGAGTTGCTAGATTTGCTTCGAACATAAATCTATTGAGGTAAGTACAAGTTATGGAATGACCAGTGTGGACACCAATATACCATAGTTAACCGACATCCTACCCCACTACCAGGGTTACCCTTAAACATGGGTACATTGGTTTAGGTGAGTGCTATAACAGCCCTCACCACTAACCTAATAATAACCCCCCTACGTACACGAATAAGGACCACCTTCCAGCTCTTAAACCCTTCTTAACTATAGGGCACCAACTTATGGGCCCTTACGGGCACTCCATATTATCACCCACTTTGTCTCCACATATTTCCACTAAAGTAGAGAGTTTCCAGATTTGGTACCTCTTTTGGCCAATGTAGCAGTGGGTATTTTAAGTTAGAATTCACGGAAAAATTGCAATTACACTTTATTGCGAGACAGCCTTATATTGGTGTGAACAGGGCTTTAGGGGAGTGGCTGTGGTTGGTCACACTGTACAGTTTGAGGCACGGACCGCCCCTACAGCAGCCTTATATAGCCCCTAGAACCATTACCCACCTCTGTAATATCTAAAGGTCCCGTGAGCCCAGACTAGTCGCCCTATGTAACCCAAGTAGCAGGGTGACGCCACCTCAAAAAGTAGCAAAATGCTGCGAAATATGTCAGAAGACAACACTAAAAAGGTGTGGCGCCCAGGTTATTAGCAAGGTAGGAGGGTAGTATTGCTAATATTAAATGATATGAAATTACTCTCCTGTGCTCCTGGCCCACTGAGCAAATAGTGGGGATTCCATATCAACATGCTATTGACCTTGACCAGAAATGTCCTACGTACACTATATATACCAACATTAGGGAGTGTTCATCTATTAGTTATAGGGGGTGGTGGGTTCGGGGGGCCGTAAACATTTTCGACCCCTCCTGGGGGAGGGGCGTAAAAAATTATAGCCCTTTATAGCAAAAAAAAGCGCATTCCTGTAGTTCAAAGGGGGAGGTAATTTTTCTCTGCCTTAGGCGAAGAGAGGTGCAAAATATTCCATGGGCGCTCAACTGGGGGAGGGCATAAAATCTGACCGCCCCTAGTTAATACATGAACCCTTCCTTACCTACACTAGACTATACCTATGCTAGACATTACCTACCCTAGACATCACCTACACTAGACATCACCTACATGTGGATATCTGCCAAAGCACGCAAATGACACGGTCAGGACAGTGGTGTCAACATCTAGGTTTTATTTATTGTGGCCAGTAGATGACACATATTACAGCAGTGGTCAGTAATGTTTGCCACGTCCACCCAGGGTGATGTGTGAGGTGTTGGGGTCAGCTGCATTGTCACTATAGCATATGTCACCAATGTACCAAGAAGCTGCAAGGTGAATAAATGTATCCCCATGAGAAATATCATCAAGTTGGCTTAAATGTATACATGTATACTATTCAGAGAAAAGTATAGTTTTTTTATTGCATTTGTCCTCACTCAGTGTCCAGGACAATCAATCAATACTTAAACAATGTATTTCTTTGCAACTGCAGTGGCAAGGATCGATTGTGTCTGTATTCTAACTATCACTTTTTTTTTTTACAGAACTTGAGATTCTGAACAACATAAACATACCATGAGACATGAATTCTTGTCAATGACAAAGATCCTTGCGAAAGTAAATCCAAATGATTCCAGCTGTAATGCTTGTAGAAAGAGCTGAACCTGTGATGTATGGAATGTACAAAAAGATGATTGAGTAGCAGTTTAGGTAAATATCGTGCGTATTGGATGAGACTTAAAGTAAGACTGGAAACCTCACCTTCACTAAGGTTAAATATTCTTTAGCATTATTTTGTTCCCATAACACATCATCGATTATTCGTATATTACTTAAGCAGGATAATTCTTAAAAACACGTGGACACATGTCATGATCTTAAAAATGTGTGGCTACATAACCACAGCCCGGTGTACATTTATCTGTAACAAACCTGAAGACCTGCCGCTGCATCAAGGGGTCTGAGGCTCAACTGGAGGACAGTAGACTTCAGGGAATCTACCTGACTAAGAGAAATATCATATTTATTATTTACCAAAATAATGTTATTTATGTACAATCATCACAGCTGCAAGATGTCATGTATATACGGTTCCATATTGGGTAGAGACTTTTAAATATATTCAAGAGGCTGTTGTGCTGGTATCTAAGTAAACAGTTTTGAGGGCACTTTCTTTTCCATTTCATCTTTTTGCTGAGGCCTAAATGGCATGGGGTTATTGCAGACTCACGCAGAACCAAATTCATATATCAGTATTCAAAAGAATAAAGACCTACGAAAGTTGTAAATATGTAGGTTTTCCTCCAGCCCATTACATTTGCTGCACTGTAAGCTTTAATTTGATACCAAGAAATGCTCCTATTTATCTAACTTTGTCTTGTTTGTTCCATTAAAATTTGCAAAAAACAAGTATATTTTTTGGAGTGGTCTAAGTTAAAAAAACAAGTATGCACACTGTTCAAGCAAACAGAGGAGAGAATGGTGGTACACTTACCTTATTTATGGTTGGTATGCAAAAGCAGATGAGTGGAACGGTACCAATCATGGTGAATATGGAGAATAATGTACGAGAACTAGAATATACTCCATTAACTGCTAATAGTAAGGATGTACAGAACTTTATTATAAAGGAAGAGACATGTATTGCTATAATGAATGAAACTGCATGATCCAATCTATTGCTGTTTGTGGACAGTCTCAAAAATCTCTCTCATACTTTCCTCAAAAGTTCCTCAATATTGTCAGCTGATTCCTCTAAGTGACCCACAACAATATGAAGTTCATGATGTAATATAATGTTCAGGAGAATAACAATGACACAGGACATGAACTTCTGGTACATGGAGACAAAGGTATGACTAACATCAAATGCAATAAATGCTACATTCTGTTTCAAACCTAACAGTAAGTGGTAAGATACGATGCAAGCCTGAGTCAGAATCAGGGAAACCAGAGATGTAACAACCTGGAAAACTGTGAACTGGAACTGGAACTTTTTGAAATCTGACCTGTCAAATGTGGAAAATACCGGAATGGTATATTCAATACATTTTAGTAGATGAACAACTGCAAACCACAAGAGTATATACAAAAACAAAAATAATGCTTTGCTGACTTTCCTAACAGTATTCAATTGCAAATCCACATTGGTGTCCTGTGAAAGATTAGACAACACATATAAAGGATATGTAATAAGGATAACCAAGGAGATAACACTGTATGCTATAACTAAGGCCTTCTTTAGTTTAAACTCTGGTAATGGCCAACACAAGACACTGGTTGAAGTAACACAGAATCTGATCCTCTGAAAGTAAGCCTGGTACTGCTCCTCATATGCCAAACCCTGGTCAAACTCCTCTGGATGAACTGACATGTTGAGATGTCTGGCTGAAATGTTGTCTTCCATGCCGAAGTCTGGGTGGTCTGAGGTTTAGTGCCAGGTCACATCAAATATTGTAATAAATGCAATCATTTACAAATATTGACATACATGTCTTAGAAATATGAATAATTGTGAAATCTGAGCCCTTGTATTGATGCCTACAGTTCCAGTTATTTACATCAAACCCCACTGCCCATGTTCAGGTACCCCTCCCTATTTAAAAATCTAAACATCAATGATTTTCTGCACTGCCTATTTACTTTGGATAAACTTACTGTGTGCCAAGATGGGTCCACCAGCATCCTTTGGGTAAGGAAGGGAATAGTCAAAAGCATAATGACTGTCACTCTAATTGTAATGTCTTCCTGGCGAACTGTACGGACATCCCCCACAAGGATTGTATCTGAAATATCATTGTAGTACCACATGTTTGTTATTTGTTTATCCATCCTGAAAATACCTCCTTGGTGACAGTGCTTGGATTAGATTAAGGACTCCTTTGGCCAGACCTAGCCATAACTCTTTTTTTGGGTGGTTCTTTGTAGAGACTTGAGTGTCTGCATAAGATCTATGGCTACTGAGATCGCATTATAAACAGTTTCTTCCATCATTTCTGTAAAAAGGTCCTCAGAGAAGATAATAACCAGTCTCTATGTAAAATAGTACAGTGCAACCTTGATCTACAAAACGACGTCTTTCTTCTGTTTATGTTGCACCCTATTCCTCGACAGCTAATACCTACATAACAGCAGACAGTGCAGACAGCTAATACCTACATAACAGCAGACAGTGCAGACAGCTAATACCTACAACACAGCAGACAGTGCAGACGGCTAATACCTACATAACAGCAGACAGTACAGACAGCTAATACCTACATAACAGCAGACAGTGCAGACGGCTAATACCTACATAACAGCAGACAGTGCAGACAGCTAATACCTACATAACAGCAGACAGTGCAGACGGCTAATACCTACAACACAGCAGACAGTACAGACAGCTAATACCTACATAACAGCAGACAGTGCAGACAGCTAATACCTACAACACAGCAGACAGTGCAGACAGCTAATACCTACATAACAGCAGACAGTGCAGACAGCTAATACCTACATAACAGCAGACAGTGCAGACAGCTAATACCTACATAACAGCAGACAGTGCAGACAGCTAATACCTACATAACAGCAGACAGTACAGACAGCTAATACCTACATAACAGCAGACAGTGCAGACAGCTGATACCTACATAACAGCAGACAGTGCAGAGGGCTAATACCTACATAACAGCAGACAGTGCAGACAGCTAATACCTACATAACAGCAGACAGTACAGACAGCTAATACCTACATGACAGCAGACAGTGCAGACAGCTGATACCTACAACACAGCAGACAGTGCAGACAGCTGATACCTACAACACAGCAGACAGTGCAGACAGCTGATACCTACATAACAGCAGACAGTGCAGACGGCTAATACCTACATAACAGCAGACAGTGCAGACGGCTAATACCTACATAACAGCAGACAGTGCAGACGGCTAATACCTACATAACAGCAGACAGCTAATACCTACATAACAGCAGACAGTGCAGACAGCTAATACCTACATAACAGCAGCTTAGAGACAGTACAGGTGCTAGCATTCCTCACGGCATGTCTAGACCAATTACCCTTGGGAGGAGGAAGATGGAAGTAATGATGGTGAATACAACTCTACCTTGTCGAGGTGAAAGCTAGATGAAGGCTTCATGAAGCCAAATCATCCAAATGGAAACTGAATGTTGCATATATTAATGCTTTTCTTTTCCACATGCCTAGTAGGCAATCAGGCAGTGTGTCAGGAGGAAAATGACATGCTAAGGCATAGACTTTTATAGGGCAGACAGACAGGTTATAGGGATGTAGCTAAAAGATGACAGTTGCCATCATGATGAACTAATGAACCCCTGACGAGTAACTCGCTGGGGCTTCATTGGTGCATCATGCTGACCCTTCAAGAGTGTCAACCTCATAAGATTGGCATGATGCTCACTAGGGCTGCATTCATGATGACCAATGGCATTATGCATTAAAGAGTTAAGGTCAATATTCTGTTGTGTAATAGGGTCCCTTTTACAAGGCCATGTCGCATATATATATGAAAATTTTGTTTTCCATATGCCTAGTAGACATTCAGGCTGCATGTCGGGAGGAAATATGACATGCCAAGACAGACTGTTTCAGGGCAGACAGGCAGCCATTAAAGCTAAGTATAAGGAGGAGTCATGAAAGGGACAGACCACGACCCACACGCAGCACCTGTCAGGATGTCACTGGTGCTGCCACCTGTGGCTGTAAGAAGTAGCAGAGGTCACTGAGTTCATCCTGTCCCCTCACAACTTACATTGCAAACACTTGATACCTAAAGATATTGTGTTGTGGCAGAATCCTATTGAGACACACAGTACTACTATTCCTAAACCTATACTGTAATTTGCACTTTCCTGGTTTCAAATTTATCCAGCACTTCACCAAATTAGATCTGATACCTTTACCCTTTAAGGGCGCATAATGCATTAATGCATCATACCCTTGGTCGGCATGATGCATGAATACAGCCCTGGCAAGTATTCAGGCTGTATTGGTGCATCATAGACTAATGTCATAAAGGGTTAAGAAGCCTTCAATGATAGAGACCTGCTTGTTGTTTTGTACAGTCATGTGACACTGACAGGTCTCATGTTTCAGCTTGTGCTTGTTCTATTGTACAGTCATGTGACACTGACATATCTCATGTTTCAGCAATAAATATTAATACAGCATGATATTGGAATGCAGCCAGACATGAAACCTGCACACCACCACTGTGCCTATAGAAGATGATATCATGCAAGGTTCATTGTGATGGATCCAAACATCCTTGATCTAAATCAGTTATGTTTGTAAAGCTTACTGGTCTGTGTGGCATGTTACTGTACACAATGATAATCAAGGTGTATTCATCCATCAATAGTTGTGTATGAAAATAATGATCGATTTGATTTGACTGTTGCTTTGTTTATATTTACTTAGATGATAACAAGTGAAGTTGTTTCTTTTGTTAATTTTACTCTATAGGAAAAGCAAAGTTCTTTCTTCAATGGTTTATACATTTCGGAACGTATCAAATATCATATTTCATGTATCAACCAAAGGCAAGATGCATTAATGCATTAAGCCATCCTCAAAGGGCTAAGGAGATATGTTGAAGGCCAGTGCTGGTTGGGATCTTTGTGACCGCCTTCATGGATCAACTTGCCTCCTGAAGGAGCTGTTCTGATTTGTAAGGATATCAAATTCAACAGATAAATTGCCATTCACAGGCAGGGGTAGAGGTATTTGTGTACTGCTTCAGCCTTCTACTGAAGATTATTTTCATAAGCTTGCTTTAAGATTGTCTGCGCATTTGGTAACATTAGTAGGGAAATGTTCTGCACGATTATAGAATTACAGAATAACAAGATGAAAGTCTCCTGGATGTGACAGCATGTTTGACCAAATGTAAGCTTCATTAAAGTTAGTACATCCGATGTGTGGGACAAAAAATTAGATTTCCCTAAAAATGAGTCAGAATGTTCACAAACAATATATTTGACTTCCATTCCCTCTAATTCCCACCGAATTTGCTCCAAGTAGAATTCATTGCCAAATATATAGTCATTTTGGAATAAAAGTGTGCACCCTTTTATTCCCCCTTTGAAAATACACTAGAACAGCCCATGGTTGGGGGGGATTAGATCACTTTGTGACCTATTAACACCCATTGAAAACATTTAATTGACCTCTGTTCTCTAAATATTATTTTTTGCAGTGTTTGAAATGCATTTAAGTAAAATTTAGAATTTGAAGAAAAATCTGACATACCCAATTTAGAACACTAGAATGTTCACAGAGGGGAGGCTTTAGAAATAAGTATTATAGTTGAATATTTGACATTTAACCCTCGAGAATGACTATCGTCCCTTCTCCCAAAAGATGGTGTATAACAACTGGGGAAGGAAAAAATGTTTTTACCATTGTACCACTGTACCAACCTATGACTGTACAACAGATCTCACACCCACATACAAACTGTCCCTACTACAAGATGGATCAGAGACTGTAACAGTCTTTTGGTCATTTTCCATCTAGGCACCATAGAAGTACCACTGACACATCATTTCCTTGGTTGTCAGATCTCATTTTATCAGTTATTACACCTAACCCGGTGTAATCTTTAAGCATCCAGAAATCGATGATGCACTTCCCCCTTTGAAATGGCCATCTACCATGGATAACTGAGGTGGTGGCCTATCCAAAATGGATAAGGCAACTCAAAAAATAAGTCTCTCAGTACGAAGCAGTGAAGCATATGACGAGGGTGTTTTTATTCAACCTTTCTCTTTTACTTGGGGCTGAAATATATAGGGAAATTTATACTTTCCGAGATCAATTTTCACATTTCAAGTAGAGAATAAAAACTCCCAGCTGATTACAGAGTGAGACCAAAGACCAAAGCTTAGACACAAAGAAGATAAAATGGCAATACTTACTTATAAAAAAAATTATTTGAGATGGTGAGGTGGATTCCAAGTCCATTATTACTGGTTCATGATACTCAAACCAACATGTATATCTTTTTCATGTTGAAACTTTTTCACAATCTTAGGGTGAAAACTTCCTCTATAAAACCAATGAGAGGATTCTTAAATTGTTTTAAAATGTTTGTTGCTGACTGGGTGGAGGTCGGTCAGTATATAGGCTGCATGGTGAGGCACAAGTCGGCACTAGGGGGGGAGGATAGGCTTATTTAGGCTGCATGGTGGGGCACAAGTCAGCACTAGGGGGGGAGGATAGGCTTATTTAGGCTGCATGGTGGGGCACAAGTCGGCACTGGGGGGGGGGGGGAGGATAGGCCTTTTAGGTTGCATGGTGGGGCACAAGTCGGCACTGGGCGGGAGGATAGGCTTATTTAGGCTGCATGGTGGGGCACAAGTCAGCACTGGGCGGCAGGATAGGCTTATATAGGCTGCATGGTGGGGCACAAGTCAGCACTGGGGGAAGAGGATAGGCTTATTTAGGCTGCATGGTGGGGCACAAGTCGGCACTCGGGGGCAGGGGGAGGATACGCCTATTTAGGCTGCAATGTGGGGCACAAGTCTATGAGGAAGATAGGCGTATTTAGGCTGCATGGTGGGGCACAAGTTTATGAGGGGGATAGGCTTATTTAGGCTGTAGTTAGGGGTTGCACAATGGTGAAATATTTGCTCTGTTGAAACACATATGAAATAGTTGTATGCTTGTTGTTGCATGTGATGTGATCCACGCGTATTCATGCTCTTCAAAAGCCAGTATCTAGTTTATTTATATTAATATATCAGACTTTTAGTTTAAGCTGCTTATTTGCAAATGGGCCTCCTTGATTAAGACTGGTTGTGTTTAGAGACCGTTTAGGTTTCATGAAATATCGTCAGGGCTGCACAGATTAAATTAACATGCTATTAATTTGGGTCAGATGACTGAATAAAACAAAGCAAAATTATCTTAAATTAAATGCAATTGGAATTGTGTTTTCTCCTGTGTTTTCCACAAATTGCCTGTTTATGTTCATTGCAAATTCAAAAAATCAAATAACTCGATATCATGCATGGCCCATCTACAGCGAGCACTAAACTCTCCTTAGAGTATCCTAAAGACAGCAGTCACATGGGAAAACTCTTAAAGTGCCTCTTGTAAAAAAAAGCCAATCAAACATATATGGATTAATTGCAGACATCATAAATTCTTTCCAGTATTGCCTTCTTCTTACTGCCATGTTGAACACTAGATAAGTCTATAGCATTCCATGTAGAGGACACCACACAGCCTGTGATTCCACATCATTGTCTACAATGCACAATGACATGATACCAACTCTTGTCATGTATATTGTATAAAGTGTTATGTTAAATCCTGATGTAGAGTAAGTGGGGATTGCATGTGACATGTTTACATGAACACTCAGCAAAAACTGCAGAAGGCAGTGAGCCCCGCAGTGTTTTCACACCTACCTGTGTTGTGAAAATTAACACTGGTGTAAATAACGGCTCTGGGGAGGGTTTCCCTTCATTTCCCGGACCTGATTAGGCCTCAAATGACATTAGGCCTCAAACAAATATCATTTGAGGCCTAATGTCATATACATGTCTGGACATTAGACACTAAAGCACAAATGACATTAGGCCTCAAATGGCATTAACAGATATCGTCATATGTCTGGACATTAGACAACCAACAGGACAGTATGCCTCAAATGGCATTAGCTGACTGTATAGTGTTTGAGGCATAAGGCCTTGTGTCCCGAGGGTGAAATTAGGCCTCAAAAAGGTCCCGTTTGAGGCCTAATGTCACGTTTGTGGCCTAGTGTCCCCACACCCCTTGTACCATGAGCAGCTCTCCCTGACTCACAAACAGAAACAGGGTCAGCCTGCGGGGCCTTAAAGGGTGGGGTAATGCATTCAAGCATCATGCAGACCCTATGGGGTTGAGAGACTCCTGAAGGGTCGTCATGATGCACCAATGCAGCACCGGCGAGTTACTCACCAGTGCTACATTGGTACACCCTATCAAATCAATATGTGAACAAATAATTCTTTTCACATTTCATGTTTTACATGTTTTTTGGCACATGTAGAATAACGTCTCTCCCTCCAATGCTTAGAACAGAGATATTCGCCCATTGTGCAACAGACACTATACTTGCAACACATCAAAACAAACACAAAACCAACATAGGGCGTGAGATCAAGACAAAAATTGTTCTAATAGTCATCTGAAGAGCGATTGGACAGAGATGTGCAACCTGACAACCTCACTCTGCCATAGCCCTGTAACCCCTACCATCCTGGTAATACATTAAGTGCATAAAACATGATTAGTGATAAGACAGCAAAATACCTAACTTCATCCTGCCATGCCCCCATCACCAATACCCCCTAGTGCTGCCCCCTAGCCTAATGCATCTCTGTTACTGTGACATCTACCACACCCCATGTATGCCATGGTGACCAGACAGGTGCTGCCGCCTGTAGGCGCTCTATGGAACTGTTCCCAAATGTCTTCCCCAGAGTCCTCTTATGCTGAAATATTGACTCGGTAACTTCACCCAGGGACTCCCCCAAGACAACTGTTTCAGGACAACTAGCCCCAGGACAACTGACTCAAGGATAACTGGTCCCAAGCCATGCCATCTTCCTATACCCTTCCTACCCCTCGGCTATCTATTTCTGGTGTCTATAAGAAATAAAAGCTGTGTTTCTGAGGTTTTAGTTAGCCTCAGTGTATTGCACTGGTGGATACTGATATATTGCTTATACCTTATACATATGTATTGTATCACTGCAATATACTGGGAAAAAAAACATGTAAACCCTGGATATCAAAGAATACTCGGAAGAAAAAACAACAATTTCAGACAGGGAACATGGCACCAAGCCCAAAAGAGACGCCCACGACATGTATACGCTTTTAAGTACACTGAAATGGAGATACTGCAAAAGGGACGAGGGTCGATAGGAACAACACAAAGTCTCAGTCACACATTCACAACCCGGCTATCCCCCAGGGTATTGGCATAGGGCGGCTCTGTGCAGGCCTGTGTAGTGCATCTGTCTAACATACAAGATCTATATACATTATAGGGTAAATCAGATACTACCTGCTCCACACACACTGTCTGCCAATGCTTTCAGTGGGAGAGGACAGAAAGTTAGTATCAGCATCAGTAAAAGAAGTAGTAAGTGAACAAAATGAGGTTTAGGGTCAAGTAAACACATATTGTCTTCATTTAATAGAAGCAATAAAATAAACTATATGAGATGCAATAAAGATTGAAAAGGATATACTAACATTCATAATTTGCCAAATACATAGTGAAATAATCTAAGTTAAATACTCTAAGCAAATGAAGACAGGAGGCATTCTGCAATCCTGAAAGGTTAAACATCCAGATCCAGATCTAATAGACTGTAGATGATAATAACTTCTGAATGATATATATTCTCTGTATCTTTGATAAGTGTTCCAAGGAGATTAAGTTGTATTGAATGGGAGAATTATACACTTAGTAGCTTACTTTCACTCTTTACATAATTATTCTAAAGGATTTTGACCTTTTGAAATGTAGCCTCCATTATAGGTAAAACATGTACATCCATCCTGTCAAGGCCTTAGTTGAGTTGTTGAATCCTTAAGTATTGGATTAGACAGACAGTGATGTGTTTGAAATCATAAACCAAAGCAGATTTGTACTCCCTCATTCTGATTTGAAGGGCACAGGATGCAAAAAAATGAGGAGACTACATGAATAGGAAAGACATGTTTCCTGTATACATTCTTTGTTATCATGATGCATGACACTCGGATGCAGAGCCGATGAGTAAGTCATATTTTGTCAAGTGTGTTTATTACCTTCAGTGCCTACAAGCAAAAAGTAATCTAAAACTATTTTTGATTAATTCAATTCTGCAGTGCTATAGTGAAAATAAGCACAGAGAATTCAACTGTGAGATGGAAATAGCAAATAGTATCCCCCATCAGAGGTAGTGTAGGTTAGCGCCTTTACCAGGGAATTGATCAATAACACAATGTGTTCACTGTAACAAGATACAGATGTTTAAAGATTTTCTGTCAGAGCAATCCTACCTGCTGGATGACCACCCCCTGCTCATAATGGACATGGGTCACCCGGTCTGCCATGTAGTGTAAGATGTCTGCCTGACCATGGTCACACGTCACTTAACCTAAGTGAGCTTTTGACATTATGCTCATGACACTCTGTACCGAGGAGGGTTGGAGGGGTGGACCAGTAGAGAGTTGGATCGGGTAACAAGATACAGATTCTCAATGATTTTCTGTCAGTGCAATCTTTGCTGGTGGATGATATTAGTTGCCCTGTTGGTCGTGTAATGTAAGATGTCAGCCTGACTATGGTCACACATCACTTAACCTTGACATGACGCTCATTACATTCTGCACTTAGAGACTCAGGAGTGGTGGAGGGTGGGATTGGGATCACTATAAGCTTGGTGTGATAGAAGCATATTCCCAGAACTAAAGCTACCCACTAAACATGGGGTTACCATAATTCTCTGGCATAGCTTTTCACCCGTTGACTCATAAAGATTCTTAAATACTACCTGCTTTAATATTTTATCTGACATAATTATATTCTATGATGCATAAAGGGCATCATCAGCTGAGACATCTGCCAGAAGCTGCTGAGAATATTACATGTTCATTTCAGAGTGGAGAAGATATTCTTAGTTTATTTTATCCCATGAAAATCGGTTGCATATATATATAAATATGTATACATAATAAATATACATATATATATATATAAATATATATATAAATATATATATATATGTATGTATATATATATATATATATATATATATATATATATATATATATATATATATATATATATATATATATATATATATATATATATGTGTGTGTTAGCCTTTTTCATCCGAAGAATTATTCATAGGTTTCAAATTAATGGACCTATGCCAATCCCCACTAGCAACTGCCTGTTCCAAATTCCCTTAAAACCACCAAACACTATTTTTCATAAATATTCCCCGATTCTCAGCAGCCATTTGTCCAGGGTAGGTCATGTGACCCTCATACTAATCTGGCTGAAGGATCAGTAGCGATCCTCAATCCGCACATCTCTGTAATTATATTCCCACGACTCGGCCCCAAACAGGTTCCAAGTGGGCTCCAGGTTACTCCCAACTAACCCAATCTGCCTCCATTTGCAGGCCTCACAATATCCGCTCTCAGGAAACCAGCGCAATTTATTCTGGTAAGGGTCTGTGAGAGACAACACTTAGAGCCTCATTTGCATCCCAGCTCACACACATCCAGGTCTCGGAGTCGTCTCACGTGGCCTGTAGCAGAATCAGATCCCTACAGAGCTCAGGACATTATGGGTGCCAACCTAAATGTGTTCCATGCATAAAGCTAATAGTGTGTTGTAGAGATTTAGGCATTGAGAGAATAATAAGGAGTAGCTGGGGCTTATTAGTGGACACCAGAGGGACTGGGAGTGCACAGGATGGCACTAAATGTGGCCTGTTGAAGTCAGAGTAAACTTGTAACAACTTGTGTGGAATCTCTCCATACAACAGACCAGGAGTAGCTCCGCTCTTGGACCAACAGCCAGATAACGTCCTCTCCATCAGCACTGGTAGATGCAGAAGGCCTCCCCGTAAACCTCACCCCCAAGTTGAGTATTAGATTTAGGACTCATTATTTAGGAAAGTGATATTAAATATGCATTACATCCTCTCAAACGGGTAAATTTCTGCCAACCTTACCACCCTGTTCAAAGGCGTGAACCTACATCTCCAAGCACAGTTTTAGTGGTTGGGTTGGTATTAGAATAAGGGTAAGCCACTAGGAATCTCCTTTGAGCATTGTATTCTGGCGAGAATAGATGTATTTGAATTTATTGAAAGGTCACTTAATTGTTATTAGGCATAATTAGGCAAATTCCTGGTGTCCAAATTTGTAACGAACATTATAGCCCCTTTGAGCAAAGTTTTCCCCCTGCCTTGCACCAAGATTGCTGGAGGACTGACCTACTGACCTACATAGCCACAGCATGGTGGGGGAGCAACATAGCACAGAGACCAGGCACAGGCCACCAGTGTAGAGCCAGGAGTGGCTTACCCTTATTCTAATACCCAACCAACCACCAAGACTATGCTTGGAGATGTAGGTTGACGCCTGTGACCCTGTTAGTCTCCTGAGCACTGGTTCCTTTCATGCACAGAGCCGCACCTGCTGAGGGGATCCCACAGCTCAGAAACCTGCAAAAAGTAAACAACAAACACATCTCTGCATCCATGGAGAGCCTGTATCAAAATAACATCAATCCTCCTCGGCCATCCTCCTTGAGGAGGCTTTTCATTCGATGGGAGACAAAACTTGATCCTGTCCATGTAGACTTTTCTCCCTTAGAATATTGTTGCTTTGATGGGATTTGATGCAGATGCTGGCTGCAAGGACTTTGTTAATATGATTCCTATTGAAATACATCTATCTGTCTTCCTGGTGAAGTGTTAATGATAAAGATTTTGAAAAGCTTGATGACCCCTTTTTGTCTTTGAATATAAAGAAATCTGATTGATGTGTACCTTTTTTCTGTAAATACATTATTAATTCTAGGTAGTTTTACGAGAGGTGATCAGTCTGTCTTAAATTTTCATTCCATCTTCCCTCTTTGAACCTTGATCTTTTTACAGCTGCTTCCAGAATTAATGGCTTAGCGATAAACCAAAAGGGTGTTGTGATTGAGTTTCACAAAAAAAATCAACGAAATTGACATACTTGACCTATGATGAATCTGCCTCATTTTACAGTCCATTTGACATCTTGCTAATTTCAAATTGGAAATAATGATCTTTGATTACAGTAAATCAGTTATGGCATTTTTCAGTCAGACTGGAGGGAGGAAGGAGGGAGGAAGGAGGGAGGAAGGAGGGAGGAGGGGGAGCAGGAGGGGGGGTCAGACAGGGGCAGCCAGGGAGGGGAGGATGGTCAGGAGGCAGGCAGGCAGAAAGGGAATGGATGAAGAGGCAGAATGTAAAGGGCAGGGAGGCAATTCTAGAAGGAGGCGGAGGTTGGCATCTAGACAAAACTCCATGCCATTGACATACATGCACATCATACTTCACGAGTTGAAGCTGGGTCATATCACACAATGCCGAGGGCTGAGTGTGATATGACCTAGCTTCAACGAGTGATGTCTGATGTCAATAAGTGGGGTTTTGTGTTGATAACATGGCCCTACTGTCCTAAAATGAAGAAAATCAACAAATTCGGAGGCCATGGAGTATGGCTACACCATACTCCATGGGGACATGGAGTACTGAGGTCCCATATAGGCTTAGCATAGAGAAGGCTGTACCACCATGTAATAGAAATATATATAACAGCAGTATGTAGGAAGAGGCAGACGGGCAGGGAGGCAGGCAGACAGATGGATAGGCATGCAGGGATAGAGGACTGCAGGGAGACAGACGGGCAAGAAACAAGGGACAGGGAGGGACAGACAGATGATGGGGGGAGACGTGCAAAGAGAAACGAAGGCAAGCAGGGAGAGAAGGATTCAGGGGGAGGCAGGCAGGAAGCTATGTGGAGGGATGGAGGGGTAGAGGGATAGAGGGAAGGAGAGAGGGTCAGGTAGGCAGGTAGGCAGGTGGAGATACAGAGAGGGGCCGGCAGACAGGAAGGAAGCTATGAGCAGGTAATCAGATTGGGAGATAGAGAGAAGGAGAGCCGGACAGGCAGCAGGCAGGCAGACGGGCAGGAAGATAGGAGCAGGAAGCCATGGTGTGGAGAGATAGAGGGAAGGAGAAGGTAGGCAGGGAGGCAGGCAGATAGAAGGAGGGAGCCAGATGTATGAAAGGAGAGAGGGACAGGCAGGAAGGCAGGAGGATAGGAGCAGGAAGGCTATGGAGGGATAGAGGGAAGGAGAGGGGAAGGCAGGGAGGTAGAAAGGTAGGTAGGCAGGGAGCCAGGTGGAGGGACAGAGGGATAGAGAGAGCGGCAGGTAGGAAGGCAGGCAGGAAGATAGGAGCAGAGAGCCATGCTGTGGAGAAATACAGGGAAGGAGAGGGCAGTCAGGGAGGCAGGGAGGCAGGAAGGCAGGGAGACAGAAGCAGGGAGCCAGATGGATGGAAGAAGAGAGGGAAGCCATGGTGTGGAGATAGAGGGAAGGGGAAGGTAGAATTGAGGGAGTGAAGGTGAGAGGTATACTACCAGTTACTCAGTCCTCAGTGAGTGATGAGAGCTGCCGTCCGCTGCTGCCACCTGGTGTCTTACTCCTGAACCTCAGCTGCTGCTCATTCTGCTACCAGGCTACAGAGGTCTCTCATGTTGTAGGGCTTAGCCACTATCAAGGGTGAGCTCCTAAATACCAATACTTAGAACAACCACACTGGTGCTATACTACCATTTTCTTATAGAAATATATATCCCTCAGTATTTAGAGATATTAGATGTGGTGCATTGTTATTAGATTTACAGCCTCTTTTTGTCTGCTAATACCTGCTTTAACGAATTCTGTAGTGAATGGTTTACACGAATCATAGGGGTAAGAAGTGTCCGGAGAACTAACGATTAGTAACAGGACCATAATGGGAATTCTTTAAATCGACAAGCCAACATTGGCATTTCCTAAAGTGCACTGAAAACCTCGGGGCGTCATTTTGACAATACCAAAATTGACAACTTAAGGTAGTCTAGGTGACAACCTTAGGTCGTAATTGTGTCTACTATTCAGACCAAAGTTGTCATAATACCTTACTAGGTAATCCGAGTGACTACCTTAAGGTTGTCTATTTAGGTGTCTATTTAGGTATCGTAAATTGGAAATCAGTAATGACAACTCTGAAGTCATAGGTTGTTCCAATAACTACCCAATGCTACCAAATGCTATAGCACAATAATATCGCATGGCACAGAACTGCCACCCAGTGTTAATATCTGCATAACTTTTTCTATCGGTCTATTTTAACCGGGGGTTAACATGTATATATTGGTTAGTATAATCCCTCCCCCTCCAGTTGCCGCTGCTCATGGCAGGGGGCGCCTTGGTGTATGTATTAGTTCTCCAGCATTGCCCTAGGGGACTTTGTGTCGTCGCCTATTGCCGCGCGCTACTCGCCACAGTTGGATATTTTTGAACTTTTGAACTTTTGAACCTGTGTGGCCATCATTCTCACCCATTGGCAATTCATTTACAATAGTTAATACTACTTAGTCCAATCGAGAGTACATCAAATATGTGAAAGGGTTTTCAGTGTCAACAGGACGGCATTTGTGTAAATCACAATCTGCTATTACAGGAGGTTGCCCCCCCCCCTAGTTGGACCATCACTGTGTAATACTGTAGGATTAAGTGTGTTGTCTGATATTCACACACCTGTAAATGCCCCGTATAGAATGTAGATATAAGGTCACAGTGTACAGGTCTACCACTCCATGACACAGTTACTAGCATGATTATCAGTTTATTCAAACACTTCAGGATGGAGACCATCTTACACTCAGATAACGATTTAGTGGTCACAGATCAGACTTACCCAACGCATTCTCTCTCCCTTATCATATTATATGGCTATAGAGAGAAAAAAAACATAGGTCGTTAAAATCAATTTATGATCATATTTTGCAGAATCAAGTGTTGTGTCTATCTGGCATTCAAAAACCATTAATCCTTTAAGTAACATTTAAACAACAAATGGATAGCCCACTAACTTATAAGGCCACTCTAAAAGATAATGTATTTATTTTTTGGATTACCATTTAAACATGCCTGCAATTTGAATAAATCCAAAGTTTAAGGTTCATCTGTGGCATTTTAACCAAAGTGGATCTGCGCTTCTATTATTCGCACAGCTTTAACCCTCTATGGGCCGCACAGTTTTTTTGGATGCACAGATACAACCCTAGTGAGTAATTCACCAGTGCAGCACTCATGCATCATGCCGACCTTCTAGGATTGATACATTCCCAACAGTTCGGTATGATGCTAGAATGCAGCCCTGGCAAGAAGATCCCCCGTGCATTCATTTGTACATCATGCTTGTACATCCTCTCCCTTGTGGGGGTTCCTGGTTATTCTAGCCTAAGGAACAACGAGAACGGCAGTTTCCAGGTGCGAGAATATCTAAGCTAAATCAGGTTTCTATACGAATATAAGAAACGGTCAGTATAGTCTTAATATACAACGCTGTCCGCACGGTTGGACAAAGTGAAGTCTATCGTCAGTCGGGCCTGCACTGACTACCTTCCAGGTAAACACACGGGTCTTATATAATCACCGTCATTAGGTCACGTGGCCAGGTGGGTGGGTCGGCAGCCCACCTGAGAGCGGCACACAGTAACCTGGAGAGGACCTGCGTCCTCTCCCGGGGACTGTGTGCGCTAGCTCCAGGTAGAGAAGCCTAGTAAACAATAGACGTTACCCGGAAATACCGTGTACGAGATTGATATGTAATATCATGCCCCTACAAGCACATTAAAGCACCCGTTTAGACCACAATATACAGATCTACCCCACCATGATACAGTCACTAACAAATCAAAGTGTGTGCACACACTTGAAGCTTGAAGCCTCTTAAAGTCTTAGACTTAGATAAAGGCTAGTTTAGTGGTCATGGATCAGACCGAACAAACACCTGCCATATTCAACTGTTATTAGGAAAGATTCTCTAAAAATATAACAGTGCAAATAATTTCTCTTGTAAACATTCTAGCACATTTTAATACCTCACAATCCTGACCTTTGTTCCTTTTTCTCATGGGATAAAGATACTAACTTCTTAGCTTCACACTACTGCATTTTGAAGACCAAAAACCATGATAATGCGAATTGACAATAAAAGGTTCTCAATGATATCCCTAATTTGGCACATGAAGATGTTAATATTACTAATTTAAAGTGTTATAACATCCATTAACCTTTTCAGTCCATTTATATCTTTATCTTTTCCAAATAGCCGTTCTCAATCAAGGTGGTCAAAGATGGCAACTGGTCAAAGACTTTCACATTGGCATTGGCACAGTCATCAAGTGCATGGCCTGTTTGCAAACAGTATGAAAAGAGGCAGAAAAACAAAGGCAAAAACTATGTCATTGGATCGTTAAGTCTATGGGGAGCAATGAGGGGGGGGGGGGGGGGTAGGGGGGAGGTTGGGGGTACTTTTTGTGCTCCATGAAAGGGCAGATGTACATATCTAGGCCCTAACTTTTGAACTA
This sequence comes from Harmothoe impar, assembly GCA_947462335.1. Lineage (NCBI taxonomy): Eukaryota > Metazoa > Annelida > Polychaeta > Phyllodocida > Polynoidae > Harmothoe > Harmothoe impar. The sequence continues at coordinate 68,247,040 of OX381714.1, forward strand.
ATGATAATAGAAACCAGCTTTAAATAATGCCAGAATCCTCTCAATGTGAAATGAGCTGTAGTTCACACAAAGACCCTCGTCTTTAAACTACTATCTCCTATTACAGAAGTTTTGGCCACTCTCGTCGGACCATTATATATATATATATATATATATATATATATATATATATATATATATATATATATATATATATATATATATATATATATATATATATATATATATATATATATTATACTGTTGGATTAGATTCACAGTCTGATATTCGCACACCTGTAAATGCCCCATATAAAGTTTAGATGAGGCCACAGTATACCGACCTACTACAATATGACATAGTTACTAACATAGTTATCAGTTCAATCACACACTTCAGGCTGGAAGCCATCTTACACTAAGATAATGCCCAGTTTAGTCACAGGTTAACAGACTAATGCCTTTAATTATAATCAATGAGGAGGGGGGCCTGAATATGTTTGGGCCCCCCCAAAATTTGTCAAGACATGTCATATGATACACATAATTTCTAATTCTTACCTTTCCTGCATAAGAAAAAGTGGGCGCCGAGGGGGCAGGGCCCCTAAATTAGAACCAAAGGGGTCTCAAATACTACTTTTCCATACAATCTAATATAAGTGTGTCTATGATACATCATGCATAAAAACCGATACATAAAGTTGGTAGGAGTGGGCCCCCCTGGGCCCCCCCCCCCCCCCAATGAAGATTTGCTTCCTACGCCTCTGCTGTACCCGATAAGCCTAAAGCCTGCAGACCGAGGCCCACAGACTTCAGACCCACTTGTAGCGTCGAGGTAGCAAAGGCCGAATCTGAAGCAAACACACCCCCGTTAGATGCATGAGGCGTGCCATCGGCGTAATACAGCTGCTGGAATGGTTGCAGGGGATCTTGCTGTTGTTGCTGAGCCGATTGTTGCGCTGCCTTGGCTTCAATTTACGATGAAAAACCAGGAATAGCACCTGGCACAGGCTTGTTTCTGCCAGGACCGGAAGAGGCGCTATCTTGTCCTGCCGCAGCTTGTTCCCTGTCTGCCACAGGCTGCCCGCTAGGCACGGGCATTGGTTGCAACGACTTCTCAATCTCTGCATTTTGCAAATTAATTTCTGCCAACCTTTTCTCCAAATCCTGCAGCTCCCGCTTCTGTAGAAGCAGTTTCTGCTTCTCCTGCGCTAGATCTAGTTGTCTATTTAGCGAGCCGTGACAATCCATGCTCGGTGACACCGGTTCCACTGGCATTGGCGGTTTTGCACCTTCCCCGGGGGAGCCTTGTGTTGAATCGCCCGAGATATCAAAATGATCCTCCGACTCAAGCTCCTCCTTGCTTGGCGTATGTGCCACACAGCATTGAGGGCACTTCCTTTTCCTCAAGTCGTAACTAAAGCCACATTCCTTGCACTTGCCCACCATAACTACAATTGATGAGCAAGCACAGGCAAGCGACCGCGTCCCGCAGTAGCCAAGCAATAATGGCGCATTCTACCAGTAGTAGAAGCCTAAGCCGCCGGGTGGCAAAGTGGTGGCGGGAAGCCGAGTAGTTCAAGCAAATACCTCCAGGGGGGGGGCCTCAGTCAGTTCTTTCCGTACCAATACCCAAAACCAACACGCTGGTTTTCTCCCTATAGAGAGATAAATGTACTTTGGAAAGCCAAACCTATGGCTAGAATTACCTTTTCATTCCAATAGGTAATAAAAAACTGCTAAGCTAATGGGATGATGGCAATATAATTGCTATACTAGAAACAAAAGTTTCATGCACGATTTGGTATCTAAACACCTCATTTTTTAAATGCTGAACAGGTAGTAGATGCATGTTTAAGGCCTAAACACAAAGAAAACATATGTTTAAATAGTAAACACCCATCTGCATAAGTGTTTACTTTCTAAATGTCTAAACACTTGCATGTCTTCGGTGTTTAGGCATTTAGAAATTATGTGTTTAACATACATTATGTCTGTTTTAAGTGTGTACAGATTAAACATGTTTAGCTTTTTTAGTGTTTAATGTTAAACACAGTTTTCACAGTGTACCACCCCATGGTACAGCCACCAACACGCTATCAGTGTGTGCACACTTGAAGATCCATGCGTCTTAAAATCAGATACCAACCGGTTTTATCCAGTTACTATAATCCGAACCCTATAGGACACATTCCGTGGCTGACTCCATGGTATACGACATGTGTGAGAAAGTTGTGGACAGTTGCAGAACTTGTAGGAAAAAGTCTGATCCCATCTCATCAGCAACATGGCTCAGAATCAAGGAAATGAGATCGTCATCAAGAAGTAAGTAACTCAATCAGACAAAAATTTAATTTATAAGACAGTTGCTGCCTATGTGAATCTGTGATCGCTTGTGACAAACTTTGGGCCACTCAACAAAAAGTTGTTTCTCATCACCGCACGCATCATGAAAATCATGATTCAGAGAATATACATATATATTCATTTTCGGTTTTTAATGAAAAATCTAAAATAAACTCTTAACTACTAAAATGTGAAAATCACATAAAAAGTCTTAATTTCCCTATACATTTTAAATAAAAAAACACCCTCGTTATATTTATCACTGCCAGGTATTGAGAAACAATTCTTTTTTTTGGAGTGGCCTTAGTTTGTGCTCGTATATTACAACTACATAAGACACCTCTACCTATTCAATTATCTTTGCATGTATGTTCATAATGTTAGTGTGGTGGCTGTATTGTTATGATTTACGGCCAATAAATCAGGATTTATCAAGTCAAATCCCAACCTTGTGGCATTCCTATCTTGACCCGGAGATTGACCAGTTCTCATTCGGTAATTGCTAAACAAGAGAATTTGGAACAGAGTAGTTGAATATCAATTTTCTGTTACCCTATGTATATAAAAATGGATGACTCTTACGCTGGTCAGATACTTTCAAGTATTGACTGCTTTAGCCTAGACAACCCCTTGGGTACCAGATAAAGCAACATTGTCAGAATATGAACTTAACTGTTATCTCCAATTATACTTCAATCATATTTTGGAGGGCCCACATACAATAAGTTTAAAGTTTTTTCCCAATCAAATAGATTTTCAAGATTAAGTTAGTTTTTAAAGAAGCGCCCTATTTAAAACAGCTACTCTCGCAAAAAGTACAAGAGGTAGTATTATACAAATCCGCCATTGTTTTCGGATCAAACAGAGCAATAACATAAGTATTTTACCAAACAAAGCATGCATAAGTACCGCTGAATATTGATGGTATAAATACTACCCATACAATCAGCCACTGAAAAATGATGTTAGAATTATCTAAATTGATTACCTAGAGGATATCTTGCCCTAAACTTCGAAAGTGGGCTCCTCTGAGAAGAGGTGCTTAGAGAGTGAGGTGGATAAGGACTCGCGTAACAACACCCTCAGAAAAGTGAGAGACATTGTCACTAAAACTACCCTCTTCTGAGAGTCAGGCAGTGCCTGACTCTCAGGTGAGGGTAGTTTTAGCGACAATGACTCTCACTTTTCTGTGTGTGTATAGTGATGTCTCTGGGGGCTACCTGTGCCAGAGAAACGCCACCCTCTCCGTTCCCATGCACGTCCTGTCCTTGAGGGTGGGGCAGGGTTACGGGACAGGCCTATAGGTAATCCGAACACCTACAAACGTGGTCTCCAAAGGGGCTGGTCTCATAAAAAGAGGTGTACACCCATGATACAAGTGTACTATCAAAATCTTCTATCACGGCTCGATTGATACAGCTTTTCAAAGCTTACACTTTCAGCTTCAAGGTCATGGTTGAGTTTTCTCGTACCATCCAACCCCATGACCATAGTCAATAGATTCTACCCATTTTGGTTCACAAAAGAAATGTTAAATGGTCCATCACACAAAATAAGTTGATCAATGGCAATGTTGAAGCTACAACTAAAGGGTCCGCGTGGTAGTCTGACTGATCACTGAAAAGCCAGCCAGATATCTATTCAATAATGCGGATCATACCAAGAGTTGAAGCAGCAACAGAGGATTTTTAAAGAATAATGTCAAAATGATGTGCATTATACCATTTGAAAGCTGATGATATTTCAAACAATAACATATCACTAATATATCACTAATATAAGACATGGAATATCCAACTATTAGTTGATTCCACTCAGAAACCAACAAAAAAAAGCACTAAACCAGACATCCAGAGAAAAGTAACTAGGGTTTACAATAAAAATGTCCAACAGCTTTAAAACATAGATTGCCATCTAAATAGTCTTATGTATTTGTTGAAATTCCCATACCTATAATGACATTAAAGAGTATTTTAGGTGGGATGATGCATACAGCTGATCCCCCAACTTGCCCCAAGACTAGCAGTACCTCTCCTGGGCAGTGCCTATAATTACCCATTCAAGTGGAACAGGCCTGCCCAGGACCAGCCCCAGGAAAGGCTAAGTCACTGGGTAGTGGTATGAAAATTACCCTATCATATGACATAGAGCTAGGTAGGGAGAATTTGCTTGACCTGAACTGATAAACATGCTTAAATACATACGGGTGGCAGTTTCCTAAAATTAGTCATTCTTCAAATTTAGTTTTTGAATATGATTAAGAAAACTGTGTTTTTGTCCTTTTGGCAGGGATGGCAGGAACCTGAGGTAAGTTTTGTGATTTACTTACATATTTAAAAGAGGACTGACACATTATTGCAAAAATATATAGCATATATATATGTATGATATCAGTCCGACCGGATAACATTAATATATTTGGGAGCAGCGGCAACTGGTGGTTCTCTATGTCTAATCCAGGGGGCGCCCCAAGCTGGCCCCACCTGTCCATTTCCGCCCACCGCTTGCTCAGTCTGTTTGAAGTAGCCGTTGGATTAAGGTCAATTTTTTCTTTTTGTTTAAAAAAGTGCACTTAAAAAATTATTATAGACACATTTTAGTAGTTAAGAGTTTAATTGAGGTCAAAAATTGAGATATTTTTGGTTATTTGTAGTCTAAAAATCGGCCAAAACGGGGGGTGTGCGCTTATTAGGGGGTGTGCGCTTATTACGTCGAATACGGTATATATATATATATAAATATATATATATATATATATAAATATATATATTTATATATATATATATATATATATATATATATATATATATATATATATATATATATATATATATATACATATAGCATATATAGGTGTCAGAAAAAGTGTACTCACGCATTACTCTTGAAGAAAGTATATTAGATATTGTTATAATTGTTTTAGACTTCGGACTAGGGCTTTTATGTGGGTGAAGGAATGCTTCCATTAGGTATCACAAATATTTTGAAGATATTTATACATGTATTAGAAAGGTGCTTAAACATTAATAAGAAAGCTAGGAAAGAATAAGAAATACCGGTTATTCAACAAGAACCCAACAAGTAGTTTCTTTATAAATAATAAAATACAATTATTGTGTTTCAGGTAGTAAATTAGCTCTTATTTTTGTTCTGCTGCTTTAAGGCCATTGCCGGTGTCCGGCCTTTGCCCCCCCCCCCTTGATAATTAGGCTCCTGACAATTGGCCCCCTAACATTTGCCACATTTTTCCAGTTAAAATAATCTTTGAAGCACCCAGGGTGTTTATTACTTTGTATGTGGTAATGCTATCTTGGATCAGGGTGTAAAACATAGCATAATGTAAAAATGTTCTGTTAAGCAAAGACACTCTTTAAAAGTTGAATCTGTCACGTGACCCTGGCTTTAACTTTTAAGAGCAGCATATATGTTTTTATATTATAAGATATAAGCTTCCATGTCAACACCTTGGCCGCCATCATATCAACATCTTGGCCAGGTCATGGTGACATCTTGGCCGTCATGTCGACATTTTGGCCAACATCCAACCCCTCCCAGAGCATGTTGACATTGCTGCCAGTTTTTTGGGGTGACTTAATTCGCTTAAGGTGGATCGCTACCTTTTGAATATGGACACATTGCGCAGGTTTCTGCGCATATAGCTTAAATGTATCAGAATTAGCTAATATTACATAACCTGATACATATATATCCTGAATAAGCCATGTTAAAAAATTGGGAGATTCAGAGCAAAATTGAGCGTTTTTCTGGACTTTGAATATTTCATATATTTGTAGCTAGTGATATTTGCTATTTTTATCAAAAGTTAGAATATTGAAACTATTTACCAATAAATCATTATCTAGAATGATGTAGATCTGATTAAGTTACTTAGAATAACCAAGGGTATAAATTGTAGCCATTTTCTACTCTGATTCTAGCCATTTTACAGTTTATTTCTAGCTTTAAATGTAAGATTTAGACCGATTTTGCTATATGTTTTAACTTCAAAGGCCAAAAAACCTAAAAAATATGCCCGGGACCCCCTATCAAAATCACTCTCATATGTTAGCAAATGATCTACACTAATTCTTGAGAGAGTTAAAAAAAATTCTGCTAATTTTGAATACTATTTTTAGCCAATAAGGCTACAAAATAATAGCAATTTATTCCTATTCCTTCCCAAAACATCATATTTTTACCCAGAATGCCATGGCATACAACTGTAAAATTAATTTTACAGCAAAGTGGAACATATAGGGGTTTCACATGTGAAGTTTTACATTTCAGTGAATAATGGTTGATATTTGAAAAAAATATTGAAGTTTTCAAATCTTTTTCTCATTTTTGGAGAAAAATTAAAATACTTTAATTTTTCAAAATTCGGTATCTAAAAAAGTAGGTTGGGACCCCCTATTTTTCTTTTCATTTTTCGATTCTATATGATTCACCCTGTCTGTAGAAAAAAACTAGGAACATTCTGTTAACTTTGATCAAAGGGTAGCGACCCACCTTAAAAATGACCACTGGACTTATCCTTGGGGGTAGCCAGGCGTCTGGGTGGGGGGCAATTGTCCGGGAGGACGAAATTTCAGGGGGGCAAAAGTCAGGGCGCCAAGTGCCAGGGGGCCAGGTGTACAAGGGGCCAGTAGCCCTTGCATCGGGCATACCTATCTTGAAATATATATGAGGTTAAGGGGTTTAATTAAATATTAATCCCTCTATAACTTACATGGAGCATGTATGATCTTTTCCACATAAGTTTGTTCCGTTTTACAGGTAAGAGATTTAGTACTCGAATTTCATCATCCATAGTATTGCTTAGCTTCATTTTAAGATCTGTTCGAATAGACATTGTTCGAAATTTACATGAATTCTTTTTTTGGGTCAGTTATTAATTAATACTACAACATTCTTTTCATGATGCTATTCCCAGGGTGGGTGATCCTATGATGGATGCAAGTGTGGGTGGTGAAATAGTACAATATTCATATCACACAAAACCCAACACAAGGAATTTCACTTTTTTCTATTTTATTTTTCTATTTTAGTCTTTAGGTTGAAGACATTTGTAGGATTTTTGTAGATTTTTGTTGAGTGATCTTTTTAAATTGCAACGTGTCTAGTTAATTAATAACTCTTCTTCAGGCATAAGATGCTTATAAATGCCTGAAGAAGAGTTATAAATTAACTCGAAACTCGAAAATTCCTTGTGTTGGGTTTCGTGTGCTATAGTTATTTTACTATGAATTCTTTTTTAAAAGATTATCTCTCTGTATTCTATAGTTCTTTGGCTTCTTCCCACGTAATTATAAACATATATTCTTATAATGTTCTTTCACACTAGACTCGGAGGTAGTCAGTTAACAGATGAGGGAAGAGCCGAAATAGAAGAAGCCTTCAGCAGGAACAGCTCTTTAGTGGACTTCTGGTAAGTGAACATCTACCAGATGTAGCCCATTTAGGGACTATGCCTCAATACTAAATGAGCAGTGGTTTGTCTTCATATTCATGAGCGTTGAAAGCCTGGCAAGTGAGTGACAATCATGTGTAACAGTTTGACCTGATCTTAAATAACTCACCAGAGGGGGCCCTTTTATGCCCCTCTTTGTTCTAGGGGAATGTCATCACCAGATACCCGCCCCGCCCCCTGTTTGAACAAATAGATTTATACACATGTCTTTAGAACATATCTAATTATACAGACAATATAAATGCGTTCTTCAAAGTTGCATTTTAACTGGTATATTAGGCAAAAAAAACTGTGTTTTAGGTTTCAGCGCTGAAATTTGCTAGTCAATTTTTGGGTATTTTTCATACCAAAGTAAGAAAATATTTAAAAATTAAAATCTGACGCCCTACCTAGATTTTCAGACTATGTAATCTGAAACACACATTTTATTGCCTTATTGTGTTATAATTGCTGTAGATATGATTGCTAGATCACTCTTTACATTCTTGTTCTTGAACATCAAGGATCATTAGTTACAGAGGTGAACTCATGCAACAATATTTTAGTTGTTTTCCCATGATTTACTGCAGGATCCCCAAAAGTGTCCTGGTGAACGACACTATACCAGGTCTATGCGAAATGTTGCAGGCCAATACAGTACTCGAACAGTTATTGTAAGTAGACATCTCATTATGTGTGCATGGCAGTTACCTATTCTTATTATCACTTGTTAGCTGAAAAACAATTTCGCAATATAAGAACATAAATATAACCAATGGTCATTTTATTCAAATTTCCTCTAAGTATTAGAGAAATTTACCCTCCGACGTTCAAACTTTGCGGTTGTAATTTAATAATGTGATATTATAAGTGAACAATGCTCAAATCTATTGATGATATCTATTAATCAAATAAAGAAATGCTTCTAAAATTCTGACCTATCAACTGCATGTGGTTGTCTCAATGGTTAGCAATTGAAGGTGGGTAAGCATTAGTGTTCTAATAAACATAAACTTGCTACATGTTTAATTATAATCATACCATATTGAAACACCATGCGCAGTTTGAGTGAGAGCGTCTTTAGCACGGAGGGGTTGAACGCGGTACTGGGAGCATTCTGCCGGAACCACTCGTTGTCACTTCTTGAGTAATTATCCTGATATTTGATTAACATACAACTTATGAATATAAAAAACTCATTGATTAGATAAGATTTTGTAACATCATTATACCCATCAGTTTTCCTGGCCTATTGATATACAATATATATATATATATACAATAGTTATCTTTCTTTTCTGTATTCAATTACCATATGGAAAATTATTTGACTCACTGAATTAAATACAATTTTGAAGCATAATTACCCCACCAGTTTTCCTTACCTATTGAGTATCATCTGTAATAATTATGATTTTGTATTCAATGACAAATGTTGGGCCCATAAGGGAATTTCATTTCCTAGTCACATCAACACATTGTCACTGATGAGAACCATCAGTGTAGTAGGAGGTATGCTATCAAATAAAGATATTCCTGATTGTGTAACCATCTACCTGAAGCCTCTTTGTGTGTTTTACAGTCTGCGTGCCTGCAGACTGACTGACCATGATATACCCAGCTTGGTGCAGCTCCTCACCAACAACTCTACGTTACGGGCCCTGATGTAAGTGTTGTCTGTCACATGATAAAATGATGTCTTGCTATTTTGACACTTTTTTGACCCCTCCCCACCCCCGTCATGTTTTGTCATGCAGCCCTTGCGTCCCTCCTGGCCTCCAACATTGAGTTCCTGCACAGTAAGTAGACTGATGTAAAGACTTGACGCCTCCTGACTCAGGGCTGCCTGACCTGGGCTACCCTGGCCTTGGACCTGTGGTGCCTCCTTAGTCATATACCATTCTATATTATACCTTTGTTTAAGATTTATTTAAATATCAATAATCAATGTAATTTTTGGTCATTATGTCCATTATCATGTCTATCACTATGTCCGTTCATGTGTGCAATGTCAACAGTTGGCATGGCTCAGCTGAGAAGTTATTTATTTAGACATAAACATTACTGCATTCTAATGTCTTAATGGGTAGAAATTACAGCAAGGTACATGCTTTAATAAACTTCCTATTTTTGAATGTAAAATGTTGAAATCACATTCTCAGGTTGAGGGAGAGTGTCTTCAGCACGGAGGGGATGAATGCGGTATTCAGCGCTCTCAGCTCTAACCACTGGTTGTTAGGCCTTGAGTATGTATTCTGATATTTAATTCACAAACCACTAATTTACATGGAAAATGCATTTTCTCATGCAGTTTTTGTGACATCATTATATCAAGCGGTTTTCCTGGCTCATTGATAGGCAAAAACAATAACGATGTATCTGTTTATGAGATATTTTGGCTCATTGGCGAACTTCACTTCAGAGTTACCTTAAACCTTTCCACAGATAGCTCCCACTGGTATTGATGATGTAGTACAAATATGCCAGCCAGTCGTTTTATGGGTTGTTTTTTAAACAAATATTATATTCATATTCATGATACTCCATATATTTCTATTTAGTAGTAGTTCATCATTTCTCCTGCAGTTATTGCTACCTGATTGTATAACCGTCTACCTGAAGCCTCCTTGTGTGTTTTACAGTCTGCGTGGCTGCAGACTGACAGATGAGGTCACACCCAGCTTGGTGCAGCTCCTCACCAACAACTCTACATTACGGGCTCTGATGTAAGTGTTGTCTGTCACATGATAAAATGATGTCTCCCTATTTTTGACCATTTTTGACCCCTCCCCACCTCCCCACCTTCCCGGACCTAGGCTACCTTGGCCTTGGACCTGTGGTGCCTCCTTAGTCATATACCATTCTATATTATACCTTTGTTTAAGATTTATTTAAATATTAATAATCAATGTAATTTTTGGTCATTATGTCCATTACCATGTCTATCACTATGTCCATTCATCTGTGCATTGTCAACAGTTGGCATGGCTTGGCTGACAAGTTATTTATCTAGACGTAAAGATTATGACATTCTAATGTCTGAGGTAGAAATTACAGCAAGGTACATGCTTTAATAAACTTCCCATTTTTGAATGTAAAATATTGCAATCCCATTCTCAGGTTGAGGGAGAGTGTCTTCAGCACGGAGGGGATGAGCGCGGTATTCAGCGCTCTCAGCTCTAACCTTTTGCTGGAATTCCTTGAGTATGTATTCTGATATCTAATTAACAAACCACTAATGAAACTGGAAAATGCATTTCCTCAATCAGTAACCTTAATAAGATTTTGTGCCAAACAGTTTTCTTGCTTATTGAATGCCATATGTACAATAATGATTTGTCTTTTCAAAGAAACTTTTAAAGATGTGGTGGAAAGTGTGCTACCCAGTCATTGTTTTTAGTTTAAAACTGATTTATTTATGCTGATGAAATGTATGTGCATGATATTCCTTATATTTTATTTAGTAGTAGTTCATCATTTCTCCTGCAGTTAGTGCTACCTGATTGTGTAACCGTCTGACTGAAGCCTCCTTGTGTGTTTTACAGTCTGCGTGCCTGCAGACTGACAGATCATGATATACCCAGCTTGGTGCAGCTACTCACCAACAACTCGACATTACACGCCCTGCAGTAAGTGTTGTCTGTCACATACATGAAATGGTGTCCTGCTGTTTTTGACACTTTTTTACCCCTCCCCACCCCCGTCATGTTATGTCATGCAGCCCTTGAGTCCCTCCTGGCCTCCAACATTTAGATCCTGCACAGTAAGTAGACTGATGTAAAGACTTGAGGCCTCCTTACTCAGGGCTGCCGGACCGTGGCACCCCGGGACTCAGGGCCCCCTCAGACCAGGGATGCCTCCTTAGTCATATACCATTCTATACATACCATATAGTTTTGTTTGATTTAAAAAATAAAATCTAAAAATGTGGTTTTTCGTCATTATGTCCATTATCATGTCTATCATAATGTCCGTTCATGTGTGCATTGTCAATAGTTGGTAAGGCTTGGCTGAGAAGTTATATATTAGACATAAACATTACGGCATTCTAATGTCTTAATGGGTAGAAATTACAGCAAGGTACATTCTTTAATAAACTTCCCATTTTTAAATGTAAATTATTGAAATCCCATTCTCAGGTTGAGTGAGAGTGTCTTCAGCACGGAGGGGATGAGCGCGGTGTTCAGCGCTCTCAGCTCTAACCATTCGCTGGAAGGCCTTGAGTATGTATCCTGATATCTAATTAACAAACCACTAATGAAACTGGAAAATGCATTTTCTCACTCGGTAAACTAAATAAGATTTTGTGCCCACATTATAACAAGCAGTTTTCCTGGTTAATTGATAGTCATAAATAATAATGATTTGTCTTTTCATGAGAGATTTTGGCTCAAAAGGGGACTTTACTTCAGAGTTACCCAAATCTTTCCACAGACCGCTCTCACTGGTATTGATGATATAGTACAAATATGCTAGCCAGTTGTTTTTTGGGGAGTTGTTTTCAAACAAATATCTTCATGTCCATGATTTTCCATGAATTTCTATATAGTAGTAGTACATCATTTTTCCTGCGGTTAATGCTACCTGATTGTGTAACGGTCTACCTGAAGCCTCCTTGTGTGTTTTACAGTCTGGGTGGCTGCAGACTGACAGATGAGGTCACACCCAGCTTGGTGCAGCTCCTCACCAACAACTCTACGTTACGGGACCTGATGTAAGTGTTGTCTGTCACATACATAAAATAGGGTCCTGCTGTTTTTGACAATTTTAGACCCCTCCCAATCCCTTGTCATGTTTTGTAATGCAACCCTTGAGTCCATACTGGCCTCCAACATTGAGATCCTGCACAGGGGGATGTAAGTAGACTGATGTAAAGACTTGAGGCCTACCTGACCTGGGCTACCTTGGCCTTGGACCTGTGGTGCCTCCTTAGTCATATTCCATTCTATATTTAAGATTTATTTAAATAGGCCAAAAAAAAAAAAAAGGTGTGTTTCAGGTTACCCGACCCTACCTAGGAAAACAGGGCCGACCCTAGAAATTTTTATCCAATTTTGAAAAAATATTTATACTTTAGGTCATTTTAGGGCAATTTAAGAGTTGTTCTGATGATTCACGAGTCGAGGCTGTCGTCGGCGAGTCGGCATTAAAGTTTGCGAGTCAATTTCTAGGTACTTTTCAGGCCAAAGTAAAAAAAAAAAAAAAAAAAAAAAAAAAAAAAAAATCCAACCTACCTACCCTAGGTTTTCAGACCATGTAACCTGAAACACACCTTTTTTTTTTTTGGCCATATTAAAAATCAATGTGATTTTTGGTCATCATGTCTATCATCATGTCTATCACCATGTCCGCCCATGTGTGCATGGTAAACAGTTGGCATGGCTTAGATGAGAAGTTTTTATTTGGACATGAACATTACTGCATTCTAATGTCTTACTTAATTGGTAGAAATTACAGCAAGGTACATGCTTTAATAAACTTCCTATTTTTGAATGTAAAATATTGAAATCCCATTCTCAGGTTGAAGGAGAGTGTCTTCAGCACGGAGGGGATGAGCGCGGTATTCAGCGCTCTCAGCTCTAACCACTCGTTGTCACACCTTGAGTATGTATCCTGATATCTAATTAACAAGCCACTAATGAAACTGAAAAATGCATTTCCTCACTCAGTAACCTTAATAAGATTTTGTGACATCATTATAAAAAACAGTTTTCCTGTTTATTGAAGGTGTTATACAATGATGATTTGTCTTTTTCACGAGACTTTTGCTGATGTAGTAGGAAGTATGCTATCCAGTTGTTTTTAATTTAAAGCTAATTTATTTATGTTCATTATATTCCATGAATCTATATTTAGTAGTAGTACAGCATTTCTCCTGCAGTTAGTGCTACCTGATTGTGTAACGGTCTACCTGAAGCCTCCTTGTGTGTTTTACAGTCTGCGTGGCTGCAGACTGACTGATGTGGTCACACCCAGCTTGGTGCAGCTCCTCACCAACAACTCTGCATTACAGGACCTGCAGTAAGTGTTGTCTTTCCCAGTAATGCCCTATCAAACTACCATCCAGTATTATATCATTAATCATACAGGGAAAAGGTGTGAGGGGAGGTTAAAATGTGTATTATCAGAATTAGTTATTAGTAAAGATCATGTTAACAATAACAACAATCAATGGCTTGGATTGATTACAAGAATGGGAATGGTGGGTGGGAAAGTTTTTGGTATCAATCTGATCCATTCTGTAGTCGGGATGGCTGCTGTGCTGCCTGCACTGCTCATCCCACAGGCTTAAACTGATCAGCCTGCCTATACCGACAGTTGATGACTGTATATACCACAAGGTATGACACAGCTAGACACCCATCATCTTTATACCCTAGATGGCCCATCTGTACCTTGCATTTGCGCATAGACTGGTGGCACCATCTGAAGTCTAAAGATGATGGTGGACTAAGCAGTTTATATATCAATAGCTAGATGGCGATACCCTGTATGGCCAAACCCATGGTACAGTAGGGCCATCTAGAGTATAAAGATGATGGGCGTCTAGCTGTGTCATACCTTGTGGTATATACAGTCATCTACTCCAAGCATAAGGGTGCTATTCAGTTTAAGCCTGTGGCTCATCCTCAGCTTGATGACGTCATGGGATGGTGCTGCCCTCTGCCTCAGTGTGTGGTGGAACAGCTCTGGGGTGAAAATCTGCTAACACAATACAAATTCATTACAGTTTATATTGATACGCCTACTTTGTTTAATGTATAATGTCATCACAAGGAGATTTTTACTGACTAAGCCCTGACACTGTTCTAAGAGTGCAGAGAGTGGGATGTTGATATGGTATTCATATTTACGTGTAGAGGTGCATGATCATTTTGTCTAGTGTAAATTACACACACCTTCAAAGCTGCTCTTTCCTATCTCTGTGTACAGGCTACCCAAGGCTGACCTCAGTGATGCAGCAACCACACAGCTGCTGTCTGCACTGACAACCAACAACTCCCTCCAGTACCTAAGGTATGAGAATCAATTACCTTTATGTATGTACATTGGTTTTATTTACCCTGGTAAGACAATTAGATTTTGATATATTTGTCATAGAAATCAAAGAGACTGTTCTCAGGAAAATTTTGAGAAACTATACTTTTACAATGATAATTGGCATTCCCAGAACATTGTTCAAGTTCAGATATTTTTATTGAATATGACCATATTCATGTTCTACAGTCTCTACACTAGTCCAACACATCACTGTGGATAGTAGGCTCAGTGTTTACTGACTGCCAATGGAAAAACTGAGACACTGAGAACCATCATGTAATTATTACATTATCTATTCCTTTAAGGACGAATGTCGCTAAAAGATTATATTTATCGCCATGAAGCACCAATGCAGCCCCAGTGAGTAACTAGCCGGGGCTGCATTGGTGCTTCATGGCAACTATTTTGGAGTGTCTCAACCCCATAGGGTCGGCATGATGCATGAATGCAGCCCTGGCAAGTTACACACCAGGGCTGCATTCATGCATCATGCCGACAATAGGCATAGCGGATTAAAGCACTATACCAATATGTGTTCACCTCATACTTCATACAGCTTCGTTGAGTCAGCGTGGAGTGACAGAGTCGTACCAGCGCTCGTCAAACTGGCCTCAAACAACACAACGCTGGTAGCCCTGCAGTAAGTCCTACAGCATAAGGAGTTCAAACTGATACCTTGTTACAACTAATCCCATATCCTATATAGTACTAACATTTTGTAAGATGACAAAAATGACAGACCACCCCCACCCACTAGTTGTGTGTTCCTGGTCACCTTACTTTGCCATCAAAAACAAGAATCAGGTAAGTCTCAAGTTAATTCTCACAGTTATATGTAACTCAAGGTGAGTGTCTCATGAGGCTGATAGAACACACCTGGTACACGCCTTGGTCTGCCGACACATTCTGTACTATGTTGTTTATTTATATCAAAAATCCACTTACATATCTAACAGGTTACTTGCTGCCACTTTGTCTGACGATGGAGCAGAACGCCTTCTGGACGCACTCTGCAGTAACACCTCACTCACACACCTCAGGTAAATACTCTTCATGCATGAGATGATAATTGACCAAAGTACATTTATATGACTTTAATTCTTAAAAGGCTTCCGAGTGTACTGTATATTTTAATAATATCACTAAATATGTTAATATTTGGAACACAGACAGTGTGTAGAATGAAGTAGTATTCTTTTATACATACGGGAGGTATTACGTAATAGTAGATCGTCATAAATAATGTACTGAATAAGTGTGTGATCGACTGAGTGTTATATGATGGTTATATTCATATGCAAGGATGATTCATGTTGATAGGAGTTAATATGTAGGTTGTGATAGTATTAAATGGAACAAGAAGTAGTAAACATAATTATTATGAGCTAATAGTTAGAATGTATAATCCCCTTTATGTTGAATGTGTACCAATACAAGAATGGGCAGGTGTAATTATATCACATAGCTTTGTTTGTAAGATGACCTAACACTATGTGGTCACCTCATACTTCATACAGTTTCTGGGCCTCCAGGTGGAGTGACAGAGTCGTACCAGCGCTCGTCAAATTGGCCTCAACCAACACAACGCTGGTATCCCTGCAGTAAGTCCTACAGCATAAGGAGTTCAAACCGATACCTCGTGTTAACTAATCCCATATCTCGTATAGTACTAATATTTTGTAAGATGTAGTAGACCTAGTAGCTGTGTGTTTCAGGTCACCATACTTCTTCTATTCAGACTCAAGGCGAGTGTCCCATGAGGCAGATAGAACACACCCGGTACACGCCTTGGTCTGCCGACACATTCTGTACTATGTTGTTCATTTCTATTAAAAATCCCCCTTATATCTCCAACAGGTTACTTGCTGCCACTTTGTCTGACGATGGAGCAGAACGCCTTCTGGACGCACTCTGCAGTAACACCTCACTCACACACCTCAGGTATTTGTATTTATCTTAATACATAATTAACCAAAGTACATGAATATGACTCTGATTGAAGGCTTTGAAGTGCACATGTTTGGAATATTTCTGGAATGTTAATATTGACAACACAGACAGTGGATTGGGTATACTAAGTGTCTGAAGAAAAGATGAATAAGGTAAAGGAAGCATATTACAACATGATAATATATGACTCAACACTTTCTTGTTCCACATTTCTCAACTCTTTTTTCTTCTAAACATGTTTAATTTCTAAACACGTTTAGATAAATCATATTCAAATTCCAATATTTTTAGATAAATAAAGTTTAACTAAAATATTTAGTTCTATGACATGGTGTGGTGTTTGGTTTTATAGTTCTATATATATCAATATTATACTTATAGTAGGGAGTATATATAACATTGTAACACCCACAATGAGTGTCATCACATGAATTACCTATATCATAACCGAAGGGAAGTAACTAAGGGGAAATAACCATTAGGTAGGTGTAACATGGTGACTGAGAGAATATTGCTACATCGGTTTTAAATTCCACAGAATGGGTGTCTCTAGCGGCCAAAAGAGTACTATAAACCTCACTGGCACCTAGTGGACTAAGATATAAGTGTCTAATATCTTAACAGGTGTGTTTAATGAGTAAACACCTAAGTATGTTTAGGCATTTAGATGAAATGTGTTTAAAGTCTAAACTGTCATCCTTAAATATATTAAAAATAAATAGATGTTTAGAGTTTAAACGTGTCTGGTGTTTATTTAAAAAAAGGTTTTTACAGTATGGATACAATGTACTGAATATCAGTACCACAAGTGCCTCCTCTGCCCATAGTAAATGATGTTGTGTATTTCTATATGTATTCCATTACAGTCTCCGTGAAAGCACCCTCACGGATGCTGTTGTGCCCAGCCTCATACACTTCCTGAATAAGAGCAAAATGCTAATTCTTCAGTAAGTTGTATTGCAATATTGCTAATATGTACTTCTCTAAAGAGGCAATTTAACTTTGCTTTCTAGTTTTTCATTGATTGACTTATATATATTACATGAAATAGTACATGAATAATCAATAAATATAACATTAGTTCTATAATCTGCTAATTGTATTGTGTGATTTTTAAAGTCAGACTTACTTGGTTTACAGGTTGAATGACAGTGTCTTTACGGACAGTGGGATGGAGAGCATGATGAATGCACTTGCACAAAACCAGACACTCCTGTATCTCGGGTAAATTATATTGCTTTCTTCAGCACATTATTTGTTACATTGAAAACAGCTATTCAATATTAGTAGAAATCCTCATATTAACTCTAAAGGTGAAAAAAGTGATTAGAGACCGAATTAACTTGGTTGAGGCAACGTAATTATGACTCTACACATGTACTACATCATAAGTTATTTACTTTACAGGTTCTGGGACTCCCGCCTCACAGACCGGGTTGTGCCTTCATTTGTCAACTTCCTGACACATAACCAGTAAAGTTTCAGATTGTTGTAACCTTGGACCTGGAGTTGATTGATTACAGTGGCCAAAGAGGGCCAAAAGCAATTTTAAAAAAGAAACTTGCGATAGGTATTTGTTTTGCATTGGCATGAAACCTACATGGAGAGTATGGGAAATATTTGGGAAAAGGTATTCTCCAATGCTATAAGATACCCATCACAAGCTGTTTGACATGAGTTTGTTTTACTTCTTTTACTTTAATGAGTAAATTCTTTATGGTTGTATCAAGGGTTTAATATGTCCCACCTGTATCTCCCTTCATTGACAGGATAATCAACAGCACCTTCTCCGACCATGGTCTGGGGCAGATCATGCATGCACTAGCTGACAATACCTCCCTGCAGAAACTCAGGTAGGCCCAGATTTATTTTGATGTTTGTTACTATTTCTTACAGGGAGTTAGAAAGGATTACTAACTCTCCCCTACGATTTGTTCAAGATAATATAGTGATGATATCATTATAATCAGAAAAAAACGAGTCTAAAACACTATTACTATTGACATTAATTCTAAAGGTACTGTATTTCAAGAACCAATAGTCCTTACCTTGGCCAGCGGTTAATAACATGATGATGTAGTATGCAGATTAAAGTCTCAATGATAATTATTAATGCAATATACATTTTTGCATCGGCCATGATATCTTTTGCGATCATTCGGTCGAAATATATGTTAAACATCTTACATTTTACAGTCTTAAGTATTGCAAGTTAACGGATCAGTGTGCGCCGGCTGTAGCCAACTTCTTGACCTCTAACACCACCCTTCACACCCTGCAGTAAGTATATGTAACATGCGGTTTATACACACACACCATTGCTTAACATATTTCTGAAATTTACATGGAATAAAGAAAGTTGGGTTTTTAATGTGTTTATTGGGTAAAACAACATAGTTAAGGCCACTCTAAGTTGTTTCTCATCACCAAGCAGTGAAAAATGTGAAGAGGGCATTTTAAATTTATTTTTTTTTTAATACTTTGGGCTTTTTTTTTTACTTTGGGAAATTTGGACTTTTCGTGATCAATTTTCTCATTTTATTAATCCGGAGTTTATTGATCAGCAAAAGTTGTTATAATGTAAGTTGTTCCTAGCTGACTGCATTACTGACAGCATAAGCTTCATTTCAAGTTTTCCCAAATCATAATTTTTATTATGCGCACGGTGATGAGAAACAATTTGATTTGAGTAGCCTAATCATTGGATTTGGCGCATTTTAAGAAACTAACTTTGGCATCCTGCTGTGCTAGGATGGCATTAATATTGTGCATTACTTTAGATTAACTCCTAACAACTCTGAATATGCATCTGGCTGAACTCTTGCATTCTCAGCGAGTCCCAAGAGGTAAAAATGTATTGTAGCCCACACAGGACTCTTAGGTACACTTAGATACAACTATATATAAAAATGACGAGTATTGACACCATTGAATCAAATATGTGTTCATCTTGTTGCCTTTGATAGGTTTTCATGGTGCTGCTTCTCTGATATCGCGATGGAACCAATTCTGCAGGAGCTTGCAGTTAACCGTTCACTCAGGACACTGAGGTACATTAATTAACCCTTTAAGGACGGCATAATGCATTAAAGTATCATGCCCTTGGTGGTCATGATGCTTGAACGCAGCCCTAGTGAGTAACTCACCAGGGCTGCGTTCATGCATCATGCCAATCCTATGGGGTTGAGACACTCCTGAAGAGTCCGCATAATGCACTAATACAGCACCGGTGAGTAACTCACCGGGGTTGCATTGGTGATTCCTGACAACAAATTTGTCTTTTAACGACATGGCATCCTTAAAGAGTTAAAATAAGTAAATTACTGCCATAGCTGACTCAAATAGAGAAATCACACATTGACCTTTTCATAGTTGTCACACAATCCAACTATACACTCAATTAAATGTAGTTTAGACTTCATGTTGGCACTTTTCTATGACTAGGCTAATTTTCCAAAGGAAAGCAAAGTTTAATTTGATCAAACCCTATTAATATCAGTTAATTATAATTTTCTAGCTTGTTTAAGAATGCTCTATCCAACAAATCCGCTCCAGCTGTGGCACTCGTTGCAAGAAACAGCACACTTCAAAACGTTCGGTAAGTACTGTAACCGTCAGGTGTACAATCAGTATGATCCAAAAACGAGAATACAAAAATTTAGAATTAACCGACATTGCTGTATATTTATAGTTTAATTCTTTCAAGAACCTCACTGGCTAAGTTCCAAAGACTAGGTCTACTGACAGTGTGCACAATTTATATAAGGTAACCATCGTACATAACAAGTTGTAAAAAAGCATCCTCGGAAGGTGTGAAACCTTTGCAGCTCTCAAAACGCTGTCTGCCTGAGGGAAAAGGGACTCTTTATAAAGTGGCTGCCTCACCACATGACCATCCTGCCTGCCTGGTGGGCACTAATGTTATATCTCATAGTAGCACGACATGTATCCAAGAGCTACGTTCAACACCTATTCCATAACCCAATAGTGAACACAGTTAATGATAAAAACACACATAACTAGTACAGATAGTAGTGATACAACCCTGCTACAGTACTAACACTGTGTAATGATCTAGTATGTAAACTTGATATTCTTCCCTTTTTTTCTACTTTATCTACAGGATACTTGGCGGTGAGATGAGTAATGAGAACACAGAGCGGCTGCTCACAGCACTTGGTGAACAGCAAGTCCTCACAGACTTCAGGTAGGTGTCATACCTGTGTTCTACCTATTAACATGTAAAGATTAACTGTACATACTATTTTAACATAGTTCCCCTTGAACCAGTAATCATAATCGCTACAGATCTGAGAAGCAAACCCTATGGCTCTAGACCCCTAAATTCGATATGGCGACATGGGCATTTCTTAAAATCGACATGCGACATGAGGCCTAGTGACATGCGACATGAGGCTTAGTGACAGGGGACATGGAAATTTCTTAAATTGACATGGGACATGAGCATTTTAAGCAACATAGACATGCGACATGGTCATTTCTTAAATCCGACATGCGACATGGGCCCCCCCCCCCCCCCATCAAGAGCCCCAAACCCTGATAACATTGTCTAACATATCCTAACATCTGAAGCTGGCTACTAACCATATGGTGTGCTGCTGCTGCCATGTGAGGGAGGGCAGGGTGGTCAACGAGCAGGAACATGTACCCAGGACCACCTGTAGATTTACCAATTCATTAGGTATTAGCAATTTACCTTATCTTCAAATCAGCATATATATCAAGTGCTAGCAATTACTTAAAATAAATAGCTCCACCTTTAGGTTTGTAATGAGTAAGCTACAACCTTGCAGTTAGGACAGAATTGGTTGTGCACCCTTGCGTCGTATTTCACATTGCATTTATGACAGTACACCATAGTGAACCCAACACACAACTTATTCTCGGCGGAGCAGGAGGAGGACTAACACAATACATTTGTATGGTGTGGACCAGTCCCAGCCAACCAGCACCCTCTGGTGGATAACTAACAAACTAACGTTACCCGGTACACACTGCACCCACTCCACCTAGTGGAGATAACAGACATTGCATACAGTGTATGTGAATACACCCCTAGGAGGTGGTTATATTTAAGAGCTGAGCCCAGGTATCTAGCGGAATCGATACCCACAACCTCAGAACATTGAGCCCAACAGCTAACTGACTGCTCCACCAGCACTCAATCAATGATACTAATCACCCAATAGTATATGTACTGCTTCTGCCTTTGAGTAACGCCATTTAGAAAATTGGAGTTGTTCATTATAGCTGTGAGCGTTGGCTCATGGTTAGTTTATATATGACTATGCTGTATCAGAATGGGGTTTCACTCTTCAAGCATATGCTATGATCATTGTATTTCTATGAGAACACACAGAGAATATGTTTGATGATCATATAACATCCTAGGAGGGTTATACAGGATATCCTCCTAGGCGTGTGTTAAAAGAGCTATTTTACATAATCAATCTATAAAAGCAGGCTGTATGTCGGATATACTCCCTTGCCTCTCTAATGTTGATTATTGTCCCCATATCTATATATTCATCTGATAACATTTTCACCTCTCAGGATCGATGTCGGCTGTAGACTAACAGATGCTTCTGTTGTTCCGCTATGTGAATTCCTAACTAAGAACCAACACAAAAAGACCTTAGTCCTCAGGTATGTATCTGTATCTATAATGTTTCTTTTTTTCCCTATGTGAACAAAGAAAGCAAATGTTATGATAGTATGTTCCAAACATAATCTGATAATGCCAAGGAATAGCAAAAAAGCCTCTGCGCTAAATTTTAATGATTACAACAGCATTTCTAACTACATGTATCCCTACTCTGATGTGATGTAGATTTTAACGTTGGGTGGTGATACATGGTTAGGTGAGTGGCCATCCATTAATTTACATATACATCAATAGATAGGGGGGGGGGCTGGAGGAGGGATCTGATGCCATTTTGTATGCATTATTGGTATTTTCTTGGTCATTTTGGACTTCGGGGGAAGCACCAGCTTACACACCCTTACATAATTGAACAAACAAAGCCTAGTGACTTGTGCACCTGAATCAATTCTACATCAACATTACTCTCCAAAAGTGTTAATGTGAGAAAACTATGGCAGGAGCAATATCCTCACTGTATATACCATTGTAATGTGGCATTGTGTTTGTAACCTACTGTGTCTATATGTGTGGCATTTTTAATTACCTACCATTTCTATTCATAATCAGGTCCAAGATGACTGACACTGAAGTGACCAATGAGTTGACTGAGTATCTCAGGATGGATAAGCCATTCAGCTCCAGGTATAATTCTAGATTCATTGCAATTTCTTTCCATATTGCATCAAGGATTCTATCAATCTGAAGATTCGATAAATCTATCAACAGACCAATATTCCTTTGGCAACATGTTGTATGAGGTTTAATAGATGTAGTATCTATGTCCTAAAAGTCTTATTCAAATTGCATAATGTTGAAACATGTGGCATATCGTAGTAAAAGGAGCCCACCATACAGTCATGGTTTATAAACTAGTTATTAACATGTTTTCATTAATAATGGAATTTATTAAGAAGGCTATAAACATGTCTCCACCAAAAGTGCCCAAAGATTGGGCCTTGAGTGGTACTTAATTGGCTGTTTAGGGGTACTCAAACTGGTGTGAAGGCAGTGTACATTACCGAGCAACCAATCAAATAGTTGTTAGACCAATCAATGGGCATAGACTATCTGTCTAGACCAATCAATGGGTATACACTCTGTCATTTGGTGCAGGTTTTGAATCACTTGTAACGTAACTCTTTACATGAGAGATGTTCCATTTATTAGCATATGCCATACCTTTCAACACGATGCATTTTATGAGACCCTTTCTAGAACAAGTATAATTGATGGATGGCAACATGAAAAACAGGTGGGCTTTCCTGAAGTGTTCATGCCTCATATAATACCTGCAACATGCATAACACATCCTCACGCCATATCTAATTTTCCCCTGTTTCTAGATGCCTAAAAACATTGCTTTACTCATATTATTTTCTTTCTGTCTAAATAGATCAAAAGGGAAACCAACACCCATGCGACTAGCGGTACCATTAAGTGGTCTTGATGGTGCACAGGGCACCTCATCGGACTCAGGGAAAGCATCGGCACCATTCTCGTCTGCCGAAAGCGATTGTACAATGCCTGGAGAGAGTGTGCATGTTGATCAGGGTAGGGCTACCAAACCAGTTCTATTCGAAATTATCTCCTTTCTTTTCACTTTCCCTTATGCACATCATTATCAATTGCTGTATTATGAACTCTTAAGCACTTTTAAACCAAATGAATGCAAGACAATGATAACACACTTCAACATCTAAATTAGGTCCAATACATTATAATTGCAATACGTTGAACAGATATATATTTGCATTGATTTAATTTACGAATTATGTTCTGAGATGATGAGGATGCGTATAGGCCTAGGCAGTAGCATTCCAAGAGTGTATGCTCAAGTATTCCAGGCTGTGGGCTTAAAAGTAAATATTGGTAATATAATAAGTTCAACTCGACTCAACTTTGAAATATTTTGTAGAAGACCTAGAGGAAGATGAGATTGCCCAGACAACATCCCTGCAGGGAATATTCAGCAAGCTTCAGGTGACACCTGAAGGAAAGCTGCCTGCAGTGGTAGAGCCTGAAGGAGGGGAATCCTCAGGCTACATGTCTCCAACCTCAGTAGACGATGATGCTGCATTTGGAGATGTTGCAGGTTTGCCGACAGTAAAGAAGGCGGCAGGGTTGTTCTTCCATAATACGGGTGGTGAGCTGCAGCTCCCCGACTCTGACGTCCTCCTCCACGTGCCACCCGGGGCTGTTCCTCCCGGGAAGGTCTACGTCATCCATGGTAGGACTATACTTTTTTTTGTTAAATTTAACATCCAAACTGACCACTTGCTTTCTTTATGCAGACTGAATATATAACTTGTAAAACTAAAATATTATGTAACCTTGATGGTCCAACAAGCCCAATCGCATACAACCCTAATCTTCTATTAAATGAGCTATGCTTAGGTATCAGATGCTGGTGTGTCCCTTGTATGTTGGACAATTAAGGGGCTATCAAGGTCTGATTGTGCAGGGTTACCAATCTATATCATGTATACTAATGCAGGTATTAGATATTCGACAATGATCATAATATTTAAGTGTAAAACCTGCTTCATTTTTCTCAAAGTAGTTTTTTCCCCGACGCTGAAATTTACATTTCAGTAAAACCGGGTCAATGAAAATAGATTTCTAAAACTTATTTTTGAAACTCCCCAGAATAAAACAAACAGTAACGGGAAAATATCAATCTAAGATTAATCTGTTTTCCTAATCTAAAACTATGCCAATATAGTTTTGAAGAGGTATAAAATATCCTATAAATTCATCGCAATTAATTTTGATATAAACCAACAACTAAATTTAAGAATCTGAATCCTAGATTAAGATCCCGAGACTAAACTTTGTTCTTGAGTGACCCCATTGGGGTAGGAATCTGTGATGTTGACCACCAAAGCTCCGGCCAATCAGTGAACAGCATTTTGAAAGAAGTGATCACATGTCAGCCACAGGCATGTGAGGGAGCGACCAAAAAAGCTTACCTGTTCACATCTGTGTGTAGTGGTAGAGGCAACACACCCGTCCATCCTAAGGGGGGGGGCTCCGCGCGAAAATTTTTCACCCCCCCCCGGTGTAGCATAGTAACGCGCGGGCTTTTTCCCTCAAAACAGGTTGAATTTTTTTCACCCCCCCCAAGAGGGGTCTAAATTTTTTACCCCCCCCCCCGGTCAAGGGGTCCAAATTTTTTACCCCCCCCCCCCAAATCCACCACCCCCCCTGTTGTTAAAAAATGAGCACTCCCTAACCTAGTCTAAAGTAGAATAATGTCAATTAACCTAATGCCTAATTCCACATTCAGGGGCCATACACACAGATGTAGATGAGTACAGCCCGTGGATGGCGTCTGATGATGAACATATCGTTTCTCCTGTGGTGGAGTACAGGACAGAAGGTGACCAAATGTTCGATAAGCCCGTGGAAATCACCATCCCACACTACCTACGACCTAACCAGACCAACAACATCCATGTCCTGTGTGGGAGTGGGGATGAATACAGAGTGGGTGTTGTCTCTTTTTTCAGATTGATTTGTAAACGATCATTCAGAGGAATTTGTTTACCAAAACAAGGTTAAGAAAAGGCTAAAATGATTGGTGAGATACTGAGGGTGGTATGGGCTTTTAAATTCACTACTAAATCACCAGGCTCTCATTTTTTTCAAGTTTTTGCCACAACTGTGAGTAATGTGAATTATTTATTTTGATTTATTTGTGAATACCACGTTCCAGTGCTGATAATAATGAATTAAAGTCAACATAGGAAAAATCACTTAAGGATTTAAGTTAAATCATTAACCACTCCAGCAACCTTATGAAGAAGCCTTTGCATTCCTGTCTGATGTTATATAATTATGATCTCATCTTATTAGAAAATTGCGATGAAAACATTCTTTGTTGCCATTATGTGTTTTAGGAGCTTCTGAAGACAGATTTAGATACAACATTCAGTGTACAGCCTCACTTCATTAGAATACAGACATGTCACTTTACAAAGTTCATAGTGACAAAGTCTGGCCTGATGGAGGAGATTGGGGAAGTATTGTTGACGGTCGCTGCTAAACAGATGCAAACACGAACCAAGAGTATCACCTGCTTCCGTCTGGTGGTTCACACTGGGCTGACAATGCTCAAAGACTTCGCAGAGCAGCGCAAGTTGGTGGGTGAAAAGTAATATTTAGTGTATAAACGGTATTCTTAAAGGGACATTGTCACCACTCACACTTTAAAAAAAAATCATTTTATCTATATATGCGAAATGCACAGGGTGGGTCCTACGGTCCCCTTTTCACCTGGCTCCAGTTTTGGGCCTGTGGTTTTGTGCTTGTATAAAGATATACACATAGTAGACTACAACAGTACTAGAATTGTGAGTGCGAAACGCTCGGTGAGAATGCCCCTTTAAGGGGGTATTTTTTTTGAGAATATCACAAGTTTGAGAATCTCACAAGTCAAATTAATCATTCTTTTTGACCCAATTTTATCTATTTACACACAGTCAATTAAGCTATATAGTGTAGATCTATGTGTACTTTACATTTCAGAAATATGATCCGAGTATGAAGGAAATTATAACAAGGGAGGTTGTCTTGCATGATGAAGAAGAGCCAGTACCAGTTCCCGACGTCAGTGTCAAAGTGAATGTCACCAACGGTTGTGATGCAGTCATCAAGTTTAGTGATACTCCAAAACAGGTAAGATATCCTCTTTTGGGACAAGTCATTTACTGATAGCTGGGGTGGACTGCTTGGTGGAATTTCAGACAACTGTTGAAACATAATGACCCCTCATCAGTTAAAAGTAATCTTAATTTTGAGATCATGACCTTGATATTTTTCTTACTGAATACAGACCCAACTGAGAAAGGATGGGAAGGACGTCCTCAGGTTGCCTTACCAACTCCAAAACTGCTCACGGACCCTCGGTGATGTTGAGTTTGAGAACAGACTCGGTTCCCAGCTGGAGTGTTCTCTTGAAATCAGCTTTGAATACAAAGACGATATCCAACCTATTGTCCATAAACTTACAATTCTCTACCCTGAGAAGTCTGAGGTGAGGAAACAGTTTCCTTTTAAAAATCAGTTAGACTCTCTTTCTAAATGAAACTAAACTGTGGAAAATTACCCTTCTGTGGATTTCATGTTTGTTTTGTCAGCTTAGTGCAAATTATAAACGGCCTGCATAAATAAGTTTTAGTTTCAAAAGTTGGTACCTGGCCTCAATAGTCTATTATGATAGCTTTTATATAATCTGAAAATCAAATGTATTGAAAAACCGTAATGGCTTGTGTAAGGATTCAAATAAGCAACAATCTAGAAAGCACGCAGTCCAAGCTTAAAAACGTTAGAATATTTATTTAAGATAATAACATTGATTTAAGACTGTACTGTTATGTATTGAGACTTGTATCTGCCACCTAGTGTCACATACCCACACTATGTTAGCTGGGGTCTGCCTTTATAGTATATACCCTACACCCAGATGAGACAATATAAACATCTAAAAAAGAAGAAAAAGTAGAAGAAAAGAAATGGGTACATACTAGTCGGCTAGCCTATCCTACAATGGACTGTGTAGTCTAACCAGTGGTTCATCACTGGTGCCATCTAGGGAAGAGAGGGGTAGAACCAGTTATCTTAAATAAATGTTTTGTTTGAGATAGTCCATTGACTTTAAGATAGTAACGTTTTTAAGAGTGGCCTTTAAGATTGAATAGATTATTTTGTTGACTCCCATGTGAGTCTGTCCCATCGAGCAGAAAGCACCGCAGTTAAGGGGCATTGAAATAAGTGCACTAAACACTGTATTTGGGTATGTCTTAAATGGCCACTAGCTGTGTGTCACGTTTGGTCTTCTCTGTGAAACCCTTTTTCCCAAGTTTCTTTTCTCCTTTAATAGGAAGAAGAGGAATCGGAATCACACTTGCAAAGGTAAGATATGTAACATATGTATTTGTGCAAAACTTTGAATCTAACCTTCAAATTCGTGATAGCAGATTACTATTGAGAAACATTTATCTGTATAAGCTATATTATAAGGTGTAGCTAAAATGATTCATTTCATTACAGACAAGAATTGAGTGGTGACCTGACCTACAAAGCGATCAAAAGCTGTCTTACGCTTCACCGGCCAATGATCTACCAGAGACTCAGTATGTTTTGCTTTTACAAAATATTGAATAATTAATCTATATCCTGAAAACCATTTGGAATGTAGGTGTGGCAAATTTTAACCGAGGAGTGATTTTACATTATTAGTTGGCAAATGGGAAAATGCTTCAAAATTTATCAATCATTATTTACAATTCCTCTGATGATCAATTACGAAAGGATCTATATCATAATATATTTGTGGACCATTGCAGAAGTGTCACCGATGCTACTTGCCACCTTGGTTGCTGAAGAGGTTCTCGGCCCTGCAGAAACTAATGAACTTGATGTAAGTAGGACCTTATTTTGCCATGTTTATAGACCAGAATCCTTAATATGGGTAAATAAGTATTCAAGATTGACCAATGAGCATGATTCGTATTTCACATCCACCACAAGAGATTATTACCTTCTCCATGTCAAACTCCTGCATGATCTAATTAGCTATATCAATGCCTTACATGGTTGTGTTCCACCTCAGAGGTGTGGTCCCGAATTGCCCCTTTGCTCCTAGGTTGGGTACATCATATTCAAATCAGATTGAAAAATATTATTCAATTTTGTTGTTGTATATTGCATCGAGTAAGATGTGAGAGACCTTGTGGTCAGGACAAGCACCTTTCATTTTGGCGACAATGACTCACACATTTTCTGTGATGCTTGTTTCAGAGGAATCAATACTCATATATATATAAATTTATATATATATGAGTATTGATTCTACATATATATATAATATATATATATATGTAGAATTTCCAATATTGTGCAAATGCTTAAGATAATAGTTATACTAACGTTTGTTTATATCTGCAATTATCCAGGTAAAAAGCATAACAAAATACCAGAAGGTCGACATAATTCTCAACACCATCATTCAAAAAGATATAAAGACATTCCTCGATTTCTGTCTTGTTCTCGCCAAACCAACCATTCGCCAGTCCCACGTGGTGACAGATGTGATGAAATTAGATTTGGACTACATACACGCTCAGCGCAGTAAGTCATAACAGGTTTATTAAAATATCTCATGTAATTGTCTCATTCCACTGAACTTGTTGACAGTGCCCCACGAGGTGATTTTAAAAAGTAAAGTGATTTTGGAGAAAAAAAAAGGGGGGGAAACTTTTTTCGGGAAAAAAACATTACTTTGAAAAATTAGGAAAATTTACTTTTAAAAAAGAATTTGTTTTGGAGAATTGACTAGAACTGTTTGAAGAAATTGATGATGGGTGCTATCAACTGTCAATCCATGTAAATTGAGGGTTGACAGCACCCTTTTTTTCAACAGTCTAGATAGAAAATCAAATTCCAAATGGTTGCTGTCAACTTATTCAGAACACTTTGCAAAAAGTGAGATCTTTCCCAAGATGACCAACTTGGTGAGAAAAAAGTTTTAAAAGGTAGATTTTCCCTAAAAGGGCCAAAATGGCAAGAAAAAAGTTTAATTTAAATTTATAAAAGTACAATTCATATGTGCCATATGGCTTTACAGTTATCTACTACCAGCAATGTCTTTGTAATCCAGTGTTTGGTGACTGGTTCAAGGTCAGTTCAAGATTTAAAGATGGGTTGGGAGCGAATTGGGGGTACATTTTTCATTTTCATTTTTTCAACCGCTCTGTGCTTATAATGACCATATAAGTATGTGTGTATCTTTTTTAATCATTCTGACACAAATAAATCCATAAAAAGTGGAGCAAATCATTGTCAGAATAGGTCATGGGACCCGACTCTATTAAAGAAAGGGGTCCCCTGGCCAGGTTTTCTCTATATTTTATGCATTTATAAGTATCAGAATGATTTAAAAAGCTACAAACATACATACTTATATGGTCATTATGAGCATAAATACATTGTAAAGCTGAAAAATTAAAATCGACCGCAAATTAGCTTCTTACCCATCTTTAATATCCCGTTGCATGCTGGACCTTGGTTCTTACTTTTCGCATTAGCAGTCTTAGAGTGTTTCATGATTCAATGTCTGTGTCCCATGGGGAAACGAATATAACCATTGATATTATGTGATAGTTAGTATTTATCTGCATTACTCTAGATATACAAATTAAGGACCAGAGCTACAGTCACCTAGTGGCCGTTTTATGAACTACAGCTTATATAAAGAACAAATAATTTGAGTTTAAAGAAAATTGTTCCCGGACAAGAGCTGCAGGTGACCCAAAAATGTATTGACAAATGATTTTATTTAAACTTGAATCATTTGTTCTTTATATCATATGCAATCAAAATATGAAATAAAAAGTTGGGTCCCAGTGCTAGTTTCTCCAGGATTGACCATGTAAGATGGATGTCTATATTATTGCATCGAATGGGCTTGGCCAGTGAAAGTAGCTGTATCTGGTGTATAAATCACAAACT
Organism: Harmothoe impar; assembly: GCA_947462335.1. NCBI lineage: Eukaryota > Metazoa > Annelida > Polychaeta > Phyllodocida > Polynoidae > Harmothoe > Harmothoe impar. The sequence continues at coordinate 68,277,981 of OX381714.1, forward strand.
AGACAAACTATTTCTTTCAAAAACTAAAGTTAAGCCTAAAAATATATACCAATCAAGTTTATGAAGTAAAATCATTTTGTTGCAGTGCTACTTTTTCCACAATATGGCTTTGAACATAGAGAGACAGGTGCCTTAATGCTTAAGCCTCTGGGGTGCAACTAGGGGGGGTGAGGGGGAAGTACCTTTTGTGGAAGCTTTTTTATGCTTCATTAAAAGACAGATTTACATTGGCCTATCTAGGGCTAACTTCTGAACAATAATGATAGAAACTAGCTTTAAAAACTGCCAGAATCATTTCAATGTAAAATGAGCTGTACTTCACAAAACCGCCACTAGGTGCCTGCCGCTCTGGTCCTTAAGTAAAATTGATATCAAGGTAAATTAATCAACAAATGCATAATTGAAGGCAAAACATGTCACCTATTTTCGGAGATTAAATTAAGCCCTGACCAACAGGGCAATGATTCTCCACCAGCACCCACCCTTCTGTTGCTAAAAGTTGACATTATGTGAAATTATGTTTTCATGATTTTACCTATAGAAAACAGTCGATATATATCACCGGACATGAAAACCCCATTTTCTATGCAAAGATATTGTTATAGTACTATCAGCTCTCACTTTTTTTACTGCAGCACGGTTTGATCCACCTGCTGTAGACCAACCCTCCATGAGTGCAGCAGCCTCCACCTCACCACCCCCGCTTGAGCTGTCACCAACTCCTGCACCTACCGCCGCACCACCCCCGGGTCATCGCTCACCTCGCCCTGTACCAGTCTCCACTAGTGCACCATCCCCAGGTCAGCTCAAACCAAATCCATCAGTGAGACCAAAAACTGCAGCAGCATCCAGAAGACCCCATAGCGGCATCCCCCAACCAGCGCGTCCACGGCCCCGTAAGGCACCGGGCAGCAAGCCCTCGTCAGCAGCAGGCAACACGAAACGCTAGTACCACTGGACTGTGTGCACTGTTCCTGATGTCTAATGCTGATTTTCTTTATATACCGTAAAACCTCGCTTATAAATAGATTTTTATTTGGAATTTATTTTTATTATAAGTCGAATTTTCTCCCCAAAAGTCCAATTTGACTTATAAGTGAGGTTTTGAAAAAAAGTCCAAATATAAAGGGATCCAATTTTTGTATACTGTAAAATACACCTTTTTCAGGAATTTTCTCCCCTGTAAGACATATTTCTTCCCGCAACAGGTAGGGAGTTAAATTAAGGAAAAGATTTCATAAAAAAATACTTTGGCCAATGTGGTTTAAGAGGTGGGGGTGGGGTCTGGACGCCCCAAAATCTCAAAGTCCAAGTCAAATTATAAGTAAGGTTTTCCAGAAGTTTAAAGCATTTTGTTGTTCCCCTCGAAACTCTAGTTCGACTTATAGGTTAGGTTGACTTATTGGCGAGGTTTTACAGCAACTTTTTATACTGGTCACCTGTTTCGGTTGGACGATCTGCCACCACGGTCCACTTTAATTTCTCAAGGACGAAAATCAAGTTTGGCAGCAAGCGTGTGAATGACCCGTTCAAAAGAAAAAGAAGGGAGGAGGGGGAGTGACCTTTGTCAGTGTCAGCTCTAAGGCTTTTTTAGGAATTCTGTATTTTATAATATGTCTACTGGTGTTTTTCACAATTATGTGTTGTTTTGACTGTGTAACAATAGTAAACAAGTGACTGTGATCTTTACAATGCTATTTTTGTGTCCTCTGAGGAATTCTCCCGCTTAGCTGTCTGTGTACTCTTATCAATTAGAGAATAGAACACAATGTTCTTCACGTCGAGACTTCAAGTTTTTTATTGTCTTTATAAAAACGGTGCTGGGGTAACTAATATATAATGTCCATGTGTAACTAATGTTATAAGTGTAGCTAACGTAATGTGCAAGTCACTGACAGATCCTTGACCTAGATACGGCCACTGTGGAGCCATGCTCAGCGTGCACTGCTACTCTATAACGAATGGCACATGACTTCTCTGACACTATAACGCACAGCCAACCATTTTATCATGTAATACAAAACCCTAGTAGTGTGCTAAACACCTAATATGGTATTGATGTACATAGGTATAGTTGTGTTTTTATGAATTTGTAATTGGCGGAAATTTATCACACATATAGAGGGTTGTTTCCCTTAAAGCCAATACAAGTTTGGAATCAACAAAGCTGTTATAGTTAACGGCACATTACAGGATAATATTTGAAGATGTCTCTGTGATAGGGGCCATATCTATACAGTTTACAAAACACAGACTTGCATGATATTAACTTGTAGGATGTATTATACTGTGAATGTACTTATATTCACGGTTTAAATTTTCGCGGATTATGTAAAATCGGCTAATTCGTCAGAATTTATTTCATACTTAAGCATATAAAGATTTCACAGATTTTTCATCTCCACCAAAACTGCGAAAGTATATACCCAGTGAAATAAAGTACTTTCACAATAGCATAAGTACTATAACTGTGTATAGAAGATGTAAATAAGGACCGTTTGTATGTACTAATAATGGAGGCTGGGGGCAATGCATGCCCACTACTGGGGAGGATTGTGTGAAATAAACTGTGACCATTGATCAATCACAGGTTGATTGCCTGTGGTTGATCTATACATGCAAAGAGCAAAGGATACTAGAGTCCATTATAGGTGATCCGCCATAGGTTAACATTGTCGCTTTGCAATGACAGGACCCAAATGGGTTAATAATATTCGCTGCAGTGTAGCTCTAACATGAATTAATTCTAATCATATTTGTATAGATTGATAAATAGTTAGTGTTTCGTTTTGAGCGAAGTTTTAAAGTGAATTTCTAGTCATGCATAGCCTGTGGCTCCCCCTGGTGAATGTGTAGGGAACCAATGAGTTGTAGACCATGGATTACACTGCGGTTAAGTATATGCAGATGTACAGGAAATTGGCCAGCGGACAGTTTTATGTATCCATCAATGTGCAGCATTATGGCTATAAATACAAGAGACAGTCGCCACCTGTGGGATTGGACAGGTACTAGTCCGTGCAGCATGTGAAGTGGACGCACATGCATTTAAAGGGGCATTCTCACCACTCGCACTTAACCACATAGTAGACTAGAACAGTACTAGGATTGTGAGTGGGATACAGTCGGTGATAATGCCACTTTAACCAGGAGCTTGTATAAACCAGTTGAAAATTGCCCAGTGAACAGTTTTAGTATTAGCTAATCAGGGCAGAGCATATCTGTGATATGATGTATTAGATAGCAATGTATTGGATTGCCACCTGCACAAGTTCATATTCTAAGTGTCAGTTCATCATGTTAGTTTGATATAGTTTAGTTTGATAGTGGTCAGAATGTTGTGTCGCCTCATCAATATGTACATGTAATATCCATTACTCATTTCTCATTGACATGACTCTGTACATGTAAATATGCCACAATATATACCAAGATCATATATAGCATGCTCCGTACCCACTTTTACTCTATATGATAGGATAATATTCAATGAGGATATAGACAAATGCTAATGCCCATTGATACCGTCTCTGTTGTATTTCACGAGTGGGGGGGGGCCATATCTCACGAAGCCGTAGGCCCCAGCCCCCACGAGTGAAATACATCAGAGATGGTATCAATGTAGTTGGCATTTGTGTTTATTTTTTATTTGAAGCCATTTAATGAAGAAAAACAATTTTTTCCTAGCCCATTGAAAACGGACACATTGTATTCAATGGGGGCATTGAATACGGCCCTTCAGTGCTAAAGCATAGGAAGTCTTGTATTTCAAAAAAATAAATAATCAATAACACATGTATGTACAGAAGGTAAATAAATGCTACAGGATCACCTATACTGCTGTCAATTGCATTGACGGAATCCTTCCAGTGACGATTCCCAAGGCTCAATTCTAAATTCAAGAAAGAGTGGCTAACATTTCCAACTTGCGGCCTGTGAAGTAACAACCTTTACCATAATTATCCATTCTAATCCCTTCTTAAAAAACGAGGTACTGTAACATATCAATTAAAACATATGAAGTACTGCAACATTTCAATTTATTTGATATTTCAGCCTTTATTGTATTACAAAGGTCCATAGCTTATAAAACACACCTATATATTTAACAAGAGTAAAAGTACATTAAAGGCTATAGAAGTCATTATAGCAGTCTTGATACCAGCCTCTTCATATAAGGGAGGTCACACTTAGTGAGACCCATCCACCATGCTTTTTATTGGTCCACCTTTTTATGTGTAAGTCAACTTAAAGAACTGAAAACTCTTAGAGAACACCAACATTAGGGAAGTAGAGACAAGGCAACAAGGCACTTTGGTCAGTCCAGGTAGGGGTATGAAATCTTTGATTTAACTAGGTGCGTTTTGATAATTGGTGAGTGTAAACCTTTTAGGAAAGGATTGAGTTGAATCCTAAAACGTAGGCCTATATAGTAGAATTGTTGGTAGTCAGGAAGTCTTTGGTGTCAAATTCAATACTAGTTTTTACATGCATCATAATATGAGCTAACCAAAGGCCTCTCACCACGAGATGATCATGTGAATGTGGCCCTACAGCACAGAGACCTTCTGGTTCATTTCAATTCTTTTCACATCAGTCAGAAAGGTTTTCGCCTGTCAAAACATTTAATGATATAGCCTTCCAAAATGGTATACTCTATAAAAGTTATGCAACCCTCTTGAATTATTGGGCCTCATAGGCCTATCCCTAAGAACCCTGGTTGTATTAAAGGCAAAGGCCAGTCTAAATACAGCTAATGATTTCATATAATAAATATGAAATCATTTTTATAATCCGACCCCCTAATTTTGGTATCTCAGGGGCCTTACATTCCCCATCTGAGCACTGCAATCAGAGCATCTAATTTTAAAAAAGCACAGTAAATGAAGGCCTTTGGAAAACTTTGGAATTTTACATCTAAATTGAAGCATTCTGAGAGAGCTTGTCTTTTAGTTAGAGAAGGTCCATTAGGTTAGAGAAAGTCTAGAGGTCTAGAGGTCCAGAAGGTTAGAGAAAGTCTAAAATGTTATTTTCCAACAGCTGGGGGGGGGGGGGGGGCAGACATACTTTGGCCCTAGGCTCTCCCCTTTTTTGACACCACTGAACCTTGACCATTGACCTTGACCATTGACCACGCAGGTCCTGAAAGGTGTCTCTGGTCTACACAAGCCGCTCCAAACTGGTCCAAATTAAGATATCTACGTCACAAAGTTGTTTTTTTAGAACATAAAAATGTCTCCCAAATGATGATTTTTATGATGCGTGCGGTGATGGGAAACAACCTTTTTTTTTGAGTGGCCTAAGACCCTTTAGCTGGCAGGGGGAAGGGGGGGGGGGGGGGGGGGAAGAAGGACAAAGCTTGACAGAGTTGACTCTCACACTAGTCTCTTGCGGTAGGCCTAGACCTACTCCCCACCTAGCATTGTCACAGTCACACCTGCAGACAATGCAAATGTAGGCATATCCATCTGGGCATTGGAGGCAAATCTTCATTGTGGGGTATAGACAAGTAGTGTTTGAGCCCCCTTTAGTTCAGATTGGGGGGCTAGGCCCCTCTGCCTCCACTTTTCCCATGTAAGAGGGGTATTGTTAGGCAATTGTTTGTATTCTATTATGGGGTATTGGTAAATTTCTGGCGATCCCATACATATTCAGGCGCCCCACCCCTTTTTTCCCCCTAAGTTTATGTAGTAGGGAACTTGACCCAGAAGACAAGGGGCACTTCCTATAGGTCCCTGATACCAGTAGGCTACTACGATAGTATGAAGGGTATCATCTAGGGTGTGTTCATTTATTAAGAACAGGAGGTGGAGTTCTGACCCCTCTTGAGGGGGGAGAGGCATAAAAAAGTATGCCCCACTTTAGTATCAAAAGCTATGCGTTACTAGACTATAGTTCAAAGGAAGCGGAGGGCGAAAGATTTTTTTCCAGCGAGGGAGGGCGTGTGGCGTATTAATGATTATTATACCTAGCATATGATAATCACATTCATTAAGCCTAGGAGTCTGTATGGCCATGGTGTGGCTTAAAAATGTCATACGCCCACGTGTGGGCGTATGGCTGTATGCCCACTACTGGGACTAGCCGTGAGCGTACAGGCATAGGCCTACGTCCCCCCGGACATTTGTTAACCAGTGGCAGCAATTGAGAATAAGGTCACCAAATTAGGTCACCTCCAGCTATATTAAAGCCCCAGTGCCCCTATATATAAGCCTGAGTACCTGTCCCGGCTCCACTCCGACTGTCGCTGGAGGGGTACCGAAATCTGTGCCTTTAAGTACATGGAACCAACATCGACCGGCGACGTTGTGGGTTGTAGATTTCACCATCCAGATGGATCCAGACGGACATACAATTGGTGGTTGGGGTGGGGAGCAAATGATATGCCTACACATAATTGTGCTACTAGTATTTAGATCCGACCCAACCCGACCCGATTATCAGAAAAGTTTGGCGTGTAAGTTCTCATGACCAACACAATTTTGTAGGGTCGCAGAGGCGGGGAACGGCTAGGTATAATAAAGCCAAAACCACACTGTAATGTGTCTGGACTGCTGTACGCCTTGAGCGTATGTCTACTTGTACGGGACTCTCGTGCTACGCACTCGAGCCCGTACAAGTAGACATACGCTCAAGGCGTACAGAGTCCAGACACATTACAGTGGAGTTTTGGATTAACACGCCCCTATAGCCCGTATAGGGAGCTATCAATTATCACTATGTACGTAGGCCTGCCGGGTGGGCCTGTACAAAGAGATGGATGTATACTATCGTTACCAAGAGTCGCATCTAGATAGGCATGGCCGATCCTACGCGGGAACTGGCCCTCTGGCGGCTGGCCCACCAAACTAAGTAGACGCTCCTATACTTTAACACTGTACCGAGGGCCACGGCGACTTTTAAAGTATGAAAACGATTATTTTGCGGGTCAAGAAGGCCATGACATCATAGAGTAGTAACCATTTATTGTTGGGGGCTTTTAAAAAGGGATAGATAGCTATAATTTTCTGGAAGTGAGCTCAATCCCGGCAGTTGTGAAATCAGCAGCACAGGAGCCCAGTGTAAACGCATTTTACACCACTACTTTGTCGTCCTTAAATGCATCTATTTTGGAATTAATAAGTTGAATCTAGTATGATATACAAGATTACATCTAGATTGAGTTAATTTGAAGAGAAATACAATTATATTCTTATGTTTAGGGATGATTTAGTGATTTACGACATCCTCGCACGGGCCAGATCAACACTGGCCACCTGTGCCCCCAACCAGGGCCAATGGTTTGGGCTTGCTACATAAAATATTCTGCATTTTTCTACGATCTAAATCTAAGATTCATTCAATATTTGTCTAAGTATGACTCTGTCAAAGTCACAGCCATGAGTTTACAGTATTTTATGCTGTATTTATTAGAATGTCTGCGTCACGGGAGGCTTGCATTGCTTCAGTACTAGAACCGGAGTTGGCTTGGTGGGCCAGCAAGATGGCGGATCGTTTTCCAGGGAGGTTCGCTCGTTAGCATTAAGTTTCGCTTCTGTATATCTTTCTTCTGTGGCCTGTAGGCCTAGCCACAAACCAACATAAATAAATTTAAATTCATGGGGTTTCGGCATTGCTTCTAGCAGTAGGCCCTAGGTCTATGCTACGAGTGTACACATGTTGTGTTCATTTACACTAGATTTAGTTAAAACACAGACTGCATGATACTTTGCTTTTGACAATCAAATCGCAATCCAGCATTTCCTATTTCCGCACGCTTTCCTCTATTTTTGAGGTTTTCTACATGGCAATCCCGGGATGGCAATTCTCTGCTGCTTTAGATGGAACTAATAATGGATAATAATGACTTGAATATGCAACAAATCTTAAAGAACCGATAGAAAAGCTAGAAATTCTCACGACGTGAAACTGATTTGTGCGTCACGCTCTGGCGCCGACTGGCCGACTCGCGGGAAATATTGAAAATGGCGGCACCTACGTCACGGGTCACCAAACTGCTGCCGATTACCACAACGCTGTTAAGGCAGTTCGTCAGCGGTCCGCCAGGTGGCGCGCGGGACGAGACGAAGACGCCGAAAGTTGCGGTCTGTGAGCGTTGTAGCGGGTTGGTGACGTTGTGGTACCCGGCGCTGCGTGCGTCACACGTCGGCGACACGACGTCACATACGGCTCATTTCTGAATCTCATCAGATACGAGATTTGCCGGGAAAGGTTTGGCATAGCAATTGAGGCGCACAACTTTATTTCAGATAGGTTTAAAGAGTGAAATACGAGAGCGTAATCAGGAATAACTTCATTGAACAAAAAAAACACGTAAAAGGAAAATACTGTGGCCCGGTGCGTAAGACGTGCGTGAGTAGAGTAGACGAACAGACAGACGCGCCGTCTACTCCCGAGCGCAGCGCACGGCCAGAGCACGGGGCGCTGCGCCCCCGGGGCTGCGCACCGTGCCCGTGTCGTCATTTATCTTATATTGGCAATATAAACAAATCTCGACAACTTCAATGTGAATTTGCATCGAAATTAATGTGGATTGGTCTGCCTATAGGTGAAAATACAAAGATACCAAAGTCGTCACACACGCAAATTCATTGACGTAAAGCGCTGAGCAGGCGTGACCAACTGAACACCGTTCTTCCCGCTGCGTGTTCCGAGGTTGCCGGTCCTGTCCCCGGGTCCTGTCATGTGCTCAGCTGGTTACTGTGCAACATTCCACCAGCGTGTACCATTATGAGGGGGGAGGGGGGGGGGGGGGAGAGTGTGCTTTCCAGCTAGTAGGCATAGGCCTAATAAATGGCTTGTCCCTACGAAAATAGAGGTCTTTTTTTCTGGGGTTTTAGGAAATGATTTGCTACAACCTTGTCTATATAGTGTTAAAACTTATATTAGGCCACTAAAAAAAAAGTTGGTTTCTCATCACCAAGTACTGAAAAATATGACGAGGGCGTTTTTTAAGTGATAATCTCCTGGCCGAAGGCCAGAGGAAGGCCACGGAGTGGCCTTCCTCTGGCCTTCGGCCATATCACTTATGCAGTGGTCGGAATTGATGGGGCTTTTACTGCATAACATTCAGGAGCATTTTAGCTATATTTCAAAGCTAAAATAGCATTATAATGCAAAAACTTTGCCGTGTGCATTATTTTGTTCACTAGCAACAAACACACAGAAACTTGAAAGAAGCAATTGTAAAATACGCACATCGTTTCATGGATCTGTGTCGTGAAAGGTTGTGATGAGCAGCCATGACATACAAAATGGCGATTTAAACACCTATTGTCACATTCTCCAAACACATTTTCAAATAGCAGTTTGCCATGCATATTTCCCCACAGATGCGCCTATCCTTGGAGAGTGGGGTCCGCTGATCATTCCTGATTGGTCCACTGTGTCGACCAATCAGAACAAGTTCTCAATCTCCGGCCAGAGTCTCTGGCACTTCGAATGACAAAGCCTTCAGCCGGGATGTGCTTGAAGATCTAAGTATTTATGTTATACCAAAAGAATTTCAATAAAGGTCCCTATGAAATATTCAGCATGGAAACACACAACATATGATCCATCGATAGCAAAGAAAAAAATGCGTACGTGTAAACTTCCGCCGGACCATCGCAGATATAACGAACAGCTTGCTTTTGGGTGACTAAGTTTTCTGTCATAGGAAGATCTCGGAAGATCAGCCCATATTTTGAAGGCCAGTACGACATTGTGTTATTTGCTAATTGCCAATTGTCAATGTGCAATTTTGTGCAAATGGCAAATGGCAAAATGTTGTACCGGCCTTTATCCTCCCTATGACAACGAGTTGTCATAAGGCCGATTGGTCACCCAAAATGAGGCTGTTTGTAGCGTAAGCCAGACCGACAAAAGTTTTCAACTGCCGAGTCCGAGCTCCGGTAGCGGCACGGTTTGACGAGCGTGGGACATATTTCTAAACATGTCTGCACCAGAAAATATCGGAAATAAGGATAGGACTATCAGTGCAGGTGAGTGAACAGGCCCTTAGGTGTTTGTACTTTCACCGGGGTCATCGAATTCAGTGCGTGCATTGATGTATTTTGTGTAAATCAATGACAGGTGTCAGCTAGTGTTGGGCTCAAAATGCCTTCCCCGACCATAATTCCCAAAATGCACTTGTGAGGCTTGGAATGTTTGTAAACACTGCGTCTCGACGTAGCAGCCAGCAACATAAGCAGACACACTGAGAATCTCTGACTTCCCAAGCATCAAACAACCTCTGTCTGTGGTAATTATGTGTTTATTCACCAACGGAAATGTGGCTCATTTATAGGGGATGGTTGTGGTTGGAAATTTACTTCATTTCAGCGCCAAATACACGATTTCTAGACTGGTTTCTACCCAAATATTGTAGGCCCTACTACTGAAAGCGTAGGCCTACGGCTACGTGACTTTGTTTTGACATATCACATGTCATAAGTACCTGCCCTGGCACACATCACAAAGGCAGTTTAATATGATCATTATAGTGTCTGTGCCACTGTATTTGTTTTGTCTACATGTACATACCGGCCATCAGTCATTTCTATTTGTGTAAACTAGCAGTGACTGCTTCACCAGTGCCAGTGGCAGACACAACACCCCCCCACCCCCCCTCCGCCTGTGAGGTTGTGTCCCAGTGCAGCTGCCGCCGCTGCTTCCCCGGGCTGCTTCCCCTCCCCCATCTACACTCGTCCCTTTCACTCAGCCCCCACAAACACACACACAGACACACACACACGCAGTGACAGTAGCAGTCACCCACATACAGCTTTGAGAGTACCACTGTCAATGTACCTTCACTTCCAACTTGTATTCTCTACTGGCAGTGATGTATACCTGAGGTAAGGCAATCTTCATTTCTTGAGTATCTTCAAAAGAAGCACGTTGTGACTCAGTCAGGAGTGTGTGGGGTCTTCCACAGCAACAAGGCGAAATTGCACAAAACAACAGTGCAGGTCAGACGCATACAGGTCAACTGACAGTTACGTGTGCCATGTAGCATGTGTGTCCTGCAGTCACGCTGTTCATACCATAAATAACAGTTAGGTTCTCTGTAGAAATCTGTATGCCCTGTACATGTGACCTACCAAAGACAGGGGGCACACAACCACAGACGGCACTTGGGACACACACACATGCCTGGATAGTGTACGCATTATGGAGAGTTTGTGATCCCCCCCCATGTATCTGCTCTAGTACTGTACTGTACTGGGGTTGTACATATTTATGTACCATAAACCTTCTAAAGTCGTCCTGTATTTGTGTGTGTACCATGTATGCATGTAGTCATGTGGTGTGTACCATCTATCTATATGTGTGTGCGTGTACCATGTACCTCTAATGTTCATCAAATTGTTGTATTGCAGGTGTGTCCCCTGGACAGGGGACACAAAAATTTGTGTCCAGCTAATACAATCTGTGTCCAAGATATTACATTTAAATAAATACCTGTATCCATTGGCTACTTGAAAAATATTTTGTTAGCCAGGTGTATATTGAAACTGTGTTTTAAACTACCGGTACAGGTACTGCCACATGCACATATGAACCTGAAAGGTCATTGTCTATTCCAGTTGAATTTGTTTATATGTATCAATTTAACCTAAAATGAATCTAAAAGCCCATTATCTATGGGGGGGGGGGCTAGTGCAGGTGTTAGAGTGAGTTAAGCCTCCCCCTTCCCGTCCCCTGTAAGTCTAGAGAGGGTGGGATGAGGAGCCTATGTGTTAAGGCAAATTGAGCACCCCCCCCCCCCCCGCCACGTGTAAGTCTGATAGGGCTGAGAGGACGAGCCTATGGCCAGTATGGGTTAGGGCGACTTTAGCACACATACCACCCCCACCCCCCCCCCCCACCCCCTGTGAGTTTGGGAGGGCTGAGAGGACGAGCCTATGTGTTAGGGCGACCTCAGCATCTCCCCCCATGCCCTGTGAGTTACAAGGAGCAAACTTGCCTTGCTCCTTATAACGAGATTTTACTGTGACCTGGGGGAGGTTGTGCTGACATAATGACAAAATAGAATCAAAACCCCAAGTAAATATGGACGAGTTCTATTCTAAAACTGTCTACAGTTACATTTTAGAGCCATTATGGTAAATAATGTCACAATCAAAACGTGACTACTGCATAAATAAAATAAACAAATTCTTAATTGACCCTGCAAAAAACAACAACCTTCTGCTGCTTATATTACAGATGATTCCAGATGGACAAAATGTGTCAGTCCCCCCCCTTCCCACCATGTACTAGGTACCCATGTACTCGTGTTCTGTGTGTATCCAGGTACACTAACTGTGTGTGTACCGTGTAATTATACCCGACCTGTGTGTGTATATCTATGTACAATGTACCTCCAGTACCCGACCTGTGTGTGTATATCTATGTACAATGTACCTCCAGTACCCGACCTGTGTGTGTGCATCTATATACAATGTACCTCCAGTACCCGACCTGTGTGTGTGCATCTATGTATCTACTACTACCGTATCAGCTCCATACATTCCATATATATCATACAAACCTGTACAACATACCTCAGCTAACTACCGTATCAATGGTATCTTAACGCCAGTGATTTTCAAAGAATACAATAGCCTATTCTTAACCTTGCTTTTAAACATATTTCTTTCTGCCCATATCATAGCCGGATACAAATCATTTCTGTACCCATGCTGTGTCTGTAACCCCCCCCCCCCACACACACACACACATGGCAAAAGGTGCATCTTACACACCATCACACCTCCAGGACGACCTCCTCCCCTCAACAGAAAGGATGACTATAGGACGTGCATGGTACTCAGGGTTCTCCGCAGAATCAATTTAAAATTGGAAGCCTCCCTGGAAAAAGTGAGCCCTCCCCTAAACTTTGCCCCATTCCCATGCCAAACAGACCACGAACTACTGCCACTTTCTGATGACAAACTACTACCGATTCTGACGACAAACTACTGCCACATTCTGACCACAAACTACTGCCGAGTGTGACAGCAAACTACTGCCGAGTGTGACAGCAAACTACTGCCGAGTGTGACAGCAAACTACCGCCGACTCTGACCACAAACTACTGCCGAGTCTGACAGCAAACTACTGCAGACTCTGACCAAAAACACAAATCATAACAACATGGACTGCATGACGTCACTGCTAGGTGATGTAGCAACATTGCTAGGTAACGTAGCCCCCTTGCTTGGTGACGTATGACGTCACTACTGATATGAGTCACTAGCATTGCACTCTCCATGCAGAGGCTCGGTCGAGTTGCATAGAAAATATAATGATGTATTAGAATGTGCTAGGAACATGTGGAAATCGCCATAAAATAGGCCATTTTGTTGGAAAGGCGAATACATCCTCTCCACTCTCCCCGCTGCCCTCCTGTGCGTTATAGGGATGGGTCAAAATCTCAGCCTAGACCCTTCCCGGACCCTACCCGAACCGCTCCCATCTTAACAACTAAAAGCAATATTATCAGGTCAATTAAATCATAAATTTATATATAAATAAAACAAACACATATGAATCGATGAGTTTTCCCCCTGTTTGAATTGTTTACAATATTTCTGTTGATTTACTGCCAATGGTACAGTGTGTGTGGACGTGAAGCTATCGTTCTCCACTTTGGGAGATGGTGAAGGAGTCCACTTGCTTAGCTACTGTGGGGTCATACCAGGTCAAGGCCTCGTCAGGCAGGGGTGACGGAGCTTTGTACCGGTCTCAATAAACATAGTATTAAGGGGGCGTCCAGTCTACCATTTTGTCTGATCTCAAAGTTCTTACAGACCCGCCGGCAGCATTGCAGTGTGGGGAGAACCCTGCTACCCCGCCCCCCCCCCCCCACACACACACAGGATGATTATAGGAGCTGCATGATACCCCCCCCCCCCCTCCACACAGGACGACTATAGGAGCTGCATTGTCCCCCCCCCCTATTCACACAGGACGACTATAGGAGCTGCATTGCCCCCCCCCTATTCACACAGGACGACTATAGGAGCTGCATTGTCCCCCCCCCCTATTCACACAGGACGACTATAGGAGCTGCATTGTCCCCCCCCCCCTATTCACACAGGACGACTATAGGAGCTGCATTGTCCCCCCCCATACACACACAGAGGAAGATTATAGGAGCTGCATGGTTCCCCCCACACACACAGAGGATGACTATAAGGGGTGCATGGTACACACACACACAAACTTACTGAATGATTAGAAGAGGTGCATGGTACCCCCCCCCCCACACACACACACAAACAGGACGACTATAAGGGGTGCATGGTACATACACATACTTACTGGATGACTAGAAGAGGTGGATCCATAGATACACACATAACTGCTTTCCTTCCTGCCCTACACATATTCAATTGTGCGTTAATCATTCAAAAAAGTTATGTTTCCCATTTATTGCAGTTTAAATTGAAATCGTGCATAGGCAAGTTTGTGATCTCCAAGTTTGTAGTGATGCTCATTGTTTAGGGGTTTGTTGTTGCTATTTATCAAAAATTAAGGTGTTTCTCCTAGTGATTAAGATTTATACTCATAGTTAAATATATTGTTCACAATCAATTGCTGGAACGACCTAGTGCTTCTCGAGTTTAAATGAGTTTACACATTGAGTAGCTATTTCCTCATTAGATATAGTATTGAATACCTTGACTGTATAGCATACTCTCATAATATCCATGATTTGTCTCCACTGACTTTCACACTGGCTTGGCGTAACCATTATTGCTACAGCACTCAAGTGCTTATTTATTTCTTCTGCCTCATTACCTTCCACATTAGCAACATGATCTCCAACCACGCATGCTCATGCAATAATGCAGGTGGAATCTGCCATGCACTAGGAATACCATGGCAGTCATTCCTTGCAGAAAAACACAATTCTGCCATCATTCCCTCTGCTCAGCATGGTATATTCCACAGGGAAGGTAGGATGAAAGTACCAATTGTTGGTGATGGTAACTGCCTATTTAGAGCAATGTCTGCATCTCTCTTTGCTCACCAACTGTTTCACCGAAACATCCGCTTGTCCTTGGTTGCTTTCATGAGAAAGAATGCTGATGTCTTCAAGACATATGTCACCCGTACTACGTTTGATCGCTACCTAGAAGAGATGTCATCAACCTCTGGACAGAGAACTTCATGGGGTGGACACACAGAGATTTATGCTTTCGCTACAATGTTGAATTGCAACGTTTATGTATTCTGTGCATATGCAGGTCAGGAGCAGTGGACCATCTTCAAGCCAATTTCAGTGATACAAAAAGCAAAATCTGCTATTCCCTATGTAACATTGAAGTTCTCTTCACAGCATTATGATGCTGTATTACCTGTTGGGGCATCATGCCCATGCAAAACTCCAGAGCCAATACTTCGGGGTACAAGAGGCTCAGTCACTACCAACCCTGCAGAATGGGCAACTGTAACCTCTAAACACTCACCTCCACTTGCCAGTGACCCAGGTCTGTGGCCCCAGATAAATAAGCCAGCCAAGGCTCCCTCAGCCCCTACAGGCTTTCCAACGGTCTATGCAGAATGTTCCGTCCCACCTCTTACTGACCCAATAGCTTGGCCCACCCTGAAGACCACCACTAGCCCTACAGGATTTCCAACAGTGTATGCAGAGTCCTCAGTCCCCCATTCTAGCAAGCCCATACAGTCCAACAAACGGTCAACTCAGAAAAGAACAATCAAGTCCCAGGATGGTAATAAAGGCAAGAGATTTTGCTGGTTAGATGACCCCCCTGTGGGAGTACCACATGATCACCGAGTTTCAGACTCCCCAAAGCTAGAAAGTGAGCAGGAACCAGTCATTGTATCATCACAAAGTGAGGCTGAACACAACTATTCCAGAGCTTTGGATCCAAAAACTAAACTTTCGGTGACATCAATTGCCCCTCGGAAGAAACGGAAGACAACATCAACGGAGGTACACTCTGAATCAGGAAATGCCTCATCAGCAGGTCCTGTAACAGTCTCACCAACTTTGCAAGATGTACCAATTCCTTCAGACCCTGAGACACCCTTATCAGAAACTTTCCCAGATGTACCACTTCCTTCAGGCCTCAAACCACCGTCATCGGAAACCTTGCCAGATATTCCGATTCCTTCAGACCCTGAGTCACCCTCATCGGAAACCTTGCCAGATGTTCCAGTTGCTTCGGACCAAAAGCAAACCTCATCAAAAACCTTGCCAGATGTGCCAGTTGCTTCAGACCCAAAGCCACCCTCATCAAAAACCTTGCCAGATGTGCCAGTTGCTTCAGACCCAAAGCCACCCTCATCAAAAACCTTGCCACATGTACCAGTTGCTTCAGACCCAAAGCCAGCTGTGTGCATTATACCAAAACCCACACAAGACCACACATACTCAAGACGTACAGTTAAAAAGGTTGAACCACTGTCCACCTTTCCTGGTGTTATGATGGAAGGCCCCACCTCCGAATGCTTCTCCTGCAAGAAGTTATTCTATCCTTCAAAGTCCATAAAGAATGTTTCCCTGAGTGCCAACCCTGGATTCCTACCTCTTCTTCATGATGTTAGTAAAACTGATTTAGTTAAGTTCTGCACACCATGTCATACAAGCTTATCTGCAGGCAAAGTTCCACTACAAGGAATGATCAACAACCTCTACCTCCCCCCCATACCACCAGAACTCAAGAACCTTAATAGTGTGGAACAACGCCTCATATCACAGGTCCACCCCTACATGAAGTTGATTCTGTTACACTATGGTCAAACAGCAATGAAGGGGCAAATCATAAATTTCCCATATGACATCACTGATATGCTGGAAAAGACCCAGCCCCTCAGTAACACTATCATTGTGCAAACCACAAACAATGCTCAGATCCCGAAAGAATATGTTGCAAACATGGACAAGGTGAAAGGTGCAATAGCATGGTTGAAGGCCAACAACAACATGTATAAAGATTATGTAATACCTGGGAAGGAAGTTGAGCCTGTCATAGTCACACTTGATGGTTGCACGGAAAATCAAAGTGCTACTGATTCTGCAAACATAGACTTCACAGAATCCAGCATCACCACCGATGTTCCATGTCTCCCCAAAGTTGATTTCGCCAAAGAGGTATTGGGGAAAACTTCAGCTCCCTCCATGGACAAATTTGTATTGGGCAAAAATAAAAATGCACCATTGAATACTTTTGTTCAATCCAACCTAGAGGAAAATGCATGGCCTTATTTCTACCCAACTGGAACCAATGGTTTGTTTGCAGTGCGTAAGCGCCCTTTAACTCATTTACAATACTTTCAAACTAGGTTATTGTCTTCAGACCGCAGATTCTCATCCCATTTGCCATACCTCTTCTGGTGTACAAATGTGACAGAAAAGCAAATGCTTTCTAACAACATTTCCATTGCACTGAAGAAGAGACCCCCAACAACAGCAAGTAGGAAGAAAACATTAACAGCAGGCACTGTCAGAAAGGAAATATCAAAAAATCCTGACCTCCCACAGCAGTACTTTGGTTACATGCGTTCAATTCGTGGTTCCCCTTCATACTGGAATGCAGCTCAACTGGATGTACTTGCAATGATAAGAACATTAGGCCCCCCTACATGGTTTCTAACACTCTCTGCAAACGATGTTCACTGGGAAGACCTAATTACTGTCCTTGCACAACAAGAAGGTATGGAATTGGATGTTGAGAGTATCAGGGCCATGCCAAAACAACTGAAGATGAGATTAATGAACAGGAACCCAATAACAACAGCACGTCACTTTTCTAGGCGAGTCCATCATTTCATACATGATGTTATACTTTCTCCCCAACAGCCACTCGGAGAAATTATCAATTACTTCTGGAGAGTCGAGTTCCAGGCAAGAGGATCACCTCACATCCACTCTCTTTGGTGGGTGAAGGATGCCCCTGACATCTCCACTGATGCTGGGAAAACTGAAGCCCCTGCTTTCATAGATAAATATGTTACAACTTCAGTTCCAACTGCAGAAGAGGACAATTTAATGCACAGGCGTGTCCTCACTCTTCAACAGCATTCCCACACAGACTCATGCAAGAGATTTAAAAGAGGGAAAGAGATATGCCGGTTTGGTTTCCCCCAAGATATTTCCCACAATACCGTCATGAAGGAAGGGATAGATCTACTCACAAGCCCAAAATGTTATGTAATAAAGCGCCAGTATGGTAACACCTTCATCAACCCATACAACCCAACTTTGTTACGTTTATGGAATGCAAATATGGACCTCCAGTTTATAGGGAGTGTATATGGTGCAGCCAAGTATGTGTGCTCATATATATGTAAACAGGAGTCTGATAAGTTGAAGCAGGAACTTACAGAAGTGCAGAGGCGGATACCTGAAGATGCTTCACAAAAGTCAAGACTGATGACTATAGGCAGCACATTCTTAACACATAGGCAATTAAGTGCCCAAGAAGCTGCCTATAAAATGTGTGGATTACCTTTACGCTCCTCAAGTATATCAGTTCAATATCTGGACATACGACCTCAATCTCTGCGTACACGGCTCCTGGTATCGGCATCAAAGTTCTCACATGAGAATGATGACAGCACTGATATCTTTGTGAGAAATGTTTATGATAGATACAAAAATAGACCCAGGTCTCCTGCATTTGAAGTCATGACATTGTTTGATTTTGTTGCAAATTATACTACATGCTCAGAATCAAAGAGTGACAATTGTTTCAAACTTCAAAATGACCAAGGTTTTGTCCGCAAACGCCAACTTCCAATGGTTTTGAGGACCAGTACCCTTACACCTGAACGTGATGGAGACACCTACTTTCTTTCACAATTGATTTTAAGATGTCCATGGAGGGAAGAAGAAGAACTGACATTAGGTTTCAAAACAGCTGAAGATTCCTTTCAAGATAAATTCCCAAATAACAGGAAATCTTCAAAATCAAATGAATTAGATTCAGCTGTACATCAAATCCAGTCCTACAATGATGTTGTTGTCAATGATTACATTGCTCCTGTGGTTGCCCCAAATTTGGAATCACTCAATGCTGATTTGCCTCCACCTTCTGATCACCCAGAATACTCAGTTTATGATATAGCACATGATATTGAAATTGTTGATTTGCCAGAAAACATTGAAGCTGAAATAGAATGCAATATCGCCGTAGGGAACCAGGAGGCAGTTGACATGCTCACCGTCTCTGAGACAAGAATGACGGACCATGACTTCAATGCCTTGGTTGCTTCTTTAAATTTAGAACAGAAGTCTGCATATGACTTTGTGAAGCATAATTTGCTACAACACCCTGATACACCCTTTCATCTGTTCTTAAGTGGACCAGGAGGCACAGGAAAATCACATGTCATTTCCTTAATTCAAGAACATATAAGGAGGGTTACAGTTTCTGCAAATTCATGTGTAATCACAGCTCCAACTGGAGTGGCAGCATTTAATATAAATGGAATTACTCTTCATAGAGCATTCTCGCTGCCTGTACAACATGGTGGACCTACTAAATTCTTTCCTCTAAATTCGGAGAAATTACATGACATGAGGCGAATCTGGAAAGATGTCACTACACTCATTATTGATGAAATTAGTATGGTATCATATGAGATGTTCCTGCATATTCATCTTCGCTTGTGTGAGATATTTGGTACTTCAGACAATGATGTGTATTTCGGTGGCTTGAATGTAATTGCTGTTGGTGATTTCTTCCAACTGCCACCTGTACATGGTGGACACATATTTTCTCCTGTTGCCAAAACCGCACTTGGCAAACACTTATGGAGAGATTTCTTCTCCCTGATAGAATTAAAAACAGTGGAACGCCAAAAGGGAGACCCTGAGTACCGAGACCTCCTGAATAGAGTGAGAATAGGAGCACCAGAAACATCAGACATAGATTTCCTCCTAAAGAATTCTAAGCCAAAATCACTTTCCTCAACTGAATCATTTAAAGTGTTCTGTCTGTTTCCCAAAATTGAACAGTGTGATGAGCATAATGATGCAATGTTGCAAACTTTGGCTGAAACAACTAAACTCTATTCCTTTCCAGCAAAGCATGCCATGGTTGAAAGTAGCAATGGTCACTACTGTTACACCTCACATAAGGTCAATCCCAACTTAATACCAGATGATGACAGGGAATGTGCTGGCCTTCCTTCAAACCTTACACTGGCAGTTGGTGCAACTGTGATGTTAAGGAGAAATATTGCAACATCTGAGGGCTTAGTAAATGGTGCTAGAGGAGTGATAACGGCTTTTAAATGGCAAGATATTTCTCGTAATGAGCCAGAAGCTATTATGATTAATTTCTTTGATGAGAAAGTTGGTAAAATGTACAGACAAGATAACTCTGTTCCCATATATCCTATATCTGCATTCTTTTATGGAAAGAAAGGAAGCACTCTTCAAAGAACACAGTTTCCCTTGTGTCTTTCATGGGCTGCCACAATCCATAAAGTGCAGGGGTTAACACTGAATGAGGCAGCTGTGGATATTGGTAGGAAAGTATTCACTGATGGTATGGCCTATGTTGCCCTCAGTCGTATAACATCAATTTCAGGGCTTATTTTACTTGACTTCAGTCCAAAATCCATCGAGCGGAAACCAGTTAAAGTCATGGAGGAGATGGAGCGTTTGAGGTGCCGAAAGGGTCTCGAAAGCCCAAGACCATAAATTTGTTAACTCTCCTTTACCATATGCTTAACTCTCTTTCATACCACCAGCATCGCCATGTTTCCATCACTGAGGGAACTAGCTGCAGCAACACTCTATGCATGTGATCCATCCGTCACAGCTCTTCATCCGATCACACAAATGTTTTCCCACATCTCATCAGAGACATTGGAAACCATTGACGTCAAACGTCCACCTACTGACCTCACCATCACCAAATCACTAAGAATTCATTCCCTTGCATATGGTGTTGGATGCTTTGTATCTGTAAATGATGACTTAACATATGTGTTTCCCTGTTGCGATTATCGTGGCCACACAATTACAAATATGTTGGATGATGATGATTCCATGCTGGTTTCGATTTACCTCGACACTGCAAACATTTCAGTTCCTAAGTTGTTAACCAACCCTCTTCTTCAATTATTTCCTATAGCAGACACCACTTCTGTGACCCACAAGTCCACCACTATGCTGGTTTCGGCTGATAGATCGAGAACAGTACTTCTGTTCAGATCAGACAATATTATTCCTGATTCACAGTGCTTCATTTCTGATTCAGATGATTCCCTGAGTTCAATGCTCCATGATTTGAAATATGGGGATACATATGACTTGCCTTAATTGCATTAGGTATTACCTATTTCTCTTCCCTTGATTTATGATAACTAATTCATCTAATTACAGAAGATGACTTTCCGCCTCGTTCTAGGGGATTCGTTGGTCCAGAATATTAGACATGTTTCATCTACGGACATCATTAGTTTGAGGGGGGCAAAAGTACATCAATTTCTTTGGTTCATCCAGAAAATTGATTTCAAACCATATTCTTCTGTTATACTTATGTGTGGCACAAATGATATTTCTTCAGATGATTTAAAATCCACAATTGGTTCTTTCAAGGACCTCATTTCTGGCATAAAAGCCCTCAATGAAAAAATCACTATCATCATCTCTTCCATTGTACCAAGGCCTTGTGATGACCAGCAGGTTGGTCACAAGGTAATTTTAATGAACCATCTGATAAAGAAATTGTGTTCTGATGACCAAGTCAAATTCATTTCAACATCCAGCCTATTCCTCAAGCATGGTCTCATTGACAACATGTATTATCATACTGATTTGTTACATTTGAATTCTTCTGGTGTAAAACGACTACGTCAGTACTTCTCCCAAAAATTTTCACAGTTTGGTTCTCCCTCATCTCTCTCATATCTTGGGTGCACACGGGTGCTTTCAAGGTCCCAATGGTCAGCTCTTATATCATAATGTTGTTGGAGCTACACCTGCCCAGACAGACTGGGCATGTCCAGGGCCTTTAGTATCATTCATCACATTCTATCTGTGTACATATGTAAATACACTCTAAATTATGATATGCAATGTTGAACCACAGTTTATTGTGAGTAAACATTACTTCCTGAGTGGCTGTTACTGATTTACAGCCACATGTACTTTTAGTACTTGTTCAGGCTATAATATATCCAGTTTATCAACCAACTTTTATATTATGGTAGTATATGAACCTTTCTTGCTGCCACAAATGTTAAGATGAAAATAAAACATGGTCCAGAGCTGACAATTGTTTTGTACATTGTGCTGTGTACTTTACTATCATTGTTGCTTGAACATGAGGTTGTCCCACCTGCCATGTTAGCAACCTTGGTACTGAAGTCACTGCAATGCCCCACTTGGGCAATCAAGAGAAAAAAGAAAAAAAAACAGGTTGTAATACCCATATTATGATTTCACATGTATATAGATACTTATCAAATACTCTAAGCCTCATTTGAACTTCAGGTTGTCCCACCTGCATGTTGATGATGGTCTTACGGTGTTGGTGAAAGCCTCATTTGAACTTCAGGTTGTCCCACCTGCATGTTGATGATGGTCTTATGGTGTTGCTGAAGGGACTATTTTGTAGGTTATGCTGAGTACTTCAATATCATTGTTGCTTGAACATGAGGTTGTCCCACCTGCCATGTTAGTGACCTTGGTAATGAAATGTGGTTAGTCTGATGCCCCACTTGGGTGATCAATTGTAGCTCACAGCTGGGGTGTCATTAGACACTGCAAACTTGCTAAGCATAATCTGTGAAATAGATCTCAAATATATGCCTAGGATGGGAAAAATGAGCCACATTTGTATGAATAACACATGTAATACCATACTTTTACAAGGTATGTTCCTTTTAATAATACAGGTTAACATACATTAATTGGTTTAAGTACTAAATATATCTGCAAGACACATGATCATAATCATTTTAATATTGTTCTTTTAGGAGGATAGATCGCATGACCATTGGGACGAGTGGCTGCTGTGTGTGTATACAGGTAAAGCAACAACTTTCCTTTCATGTTCTTTATGATAGATTACCTGTTCTTCATTATACACCGGAAGTACACAGCAATACAGTAAAAAAAAATCCATTTAAACATAAACAGAAGTGATAAACAACAAATACTAAAGACCTGAATTATGACATTAAAGCACATTGTATTCCTCATAGTCTTCCACTAAATTAATTCACAAAACTTGATATCTATGCTATGACAAACTTTTATCTCATTGCAGAAGTCTCCAGGTAAGTGAGTGCTAGTTTAAGTATGTAATACATTCTCTTGACAGACTCTTCAAATATTCCTCATTATATTCACCATCCTTGTAACTTCGTGTCCTCTACATTAACCACCCACAGATGTGGACAAACTGCAGCCATGCAGGGGAGCTCACAGGATGGGGGCCCTTAATCAACAAAGGTAAGTTTCCTTTATCATTGTCCAATATTTAAATGTTTTATGAACAGAGAATAAGCTCAACTTGCATTAAAACATATTTTAGCTGTGATTCAATAATCCTGTTATTGAGCTGTCTGATTTTGATAAGAATATGATACAGTAATTATGATAGATGTACTTATATCCTACCAGTAAGAACTCTTCAATATGATTTAGATATACATTCTGATAGTGTGTAAACAAACTGTACATTACCTACCCACAGATCTGAATGGACTTCTGCTGTGCAGGACACCTTTCCAGTAAGTCAACAGAAATGTAAGTTTCCTCTCTTACTATCTGATAGGTGAATGTCATACTGTAACTTTAAGTTCAAGTTCATTAATTTGCAGTAAACCCTATTTATACTGTGCAACATCTCTTAAATCACTTAGACAGTAGCTCTTGATGCGAATAATGTATGATACCAGAAAAAAAAAAGTATAGCCAGATCCAATAACCGTCACTGACATACAAGTTCATGCAAAATATGGCTTCTATGTCTAACATCCAAACCTAAACAGTTTTGTTCTAACACTACAGATCTGACTGGAACACTTAAACTGTTGAAGGATACCATTTCACCTTGGCTGAGGAGGAAGACAAGACAAGAACTCTGGAGGTATCAATACGATTGCAATCACAAATAGCCACAAGCAATTTGCAGTTCTATACATGAGTATTTATTCGCACAAAATAACACAAATGGCATTGTCCATGTCTCGCCACAACCCCTGTATAACCTGCACTTAATTTCAAGCAAGTGTTTAATCAGTACCTATATATACTTATAAAATGTTATATACTGAAGTTCAAGTGAGGCTTAAAGTTTTTCATCAGTATCTATATACTTGTAAAATATTATATACAGAACCTAGGGTCTGATTTATGCTGCTTGCAGTATAAATGCTTGTATAACTAATACCCCCATGTTTAAACAAAAAACATGTAAACCACACAGAGGGGTTATACCGTGGATTGTCTAAGCTAATTGTATATTCTAAATGTAACATGGGTTACATACTACAATACCGATGATTGTAAATAGATGACATCTAATTTATTGTTCGTTTGATGTTAAGTGTCAGACTGTATTCAAAACTACTATAATTGCGCTTTTGAACACAGTTAAAAATCTATACATGGAGAGACGGTTCTAATTTAACGGAATATATGATATCAAATGTAATTGAATAATGAATGTACTTAATATGATATTCAATATGATATTCAATATTTATAGAAAGGATATATAAGAAATATCATTGTGCAAAGATGTAATAAAATATTATAAACTACTTAACATTTGTTTCCTTTTACTATTAATACAAATGCTCATATAGGACTTGTAAACAATGATATGACTGTTAGTAAAGTTTAGATATTTCTAATACAATTACAAAAGGGATTTAGCCCAATAAACATAAAGATTAGATTTATAATTTACTTAGCGGAAACGAAAAAAGATTATCACTTTTTTCCGGAGTGACAACTAAAATTTTAATTTATTTTATCTTTTTTTTTTTTTTTACTGAGGGCTAAAATGTAGGCCCTATAAGAAAAGTAAGACTTTTTGTAAATGATTTTCTCATTTTAGTAGTTAAGAGTTTAGTGATCCACAAAAGCTGTCATATTGTAAGTTATTCCTAGCTCACTGCATTACTGACACTCTAAGCTTTAATTTGATACCAAATATGCTATTATTTGTGTACTTTTTGGCATAAAATTCATTAAAAATCTTTAAAAAAAAAAAAAAAGTTTTCCCAAAATCACGATTTTCATGATGCGCACGGTGATGAGAAACCAGTTTATTTTTTTTGAGTGGCCTTATTTAAAGTTGACCAACGTTTTTGCCTTACCCAGAAGGCTTCATTCTTGCATGCTGGGCAAGGAGGGGGTGGTCATGATAACAAATGGGCCCTCGGTAGTGAGTGGGGCAAAAATAAAATTGGTGGATTTTCGGTACATCTTACCACCTGAAGATAGGCCTACCCAGTGTCCCACCCGTCAGTTAAGTTTTAATTGTCTTTATTTTTTCAGTTAATCTCAAGATTTCTGAGAAAATGTTAATCAAAAGTCAGTTAACAAAGTATTTTCAGCAAAATTTATGGTAGGCACAATTTGAAATCTAGATCTAGAAATAAGTCTGGGTGGGGTTATAAGCAAAATGTGGGTTATCCACAGAATATATGGTACTAAGTGAGTCAGTTAAAATAATTATTTTTGTCACTTAAATGAGAGAAATAGTGGGAACCCAGTAGTACTGTACCATTGTGTTTTTATTCAGCTCTTGAAAATCGTAGTGTGAACCATGACCTTGTCTGAAATAAGAATCTTACAAATCTCACAAGCGCCAGGTTTGAATAAATGCCGGTCTTGTATAAGTATCAAATATCTCTTAAGCACTAAAACTCCATCTTTGATAAGTGCCTGTTTTATTTAGGTGCCGGGGTAAAGGTACTAAAAAGGGTAAAACGCTGATGTTATCCCCAAATTAGCTGATTTTAAATTGGTTGATTTGAATGGACCTTGTCAACTCTTCCAACCCTGTGGGAACCCTTACTTTCTCGTTGTACATGTAATATTTGAGTGTATAAATAGTACAAGCATATAGGTCCTGTGTGTTTGTTCACCTCCGATATGGGCCCAATATTGGAAACCGACAAATTGATTAAGTGAGCTGAGCTTTTCCATCTTTGCTCTTAATAGCTAGTAA
This sequence comes from Harmothoe impar, assembly GCA_947462335.1. NCBI lineage: Eukaryota > Metazoa > Annelida > Polychaeta > Phyllodocida > Polynoidae > Harmothoe > Harmothoe impar. The sequence continues at coordinate 68,304,128 of OX381714.1, forward strand.
TTAATGATTTTCATCTATGAGGTAGGCCTATACACGATCTGGTTCATTAACTTTCAGAGATTTTTTGTAGCCTCAGCTCTCATCAGATCAAGGGCCTAGTCTATTATAGGGCACTAGCAGGATGCAGTAATTCTACCTTTAGCTGAAGCTGGTTCCTTTCATATCCAAAATCGGAGTTTTAGGGGTTATAAACCTTTCACTTATAGCCCTCTATTGTGGGTCCTTATGTCATCTGTTCAGATTGGGGGAGTGGTTAGGACTCTGGCCTACCAATCAATGGGTCATGAGTTCAAATCCATGTCTTAGCTTTTTGGTTCACACATAATTTTAACATGTATTTTGGTAGGTCAAAAATTGTGATAGTATACAATTCGGTTTTAAAGATCCTTTACACAAGATCAATATTTATAGTGTAATCTAAAATGATTTTGAATCAGTTGTATTTGAATATTTCTCATGCCACCTGGTTGCATTGGGGGAGCGGTTAGGACACTGGCCAATCAATCCAGGGGTAATAGGTTCAAATCCATGCCAAGGCAACATATCTTTTTTTATAGTTGGTAAGATATAGTAATATATTATTTACAAAGAAAACCCAATGCAACAATACAAAACCATTTTAAATCTTAGATTTTAGGTGTTAAGGATCTTTACAACCGAGTTGTATACTATCACATTTTTTGACCTACAAAAATACATGTTAAAATTGTGTGTGAACAAAATTGCCTTGACATGGATTTGAACCCATGATGCATGGATTGGTAGGTTAGAGTCCTAACCACTCCCCCAATCTGAACAGGTGAACTAAGGACCCACATTAGAGGCCTATACATGTACTTGAAAGGTTTATGACCCCTAAAACACCAAATTCCGGTCATGACAGGAACCAGCTTCAGCTAAGCAGCAGGCTTCTATAGTTAGCAGAGGAAAGAGCACTGGTACCAGACAAGATGGCGCTGTACAGTGGTCATCTAGCTAATGCGGAATACACTCCAAAATGATGATTGCAGTTGATGGTGCCCACCGCCTTTGGATACATATATTTTGATATTTCCAATGTTAGCTTCTAATTGGCACCAGAGCTGGAAGGCTAATTTTCATTTCTGCTTGAATTTGACTATAACTGAGATTTTCCTTATCGTCTTAAAGGATGTGCTCCATTCACCTGTTAGATCCATTTTGGTTTCAGATTATTTGTAGATATCCTTGTACAATCTTTGAAATAAGAACAGACACAGTATACATTTTGTTGTAATAATGTCCTTTATTGACCTTTTCTTTCTGTTCTAACACAACACAGAGGGCTTTACAGTCTCAGCACCTCACAACTAAAGGGATAACAATGGGGCAGGGAAGGTTACCGCCATGGGGCTACACCTACACACATCCAGGCAGATCCCAGTAACTCACTCACAATCAGGACGACAGCTGAACATGAAATATTGAAACATCATGCCATCCTTAAATGCAAAATGTGAGATGTTTGGAAGAAAAAGTCTAACTTCCCTTTCCTCTTAAATCCTCGAAATGAACTCCAAACCATCGGTGTCAAAACAATTAAAGATTAGACTGCCAAGGTGTGACTTTAATGTTGAGAGTGTGATGGTGTTTGTGGATGGAGGTGGCTAACGTTCCCTGCCTGGGCGTCTTAGATGGGGACACATGGAGTAGATCACAGCTCTAGTAAAGGCTTCAAGGAGCTTACGCTGACAGCATGCCGTGCCCACAGTCTACATACAGTAACAAAGCACAGCTGACGTACCAACGTAGTTACCATAACAAGAGGTTCAACATCTTCTCTGTGGTGGCATGCTGCACAGTCTACCACCACATGGGCTACACGCACATATAGACATGAGGCTCCCAATATATCACTTATCCTCACCCTTATCCCATCTAATGGTCTTCACCTGTAAGACTTTAATGACTTTCAAATTAACAATGCATGTAAAGATCCCTTTCCACCTTCCCATTGTGTTACATCCAGAAAAAAAAGTTTAGTCTTTTCTGTTTATCAATACCTTGTTAGCTTGTTAGGTGACAATGCCAAGTGTCCACATGCTATCATCTCTAGTGAAGTTTTAAAGTATGAGACCCTTATAACTGGACATACTATAAGGATGTTTTAAAGTATGAGACCCTTATAACTGAACATACTATGAGGATACCTCAGGGAAGCACATGGCAGGTATGAACATGGTTACCAGTATACACACTAGACATCAGCTGCAGCAGCTGTACATGCTGCACGGGGTTCACGTCAACACGATGGCTGTATGTGCAGGATACATCAACACAGAGCCGCTACAGGAACACACATAGAACTATGGATGGAGTTAACCAGATCTATACAAGCCACTCTTTCACCAAAACCAATCATGGCCATATCACTAACGGGGACCATTGAGTTGACATTTATAATTGGTCTGATACTAAAAGGTCATATCTTATTTAGCCAAAAATCAGTTCAGAGCCATGACAATAAAATGATAACATTTGGATTTAAGAAAAGCAAACCGGTCAAAATTAAGCTGTTTTTGGAACAAGGTTTTATAAAAGACCCGTTTGGTAATACACTGCAGTAAGCAATAAGTTATGATCCGTATATAACTCAGTTCCTAATACTAGCAGTGTCACAATCATTATAAACATGTAGCAGACATTTCTGATTTAACAGTACCTTAAGCACATTTAAACAGTAATCAGCGACTATCTTAACAGTATCTATATGGTATACTTATACAGCATAAGTTCACCAAACATTAACATGATTTCATCATTAGTAACAGTTGTTAATAATAATAATAAATAATGAATATAGAGGACAACTGATTGCACACAAAAATGTCATAATGCAGTATGGATAGTATCATAGAGCTAAAATAGTATATTAAGCTTCCACTTACAATAGTATAGGATACAAGTAAATAGCAGTAATTGAGAACAATTACAATGATAGAATCTAGCTGAGATAAGAGTGAATATATGATACCCAAAATGAGAACCTGTCCACAGGCTAATAACAGATAAATATCCTCAAAAATAATTAGTATGCCCAAGCAAAATGCACTTATTATGACTAGAGTCTATACTGGAATCACAATGTATGACTAGACAAACCTAAGAACCTCTCTAAGGGACCTGATGTCCTTTCTAAGGTAGCACATAACAGTACATGTTACATAAATGCAGGTCTACAATGCCCTGTGGCTGTAACCTTATAAATCTAACAATGACAGTGCATTCTGTCACTAGTATATATCTGCTTTGCCATAAACACCAATCTCTAGTGTTAAGACAGCCCAACCAATATCTATCATTACAGAAACTCTTCCATCTTTTTCTGGGTATTATTCCCATTCACAAAACATCAGGTTGCAGAGCAAAATCTGGATCTGCATAGGTGGCATTAAAGTTTAACTGACCACTATGATGCATTTAGTTAAGCATTCCACCTGGACTATATCAAAGTCCAAGAAGTGCATTTTGGCCAAAAAATTAGTCTTTTCCATTCTTATAATTAATACAAAAATATAGATTTTGCCCAGCGCCTTTCTTTCAGACATTGATATATCATCCACCAATGACACTTTACATGAACTCATGAAGAACAGTAGGATACCTGCCTAACGGTATGTTGACGACATGAGAAGCAAGAGATACTGGAGGTTGGGTGGCACATTCTGTATACTGTACGTACAACGATGATCGGGGTTAGGGGGATGGTCAGATTAGCATACCATGTGTCTATGCAGTACTAGATGACTGCTTTACAGTGTCCTGGTTATATTACACATAACATACCTCCACCTCTTATTACCAACATGAGTGAGAGCTGCTGTCACTCTATCTAGCCAAGGTAAATACTGGTCTTCTGTAATTTATGATGGTAAGTCACTTTTAGATGTGACGGCCACTTCAGCGAATCATAATGACAAACTCTACCAATACCATTTTTCATGTGAAGGTTTGTTGTAACCTGTACCTTATTGGTTTTAATCTATAAGACTTGGACTTTATAGAGTTTAGGATTAAAACAGACATATGAATTAGTGCATATTTAACAGACTATATTTTTTCTCAATCAATTTTGTCGCACAGTGGAACACTGCTACAACAGTGCGAACACTCGACACACTTGGTGTTATATGGTTGATATATTCATGAAGACAACAGCGGCAACTATGAAGTGTCAGACCTCAAGGTTACAAATATTTGCCATGCCTTATAAGTAGATCTTGTACCTATATCAGCTTTTACCTTAAGGTGCATCAGGCGATCAACGAGCGGATATCATCGAGGCATCATAGAGATGTGACAGCACGATCTGAAGCCTCACCAGTGGTACGGTATGACTTCCCACTTGTAGTCAGACGAGTGTAGCCTCACAAGAGGTACGGTATGACTCCCCACTTGTAGTCAGACGAGTGTAGCACACAGGAACAACCAGAAGTTGGATAGTATCAAGTCACTGTGTGTCACATCCCATAGAGAGGCGTCACACGTCAGCCAGAGTTATTTGTTAGAAAGCGTCACATCTTACACGCATGTGTCCTTTTCCTCTTCCTCCTTGTCGTCAAAGTAGATGAGCAGGCTGCTCTCTGATTTGCTCTTGTCCTCTGGTTTCAGCAAGGCTGCGTTTTCCTCGTTACCCAACGACTCCACCGAGTCGCACTTGGTGACGTAGGCCTGGGTGTGAGTGCCACTCCGCTGTGGGGACGCCATCCCGGAGGTCGTGTTGACCGCTGCCCGTGGCTGGATGCGTGATGGACTCGTGGATGGTGAACGTGAGCGCATCAGGCGCGCCCCCTGCCGGGCAATACGGCCCCGGGCAGTGCCAGCAGAGACGGGCACGTCGCCGCCCCCCTCGTCATGTGACTTGGAGCGGGGCAGGTAGCGGGTGTGACTGGGGCGGACAGGCTGTAGGGGGTTAGAGGTTAGAGTTAGAGGCTGTGGTCACTAGCTGTACACCACCACCCACCAGAGGACCCACCACCTCACACAGTGTACCCCCTCACTGTAAGGTTACAGTTGTTAATGTTTGCTGCAGCAATATTCCAGGCTACTGACTTGATGCCAGCACAGACATGCAGTAACAAGACATGCATGGAAGTTTGTTGATTTTGATTATAAAACGCCCTACTAGGACAGATGGAAGGACTTCTGTTACTCAGGAAGGATGTGAGAGACACCCCTCTGTCCGTCCAAGTAGGTAGTTCCCTGATGCTGTTGCATCTATCATAAAATAACGGAGCAGGAGGGGTTGTGTGTATGAGGTAAAAGGTATAAACCCTCTGGTAGGTGGATATCAAAGTCTGCAAAGAAGGTCACATGTCAAACATCATTTAACTCCTGATGTATCCATTCCCTCTCAAAGAAACTGCATGCCTTTGGTAAATTAAGTACCATTGTCCAGCCATAGAATTAAGTAAATGAATTAGTAAAAACAGGACTTTCTTTTCTAGACAAATTTTGGATGTAACTTATGGTTAGGATCTTAATAATGCCATGCAGTAGCATTCAGGACTTGAAGAAACTTAAGGACTTGAGTTTGTCTATAAATATTTTGAAGGAATATATTGTGTATGTATTTTAACATGAGGAATTGTACTTACTGAATAGAATGAGAGGTAAAATCAATGTAATAACATAGATGGTATAAAAGAAGGAAATGACCAGCTATCTACAGGCATGCTTAAAGCAAGTTTTCATGTTTTAACATTTGAAAGTCATTCAACACACATGTCTCTATACAATGTACTAAGTTAGGAGAGAAACTAAAGAAAGGATAATCACAGGAGTATGTCATGAAATGTGAGAAATATATGATAAAATCACAATCAATTTGGTAGGAAATAAATATATAAAGGAGAGTTTTCTCTATGGTGCAAGAGAAACAATAACATTTATGCTTTTTTTGAGTAAGAAAGGTGCGTCACTAACTATTGGCATTAAATGGAAGTAAAACCCAAACGTATTTTCAATGTAAGCGAGCTGCGTTGGTGTGGCTTTGGCAACTTAGGCATGTGCTTTCTGATGCCTATTTTTAGCAAATAGAATAATGTGTAGCCATGGTAACCAGCTTCCTTTAGCAATAAAACATTATACAGCATGTCAGAGAGACATGACAGCATAACATTCTGGGACATTTATTTTATATGAGGAGAAGGAAATCAATTCTGAAAATTGTCAATCTTTGGCCGTTATAAAGAATACAAAATTGATTAAATTTCTTTCCATAGCTTCGATTGACAGAATGATATCATCCCTGGATGGCACAATGATCGATGAGCTTCAAAGGCAAGGCTGGTTACCAAGACTGGTTGTAAAACCCGATTTGACTGGTGGACATTTAGACCTGCGAACGCTACCTGGTTGTCCAGGCTACTGAAACGTTTGACAAAAGGTACCGCTGTATTATCGCTTTATATATATCTATTGACTCCACTACTAAGCGTTTGTGTGAATAACTAAGTAGCAAATAGATACATGATAACTTGAGAAACAGCTTTCAAATGACCACAGATGTTAGATTACCATTGACTGATTCAATGGAATGCAATGTCATATATGAAGCCATTAGTCTATTCAGACAACAAGCTTCTGTCACAAAAAGCATAATTGGAGAATCATTAGACAACGTTACGTCACTTGACCTTTACTTGGTATCATTGAACCAATGATATTACACAGACAATCTGCACAGAAAATCAAGTGGTCCCAGACCTATGCCAGCTTAGTGCTCAAGTCACATACATGGTACATCACTCTTTTCCTTCTGAGTTGTTTTCTTTTTTAAATTTAGGCTACATCAAAAGTTAGTTTAGGCAATGCTTAATTTGTCTACCATCTACTTTTGATCTCAGCAAACGGTTTTGCTGATATTTCAACTAAAGCCTTCCTGGCTTATTTTCATTATGAACCGTAATTTATTTCCTTACAGATTTTTTTTTCAAAACTAAATTCCCCAGACACAACTTTTTCATTTGGTGTGGCCTAACATATCGGTAGGGATCAGTGTTTAGTGAACTGTGAAAAAAGTCCATTTCATTTGATTATTACATTTCTGTGACTCAGTGTATAATCAAAGCCAGAAATATACATGTGAATTGATATAACAGATCCATAAGGGCTAATAATTGAAACAACTCAACCTCTCAGTGACATACAATGTAGGCATTAGGAGACTTGTATTAGTGAGTCCTGCTCATAGCTGAGTGTATATCTTTATTACTGTGTCATTACGACTAGGAAAACACAAGACACATAATGTGAAAGCTGAGGGCTCCCTGAATGAGGCCGTATGAAAGAATCAGCCTATTCCTATAGAAACTTACAGTAACATGTTGGTGGCTCCATCTTCTTATCGGCTAAGGACATTATAAAATATATATTTTTCGATTTCTTAAAGATATCTCACAAAAAGAAATGCTGACAGGAAAAAACAAAACATGTCCCTAGGGATGCTTATACCTAGTGTGCATTTCCAGCCTGAGTATGTTATTATATTTTGAGTGTAAAACCTGGATATTTCTATTACATGAGGTAAACACTGCTGTAAAATGTCAAAATAAGGAAAAGGTTTATAATAATAATAATGCTTTCCAAGACAGTATGCTTTAGCATGTTGCATGCCTCACAAAAAACAAATTGGTGCTTTCTAGCCAGGAAACCCTGTTTCCAAACCTTCCAACCATTTATAAAAGCACCTCTGTTTGAGTTTTCACTGGCAGTTTGTAATGAACTACTGAGTTGGAGTCGTACCTTGATGATGACTTCCGGTTCACGAGTGGCACCGTTTGTGCGTGCGTTGGTGGCCTGCACAGCGTCCGGGTCCACTTCCGCTGGTTCCTCGGGCTGCGTCTCCAAACGCTCTAAAGACCCTACTACAGGGGGCTCTGAGCTCTGTGTGCGCCCCGCGGGTGCCTGGGGTGACAAAGGGGGATACAGCTTTACTGTGACAAAGGGAATCAAGGTACAGTTCTACTGTGAGATTACAAGAAGCACTTCAACAAGGTGTTGCCTGTGGGCCATTGGTACAGCATGAGCCGTGAGTGTGCAGGAGGGGGCACTACCCATGTACAGCCACAGCTAACGCGCTCACTCCCTATTGGCTCATGCTATCAGTGAGACACTGGATTGACAAATACAGTGTGGAGTTGATGGCATATACATATGACAAATTATGTAAAAGAGAACCACTATACAATAAGTTATAAAAAGTGTAAAAACTTTAAAATATTAAAACTGACTTACCCTTAGGTTTGGGGTCTTTACAGTGGCACTACGTATTATACTCCCCTTGATAGTGCTGCGATGTCGTTTTATCTTGAACGTCTTACGACTCTTAGCATCTTGACGTTGCAGCCGATGCACCCTAGGATCAAAGTCTGCTGATTCTATTGATGGTCCTGCCCTCTCGTGGTCTGGGGACGCATCCTCCCCAGACTTTGTTGGTGTACTTGGTCCTGCAAATGAACACCCGGTCAATAGCTAGGTCATAGAAGAGCATACGTGACCTTCAAGTGGAGTTAGAAGGTGAAAAAATGTCTTGAGACTCAGTAAAGGCTGTCTCACAAGGAAGGATTGTACAAAGGTCATGCTACTCCAGAGGTCACAGTGTTACAGTTCTCTATGGATGGCTGGTAAAGCAAGATGCTGCAAATTCTTATTCCAGGTCATAGGTTTACATGTCTCTACATCTAACAAATGCATCGTATGGCTGTAGAAATGCTTCACGGTATATTCCTCTATATTTCATATGATGAATAAGGCAAATATCTCAAAATCATGATAGAAGCAATACAAAATTGTGTATCATTTACAAATATTGCAAAACATTGAACAAAATTGTGGAGGAAAATTTTCTATCATAGGTGCATTTCCTACGATTATTTGAACTTGGTAAAAAATGCACATATATGACATCCATAATCTACAAGATGCATATCAAACAATGTGTCTTCAATCTACAAAACACAAAAACTATAACTCTTGACGAGGACAAAAAGTAACATTCAGAAAACAAGACAATGATACAAATGTCCAAAACAACAAATTCACCGACGAGTGTTACAAAGGACTTCCAGCTTTCTTGTTTACAAAAGAAACTGGAAAATGGCTGCGCAGTTGGGAACATATCATCCCACGCATATATCACAGTTACAAATGTGCATTGATAAAAGGGCGTTATCCACTTTACGTTAATATGTGGACTTCATGGATTGCATTCGAATGCCAATCACTATAGAGAAATTGAAATCTGCAACATGAACTTTGGTACTTGGCCACTTGTTGCCTCAGTACATGATATCTAAACTAAGTTGTGCATTCTTGCTTTTTGACTGTTAGGTGTCATGGTCAGTGACCCTCCATCCTCCTGCTGAGGTGACTTACCAGCTTGGTAATCCTTGGGTTAAGAGGAAGTGAAACACTTTAGTTTGTGGAAATATTGAGTGAGGGACACCTAATAAGATGTCTGAGTAGCATCAAATCTAGGGGAGCAGTTTGGGTATATCCAGTAGCAGTTTAAAGTATCAGTAGATATCTAGTAGAGTATAGCAGGTGGGTAAAAGATCAGGGGATAGCTAGGGGTCACTGGAGGAATTGGAGGGTGTAGAAGTAAAAGGGAGGATGTATAATGAGAGAAGGAATACCTGTATTTTACATGGTTTTGATTACGTTCAGTTAATTATATCTATTGAAAATCTAATATCTAATGTAGGGTGACGAGTGGTAGAGATTCACAGATGTATAAGCAGGTTGGAGACAGGTTGAGGCATTAGAAAGGTCAGGGAGAGCAAGAAGTTTCTTCTTGTTTTTGCTTGGAGAAATATCAAAGCAAGGTCTGTAGAAGGGAGAAGTACATACACATCATGGACGAATTAATATAACTGAGTGGTCAAAGTGAGTTTAAAATGATCCATGCCTTCTATAATACTTCTTAAATTTATGCTGTGTGTTTTACTCAAAGGCAGCTTATAATATACTAATGATACTACCTTGCCTTAAATATGATATACTAAAACTCTCATGCTTTTCATTGTGAAACCTTTGCAGGCCCTTAAAAGTGCAGTTAATCCTAAAATGGGTGAACTTCATAATGAAAACTTTGCGGAATGAGTTGCTATACCATCAGCATGCAGACCATGCATTTAGTTCTGAATGTGATCAGCATTGGGCTCAGAGCCTGTTAGTGCCATCTTGGTGTTCATACCTTCATCTTCACTCTCAGCACCATTTGTCTCGTGCGCATCCTCCGAGTCCTCATCAGTCTCAAGCAAGGACTCGTCTGGCGGCGTGCCGATAATTGTGACTTGTTTGGTAATGTGCGGACGCTGATATATACTCGCTTGCCTTTGCAGCCTTTGTAACTTTCTAGGTGACGAACTTCTAAGGAAAGAGGCTACAAAAACAGAACACATAAACAGACTCTACCCGCATAGCAGCACACAGTGACTCCAGGCAGGAACAGACCGGTAATGGCACACGCTACTGTTCCATTACCACAACATGGACCCAGCACCTCCATCCAGTGGTGGAGTGGTGGCAGCATCATCATCAAGACAGCAGATGGGTTGTGCCCTTGCAAATTCCAGCAATGTCCTCTAAAAGATCCATGATGGTTGAATTCTTGTAATTCATAGATTATTTTGTTGTTTTTGATTGAGTTTTGGAAACTTTTTTTTTCTGAGAGAAAGGCTTGGACATGATACATGTACTTGTAATAACATCAGGCACATTCACATCTGCTTTCATGATATGATGACATTCTGTTCACAATACTGCAAGCAATTGCCATCACACAACACATAAGGCACCCAATGAGCTAATATAAACTTGTGACACTCTCATATGATAATCACAAATTTGTATTGAGTATAACAAAGACAAAAACAATTAGTTCAAGATACAGGACACATCAGCTAATTCAAGTGACTTTCAAATTAGTTTTGAACAGATTGGGAGAGGGAAACCATAAACTAATTATCTATCAACTTTAGTTATAATCCAACAGAGCACAGATAACTTGAAAAACACTCTTGATTGAAAATATTTAAGTAAAAATATTAAGATACCACTTTAACAACTTGATATTTTTAAATAACTTCACTGGATATGGACTTACTCTCTATTATCATAGGGGCTGAAATCAATAAATGTACATGATACACCTAGGTTGATGACTAGATACAGTGACCAGCATAATCTGTTCAGTGTTTATATCTAAATGAATATGAGTATCTATGTATTTCATCATAAAAATAAAAACATTAGCTATAGATATCTTGTAACATCTTACTCTGGTACTCTCATACTATCAACTGGGAATCTCCCATTGATTTATGTAATCATTTGTGAAATAAAGGTAAATGCATATCTACTTTTTTCATGCTCTTAATTGTAAACAAATGTATGCAATATCATTTGGAGGGGACTTTAAATGTGAAGAACAACAGCTACATAAGTAGATAAAGCAAAGAGTGGAGGTTTAATTGTTGCAAAATTAATTTGCCTCTCTAAATAAAATTATTGCAAAGTATGTCTACAACAAGCATGAGCTGAACTACTTTACTACTTTTACCTCCTAATAGTTCAATTACTTTGGCACCATGCCATAAACAATTTTTAGCACTTTGTGGTGTTGGCTCAAAAACTGGAAATCATTTTGGGGATGCATACATGTGTTATACCCTATGTCACATAAATAATATGAGCATGAGTTAATGATTATAAAAAATTTGTGACACTTTTTTCAACTGCAAAATACTGTTTCAAAACATCTGATATGTTAAGGACATCTGACAAAAGGTAAGAGAAAATTGCTATATTTTTAAACAAAGTTAATTGCTGTATTTATTGGGGGAAAAAAGGAAAACAAGTGCATTCAAAAAATCTGCTCAGACAATCAATAGCCAGTGTATGCCTGTATTGTACTTCAAATGTCTTTTCATAGTAATAGCATATAATGAACACATTTCTAGCAGCTGAATTTCAAATGAAATATCTTGACACTGTCAACTGCTTCAGCCCAAACGTTGTAACAAAATTGTGTTAGTGGACGCCACAAAGTTCAAGACACATCTTCTCTGATTGATACACAGAGGCATGCAGAGAATGCTGACAACATGAACTGAAGCCACAATATGCAGACCATGCTGAGAGGGCCACCTAGCCCTGCCCTGTGGCTGAACACCTCATACACAACACTGAGACCAACCTTGGAGATGAGAGGGCGAATCTCTGCCCACATCTGAAATACATTGTACCATTGAGACCATGTTACCATTAAAACATTAACACTATATAATATTAAAACCACCTTACCATCAACATACAAATTCAATTTTTTTTTTTCATAGAACATTTAATAGCGATTTGACATATTTTCTATTAAGTATTTGGACCTAAATAACTTCAGTACATCATAAACATCATGTCATATTCCATGACAAGGGAATGCATGACATCCTTTCCACCTGAACTGTCCTGTTGCAAGATGATACAAAACTTTAGTCTTCCACATATGATATATGATCACATAACTGATTACATAAAAAGATAAGTACTGACTTTCAGAAGGAGGGTCGTCTTCCTGGATGCTGGCTTTGCGCATGAACTTCTCCAGGATGCGTGACCCCTCGTGTGCAGTAATCCTGCCGGACACCTTTCTGTGCAGGACGGGGCTCTCCGACTCTCCCCCCGGCAGGCCCCGCAGCAGGGACTGGGAGCTGGACTGGGTCAGCAGGGCTGTCACAACAAACAACAGTGAATGTAAACACAATGCTACAGGCTCTGTGACAAACACTACAACCCTGTGGGCATCAACACTCGGTTACTTAACTGAAAGGAAAAGTGTATCCTGGTTACCGGCATATCTGAGGGGTCCTGTTCCCGCTACGGTGGCACCGATTTGTTGATAAGTGAGAATCAATGTATGATTTTGGCCACTGGCACCCTACATGATTTATATACGTTTCATACCTAGCCAATAAATATTGATAATCTTTTCCAGTTTAAAAAAGAGGAACCGCAGCTAAAAGAAAGAAAAATTGTACTAAATATGTCTTAAGTTATTTGCCTTTTTGACACTCCTTTAATTCAAAATATCTCATCAGTTAAGTTTCATTTTTCTATGGTTTAACAAGATCTCTATCATATGTGAACATATCATACATGGGATCCTAGAACAGTATAAATTAGTGTCTTTCACCTACAAAAGTGTTTTCCAAATCTAGAAAAAGTATGAAGGAAGAAAGGTATTAATGCTTCAGGATAATAGTATACTTAAAAGATAGTTCTCATAAAATTTTAAAAAAGTAAGAAGGAAAGTATTTAGGGAAAGGAAGATAGTATTCAGGATGCAAGTGTATTACTAGATTACTTTACAAGAGACATTGGATAACTTAACATGGAAGGAAGGACTTCATTTTCAAGTGAAAGAAATCTGGTAACCCCCAGTCAATTGTAACTTGGCAAACAAGTGTATGGGGTTAACTTTTCAAACATATAGGTATAAAATTAACAGAACACCGTAATTATATGAAGGACTACATACACTGCTATATGTGTATTTTCACATTGTATGTACAAGTCCAGGACCCTAAGATTATTCAAATTTACAGATTAACACACATAGTAACTGCATAATATTTAGTTTTGAGATCTTGCTGAAAGTTTTCTGTAGCAAAATTTTTCTGTAGCAAAATTTCTGTAGAAAGTGCATATTGCATAAAAACAGAAAGAGAACATAGAAACAACACTGTGAAATGATATAAAACATGTGTAACCCCCATGAAGCCCAGAATACTAAAGCCGGACACAGTCACCTAGCTGCAGCTACCAGGGTACTACACATCTACACTGTGCATTGGTACAATGAGTGCCCTCCGGTACACCACCTAGCTGTGTGTTCTACGACAATCGGTGCCAGTCGGTGCTCCGCTAAGTCTACAGATTGCAGAAAACAGGGCAGGTACACTGCCTGACGCATTATGAAAACCTCATAATTGAATCGAGCTACATTTACAGATGAATGGGAGAATAAAAATTGTCTACAGTAAAACCTCCAAGTAACACAGAGGGGAGATACCATTGATGGGACATGTATATATATGTCTTTACTATTAGTTTTCTATGATAGACAGGTTAGTTGAGGAAGGGAATAGTCCCACAACACTGGACAAGCAGCATGGTGTACAAAGTCTAGTGGCCTGACACTGCCATGTCAAATCATCAACCCTATCTACATTTGAGTTGGTTGCTAGAATAGAAACAATCAATGCATCTTGGTTTGGTGAAATGTAAAAAAAAATTTTGACACATTGACTCAATATAATACTGTTCAAGATAGAATATTTAAGTTCAATTCAAAGAGTCAAATATTTCATTGAACCAGTAACAGCCAATGTAAGCCATGAAAAAAAGAATATTAGTGAGGACACAAAGAAGAAAAGATGGGGAACAGAGAAAACTATTGTTGCCTGTACATGTCTGTATGTACACCATGCTCGAGTCGTACTGATATATGCCTACCTAAGTATACATAGGGAGGGTGTCCATTTGTTAAGGTTCTAGTGTATATACGGCCAGTCTACGTGCCAAGTGCACGCATGCGCCATGAGTGCGGGACCCATATGATCATTGATGTGTTTACAAATATGGGGGCTAGGGAATTAATTTGGTTCTTCCCAAGGGAAGGAAACTCACAACTCTGAGATGTAGCACGTGCGAGTTTATTCATACTTGGACTTATGGGGCACAACATATAAACTGAAATGGAAGGTGAGAGCGGTTTGAGTTGGATATCGGTGAGAAAAATGAGAGAGGTAAGTTATGTTAATATACGGGAGGATTATAATGATAAAAATAAAGACTTTGCTTGGTGAGTTTCTATCAGGTGTTAAAACCAGATAATTGATGAGATAGGAGAATGAGAACCCATTGTTTACGACTGACTCTATGACTGTCACCACTGTCAAGACAATAAATAGCCCCAAGTATGCCTTACTAGGTGCAGCATCTTAGACCTTCACACGGTTACACCCTAGGAAAAGGTACGCTTAATATACGTCTGTGTCGTCGCTAATTTTGGTGCCTCAAGACGCTCAATGACGAGATACTTGTGCTGGTACTGCTACAGCTATGGCAACAATATATGAGCCTGGACTGACTCGGTAGTAGCTAGGATACCAGTGAGTGAGGCAGCACTATACTTACACTCCTCCGAGGCGCCCCTATCTAAGGTATTCGCGCCTATGTTCAGTGAGTCACTTGTTGAAGACCGTGCGACACTGGCTGCTTGGTGACAGAAACCATCAGCCAATCAGAAAATAGCCCCAACAGAGAGTTGGCACTCCTTGGGAGTGACAATGCACTCTGAGCAGAACAAGCATTGAGGTTGAAAGTAAGAAGAACTTAAACTTTTGCTACAGAATAGTACATGCATGTTAAGAATATTAGAATCTTCCAAGACTTATACCGATGTTAAAAATAAATTATGGTAGTAATAATAATAAGAGGAAAGATTGTTCAATGAAAGGTTGAAATCTTGTGTACAACCTCCTTGGAAAAAATATGTATCTATTAGGATGGGTGACGTGGCTCCCATTGACTGTGGTGCAACCTAATTAATATATATGTATTGTTGTTTGATAAGATGATACTACTAAAACCATTTGTCACATAACCTGATACCCTTTTCTATTACATATAGGAAATTGTTCCCGAAATACAGTTCAGTGAATTCTGAGTATATTATCTGTAGAGTATATATATGGTTGTCATGGTAACTTAAGGCTAAATAGAAGAGGCATATATATCTTTGTAATAACTCTACACAGCTGACAGTAGCCCTCCATAACGATTTATAAGTGTAGTTTCCGCCACCTGTAACAGTACCGTAAAACCCCACCTATATGCCAAACCCTTTAATCACAGTATTCAGCTCATATAAAAAGAGGAATGTAGCACATAGACTGGGTTTTACGGTAACTCTGGGAGATGGCAGCACAGGCAGCTGGGTGGTACTGCAAGAGGGGGTACTCACACAAAGAGGAGCAGGACCGTTTGTGGAAACCAGTGTTACATAAGCACGCTGAAAGAGGGTCAATGCAGGGGGGCAAAATGAAAGACATTACAAGGGGAAATAAATAGAAATGAATACAACTGTAGAGTGTCACTACTTAAGGGATATTGATAGTCTTCTTTTGGCACTTGGTTTTATGTACAGCATGAGAACTCTGTGACTTTGTCTCATAAACTTGAAACTGTACACTAAGTTGATAATTAGTCCTAATCATCAGCAACATAATACTGGAGAAGAGCAATCAAATGGCTTCCAATTGATTCATATAGATATATATATTCTGAACAGAAATAGGGCCAAAGCTAATATATAGAGCATTTAATGTTTGACTTGTTCTCATGTTCCCACTTGTATTATATCTGGTCAGAAAATATATTCAACTTATAAGATCTATTAGAAGCAATAAAAGTAACTATTCTTGAATCTTTGATTGTATCTAACTCAATTATTTTACACCAAGAACTAGCATTAAACTATACTCATTAGATTACTATCAAAACCTAGGTGTTGCAGTCAAAAGTGACACTACTGTTTGAGGTTAGTTATATCACACTAAGAACAACTATGATTCATATTATTGTGTTTGGTGCAAAATCTGATGTGAGTGTTATCTTGTGCTTTCAATCCTGTTGAAATTCAGGTGAGCACCATATTGTTGAGTACAGCCTTACCTATGTATGTAATGGCACTCAATAAATTATGAAAGTATTCTTCTCTTGTAAATGCCAAGGGTTGTGAGGAAATATGTTCAAGTGTGCATGTACAACATCATTGTTGAGGAAGCTCCATGTGATTTTACTAATTTGGTGAAAAGAACCCCCTAAATCAAAGTAAGGCTTGTAATCTGAAAGTCACAGGTGAACTGTTGCATCATAAATATGTGGTATGAGTCTAAGGCTTCTTATACTAAGGACACTCAATGAAATTTTGTGTATGAGTCTGTGAAGGGTAGAGTTATCAAACCGTGAAGACCAAAGCCATTTAGGGAATATAGTTTTGAGTTCCTGTATTACTCACACGCGCAATACAAATGCTCTTGCGCAGCAACCTGAACCTTGTTTGACCCCGGCTGGTAAAGAAGTTTAACTGAAATAATCATTGCAATAATAAATTATATTGGTCATTAAACTATATATATAATTGGAGTATGAACAAAAAAAAGAATATTTCAGAGAAATGTAAACTGAAATGTAAATGTCCTGTTATACAACTCCTCTGGTTCCGGAAATTAAAATTTCATGTACTGTATTTGACATAATAAACACAACAAATTATAATAAGCATGTATGTAGTAATCAAAGAGTTTAATCAGGCTTACAATTTAAAATATGTTTGTGGGATTATAGTCCAGAATCTCCTCAAAAAGGGTTGTGTGTGCTAATAAGGGGAAGTGCCCTTATTCAATGGAATATGGTATACAGTAGGAAAGGCTTATGTATATTGTGTTGGCCAGATAAGCTTAGGCCTGAATTGTTTGTGACAAAAACTGTAAGCATGTTGCTGGCATTCCTGTGCTTCTTCCTCATTTTAAGTTGTACAAAACAGACACACCTGTATGAAATTGAAAATCTGTGCGATGTAAAATACACCTCTACACAGAAGAAATAGTTTTGAGGCTGAACATTTATCTAATTAGGAAATACAAAGTTTATAAACTCACCCTTGCTGTACTTCTTGCTTCCGTGCAGGGGTCCCAGGCTCTGTAGGCGGGAGGCCATCTGGTGTTCAAGGATATCCTCAATACTTGAAGAACGCACAATCTTAGATTTGCGGATAGAGTCGGTCCTGTCAGGCTGGGTTGTGGGCGTTCTTGGTCTTGCTTCTGCGATGTGAGAATCAATAAATATGTATGATATTAGATACTGTTCATCTATAGCCTATAAAGTCTTTCAATAATGAGTATATACTACTTTTGTACACAAAATCATTTATAATTTTACACACATACACACGGCTTTACTTTACAGTGAACAGTTTATCTATCGATATATAGTTACTGTTGTTGCAGAAAGGGAATGCTCATTTATCAGTTGCAGAATATCTCAATTCTTGGGCCCTTTTTTTCTTCACCTCTTCACCTCCACACATATGGAACTTCATCTAGTACATAAAATACTATGATAATTTATTATATTATTTATGATATATAATAGAGTTATTTAATGTGCTATACAGTACCATATATGGAAGAGCAGAGTTGCTCCTTGATATTATTTATGATATATAATAGAGTTATTTAATCTGCTGTACAGTACCGTATATGGTAGAGGAGAGTTGCTTCTCTATATTATTTATGATACATAATAGAGTTATTTAGTGTGCTGTACAGTACCGTATATCGTAGAGGAGAGTTTCTCCTTTATATTATTCATGATATATAATAGTTACTTAATCTGCTGTACAGTACCGTATATGGTAGAGGAGAGTTGCTCCTCTATATTATTTATGATATATAGTAGAGTTATTTAATCTGCTGTACAGTACCGTATATGGTAGAGGAGAGTTGCTCCTTTATATTATTTATGATATATAATAGTTATTTAGTATGCTGTACAGTACCGTATATGGTAGAGGAGAGTTGCTCCTTTATATTATTTATGATATATAATAGAGTTATTTAGTGTGCTGTACAGTACCGTATATGGTAGAGGAGAGCTGCTCCTTGAGGTGCCTGAGCTCGGTGGCCAGCTCTATCAGCGTGGTGCCCTTACACTTGGGGTGCGGCATGTTGAAGCCGTGCATCTTCTGGTGCACCATGTGCTGCAGGAAGTACTCCTGCTCCGTCTCACACCGAACCTTCATCATCTACAAATAAACAACAGCAATGTGTCACCAAACCTTCATTATCCACAAACAATGAACAACCCACATTGTATCACACCGAACCTTCATCATCTATAAATAATCAATGTGTCACACCAACCTTCATCATCTAAAAACAACAATGTCTCACAACAAACTTGCATCACATTTACATAGTAGAGCCATAAAGTATAAACATATATTCACTATATCTAATGTGAGGCCATTTTATTCTGATAACTTATTTAACTAGATTACGGATCTACATTTTTGCTAACATCAGACATATCAGTATATTGAGTAAGGATTATCAAAGACAGGCTTACTCTATACTGGATGAAGGGCTGTAGCATCAGAAACAGTGGGGTTCGCACTGTCACAACAAAGTCCAGGAAGCGCCAAAGCGGAATGCCACCTGAAACGGTTATAAACGCATGTATGAGCATGTGGCAGACTATGTTAAGGTGCAAGTATTACCTAAACTACTTTACAGGGGGCAAAAGGGATTTATTAGTACGTCTTTTGACAAGGGAGGGAAATGTATAACTCTATGATGGTAAATAGGATGTTGAGACTGGTGTGTTACCTATAGCCTGTGTATTGATGTTTTTAGTATTCTGTTTGGTAAATAACGTTTTTGCATGTGTGAAGGCATTGATATAATATGTTCTGGGATCTTACGCCTTGTTGTTCAACTCTCATTGTTGTTGAACAGAAGTTGTAGTTGATACAAGAGCTTATTTCTTCATCAGTTGACAGTATGCTCATTTTGTTTCTGTCCACCATGTAAGTGTCATAACCGATGGAATCATCTGAGAGCTTGCAAAACACTTACTGAGAAAGAAGAGAGCACTTATTCCTACTCCGATGAAAAGGGGGGGTGGATACTGAAGATCAACATTGAATTGTAATGAAGAAGGTCTCTAGCTAACAAGTAATTGGTTCTCATACACTGAGCTGTTGATATGAAAACCCAGTTTCAATTCTACATAATCTCCTATGACAGATACACAGATGACAGCTAATGCGAAAAACCTCCCAGCGACATAATCTCGTAATTGATCTTTCAAGAACTTTCTACGCAGCCCTGCAACTAATCTATAGCTTTGTGTCCAAGCAATTATTTCTGCTGGTGCAGCATGTTTTGCTTATTCTGAAAGAAACCATCTAATAACCTAGTACTGAGTTTTGTAATAATCAGTTCAACAGTTGAATTGTACTCCCTCTAAAGTCAGGTCCTCCATAATTCCATCAGATTATGTCAAGGACCCCTCACAGAAGGAGTGCCTTTAGTTGTATCTGACACCATCAAAATGGTCATCGATACTTTGTCTTAAATTTGTTACCATGGTTTGAGCCAATGAAAGTGGAACTGATTATAATGTTCAGTCGAGTCATTCGTTGCACATTGGTATAGACGGGGAGGGGTGTCATGCATGTGTGTATTCTGAGTGCCTCTTGAATGATCTCACAGGTTTTGAGTGTGTCTAATGCGTCGTCACTACCTCATACTCAATGCAATAACATGTCACTAGTAATGCGGAACATATTCAGATAACTCGCTACTGTCAAGCATCATATTTCTAAATACGGTATACATCAAAATAGGAGCTACATTCGACTTTCGGTCAACTTGACGATTTCACTAATGTTACATATGTGAGCAGGTAGGTAGAAGATATCAGCAAAGGTGCAGACTAACTTTTCTGCTTGCCTGCTCACATACATTTCGGTGTCTCGATTTGCATTTGAGGGAGCTAAATTTTCCTCAAATCAAATATCTATATGAAATTTGATTTCTGGTAGAGTCGAATGAAGCACTGTGTAGAGTGCGGAGAGAAGCATGGCAGGTACTCCAAGACAAGAGTGGAGTGTGCACAAGTCGAGAGAAGAAGCAGAGATGCCACTCCCTGGTTATCAAAAATCCGGCAATTCCTTTATTTTAAAAAATACCCCTCAAAATAAACTCCTTCTATCATATTGGATTAAATATAAAACATAAAATGAAATAATTATGAATTAAAAAATCCGGATTTTGGGAGAAAGAAGGACAAGTGGCATCCCTGGAGAAGACTCTACCACTTACTTCCGGTCTCTGTATTATCTGGATCACAGACGGGTAAAAAGACAAACAAAAGACAACACTAGTAAACAAAAGTTGTCGTCCTGTTCAGCCGGATCCCAAGAGGATTGTCATTGTTGTGCTGAGTGCACCATTCAGGAGGTGAGTTCAATAAGCTGCAGCATGAATCATGTCTTGACAAATTTGTGTTCACATTAGTCTGTTGTTTGAATCAGATGTAAATCAAAGTGACCAATATTGTTCAAAGGCATCATACTGTCAGTTGTGTTTCATATAATAAGGTCAGACTTATATTTATTGAACTCATCTCTCACGAGAGATAGGAAAGCAGTCAAAGTGGGATCCCCTGTGTTACCAAAAAACATGCCATGTTAATAGCATTCAGAGTGCATGCAGACCAACAGAGGACAGGTCTCTGTCTTTTTGTTTATCTATGATTTGTGTGAAGGAAGCAGGGAGGGAAGGAAGAACAGGAACTACATGTTTGATTAGATATGGCCATAATTTGATAGTTTTCTGGCAAAATATACTTTATTATAGACTATGTTTCCTTGAGACAATTGAAAAAAAAATCTACTTTTTCTCATGCTTCAAATGAACTTATTGTGTTTGGGTTGCATTGCATTTTCCATTACAATCATTCATATGCTTAAACCTCATGTGAATTATGGTTGCAAGAAACAATAAAATGCAGATTTCAGGATGGAAGGTAGTTACAAAGCATGTCCAGATAGGAAAAATCAATGACATAGATATTAGTGAAAAATAATGTGGTAAGTTATGAAGTAAGTCTTACCTAGTAATCTGTGACCGAGGTCACGCACATATTTTGCGATACGATACCACTCGGCTGTGAGTTGTTTCTCAAAGCACACCACCATGATCTTCAGCCCTGTAGGAGGAAAGGAGGCTGGTATTAGTGAATGTAACTTAAAACAGGTTAGAATAGATTGTGACTCATATGGCTCAGAAAAAACAAGCTATATATATATAAATATTAGCAATTCATACCCATTTGTCTATATTTTCCTAGACTGTGTACATAATGACAAGACTATCGAACATTCATTTGTACATAATATAAGACGAGCATGTTCCCACAGGGCAGTGGTTGGTATAGTTAAACTACTAACCTAGGAAGGCTACATTGAGCATGTTCTCGCGGGGCAGTGGTTGGTATAGTTAAACTACTAACCTAGGAAGGCTACATTGAGCATGTTCTCGCGGGGCAGTGGCTTCCTGTTGTGCAGGGAGAAGGTGGAGGAGCGGCCCAGGTCGGTGACAGAGAGGTGCTGGGTCTTGGTGGCTGAGGAGGCCGTCGACACAATGTGCTTGTGTGGGGGGATCAGGCCGTTCAGGATGCACGTAATGGCAAAGTTGATGTCAAACGGCCGCATCTTGGGCGTGTCTGAAGGTGGGTGAGAAGCACAACAGGATGTTTAGGACATTACTGACAGTATATATTACTAGACAGATGACAATAATCTGTCTTTATTGTTTGCCACAGATCTGTACAAAACCTATTTTAGTGAGTAAAAGACCTTGCACAAATTCTGAATATTTCTAATATCACTGAGGAATATTGATGTACATAATGCAAAAAGTATGATGAGCTCAATGTTACAATAAAATTCAAACCAAACATTGACTTATGAATAAGGTATCAAATGTGACTCACCCCGTCGTCCACAGCCCATGCGGATACAGAGGGGCAGGATGAGGTTGATAAGGCGATTCATCGTCTTTTCTGGAGTAGGGAACACGGCAACACCCCCACAGATCTGCTCTAATGTGTAGAGCTCCTGTTAAACACATCCAGACAACTTGTATTATTATGTATACCTGCTAGTACCCAGAAACCCCACCAACTGACAAAACTGAATCAAAACAACAAAATAAGGAGCGTGGCACCACTGTGAAGTAGGACTGAAAAGCCAGATCTGATAGGACTTGGCCAAAAAAGAAGAATAAAATACCCCCTAAAGCTCAATAAGTTTGCAATTACAATAACCATTTCAGCACTTTCAGCACTTCAAAATCAACTAATTTACAAAAATATATATATAAAAATTAAAAAGTACAATAGGCTTGCAGGACGTATATGCCACACTGTAAAAATAAAAATAGGTGACATTGTTTACTTACACCAAGTGCTTGCATCTGCATGGTTGTGACCTTGACGACTGCGGAGCAGAAGGCAGGGGGAGGGGGCACCTTGGTGGAGTTGGTCTCCTGGCGGTGAGGGACCCCTCCGTGCTGTACGTCTCCCTGCAGCACGTTGAGTGTGTCATCTGCCAGCAGGATGTTCACGCACACCGAGATGAGCGTCTGGTACCGGGACAAAGGGCAACACTGGGTTATAGACCAATGCAGTAAGTACCGGACAAAGGGCAACACTGGGTTATAGACCAATGCAGTAAGTACCGGACAAAGGGCAACACTGGGTTATAACAATAACTGGCAGTAACAATGGGTGACTTTTAAATAATGATAAAGTTGTGTTGGTTTTAGCAGAATCTTCATAATGTTGTCTGTAGTGGATATTCACTGGACAAAAATCTTTGAAATAGTGTCTGTCACGCTTCAGAAATGTTCAAAAACTTTATCAACAACTTTTTCTTGCTGCAATTTGTTGTAATTGGGGCACAGAGTAGAAGGTGGTGAGCCAACTCTGAGGTAGGACTGCGTTAGGTGTAATTGGGGAGCCAAATGAATGAATAGTATAGATATATCTATGGTAATTGTTTAGACATTACATGTTGAGTCTGGAAGACCATATCCTTTGGACCTTCTGTTTATGTCGTCTAGAACTGTTTTTCTATATCTATTTGGGGGACAAATATGACAGTGTAAATTAATAAAGTGTCCATTAATTAATTACAGGGGGTGGTGGTGAATTCTCTTGCGAAGGTGTGAACATCTTTAAGCCCCCTCCCCTCTAGAGCACGTGAAATATTTTGTGCCCCCTCTCGTGAAGGCAGCTAAAAAAAATTTGCCCCCCCCCCTTGAACTATAGTAATGTGCAAGCTTTTCTTTGCTACAAAGGAGCATTTCTTATGCCCCCCCCCCTTCAAGAGGGGTCAGATCTTTTTGAGGGTTCAAAACTTTTTTGCGCCCCCCCCCCCCTCCCACTCCCTCATTGTCTCAGACAATCCTAAGGAACCAGGGGTAGAAGTGCTGTGCCGGTATGAACCCCAACTTTATCTTAATCTTTGTCAAGCGCTGGTCAGTAGTCTGTCTCGTTTTGTGTCCCCATTTATAAAAAACCTGGTCTTGTCTTACTCTAGCAGTTAATATTTCTGTAAGTTGACTTTTTTTACAACAATATTGGCCAATGTGCCTTGAAATATAGATTTTAAAATCGAAAAGATCCATGGAAAGCATATGACTACAAGCAATATCTAACTTACTCGTATATAGTAAATCTACATGTACAACAAATATTTCATGTCACACCCTAGTTCAGTATCATGATCTTAGTTCACTTAGTGTAAGATGAAGTAACAAAGATAACAATCCAGTGTGCTAACTAGACTAAGTATAAAGGCAGATACATGGAGTGACCAAAACATATGTGGTGTTCATGACATATCATTAATAAACATTGACGCATTCTTCACTTTGATATGATAAGTGCAATTTTTTTTAACGTGGAGGATTTGATTTTACCGTATTATTTTGCAATGCAATAAGTATCGTTTCCTGGATAAACAAACTGCCATTGAAATATATCGAGGCATGGATTAGCATTTTGTGTGTGTTGGTGCGCGATGATAAACAGTCATGGTAAATGCGTGAAAGTACAGAACACTTATATGGTGTATATACAGTAGTGTATGAAATCATGTTGCATCAAATGACAATGTAATCAACACTAAAGCATGATTAGATAAATAGAGGTTCTACTTAGTTCCGACTAGATACATACGCCATGCACTTCCTGAATGTTGATTGTATGGAAAGGTGGGTAAAATTTAGCGCAAATGTGAAAAAAGAGAACATGCAAATTCTTTTAAAGGAAAGTTAAAAATGAATAGGCCACTTCATAGAACAAGAACCTGAGCTCTGCCTCAGTGAACAAGAGGTCCACAGTCAGCAGAAAATGTCATAGGCTGAGGTTCTGTTCTCAATAATGTTGACTCTAGCATTGTCTTAAACAGCTCAAGTCTTTGCTATTTAGACACTGTTTATCTGAATTATATCATGAGCTCCTCAGAAAAAATTGTGTCTAGGGCCTTCTCAATATATTTGAAAAATGCCTTTGGATATTTTTTGAATTCATATGGTTTTCATCACTTGTTGACGGGTTTGTTGAGTAACATAAGAACACTCCTCATTTATTATTCAGTATCATATAAGTTTTGATATCCCTACAAGGTTTTCTGGATACCTTTCACATTTCTATTCAAACGATTCTGTTGATGACTAACTCTTCATGATTTTATTGAAAAAATAAACACTTTTTAGAAAACTTTAAATATCCATTTAGTTAATTTTGACCCTGCTAATTGACTGTGTTCATCTCATGAAAAAAAGGAAAAAAAGGTTGGCATATGACATGCCATAATAGTTAGTGGAGAATGGGTTTAGAAGGGTATGTCCTTGGAGTTAAGATTGACCTTGCGTGACCCTGACTGACCTTGAGGTGTGGGAGGTGGGCGATGTAGTTGAACTTGAGCAGCGTCTTGTGGATGGCCTTGAGGAGGTTAGAGGCCGCATCCCAATCCAGGTGGCGCTGTGGGTGTTCAGACAGACCAATATAAACATGCAATATAAATGTGTACATATAGAACAGGGCTGGCTCACCAAACACCAAAGTACTGAGAGCTTAGGCTTGTAGAGTTTAGGCTTACAGAGTTTTAGTCTCTCGCTGTCAGACCCGCCCATCCGTGTCCCCACGCAGAGCTGGATCTAACCCAGTGCCTTATCAGCGCTGGGGACCGCGTTGGCTTAGCAGTACCCTCTCCAAGCAGATATTGGTGCATATCTCCACCATTATTAAAGATCTGCTGGAGAGTGAAACGCATGGGGGCCGACTGGTCGCGCTACACTTGCCAAGCATATACTTTGTCACGGTTAGGCTTGAAGAGTGTAAGGCAGCGCTGCTGCTCCTCCCGAGTCTAGATTATATAGAGACGGGGGCCGAGTCTAACAGAGTTTAGGCTTGTAGACTTTAGGCTTACAGAGTTTAGGCTTGTAGAGTTTAGGCTTGTAGAGTTTAAGCTTGTAGACTTTAGGCTTGTAGAGTTTAGGCTTACCATGAGGATGGGTTTCTTGTATAGTTTAGAGAAGAGGCGCTCCATGCGGCGCAGGATGAGGTTGAGGGCCGGCCGGGCCGACTCGTTGGACCAGTCGATGGCAGGCAGCATGTCCAGCATGTAGCTGAGGAGGACAACAAGGAATCTTCACGTAAAACAAACAGATGTATTCCATGGGACATAATATAATATACCTTGTACCTAGTGGTTAGGTTTCTGTCAAAATCTTAAGTGAATTTTGAAATGCTATTCAACAGCTCTAACCTATTGGAGTGCACATGGTTATTCCACTCAATTACTGCGCATACCAACTTCAGGAAGAATGGTGACTTTCCATAAAAGGGTATATACAACTTGGGCGATCGATGCTTGAGTAGAATGGCAGATAAGAAATGTAAAAGTTATACTTACTGTTGTAGGCCGGGACAGCGCATGGTGGCTGGGTCATACGGGGCCACCTTCAGTAGGGTATGTGTCACCTCTGCCAGCCGCTGAAGGATAAGTACACTTAGTTGTAGATTACAGCAAAACTAGCGGTAGTCAAATGGGGAACAAGTTACTCATGCCTCGTGTCATGGTGGTAGGCCCATAGGCGTGAGCCCATGTGGTAAGTCACATGCCCCCTTCTGTCTTTCTGGTGTTCTGTACAATGAATCTACCATATGACAGGTACAGTGTGAATGAGATTATCAGGCACCCTATATATTGTATAGCATAGAGGATATGAGAGTGTTTTTTAAACGGGGGTTGGTGTAGATGTGTGACTTACGTTCTGAGTCTTGTGGTCGAGCAGGTCGGGCACCCTGAAGGTGGGGTCGGCCAGCATGCGTCTCAGCTCCCGGATGCGGGCGGTGGCGTGAGCGTAGAAGTAGGACACAATACACAGCAGCGAGTTACGCGGCCGCCGAAACTCATTGAGGGTCAGCTCAGCCTCGTCCTCGGCGGTCACGTGACGGCGCCGGCCCTCCTCCATGTAGTGGAAGTGGGAGCTGGGGGTACACATAGAGGGATTCATTAAAGGTGTATTACTTACTAAACTACAGTAAAATGTGTCATACAAAGATCTACTTTTACATCATTACAGAGAGTCTCAAATCAAAGTCTACTGAGTGCTCATCGTGGAAGATGCCCTGGGGGGAGTAGTTGCTATGGTTACTTACTTGATCTCAGAGTGCTCATTCTGGAAGATGCCCTGGGGGGAGTGGTTGCTATGGTAACTTACTTGATCTCAGAGTGCTCATCGTGGAAGATGCCCTAGGGGGAGTGGTTGCTATGGTTACTTACTTGATCTCAGAATGCTCATTCTGGAAGATGCCCTGGGGGGAGTAGTTGCTATGGTTACTTACTTGATCTCAGAGTGCTCATCGTGGAAGATGCCCTAGGGGGAGTGGTTGCTATGGTTACTTACTTGATCTCAGAGTGCTCATTCTGGAAGATGCCCTGGGGAGAGTGGTTGCTATGGTTACTTACTTGATCTCAGAGTGCTTGTCGTGGAAGATGCCCTGGGGGGAGTGGTTGCTATGATCACTTACTTGATCTCAGAGTGCTCGTCGTGGAAGATGCCCTGGGGGGAGTGGTTGCTATGGTTACTTACTTGATCTCAGAGTGCTCGTCGTGGAAGATGCCCTGGGGGGAGTGGTTGCTATGGTTGGCGCTGGGCTTCATGTTGCTGTTGACCGTCTCCAAATGGCGCTGGGGGCCGCTAAAGTTTCTGTAGAACAGAAGGATGTAAACGATTATAACATTGGACTACTGGGCATAGGAAAAATAATACATCACAGTTGTTATGGGGAATCTAACCACTATGGCATCATAATAGTGGTTACAGACATGAACAAATGCCTCCAGCAATGATTCCATCAGAACCACTCAAAAGTGTCAGAGCGACAGCTGCTGATGACCTAGGTAGTGCCTGCTGACATAACTGAATCCAGTTTGTGTCATATTGAAGACTGCCATAAACCTGGATGGCTGCCTTGCATTACTTTTCCCAGATTGCTACCAACTTGACTTCAAAATCAATCATGATTCTATGATTTATAGAATGTTCTTTTACCTGTCTCCTGAAACTATTAGAATCATGATTGCTTCATAGCTTCTTCCCAGTTTGCTAAAGTAACACATAGACTGGATGAATCAGACAAAGTGATCTATATACCTGGTAAGGGTTTCACAGCTGATGATGAGTGCACGCAGAGAGACGGCGATGTTGGAGAGCACAGAGATCTCCTCCCGGGCGGCTCCCGGCGAGTCCTGTTTGTTGGTCTCCTTCTTTATGTGCTTCAGGTAGTGAGGCAGCACTGCCTCCAGAATGGTCTGAGGAACACAAAGATACTTACAGGAAAGGTGCAGTCTTATATAGACAATAGTACATGCAGGTTCTAGATTTGCTTCAAATATTGAGGAAGGCCTGCCAGAATAGTCTGTATTCAATAATAACAAATATACAGCCTGACAACCACTGTAATACACACAGTGATGTACAGCCTAAGGTACCTTGTAATAGATGGATATTGTGTGTAATGAGCAAAACAACGTCAAAGTTTATTTTTTGTATGTTACGAGTGTGTTTGCTTTTTATTTCGCTTCTGTTTTTGAACCCATTTTCTAATTTCCCCAGGCTAATTACATTTTTCAAAACTGAATTTAGGGTTAGTAATGAGGCTTATATGAAAGAATAAATGCTTATACTGACCAGCATCTGCATGGCGCGCACAGAGTCACAGGCGTAGGCGATGACAGTGACACACATGTTGATGGCGTCGATGACCTGGAAGGTGTCAGGGTCCTCCACGTAGCAGAAGTCCATGGCCATCAGAGGTTTGTCTCCCTCCACCAGGTCCAGGATCTCCAGGTCATCATTGGTCTCCGTCTCTAAGGCTAAAAGCAGCAGGAACAGGGCTCCTGTGTCCACCTAGGGAACAAGGTGAAGGGTTAGACAGTGACAGTAGTGACTAATACCAGCAGTAGGTCATACATTGTTTCTGCCGCAACAAACAGGTTGAACAGTGCCTCTTTGTCCACCTAGGGAACAAGCGTAAGGCTTAGGCAGTGGTAGTCTTTCATATGTGAGGAGCTACGTTAACAGTTTAAACAGGGTAGTATTCAGAACAGGGTAGGAGGTTTATACGGAGTAGTAGTATGAAAAGGTTTGTCATTCAACCTGTGGGCCTGCAGTTTTGTCCTGGATCACCTTCCTATGGTCAGCAGGGATAAATGCTAGAAAATGGAGCCAGCACTATTTAATGAAGAAAATTTAAGAAACAAGAAATATCAGGCTGAAGGGAGATAAGGGGTACATACCTTGCCAAAGTCAAAGACATTGGGGTCTTCTGTCATGTGAAGTAGTGGGGCCAGACTACCAAACATCTGTTGGTGAAATTAAAGAGCACATAATTGTCATGTCATGTGGAAACTAGCATACAGGCCTCAAGAAATAGAATACAGACATAGGATGCTATAGACCCCTTAGGAAGGATCCAGAAGAAGTATAGGATGCTAGAGACCCATAAGTAAGGTTAAACAATTTCTCAGAAATAGCAATTATTCAGTAATGTTAAGCATATCTTTCATCAAACCCAATTTTACAAACCACCAGGTTTTTTCCCACATATGCATAAAAAAAAGAATTTTCTTCACAAAAATTGTGGTCTAATTTTGATAAGATGCATAAAAATATCCCTGGCAAGTCTACTCACCAGGACTGCATTCATGCATCATGTTGACCCCTTGGGTGTAAATTCACTACGTAGGGTGGGCATACAAGACAACAAATGCACATGTTTCCTACCTGCAGCATGAAGGGCTTGCGGTGCAGGGTGTAGAACTGGCGGAATGCAAACTCTATAGCACCACACAGGACGGGGTTAGACTGGTGGTTGGAGTAGACCTTCATCAGGGTGGGCACGATGTACAGGTAGCCCGACGTAGAGAACACCTGCAGACACAACCACACTGTAACCTCACCACAGCTGGGTGCTCACATGTTGGGTTAGGGCATACTGTAGTGTTTGAAAACAATTCTCTAAATATGGTGACCATAAAACCATTTGCTCACAGTAGGGGTCGGCTGATAACTATGGTTTTGCAAAATTTCTATAATGAAAAATGATCTGAAAAAGTTGCAAATGTCTTCAACAGTAATGTGGAATCAACTAAATTGATTAAAAGTGTGTGAAAATATGCTTTAGAATAGGTGAGAATAGGTGTATAAAGTCCTAAATGGGAGGTTGACTTTTATATAATCATGACCTGGATTTTGTATGAGTTAAAATGGCCCCCTACAGTGACCTACAAAAAAATTTGTTGTTTGAAGCGGCTTGTGGCATTATCTACCACTGACCTGTTTTAAGTGTCACATGGTGTTATTTAGCCCATACCTGTTTGAAGTGGCGTGAAGCGTTGATGAAAGTGGCGAGACAAACACGGAGTACAGCCGTGTCCTCACAGTGCAGCAGCACCGCGCCACTCAGCACGTTCAGGAACAGCGGCAAGTCTCCTGCCAAGGTGAACGTACTCGACATACTCCCAAACATATTGGACATCAGCTGAATGAACAAGGTAAAGGGGTAACATGTTGGACATCAGCTGTGGGAACAAGGTAAAGAGTTACTCAACATACTCCCAAACATGTTGAACATCAACTGTAAGAACAAGGTAAAGAGGTACTCAACATACTCCTAAACATGTTGGACATTGGAAACGAAGGGTATAAAGTTCTTGTAGTTCGTGTAAATTTTATCTCTTTCCCTAAAGCTTTTACATCATGTGATACTGACAAACTAGAGATGGAATGATACATACCTTCACCCACACATATTTGTGCATCATATCTAGACCGCGAAGCTCCTGTTAAGAAAAATAGGGGAAAAATGCAGTGAGCAAAAGTATCGTCTAGCAAATTCAAATTTACATGAGCTATAGAAGCTAAAGCAGACTGCCAATTGGCAATTTCTTAAAAGCCTTTTGTTCTCTTTTTAGTTTATAATCTCATTTTTATTCACACATGAAAAAGGAGTGTCCAGTTAAAAAGAGTATTGAGATAATTCTCTAAATGTGTCAAAGTGATCAAAATCCACGTCGTACCTTTCCCCACTGGTCTCCCCACAGACCAAAGTCTGCTTCAAGGGCCTTGCGTGGGAATGATGGCAACTTGAGGAGCTCCTCCGTGAGGAATGACACATGGTTCTGGATCTGGGCAGGAAGTAACATGTACATGTAAGTTTCTGTCTATCCTGAGCAGAAGCCCTGAGGAAAACACTGAGGTGGGCAAGTAGTTTGTATATGACAGGTATGGGGGGAGGCGCTTATTAAATGTATATATGAGGCAGATTTTTCCACTGTAAATGATTTTTTAAGCTTCCAGGGCGCTTATCATGTTGAATACAGTATAAACTTGATGAGAGCTTGTTACACTGGCGGCATATGCTAAGGGTAGGACTGTATATGCCAATAATCCCAACAGTGTCAATCCAAAGGCATATCACACTTTTGAAATCTAAATCAAGTGTCAAAAATAAGAAAAATGAGCAAGCACTATAATCATACAGTGAACACACTGTATTCTATACATACCTGTTGAGTCGGTGCCGATTGGACAATGGAGGCGGAAAAATTGACTTTTCCCATTTCCACGAATTTGAGCATGAAAGCCTAGATCAATACAAAAGAGTAGCACAAATTATTCATTATATTTTCTCATAAAAAATAAAGGCAATGTTTTATCAACAATAAACAGGTTCTTAACCAACTGAAGGGCCTGTACTCACTTGCTTCTGTAGCGTTTTAGCAGCTTCCTCAGGATCCATTTGAACCATGGTAAACTCCGGGTAGTAACTACGCCGGAAGAAGTAGAAGTCTCGTACATAAGATGTGGGGTTGTGCATTTGATCTGCAGAGTAAAAATGATTTCTTAATATATTTCTAATTCTGAGTTTACTATAGCCAAGTCTAATAGATAGCCCCCCTCCAAAAACATTTAGCAAGAACCTTGAATTGATTGGCTGTGGCCAGATCCACATAGATAATAAAGATACTACTCTGATCAACAAAATCTTCTGCATTCAAACATTGCATATAAGCCTAACTTGTGTATAGGAGGCTAGCTTCATAACCAGTGGGTCCACCATTTAAAACTTCGCTGGTTGCGGTGAAACACACTGATAAGGCACCCCCTGACTGGTACCTTGTCCCTGGGTAACACCCACTTCAAGGGACATGCTGGTACCCACCCTACCAGGTGTTATCAGTGCGGGCCACCGCAACAAGCTCCAGTCCGGCCTATGCCTTATTAGCCCCCTCCCCCCAACTGTGACAGCTTAACAGGTCTTAAAATTGTCAAATTAGTACTGGAAATAATTCTTATATTAGGTCCTGGCACACCACAAGCCTTAGTATAGCCAAGAAGTAATATTAAGGATGAGACTATAAAAGACCTACTCGTCTTGGTGTCCACGAGAAAGTAGCGACTGTGCTCTTCGTCGGGGATGTTGAAGAAGTCGAGGCTGTAGCTGAGGATTTGAGAGAACTGGGTGTCCTCGTGGATTGGGCACTGGGACGGGATCCCTGTGTCTCCTGGGTCGTGCACGATCAGCTTTTTGGCACTCGGCACATTGGCAGTAATCATGAGCATTGGCTGCAAAACGAATTGTTGAGGAGATTGAGTACCTGATGAAGGTGTCTTTGAAGCCTAAACACTGTTTATTGTATAATAAATAAAGCCTTTTCTTTTCATTGCTTCATTCAGATTTAGATATACTACATTTCACATGATCAGTGCATATCCCTTCTCTTGGCCAGTTTTAAAATAAAAAAGGAATTTTTTTGGGGCCAATTAACCTCTCTAAAAATACAATAAAATTCTAGATACAATAAGATGTCAATGTAATAATCCTCCCAGTAAACCTATGACAGCTAAATAGTCTCACATCACACTGCTCCTTCTTGAGTGTCTGTTTGAGGTCCTTGAAGAAGATGTCGTGGACCGATGGCACCACCTGGTGGAGGACAGACAATGCCTCCCCGATGGCCTCCTGGCCGCCTTCCGTCGGCGAGCGAACATAGAACATGATAAGACCCACCTGCAATGGGACAAACATAGAACATGATAAGACCCACCTGCAATGGGACAAACATAGAACATGATAAGACCCACCTGCAATGGGACAAACATAGAACATGATAAGACCCACCTGGAATAGGACAGTTAAGAAACAGTTACTGCATAGGGTATGATAAGACTCCTCTAGAAAAGAACAAGCATAAGGCATCCTTGTTCATGTTATTAAGTGGTCACAAGACATGAGGGGGGGTTATAATTTTGACTCTACTTAAGGATACAAATCTTCCTCTTTTTTGAGACGGTGGGACCGTGTTACTTACCAGATAATTAAAGATGGTGTGGGCAGTTTGTGCAGGCAGTTCTGGGATGTGATATAGCAGCTTCCGAAGCAAAAACACCAACTCCTCCTGCAAAGTGACATGTGCTTTTGTTACAAGTGGCTTACACTGATATCATTAAGGCATTCCCTACAAAAGCCAGTGTTACACTGTGAAAGACACAGGGTGTACATATATTTTTAAAACATTTAACATGATAACTCACTCGCTTGTCTTTTTTGGTGAGCTTCTCGAGGAACGTACGCAGGAACAATTGGGGTTCCTCAACCATACAGCTCCATATGACCTTCTCAGCGACCTCTGCGACTGGAAACCAGAAACACCATACCAGTTAAATCACCTGTTGACATAATTAATTCTGTCATATGTGCAGTTCATATTTGAATGTCACTTGTAATTTTTTTCAATGGCATTTTAGTACATAGAGTTTAATTGCCTCCACTTGAGATTTTTCCAGCAAAAGAAATGCCTCATAAAGGAGGTAGGCGCTGATTAGGGGGAAGGCACATATTAGGCTGAATAAGGAGACTTTACCTGCTACACCCTCCTTGTTGACCTCTAGGTCCTCTAGCAGGTGTATGATGGGGAGGGCTGCCGCACAGATGCATGATGGGAAGAAGTGTTGCGCGAGCTGCATGTGATGCATATGGACGTGCTCCACTCGTTCCTCTTCACCTGCAATACACACATGTGATACACACACGAACTGCCGGAAACCAGCCTCCGGGAAGCCCCACTAGCATTGTTCATGTCAGAGGCATATCTTTTTTAATTTAAAAAGAAATTGTCTAAAATTTCTTTTTGTTAAGAAATTTTCAATTAGGTGAGCAGCGACGCAGTGAGGATAATCTGCCACCCCATTTTTTGTGAGTTTGCTCACATGTTTATACAGTGTTTGTTTCCTGGAACCTTGGACTATTGGTACGCCCCTTCAAAGGGGTAATGTTATTGTGAAGTGAATTAGAGTAATCTTAGCTACTCAGTCATGTTCAGATAATAAAAGTATCTTAGGTCGACCCACTTTTTCGGGAAATAATAATAATGGGAAAAACATGATACTCCCTATGTTATCGCCAGTTTTTTTCTTAGGATAGTATTTGTATGTGAGGTGATGTGTGAATGTGTGCGTTGTGAGTCCTAACCCTACTAAGGCACGACAGATGACGTCTAGCTAGAACCGTCACCCCAGTATCCCACTATGTGAGTACAGTACCTTTATTCTATCTAACATCCACTTAAACCTTTATAGATTAAAACTACTAGTAGTTAAAAAAACACTGAGAAGTTGTTTTGATTTGAGAAACAATATACCCGAAAATAAATGTGTTTCCCGCACCAATGATGAATGAAGGTCCTTCTTAGAATGGTGCAGATCCTCATAGCATATTCAATGCATGCTTTCAAGTTCATTGATTAGAGAAGTAGAAGGAGGCAAACTGCACTCATGCCACCTAAACATAATAAGGTACAACAATGAGACATTAAGTGTCAGTTCCTCAATTACTTATACTAAAACAGCTCTGACCACACTGACGCTTCAAGCTTTCTGCGACTGTCCCTTGTTTAAACGTGATTCTGACGCCAAATTCTCAGCATCAGTATTACATATAAATATATAAGCCAAATCCCCCTCCCCCCAAAAAAGTAGGGATTTGATCATATTATAGTTAAAATCATTCGTTCATCATTTTCATATGTTTATTAATTCATAATTAAAAGACTTCAAGTCTTACAGCTACTTTTTTAATTCTGGTATAATATGTGGAATTCTGAAAATGTTACATGGCTCAATCAGTTTTTGGTTCAATTTTGAAAGGACTGGCAAAAAGCTTGATATTTTAAGTCAGTTTTCAAATATTTACTAAAATAAATCTGTGAGGATAGGTAGCATGAGTGCAGGCAGCGGAAAAAATATCGAAAGAATTATTTTCATTCTGAGAAGTTTGCCAATTTCAACCAAAACACTTTCAAATTTGTGTTGAT
Organism: Harmothoe impar; assembly: GCA_947462335.1. NCBI lineage: Eukaryota > Metazoa > Annelida > Polychaeta > Phyllodocida > Polynoidae > Harmothoe > Harmothoe impar. The sequence continues at coordinate 68,339,739 of OX381714.1, forward strand.
GAAAATAGAAATATTATCAGGTAAAAATATAAATTTTTATGTTCCCAGAGAGGAAATTAAAACTTGCAACCAAAATTAAATGATAAATCAGTTCCTTGCATTGATGTTGACTGATCTTAGGCAGAAAATGCATATTACTTTTGAAGATAACAACACTGTAGAGAGTAGTCTTAGCATATAAAAGTTTAAGGCCATGGCAATAATATTAAAGTGTCAACATAACTGTGCCAACTCCAGAAAAGAGTAAATAACATAAGAGAAATAAAGCCAAGAAAACCATTAAGAGTGTAGGTATGTATGATTACAGTCAGAGTGTTTTAGAACACAGTCTTACAAGTACTTCGCTTTTTATCTGCGCTTCCTGCAATGGAAATGTTATTGTTATTAAGGTATGCACAAACATCCACATTAAAGCGGCCCTCTCAACAAAGTCATCACAGCATTGGTTCTAGACAGTTAGCGAGGGAATTGGTATTGTTGAAAGTGCCAATTTAAGACATTGTTCAGATATTGTACCCAAACTACCATATTAAGGATATATAGTACAAGATAACACTGAATATATAAATCTGTCGATCATAAGTCACTGTCAGTTATAACAATCAAGTACTGATACCTGGTATGACTGTCTCTTCTCCATAGTGAAAAAAACCATGAATATACCTATATCTATAGGTGCTATAACTATATGTGATACATACTTATCTATACTGACCCAATATCCTTATCTTTTATTTAAATCTTTACAAATAGTAGCGTGAATATCAAAGTAGCAAACTTAATAGCACTTAATGTAAGAAATATGAATTAAAAAAATACACTCGCTATTACATGTTTGCAAGTTCTGATGTTGTATTCTGAACTGGCATTAGTCAGACTAACATAATTTGCTGAGGATTGCTTGAAACAAGTTTAAAATATAATGATGTCCTTGGATGCAGTACTAGACAATGAACTAAACGCTGAATCCTAACATTGCAGATGCGTGTACGGACCAGTACTTTATAGTGAAGCTTCTGCCCCGGTGATGTATAAACATGGCCGGATATGTGGCCAAGGCTGCAAAAGCTGTTAGTTTACAAGGACGTGCTAGAGTACAAACAATAAATAAGACAGGTGAATACCATTGCAATCTGCAAGCCAAAAGCATATAAAAATGGAGCCAATTTCAATTGGCAATAGGAAGAAAAGACATGCAAATTCAACAAAACATTCAAAAGATTCTGAAAAAACAAAAGGCTTCCTTGCACCCATTGTATGAATAATAATATGAAAAATACAATTCGGAAAGAAATTGAAAACCGGGTTAAACACCTCTGCTGTAAAGTAGCTATTGCCAACAGAAACACATTCATAGAGACTCGCATAAACCATAAACTGTTAAGATGAAGCACAACGAAAAACCCTTGCCGAAGTAAAAAAGGAACACCAGTCAACACCTTTGAATTTAATGCAAAACACGCAAAAAAAATGGTATGTTGAATGTTATTGTTCAAATTGTCAAAACTCTGCAATGCCAGAAGCAAGAAATGAAAAAGAATAAATTTCATCCGGAAAAAGAAATAGTTGTGACCATAACCATGCTCTGCACTGATGACAAAAACAAATATGACAATAATTTTTCTCAAAGGAAGAAAAAAAAAGCTGACTATGTATTGGCCTCTGCAGGAAAAGCTGACTAAGGTGGAAGGCGCTGAACTGAAGGGGATGAAATACGAGTAGCGGGAGGGTTGACCTGGCCCCCAGGTCAGTCTAACAGGTCACAGGTTAGTAGGCTGCACAGGGAGTAGGAGGGGGAGGAGGGAGAAGCAGTGGGAGCTGGGTGGTCAGAGACTCAGAGTAAGACTAAAGGGTTGTACCTTCAAAGATTGTTGGTCGTGGCATGAACATGCTGCCGTTTCGCCAGGACATGGTTCGTAATTGAACGTTTGACTGCCTGTTGATGGGCGCGACTGACACGCGACGCGCTGCCATGTTGAGGGTGAGTTCCTCTTGGGCGGCTACACAAGGACAAAGCACATGCCACGTTATAACAGTAACCACCCACCAGTACAAGCACCACCAGTACAAGACACCATCACACCTCAGTTACACTGCCGCTGCTGCTGCCACGTCAATGAAAGCTCAATTTGCCTAAACATTAGCACAAGCAAGAGCATGGCCTGTTTTAATTCATAATGGTACATCTAATATGTGCCATTACGAATACCCAAATTCGTAATGGAACAAAGTACACTGTTCCATTACGAACTTGGCCACATTGTACTCAACCTGCACCATTCCCAAAATTTGTATCGGAACACATGCACGCCGTGCACATCAGTTACGGTACACTGTGCACGGTGTACATTTTTGTAATGGAACAATGTGCACATCGTACATATTTGTAATGGAACAATGTGCACATCGGACATATTCATAATGGGACAATGTGCACATCGGACATATTCGTAATGGAACAATGTGCAGGCCATGCATGTACGTAAGGGAACGAGTCTGTGCATGTTTCAAATTTGGGCAAATTGAACTCCATACACTGCTGCCACTGCTGCTGCAGCTACTGCTCAACAGCAGGCACCAGCATTACACACCATCACACCCCCTGCTGCTGGTACTAAACGGCAGCAGGCAACACCATCAGACAGATTCACACCCCAGCCACACTGCTGCTGCAAACGAACAACGCCCATATAACTCATCTCAATAATCCTTTAAGGGCAGCATAGTGCTTTGCTTTTAATACTGAAATGCCCTCTTGTTGTCATAGTGAGTAACTGGCATGTCAAGTTACTCACATACATGTTGAGTAACTTGCATGGCATGTAACTTACATGCATTGTCAGTAACTTGCATTTATGGCGAGTAACTTGCATGGCAAGTAACGTACATGGTGAGTAACTTGTATTGGGTAGTAACTCATATGGTGTGAAACTCGTATGCATAGCGAGTAACTTTCCAGTACTGCATGTCACCCTTCATGGTGGTGCAGATCTGCATTTCTGCATCATGATAACAACATAGTGCATTAAAGTAGTAGGCAACCCTGAAAGCTTTTAACGGAATAAACTGGATATTCTGCCCGTCTTTGGATGATTAAATTTGAGTGTGCCTTTTCAACTTTGTGCTGATATTCACTATTAGACTTATATTTTGAGGCTGTTGTTACTTTAGTTATTGTGTACATTTAAAACGTCCATCAGCTCTTAGAAGAATCTGTTAATACTAGCAACTTAGATATAATGTACACATGTTTTTATGCATTAATATATTTATTTACATTGAATAGAGTGGGCTTGTTCGGGATCATAGGGATCACAATATCAACATTCTTCTGAAAGTGAAGTAAATAAATGTACCCATTGGAAGTTTTTGTGATATAAAAACAAAGGGTGTCTACTAACTAAAAAAACACTTTCTAACTCCCACAATACTGAAGCATCTTGCATTACATCATACCCACTGCTGCACTTCTATTTCAGCTTGTTGAAGCTTTGCAAAATATGATGAGAAATTTGTTTTATTCATGTGTACATTGCGACACTTATCACTGACAGCTTCATTCAACAAGCATAGGAATTATGCTAGATAGTGTAATGTAAATAACTCACAGGCACTGCATTGGTGCATCTTGCCGACCCTTCCGAATTGTATCAATCCTGTAGGGTCGGCATGATGCATGAATGCAGACCTGGCGAGTCGCTTGTGCGGGCGTAAATGCACTACTCTCTCATTAAAAGGTTATGCAGCAGACAGCAGCAGTGGCGTGGTGCAGCAACAGTGTAGACTAAGAGGCAGCCCGCTGAGGGGCAGCTCAGGATGGGTGGGACACAAGTACTCGCAACGAGGTCATCACTCACGCATCATGACACACCGGCCTAACACACCTCACCCCCAGGCCACATTCAGGTATACAGGGGCCAAAGTCTCAACAATATATTTTTGATATGTCTGTTACCATCCATTACAATAGTTCCCATCCAATTTACTGAAAGATTAATTATATGGAATTATCTTTTTATGCTGCAAATGTCTTGACCGACATCATGGAAGTTGGGTTAGGACATACATGGGTCAAAGTCTCAGCATCACACCAATATTTTGTGTTACGTCCGTTGCCATCTAATACATCTATTATATGATTTTGCATTGCTATTTACATTGTTTTTTTATGCTGACTAGTAGCATAGATAAATAGTTTGTATTGCAAGTATATTGTGTGCCTGAAAAACCTCTATTTCCTGTAGTAATGGAAATATTGGCCCACATGGCTGCCACATTTGTCATGGTTCTAAAATCTGGTCTGGATATATTAACATTCTCATTTATTCTGATTTGATTACTAAATGTATTTTTACTTCTCTACTTTTACAGGATGGCAGAATTGCAGAGGATGTGGTTACTATTTGGGAATGTGATACCTGAAGGTGAAAGTTAGGTTGACGTGTCATGATGCTTAATCTTCTTTTTCCACATACAATGTATAACAACCCATGATGTACAGATCATTGACTGCCGGCTAGGACATGCGGGAAGAATCAACGGTAAAAACACAAATAATCGTATATTATTACATGTTCAGAAGGATAAAGTAAATTTACCCTTTGTCACATTAGTAATGGTAATAATACAGGGTTTAATATGATTGAAACAAGAGTCACAGAAAGAAGTCATTCTGAAAAAAGACAGTATGAAGGAAATAAACCATTGTCAAAGTGATTTGAGGTGGGGCAGATCCAGACGGGGGGCATAGTTACTTACAATATAACAGAGAAACAGGTGACCAGTTTATTATTAAGCTTCGATGAGGTGATTGATATGGGAATGTAGGACCGACCCCGTCTGGATCGACCACTGGGGAACGTACAAGTTACAGGCGGATAGACAGCTATAAACACAGTACCCTGTACAGGGCAGCTGTGTCTATAGTGCCACACAGTGAGGGACGTGACAGGTTCTCAGTCGGACGGTGGAGCATGGGGCTCTGGGGGTAGGGGATGGTGGGAGGAACTGGTTACCCCACCCATACCCACAATGTTAGTTTAGAAATAACTGTAGCTGTTATATTATATAGTTATATTGCATGATTATAAATGTGTTATATGAATGACACATATAAATATATGGGAGGTTGTTTAAATTTGTAATTCTTTTAGCATAACATACAAGGCTATGTTGTTTATTTTGTTATAGTATATATGGATACAATATCTGTTCAGATAGGTGGGTCATAACAAGAAACAATTTGAAATGTCAGGTATGAAGGCTATAACCCATTTAATAATACCCTTAAAGATTCTTATTATAATAATTATAGGTGGGGAGGGAGCGAGGGGCTAGAAAAATAACAGGTGTGTTTCACAAACGTGATGAACAAGACTGGATGGACTTGACAATGATGCACGGGCATAGATCGCGTGCCAGCTTGTACCCTATGGCTGTCCGTGTGGTTTGTGTTTAGGTATATATCTTTACGCTGTATGTAGGAAACATTTAGGGGGTTAGGATCATTTCTTTGGCTATCATGGCTACTTCATGAACCTCCATACATCTTTGTAGGAGCTCATAAATATTGCCTGCTCTAGACAGGACACACTCATTTAAGGTGAATCAGCAAAATTAACAAATCATATACACGCTATGCGAAAGGTGTGAGTTGTAAGCAACCGTTCAGCTATGACCATGTAAGAAGAGAGGGAGGGTGGCGATCGCTAGTGTAGAGTGGCCGAATTCAAGTGGTGAAACACTGATTAAACAGAGGACAACACACAGAAAATCTCTAACCTAGGAATAAGCTACACATTTGTCATGTATATATTATTGGTGTCATAACATGCCCATGGCCAAATCTGTAGTTATTTCTGTACGTTATATAGTCACTAAGACTAAAAGGACTATGCGCAGATGGGTTTCGTATTAGTATACAATATCATATATATATATATATATATGCAGGCTAGCTGTTAATAAGAAGAAAGTTAATGGTTAAAATACTCGCTAGTGCTAAATCAGACTTTCAGTTTCCGTACTTATGTTCTTGCTGTAGCTCGGAGTGCCTGACGATAGGGGAGATCGGTCAGGTAACTGGGGCACGGGGATCGAGACATTACCTCCTTGAGCTAGCCTCACAAGGAAAGGACCACGAGGTAGGGCCACGCACACAGGAGGCAGCCGAGCCAAAGGAAAAACGGGAGAAAAATGAGAAAAGGAGATAGCAAACGGAAAACCAGTTACAACGGTGTCAAAAAGAAGAAAGAAGGCTTTCAATTCAAAAACAATACTGGGCCCCCACTTCATGTTTTAGTGGCAAATATTACACAGGAAGTCTTTGGAAATAGTTCAGTTCTATCCAGAATCACTAGTGAATATATTAAACTATTTTTTGTCGTTATCAATTTAAATACCGAGGTTTTATGCTATATGTCAATACAATATCATTAAAAGCTTAATCAAATAAAACGGATGAGAGTATTTTAAATTGCTGAGGAGTTTTTGTTTAAAACAAATTCATTCAAAATACTGTGGAAAAGTCTGCTAGCTAATACAACATTCACAGTTTATATTCACCATAGTTGAGATTTTTAACTAACCAACTTATGTGTTTACCAGAGAGCTATGTCGTTTTCACATATAAAGTTGGAAACAGTTTTAAAGTACTTATTTATCATTTGAAGTATAACACACTGTATGCCTTCCGTAGCATCAATTAAACCTATTCAGAGACCCAATACCATATATTCAGTATGATGAAATTGACATTAACTGCATTGTACTTTATATTAGTTGCATGATAGTTTCAGCATCTGAGGCTGTAAGAATTGAAATGGGTATTACATGTCAAAATCTTACGATACTCCTGAACTTTAATATGAAATATACATATTTAGAAGATACTAATTAACTATAGAGAGTGAACTCCCTGTTTAGGACAAATAGACCCCACTTTACAAACACGAGTAGGGAAACGCTAAATATACATCAATCAAATCCTGTTGGTCCCTCACCTGGTCAGTGGTTAGCTACTAGGGCCACACTTTTATTATTCTTTGGGCTATTTGACACCTTAAATACAAATTCAGTGAATTATGGAGGACAAAATGGAAAAGAAACTTAAAATTTTAAAGTGGAGTATATTTTTATTGCCGGGCTTTTCATACTATCGTGATGGGCCTGTAACGCAAAGAATAAAAAAGTGTCGCCTGAAGGGAAGATCTACTTTCTGCATAGGTAATACTTGTACTGTAACATGAACATGTGCTTCTGGCAGTAGACACATACCTACCACCTCAAACTGTTTAACGCATAACATTATTATTATAATAAAGGTCACATAGGTGAACGTTACTTTATTTTCCCGACCACAAAATTAATGCTGTAAATGAAAATCTGGTGTAGCGCAAAAAGGCATGAGGCAACTGGAAAATAATGCAGTGATTAAAGCGAAATATAGCACTGCAATTTTGCTGTCTTCATGCAAAAAGTGATTGAATTCCTCTCCTGCAACAACTCTGATGAGCCTTGTCTTTTAACATGGGATGAGTTGAAATAGGCTGAGATCAGCTCATGAAGATTTTTGCACAATGGAGCAAGTGGAAATAATTTTATGTTGCACTCGAAAAATAAAATCAAGGATCTTAGTTCTACCTTAGCATATTTGTGTATATCAGACACTTCCACCTGCATAACACCAAAGGATAGATTATGAAGATGTAAGTAGCAGTACATGTGTGGGTAGACTTCATGAATAAGTAATGTTGCAGGTTAGTCAACAAAGGCAGTTAGAAGTAGGCATTTTAATTAACAACAATGTAATAGACAAAGTCAAAGTCGACTCGCTACCAGTCTCTGACACATCTGGTACTGAGGATAGTTACATGGGCCCAGCTGGCACAAAGGCCTGCATAGCTCTGGAGAAAAAAATATGAGAACCACTTGACCGTATAAATAAAGGTTGTCAGGGTTAATATCTTAAATTGCACAAAGTGGGGTGTTACCTTCTTCGTGTTCCTCGCTCGCGTGGTGAAGCGCTGGTTCATAGGCCGCCTGCTGGAGGATGGGGACAGCGGTCATGTGGAAGTTCTCACGAGCTGCTCGGCGCCGGTCCTCTTCAGCGAGCAGGGCGCGGTGGATTTGCTCCTGTTGCTGCTTTCTTCTGGTGGTGGTCGCAGTCACAAATGTTTTCTACCGGTGGGAAGAAAATGTGGGAAACTTTGTGGTGATGGATAGGTTTATTATTACCCCAAAATGTATGAAATAATATAGATTCAGGAAGTCTGTTTGTGTGAAAGATAAATTGATGTAACATTTTCTGATTTGGTAACATACATGTGTAACATTATAGATATCCCATTGATAATGATATATATTTGGATTTTGTCCTTCTCAGACCTTCCTTCAACTTCTCGGACAACGTGTGTATGTTCTTAGTACAAGAACATAAACAAATTAATACAAATTATTTTTGTTGTAAAATGTGATATTTCTATACTATAAAAATGCCCCCAACTGTTGTTACTACCACACACCAACCCCGCTGTGGTATAGAGCAGGAAAAATCACAACAACTGCTACACTTCACAAGAGAGGCTAGCAGCACGAAATACAGAGCTAAACACGCCAAACTGGCAGCTAGGTCCATCTCCTTTATTATGATTTCAAAATAGAAATATAAGACATCTAGAAATATCAAAATTCTTCTATGAACAATTATATTATATTTACCTCATGTTAGTACTTCTAAACATCTATATCTATTTGAAATCTTCTGGGCATTACTCGCTGACAATATTACAGAGCGTTGACACCTGACAAAGCCATATAAAATTTTGGCAGTCACACAATTTTCCTTTGCAGAGTCACAGCTTTCTCACGCCTTACGAATAATGACCACTTAAGGACAGCAAACTATTGAGAATAGCCTTGAACTTTGGGGCAAATCGTTGTGTGTGTGTGATACAGTACATAATGCATTCTTGCAAAGGGTCAAAGTGCTGCCTGCAATCTAAGGTAAATCCTCTCTTAGAAGCTGGCCACATTTTTGGATTTTAGGCCTAATTTGGTTTATAATATTGTTGCAGAACGTGAGCGTTGGCTTTTATATTAAGAGAGCTTTTACAATAGTAATTTATGCACGTCATGTAAGTGTACTTCATCAATATATATCAATGCGGTAACACAGGCTTTAAAGCAGGCCTTATCATTTTACACCATATGCAACACTGAATGAATGTTGGCGTTTAAGCAAATTTTGGACTGCTTAAAGTAACACTAAGCATTTCTAATTCAGTAAATGACACTTGGGGCCAAATAGATATCATTATGACAGTTCCCTTACATTTACATGCCATTTACTGAAATTAAAACCACTAAATGAGGGACTGTAAGCAAATAAAAAAATTGTTTAAATGCCAACATTTATGCAGTGTGATGTACTAAGCATGTTTCCTCTTAGTACAACATAAAGATGTAAGTACAGTCTGTAAATACCACTGGCAGTTATAAGCTCCACCTCGCGACCACCAAGTCTATAATCATGATACATCTAGGCTCTAAACTCTCACACCTAAGTGTCATGGTGCTACACCTAGATGGTACAGTGCTAAACCTCCATCAAGAGGAAAACGGGAGATAACGATGATGCCGCTACGGGCAAGAGGGAGATGGAGTAAAGGGTCCACACTGACAATGGTGACGCTTACCATGGTGTTTAGAGATGCGAAGAGGGGCTTCTGGAGAGGGAAGCATGTCACAGTTTCACAAACACTCACACAGGACACAAGTTGGAGGACAGTTAACAGAGAACGGAGAATGGTAAAACGGAAAGACATTTGTTTGAGGTTGACTGAATAAAACAAGTTTGTGGGAAAATGCTTTCTCTTTTTGGTTTGCTTATTTGACTGTTGTTGGTGGATAGAATCTCATTCAACATAATTAATTGAATGGGGGAATATAGCACAGCATTCATTGTATAAGTAGGCATTCTTATTTGATTAGGGGGATTTACCTTGGAATTCCACAAAAATACACATGGTAAAATCCTACTTAAAAGCCAGATTAATCTATATTGTTTTCACCCTGTATAAACCAAATTCAGGGATAATTGTGGAAACATGTTTAAGGACATTTCATTTTCAGGTGTGGTTGGCTTGTATGTAGGTTTTTCCCAGTCAAAGGTTACAGAAAGTGTTGTGAATAAACATAGATATACAAAAACATAAATAGTAGAGACAGAAATTATGCCCTTCTTAGCATTAAGGTTTCTATACCCACTTTTGTGTATGCAAATGAAGTAGGTATGTTGGAAAGTTTTGTTGAGGAGTATGTGAGCTTTCACCATTTTCTCGATGACCATGCAGTGGTTTTGAGGTTAACAGAAATAATAAACTACAAACTTACAGACTCCTCCTGGTTGATGGTCACTTCTTCCATCTTTGTCTTGAAATGGGGCATCCAGGGAGGGTCGACAGTTTGCAGGTTCGGGAGGCCAATTGTTGGCGATGGGAGGACAAAGTCAATACTCGGAGGAGGGACCTTAAAAAATGCATTAGCCCCATCCTCCATCCTTGGCCAAACTTGATACCTAAAGCGCCACAGCACTTGGAATCTGTAAGGAAGAAGGTTTTGTTTCTGAAGGAAGTTTCACAATCTATCTTTTGGAAGTCAACACTTTCTCTGGTCAAGGAGTTAAGGTTATTATCATCTATCAGAACAGCTTTTTGCTATAGTTATACCCACTGGGGCTATTGTTTTGAGTCTTTGTATTCAATTGAACTCAATTTGCTCACTTTTCTCCCAGCTGAATGAAAAACTAACCATCTGAAAAAACTGCAACAAGGCATTATAATTGGCCCTTTATGAAGGTTAATCTAACAGTAGAATGGCATAATAAGTGTCCCTTTATGAGGGATAATTTGACCATAGAATGGCATAATAAGTGTCCCTTTGTGAGGGATAATCTGACCGTAGAATGGCATAATAAGTGTCCCTTTATGAGGGACAATCTGACCGTAGAATGGCATAATAAGTGTCCCTTTATGAGGGACAATCTAACAGTAGAATGGCATAATAAGTGTCCCTTTATGAGGGATAATTTGACCATAGAATGGCATAATAAGTGTCCCTTTATGAGGGACAATCTGACCGTAGAATGGCATAATAAGTGTCCCTTTATGAGGGACAATCTGACCGTAGAATGGCATAATAAGTGTCCCTTTATGAGGGACAATCTGACCGTAGAATGGCATGATAAGTGTCCCTTTGTGGGGGACAATCTAACAGTAGAATGGCATGATAAGTTTCCCTTTGTGAGGGATAATCTGACCGTAGAATGGCATGATAAGTGTCCCTTTGTGAGGGACAATCTAACAGTAGAATGGCATGATAAGTGTCCCTTTGTGAGGGACAATCTGACCGTAGAATGGCATGATAAGTGTCCCTTTGTGAGGGATAATCTGACCATAGAATGGCATGATAAGTGTCCCTTTATGAGGGATAATTTGACCATAGAATGGCATAATAAGTGTCCCTTTATGAAGGTTTATTTGACTGTAGAATGGCATGATAAGTTTGCTTTATGAGTGTTAATCTGACCATAGAATGGAATAATACGTGTCCCTTTATGAAGGTTGTTAATCTGAGTGTAGAATGGCATGATGTGAGTTATGAGTGTTACTCTGAGCGTAGAATGGTACAATAAGTGTCCCTTTATCAGTGTCCCTGTATGAGTGTTACTCTGACCGTAGAATGGTACAATAAGTGTCCCTCTATAAGTGTCCCTGTATGAGTGTTACTCTGACCGTAGAATGGCATAATAAGTTCGCGTTATAAAGGTTAATCTGACCGTAGAATGGCGTTGATCCTCTGGTTGACGTGGGTGTGGTGCAGCTCACGTATCATCATCTCCTGGACACGATCGGGCGCCTTCACTGAGGCCAGGATGAACACCGTAGCTGCGCACAAGTGTTTACAGGTGTCAAAAATGTAAAATAAGGCTGCATAAAATTGATTATCAGCTTTGCGGACACTTTCTGAAAATGAACGGTGAGGGAGGGAGGCTTTTTCTTTTTTTATACACTTTTTTTGGGACCACAAGGGAGGTCACTTTCTTTTTTTTGTAATTCAAGTGACAAGGGAGGTCTTTTTTTTATTCAACATTATTTTACGCAGAACAAGCAGCCAAATAAAAACGTAGCTGTGGCTGTAGGTCCGCAGATTCCCACAAGGTGGCTCCACTACCCTTTACTCTCCGAGCAGATTCTAGTCACTTTGGTCAAACAATAAATCATGACTGCTGCTTCCAATAGGGCATCCCAAGTTACTTTGAATCGGAGCTATTAATTCTAGGTTTGATTCTCTAAATTATCTGAAAATGTTTGTGATAAGAACCAAAAGATAGTGCGGAAATTTATTTTTTTCCTTTTTTCCCCCCCCTTTTTTGAGTTGATGAGGCATTTTTTACATTAAAAAAAATGAAAATGATGAAAAAACGATGATGCGGCCATTGGGCGGTGTCTGTAAAGCTGATAATTTTTTTATGCAGCCTTACATATACATATTACCATAACTCTGTAACTGCTGGAAACGTATATATTTTCACGCATGTATATTTTTGCGATTCGACTACAAAGTACAATTTCATGTGTATTTAAATTCCCATATTTTGGAGAATGGTAGTTCCCTCCTATAAGCCAAAGCTGGACTTTGAGACAATCCTAAGCAACACAGGACACGGGTCTGGATAACTGCTACTTTTGTACTCTACTCAACTATAGTTAAAAAATATGTCATAGAGGTTACCCTATTTAGGCATATATAGTATCCAATTAAAGCTGGGTTCCCTCCCAAAACAGTGTGTGCACAGTGCCTCACCAGCTGCAGCTGCAAGCTCCTGGTCGTTCTCCAGGAGCAGCTCCCACGCCACGGGGAGCATGTCGATGAAGCTGTCCTCGGCCAGGATCGGGGCCGCCTTGGTGATGATGGACATGATGGAGTGACTGAGCTTCTGCACCTGGAATACAAGTACAATGCACAGTCAGGTCAGCTTCTACAATATGAGGGGTGGGCACAGTCATGGCAATGAGGAAATGCAGTTGTCAGATATCAATATGAAATAACAAGTAAAGCACTCATAAGGTCTCATGTAAGATTTAAAGCCTGATATAGGATTGGTTGCAGCAGTGAATTGACATATAGAGGCAGACATACACGGAGGTCCACGATAATCTGTCTGAACGATAGGTTTCTCCACGAGTGGTGCATTGGATCATATCACACGAGGCGGAGAAACCAGGAGTTCAGACTGATGAGAGTGGATCTCTGTATGTATTTTATGTGATTCTTGATTAATTCCATCAAAATATACATTTAAAGATTGGTTTCATAGCTATTTTGGTGATGCCATCGTGGAGGAACAGGCCATGGAGAATGAGCATCAGTTTCTCCACAGGGGTGTGGAGAACAACCAATTTAGTACTTAAGCATAGTATCTTTGTTTCTCCACATGAAATAAATAGAGTTGGTTGTATGAACTTTTCCTAGGCTAGGTTCCGCTATGAGTCTGCGGCACAGGGCTTAGTGGGAAGTGAGATTTATAGCCAGGGATTTAGGGTAATATAGTACAATAAGACCTTGATGATCCAACCAGTCCTGCTGCGGACAAAAGCAGGTCAGATCTCGAATATGACGGACTATTGAAACATGTTTATATGCTTATGTATGAACCTGTTCCAGCCAGAGCACGACGGATCCCTTATATGCTGGACTGTCAAGGACATACTTTTGAGGCTTTGCCATGTTTTTGTGTCCTTGTGCTGTGTCACACAAACAGTTGTCCCACCTTATAACGGGACATTCACATTACTATGCAAGTCTCCTTAAGAGAGTCCTACACATACTGTGTTGCCTCTATTGGCACACATTCTAAAGTCTACAATATTGGTAGCCCTAAAGTCTTCAGCTCTTCCATTTTCTAGCCCCTTACATCACAGCCCCATTACTGCAGCTGGAGTCCATCAAGTTCCAAGAAACTCTAATTTCTTTTTGACGTAGCATTGTTTGCGTTAGGCTTTAAAACAAATCATCATAACATAGTAATGGGTACCTGGGTGGTGAGGTACTTCATGATGGGGGGTTCGTCCTTAGGTTTGGTAGGTTTGGGTTCCTCCTTGCGTCCCTCTAGCGCTGCAGCCAGCCGTGCTTGCGCTAAAGTTACATCAGTTTTAATCTTCTCCAGTAAAGGCGTACTTTCCCGTCGCCGAGTGGGAGACGATGGCTGGAACATGGATTCCTACAAAGGGGAAATGCATTTTTAAACAATTTTTTTGACAATTTTCTTACATAAAAACCCACAAAAAAACACATTTCTATCAATACTATAAATTACTGATAGTATCTTGAGCGAAGTGATACTAGTTAAAATATATTTTGGAGCTCTTATAATAGAAGAAATATGCACTGCAGTTTTTTCGATAGCCATATAGAAACAACCAGCAAGTGAATGCTGTCAGTAACAACGTAAACAAACTGTGGACACACGATGCCGGTAATTAAGTAATACACACAGCTCTGCTTTACGCAACCAAACCTAGAAATCAGTATGAACACACTGTGCCTAATTATATTTAGTTTGTCTTAAGCAAATTCAAATTAATGAAGGTTCTGTGATTCTGGGAAAACGAAATATTTCATACAACATAATCATGATGGTTATTCTTTCATATTTGCAATAATTTTAAACAGCTTCATGAAAATTTCATGAGAGTGCTACTGTTGGAAACAATAGGCATTCCTTCAATGATCACTGCTTTTACAGCTGAAATGTCATAATCTATCCGCAACGGTACTGAGTATTGTTTCAGATCCACAACGGGCCATTTCATCCTGGAAATAAGTGGGTGGGGTCAGAGAATAGTGATTTTGTTTCCCAGCACAAAAAGGATATAAACTAAAATGATAAATCACTGGGTCACAAGTAACCAACATATTGTAAAATGATTTAAGGGAAAAGGGAAAACACATTTCAGAGGTTGGTTGAAACACATATAGACAGAGCCCTGGGCAAAATCATACATGATGGAATCTTTTTTTAAATTAAGTTTATGAAATGAACTGACAATGGTGAATTATACTGTGTTTCACAAAAGATGGGACAGAGTAAAAAGCCAGTGTAATTCAACACAATTAATGTCTGGGAAAATGGTGACAATGGTAATATTTTGCCACACAAAATTGTGAAGCAGTGAAAGAAATAAGTCATAATTGTCAATGGATGAAAAGTAGTTATACAAGGTATCAACAAAAGGGGGAAGTATTTTCTCTCTCGATATGAAGTGTAAATGAAAATAAGGAGGTGCAGAATATGTGTAAAATACAGTACACTATATCCATAAACTGGATACATGTATCAATAGTAGGGAATATGCAGTCACTCTGGTTTGACCTAATTCTTTGCTCTCAAAAATGACAGCAAAAATTAGTTCTGCCACTTAGGATTGCCAGTGTTTCAAGTAGGAGCAGGAAAGGAGAAATGTGAAATACTGTGCTAGATGTGTTCTGAATGACAGGGACACCATATACATCAGAATAACACTTTTTTTTATCAATATTATTTGGGACGGAGAACCATTCCAAATAATAGTTCTCATCTATAATGTGCATTGCGCATGTTTCAGCTACGCCTACTGGGGTTCTGGAGTTTTTAAAAAAATGTTACTTTTTCTTGCTTGAGACCTGGAGTACTCTGTTTTGAGAGAAATGTTGTGGCAAAAAAAAATCAGTGTATGAAATGAATAAATAATACATGTGTAAACACAATAAGTTATAGCCTCATCAACTGTGATCTGTAAGGTATCATTCTGTGTGAAAAGCAACTGTTATACCTTCCTACTGCAAATTAGTGACATTCACAATTTCCTCAGTAATTATTAGTGAGGACTATGCCACTTATCTACAAACTATTCCATCCCTTTCTTAACTGGGGTATGATTGGACCTTCAAGGAAAGGTACTCAGTACTATGGTTAGCCATCACCTGTCCAGTACAGGTATTCATGCCGATTATATAATGTGGAAGGGAGAGACACAACATGGAGAAAGAATAATATGGGGATTTTCCCTTTATATATATATATATATGTAATTTGCAGATAATGATCTCAATTAGGAAGTGATGTGAGACTCGTTTCATGAACAGAATTGCTTACACCTATGGCAAATGCCAACCAACTCATTAGGCCTAACACAATCAGGAGTTAATCAAGGGGTGGTATAGGGAAAGGCTGCGTCACAACACCCTGCTGGAACCTGGAAATGATTCAAAAGGCAAAATGGGGGAACGCAATAAGGAGATGGTATACCAGCGAGCACCGCTCCTTTAATTCACATACTGTGAAAGTACTTCTTTTCGCAAGTCTAAATTTTCATGGATGAATGAAAATCAGCAAATTTGCAGGTATTCATTCCATACTGAAGTACATAATAATTTTGTGGATTTTTCATTTCTGCGGAAATCGAGAAAATATATACCCAGCGAAATAAAGTACTTTCACAGTAAATATTACGTAAAAATACACCAGTTTGACACATCGGTTTTACATAATAATGATGTAATTCAGATGAGTGGTGCTAGCAGGGACTGTTGATTTTGATTGGAGATGCCAAAGTCAAGGAGTATGGATCTCACAGGTAACAAAAGAGGCAGAAAGCTGCAACAGTAGCAGCAGCCACAGGAAGGAGGGGGGGTCTAGTAGAATGGGCTTAGCAATAATACACATGTTTAGCAGAAACCGGTTCCAGGTCCTCACTGTGGTTGTAGGCTCTGGCTCGACCTCCATGGCCGGGAGGAGAAGGCTGTCACTAAGATCGCCCGTCAAGAGTGTTTGGACACCTGCGTAAGTCTCACCCCCCTGAAACATCGACAACCAGTGCACGGTCACATCCTCCTCTCCTGTAATCAGCCATGTCAGCGATAGCCCCAGAAAAGATATACCTCATACTTGCAGAATTCTGAATATTGCAACAAGAATTTATACCAATATAGCCTTTCTCTAGGAGGTAGAATCAGAATATGCTTTTCTAAAACTACCTCATTATTTATTCATTGTGTATATATATATAGTGCTAATCATTGAAATCAAAATTAATTGACTATCAATGACATACCTACTGATAACTATGCTATCTTTCAAATTCTGAATTGGTGTATTTAGTTTTTACTACAAGAAGTCTTATATTATCAGAATTAAACTCATTCTAGATGGGGGGGGGCTATATAATGTGGTTTGATTGTTGTACTGCAGGTTCTTGGAAAAGGACACTAAAATCTGCACATGTCATAGAATGTCATAGGAAAGGGCAAAAATTAGTGAGGTTCCAGTGAGATTTTGTTGATACTTTGTCATTATTCAATATATCCATATTTAATCAGAGGCCTACGAATGGAAAGGTGATAAAAAAGGGACACACTGCCTGCCTGCTAGTGGTGGGTTCTTCCCAGTCTATGGTACAGGTAAGCTGTGGTGTCACCGGGGGTTTCAACTTTGACTCCATTCCACATGCAGATACAGTGGGCTTCATCTACCATCATTCAACTGCAGTACATTTGCCCTCAGTATGGGAACATAAGAGTACAGGAGTTGCAAACACCAATGATGCAGATACAACTGACTACCCATGGGCATAGATTTAGTTAAATAATCTCAAATAAATATCCCAATGTGACATGACTGTGGGTTCTTAAAGTATTGTGTCAAGGATGCACATATCTAAACAAAGGTGTGAAAAATGCCTTAATCATGCTGTTCATAAAGAAGAACGTAAGAGGTATGTTCCTTATTTGTATGACCATGATAATATTCTGGAGAAGGTATAACTGTCCTAACGGGCATTACCCCTTATGGGATCAATAGATGGGATGCAATAAGGGTGGAGCTCCCTGAAATTATCCATCAAACTTATTTCAACAGTCTATAAGGCTTAACAAAATACTATTGTTGTCTTAAATAGAAAGGTATGTATTTGAAGCTATTTCCTGATTAGCTAAGCTACAATGCCTGTTTCCATGATGTTCATATTAATTGATATGCAAAGTACAGAGGCATGAAACAGTCTGAATCAGAAATTTCACAAAATGCCCATCAAAAGCGAATCAGACGACAGAAATTATGAGTCAAAGCAATGCAATAGATGTCCATGTAAACTACAAGAAGCAGATATATACATAAGCCCATGGCAATCTCCTAGAGGTTCTATACATCTTAAGCTAAGTACGATAGCAGCCATTCTTACCCTTCTCTTTAATTTATCTCTCAGAAAATCCTTGCGGAAGTCTTCCTTTTTGTCATCTTTGTCCCTGTTTTGGGAACTGGCGTCACTGTTGTAGATTTTCCGTATTGCTGTCATGAGTCGCGCACAGCTGCGACGCTGACGCTCGTAGCAGTTAGGGTGGCAGAAATTGTGGTGGTCACAGATGAAGTTAGACATGTTGGCCAGCTGAACGACCACCTGGGGAGGGAGTAAACAAACAGGAATAGCTCTCTACTTAATGCTCTTAATTTCACTGAACATATTACTTTGTATGTAAGGCCGTTATATTTTGATAACTTCAATAACAGATTTTTCTTTTTTACTTTTGCCCACTGAGAAAAGTACATTTTGACCAGCAAAATATAGAATGAGGCCTTTCAGATTGGGTATGTTTCTCAACATAACTTCATAAGTTTACCCATACTTTTTTCCCCCTTTTCCCTTCTCTGCCCATTGGGAATTTTGGAAACATATTTGCAAAAAATCTAACCCACCCCTATCCACCACTGTTTACTGAAACTTGAGCATTCCCTATGAGGTCCTTAAAGGTTGAATGTGCCTACCTTGATCCAGGGCATGAACTTGCTGAAGTCTTGTTCGTCTTGGGACTCAGTGTTGTCAGGACTATCCTGGTTCTCGTCACTGAGGATCCCGGCCGAGTCAGCCTCCACGCTTTCCCCGTCGGAACATTCAGAGCGCAGGGACTGGGTGCTCACCTTACGTGACTTGATGCTGCTCATACGCTTCAGGCCTGCAACAACACAGCCGGGTTACTGCAGGGTTGGTGTGTGCCTCGGTCTGAGGCTGAGTGGTTATAACTGCATGCGGCTCACCCTATATGTTTATATATACCAACATCCACTGACTCTCCTCAATAAGGCTGCTTACAGCTTGGATACCACTTGGAATAATGGCTGTCTGGTTTTCTGATTATCAATGTCTCAATGTCATTTAGAACCTTCAGCATTATCCATTTTAATGTATTTAACCCAGAGTAACCCAGGGTAAGTAAACCAAGTCAATCAATATTTTTCAGGTTTACTCAGGAAGACTAAATGATCTCACAGACCATGTTCATAACAATTTACTGCAAATTATGTGTTATATACATCAAATTAGGAAGATATGAGAGAGAACTGTTCATTACCACTGTAACATTGAATAATTGACTGTAATTAAAAGCTGAAATAGGTAATTTTCATGTCTAATCCACCAAGGGCACATTCTCTTCCTTTGCAATATCCTTCTTACCATTCATTATACCATGGTAACCTTTTGTTCACTTGCAACCTAAAGAAGTACCAATATCAATTGCATGCTATATTCATTTCATGTTAACTACTCATCTCTATACAACACAAAGGATAAAAACTGATATTCAAATTAAAAATTGCTCTTGCAGGCCTACTAGAAATACCAGGTTTCGCGATGGCATTACCGGGTATATATACGAGCACAAAATTGCCTTTATTTCTAAGGCATTTTGTTGTACTGTAAAAGGAGAGTTATTAAGACCCTGTGACATCTCACATTGAATGTATAAGATGAATAAAATCATAATAATATACCCATATTTGGGAAAAATAATAAAAATCAATGTGGGGTTGGGGATTGGGGAAAAATTCTTCAATAATCTTGTGACTAATTTCCAATGAACACACTCATGTGTGAATAACAAACGACAATAGGTGAAGCTCTGACACACGTCTTGACGTTAAAGGGGAAGCACCATGAATTCCTTTGTACGGTTCTTTTCTTTTGCCACTACCATATATATAATCCAGTTTCATAGTTACAATATATTGCTTACTGATTTATACATATAACACAGTGAATAGACAAGAGTGAGACCTTGATAATGCGACAAGGCCAGATATCAAATCTGACAGATTGTTGAAGCGTATTTAAACTTATGTATAGCCCTGTCCCAGCCGTATAAACTGGACCCCAAGGATACCAGGCTTGTGTGGTATGACCTTATAGCCATTACTTCATCAGAGAGGGCTTCATTACAGTGGACACAGAACATTGAATCAACATTGCCAAATGGTTGTCAATGTTGATTCAATGTTGATTCAATGGTGAACTGAATTTTATGCCCACAGGGTATACACAGGAATTTATGGCGCGTTTTTACTCTATATAATTATTAACATTGGCACATATTTAAATAAGGTTACCCTGACAAGAGTCAACAGGGGAAATGGGTGATTTTGGGGGCGCTGGAAAGAACAGGGTGAAAAATAATAATTGACAGTAAACATGAGGCAGCGGGGGGTAGGGAAGGGGAGGTGCTAGCTGAGGGGAGGAGGTGTGAGTAATCTCTGTAACAATATAGTGTTGTAAGGCAGGAATCTGTCCAAGCGCAAAGTATGCACATATATACATGATAGATGTGTATATACATAGAGTTAAGGGGTAGCTGTATGGGAACGAGTGTTTGCCTGATGTTGGGATAGTCAAGTCCGTACTGTCATCCTGGGCTGAGATGCATGGGCAAGAAATTTTAAATTGATGGCAAAATCTATCTTTAGCAGATGGAAAAAATCTAAAACTTGGTTAGGCCTCTTGATTGTCATAAAAAAAAATTAATTTGATCAAGTTTTGCCTACATATGGGTATAACAGGATTGGTGGTATTAAGTGCAAAAAAAATAGTTTGAATCTATTTTTACTATGAAAATTGTACTTTTTACTTCATTCACAAATCAATGACTTGATTTAATTCATGTATACTTCTGAAAAGTGCTCATATGTTTTATGTAATCGATTCTCAAAAAGATTGGCTTCATATTTAGCATTGAGACAGGAAAGTCTGTAGTCGTCTATTGTTGGCCATTAAGAGGAATTCCTCTGTAAGTAACTAGAGACGGTTCAATGTGATTGATTGTGTAACAGCTGGGGTACTTACTTCCAGTCTCCCGCTTCATCTTGAAACTCCGGTTAGGCCCAAAGCTGGCGTTGTGCCCAGATCCGCGCCTCATCTTTAACAGCTTTTTTCCTCCAGCGGTGAACCGTCGACCTGAGGCAAATGTACTAAATTAATAAGTACATAATGAAGAACAAGAAAAGCCTTGATAATCACCATGTCATAGATGTTTGCTGGGGTGACAGAACTTTTATTACTGTCTACAGAATAGGAAATAGGTGGGATAGGTAGGTCTATAAATTGCTAAGATGGGAGAAAATTCTGTTTTAGATGACAACGACCATTGAACATGAATACTGTAGTTCTTGAATCAAGTAATTGGGATTTGAATACTTTGGATGACTAGTGACAAATCTGTACAAACATCACTTTCATCTAACATATTCATTTCATCCTATTGATTAATGCACCTAGCAATTACAAGTCTCTTGCAATAGTATTTAGGAATACCTCCTGAGTATCTACAGTTCTAGAATAAATGGACATATCTCAAAAACCAGCAGCAGTAGCATAATGTTCAAAATGATGTCAAGTGTGAAAACCAAGACCATGACTGTCTCTAAACATAGGGTTGTCTGCCATTCAAGGCCAGCGGATCATAAAAAATGAGGAAAATAATAGAGCAGAAATTACTGCTACAAATTTACAGATTGTAGAAATAAACAGCTAGAATTGCATGCTTTTCCATTCTATGATAATTCTACTTATACACAAGCTTTTCCTGTTTACATATTAGTCGCGTATCTCGTCTCATACTATGTTTCCAATAATGTGAAAAGCATTAATTAGAATCTGACAGATTCTATGTTATAGCTATGATTTAAAAAGAATATCACCAAAAGAGTTCTATGACTTTATCAATGTGAAACCTTTAAGAATTTACAGAATTAAGCCTACAGATTCATGAGATTAAATCAAGCTGTTTCAGAAAGAGCCTGCTTTGTCCAAAGTAAAGAGTACTTCATATTGTAATGGAGGAACTTTCACATTCCAATAAATCTAGTGACCTAAAAACCTTTCTCCCAGCCTGACATAACATACACAGTACCACAACTTTTAAACCGTGTTTATATGTATATATATATGTGTGAACAAAATGATTTTAACCATTTTAGGGACAGCAAGGTGCTTTAATGCACTTTATCTTTCCGTCAGCATGAGGCATGGATTCACATGGTAAGTAACTTGCCAGTGGCAACATGATACACCCGTGCAGTATCGGTGTGTTACTTGCCGGTGCTGCACTGGTGCATCATTAAGCCAAAGTAAGCTGTAATCCTTGCGCTTGTTTTTGTCATGGAGGTGTTGAAGACCCATGGTTTATATAGTGGCCATGGACTGCACATAGAGACTCAGGTGCTCATTTCCCTATTTAACCCACCAGCTTTCAGGAGGTGTACCTCTCAGCATACATACACAGTGCCCACGGGAGTCGCTACACTTTATCGTTTTGTCACCGCCTCCTGCTATTTTGCAAAGTAAGATATTCCCCAGTGCTCCTCATTTTACCAAACATTATTATACGATTGGGGCTCTTATCATGCTTTTTTTGGATAACTCAGTTCTGTTATCACACGATAACAGGCACTGCTAGTTCCAAATTTTGACTTAGTTAAAATCGTGCGTTTCGTCGAAGGATCGAACCCGGGGCCGCAAGACTGCAAGTCTGACGCCCTATCCACTAGACCGTGCCAGCCATGCAGAATTAGGGGATAAAACAAGAAGTCTACAGACACATTACCAGCCCTATAGCTCTTATATCAACAGAGATATAGCAATTTTTACACTTTTTGTTATAACTTCTCCTAAAATCAAATTTTTTTTATAATTTTTTTTTTACAATAAAGGTAGTAGTTGGATTTTACTTATCTATTCGTTAAAATAATTCTAGGTTTTTTTTTTCACATAAATATAGGCACTTAAGAAATGATACGTTTCCACCCGGATTCGATCCGGGGATCTCTGGTGTGTGAGGCGAACACTCTAGAGCCCATTCATTTCAGTGGTACAAGGGTAGGGAAACGCTGCCTATATTGAAGTATACAGGGGAGCGGTTAGTGACGAAAACACTAATACTATAGGTAAAACGCCGTGCCCCCCTCAGGTTCGAACCGGACCGGGGACCCTCGGCGTGTGAGCCGAACGCGCTAACCGCTCGGCCACAGCAGATATGGTACAAAGCAGGGGAAACGCTGGTTAGGTTCCAGTCTATCTAACGCATGCCCCCCGCGCTCAGGTGCCAAAGACTTTTTGTATCATGTCCTCTCATTGGCTGTCCCGTTCTAACTCCACCAATCAGCGAGCAGGTTGGTGGGATGTCAAAACCAACATGGCACCCTCCTTGCTCGATATAGTCCATGTAAATATCCTTCAAAATGGCCAAATTAGGACGAATTAAAGGTAAATAAGGACATTTGAATGGAATAATCGTATAATAAACCTAATAATATATGGATAACAGGCACACTCGGGCCTATATACGTATATAACACCCTCGGTGCTTCACACCTCGGGCGTTATATACGCATATAGGCCCTCGTGTGCCTGTTATCCATATATTATTGGTAAACTAAAGGATGGAGAGGTGAGTCAACTCAGGGGGGAGCCTCTGTCCTTGAAGGGTTCAGCTTTTTTAAGACATACTGTTATATTACCTGGTAATACATTTGTAAGGAAGGCTGAAATAACACACCGAAGCCCTACCTCATTAGTCATATAAGGCCACACCAAAAGGTCACTTTTCAAAATATGATGCGAGCAAGCAAAGTTTAAATTTCTTTTTTTCAAGATTTTTTTTCTATGGATTTTGGAGCGACTCCCTGTCTGGGAGAATCATTAGAAGAACAAGATTTAAAAAGAAAAATAATAAATTCTCAATTTTCCAAAAAAAATATGAGGCAAGCAAAATCACTTGACAATATTTCTTTCCCAAAAAATTTCCATTTCCGAAAATAAGGTGCACGAAATCCATTGACCAATTCATGTTTTTTGGTCTGGCTTAAATATACAATGATAAACCATGGGAGTTGAGTGGAAAAAGTAAAACAGTAATGTATTTACAATATAAATTTGTTCCACCACATTATAGCCCTGAGTTGGGTACTCCATTGTAGGTTTATTCATTGGTTGGCAATTCTATGACTAGTGCGGCCACGCTTAAAGACACAGTACAATATTTAAAGCCGATAACATATATTATATCAGTGTTAAACTCCGGTGATATCTCTCTATTGTAGGTGCGAAGAAGCCTCTAAAGTAGGCACTACTTTGTACATGGTGTTTCAAGTGGGAGTGATGGTTAAAAAGCTCTAGACTAGCTTCTGTGTTATTTAAGCTTACGGTCACTGGTACTATGGCTTCCTGAAACATGGGTCAGATGGAGATGGTGTAATCAAGCCACTGTTCCCCTTTTAGTCATCCATGTATCTATACGTATTTAAGACATAACTGAACTTATCTCTAAACAGGATTATGGGTTATGCCAATGAGTTGAAAAACATGACCTAAAGTATTCATAACACTGTTGAATGGTAAATTATTGGGAAGTCTTGGCTCTATGCGGTTGTTTAATCTGATAAATATGTAATGCCTCCCCACAGTTTATGTTCCTTATATGCAACTGATGCAAATACTGATATCTATATTTACTTGATCTCTCAGTGTAGAAATTCAAAGCTGCTGAAAAATAGTCAAATCTAGTACAATAATACATGAATTTGATGAACTACCATAGCATGAACTACCAGGCCTGTCTACAAACTCTTGTATCCTCTGATAACCTATATTCCAACTCACTAAGAAGCTAACTGAGCCAATGTCTTACTCACCAACGGACTGGCCTGCATCTCCTTGTGAAGAGCGTGAATTACTCCTTTCTGAGTGACCGGGGCTCCCGAGGGCTGAGCTCCAGCGCCGGCTCGAGTTTGTCCTCTCGAAGGAGGTGTCCTTGCGGGGCGGCTTGGCCTTGGGCAAGTACTGGTACGTCTCCCGCAGGAAGGTGGAGATCTCCAGCAGAACCTGGCAGGCCACCATCTTCAGTGCGTAGGGGCAGTCCGACCCCGTGTGGTTCACTGTCGCTACACAATGTAAACAAACACAATGTAAACAAACAGTAGACAATCTATCACACCTGGCATGTCACCATCTTCAGTGCATAGGGGCAGTCCGACCCAGTGTGGTTTACTGTCGCTACACAAGATATGGCAGAGAAACAGTGTTTATTTACAATCTACCATACCATCGCTACATCAGACAGTGAACACAAACAGTATATAAACAGTCTTCTATATCATCGCAAAATAGCTCCGGTAGTGTATAAGCACCAGCGTAAGCACTTTCAGATGTCCTAAAATCACTCACGTCAGATCTCCTGTCTTATTAAGGGGCCAAGGGTAAAGGCCCCACTTTATTTGGCGCATCACCGTGACAGTACAATATATTATTGTGTAACATTTTATATTCAATGGTTATTTTGTGTACTAGCTCACCATTTGAGAAAACATTATAATGAAGCTTGAAAAATGTTGAATTTATTTTCTAATATAAGCCATTTCTAAGAATAGGAGGTCAGAACATAGTTTTAATAGATAATATATTTTAATCTAGGCTATCATATTAGTTTTCTCTCGAAATAAGCAGGGTCTTGCTTTTACACAGGTTCTGTAGTAAACAATTATAATTTTGTTCGGTGAGAACAATAATCCGGTGAATGGACATACCCTCATCTAAGAAGTCCTCTTCGTCTTCTTCCATCTTGAGTTCCCTCTTCTTGCCCTCGTCCTTTATTTGGTGTATGATGGTGAATCTGTCAGCTCCGTCCTCGTTCAGCAGCTCGTGCATGCGGTTACCAAGGGCCTGCAACACAGTTATAGTGTTTATCTATATTGATGATCATTTTATTCTGGCTCAATAAAGCATGAGTGGTTTCTGTTAATTGTATAATATTAATGCATGATGAAAAAAAAAAGATGCAGGACTGATGTAGCCTGATCCCAGGAATGATTTCCCACAGAGCCTAAGTTATACTTTACCCCTTGTAGTATCAGTTTTACATAGTATGTAAAACTCTCCTCTACATAGTATAGCCATAAGTAAAGACCCCAATACCCCTCATCTGTATAATATGTGCAACTCACCTCCCCAGAGCCCATAATAACTCCATATAATATCAGGTACCATGGGTAGTTTGAAGAAACCCTTCTCTTGACAAAATTGATGTGTTACTTAAGAAGCTGATAAAGAATGTCACCTATCAACAGTCATAGGGGTGACTGGGATACTGGCACACCTGGTGAGTGAGGACAGTGAAAAACAGTAGGCAGTGGGCTGTGGACTGTGGGCTGTGATTTTCTTTTTTCCTTAAAAATGTCAAATGTTATCTAATGTAAAGCTAGAACTGACCTCTCCCCAGTTGTGGAAGAGCCTTCCCGCTGCACGCTGGAGGAGAAGGTTTCTCCTATAGCCGGAAGGTTGGCCCCGTGAGGTGAGCAGGCCCGTGTGCCGGAACCCTGAGATGTTGAGCTTCATCCAGTTCGGCCACTCCCCGCGGTTACAGCGGTTCACAAAGTGTGCGCACTCCAGCAGAAGGGCAGCACGGGCAATAACCGGTGCTTCCTGTGTGGGAGAAGGTACAGGGATTAAAGTAGGAGAGGGTACAGGTAAGTAGCAGACGGTTCAGGGATTGAAGTAGGAGGTACAGGTATTAAAGTAGGAGAAGGTAAGTATTAAAGTAGCATAAAGCACAAGTTTCAAAGTAGGAGAAGGTACATGTATTAAAATAGGACAGGGTATGGGTAAGTAGCAGAAGGTACAGTTAAGTCACAGAAGGTTTCAAATTAATTTTTTTTTTGAGTTCTTTCAGGATGATTTAGAAATTTAATACTGTAAAATAAAAGTTTTTAAAGATAGTAATTTTTTAGCATAAAAAGATGCTTTTGTTGCCTAAATACAAATATTAAATTAGTTTAAATTCACTAGTTCCTCTTCTGATGCATAGCCTTAAAGAATAAAATAATGAAATATCTTCAAAGTGAGTAAGATTATAAATGATGTGATTAGTGATGTTACTGACCAGATCGAGCAGAGCGGCGAGTAGATGTGGGTCGGGGATGGAGCCGGGTTGGCAGCAGTCCAGCATAAAGTGGAACCTCAGCATGCCCGACTTGACAGCGTACGAGTTGACGAGGCGCTTCTCACGTACAATGATGACCTCTGACCCCAACATGGCGCCCGGGTCCAGTGACCCCCGCCTGTTTCCATCTGTGGGCACAGGGAGAGGCACATTGGGGATGATACTACTTATAGAACAGATAGCAACAGGGTACTAGGAAAAAGATGAAGCAGTTTAATATGTTAGTTTTTTTCTGAGAAGAAAGTAAAAATGTTAGAATACTCCTCAAACTGATAAGAATGTGTGCGATGCCTTATTGTTAGTTTAAACGGTGTCTTACTTATATATTCAGGTATTAGTAACATTAGTCTTACAGTAGGTTATTGTTTTCAGTGGTTAGTATGTTTGTTTACAAGTATACATTGTTAATGGTTCAGTGTTCAGCACAGGTGTACAGACAGTGTTAGGACCACTGGATACTCGGGTCTACGTCATCACGACATGACATCACACAGATGACGTCATCACGGGGTTCTGGGTAATATGACAGAGGCATGCATGGCACAGGACACCACTGTCATGTCATGACTCTATATGTTGTACATATAGCCAGGCACGCTGGGTGTTATTGTGGGATACAGTTACCGGGTAGTCGCTGGGTTACTACAACTAAAATTATGTGAAAAGCAATGGCCTTGGTCTCATCATCTATAAGCAGAGATTTACTGAGATGAAAACCCCTCAAATGCATTTCAGGTTATTATCAGTTTTATTAAGTCTAGCTTTAACATATTTGTTGAAAACATATTTTCATTAGGAACTTAGTCGTGAAGCAGAAAACAGGTTTACGTCATACAATTACACATCCCAGCCACTATGACACCCCATGCTGAGGACCTGACCCAAACAGCTCAACCCAAGCTGGCACCAACACAGGTGGCAGGCCTATGTACCCTCCTCCTGCTGTGTTCATATCTTATGGGATTGAGTTTTATTTGCTATGTTCATGAGGTCAAGAAAGATTTGTTGGATGGAGTGACTGATATTTCAAAGTGATATTTCATGGTTAAATAGCACAGACGTGTAAATAAAGAGACTTTATGTGAACCTTTGTAGAATATTATGATTTAGTTTATTATATGTAAGTTAAACTACCTAATAACCTACGTTTTAAAGTTAATACATGAACCAAACAATATATACCTATGCTAGATATATACTGAATATTTCTCACTAATTTGTCTATTTCAGATGGACATGAAATATTAGAACAATGTAGATCTACTTCATTTACTTCAGACATATAACAAGTATGGCACTGGTAGGGACAGCGCAGGTGGATATTTAAATGGACTACTCATCCATTCAACTTAACACTTTATTTCCAGGACCCTGAACTATTGGGTAATACGGTTGTGCCTACCAGGCCAGGGACTGGATAGAACAGCGAAAATACCTTACTATAATATAATGACTTAAAACGTAACGTCAAATTTCACTCAATGGTTGGCAAATTTCCTGTAAAGGATCTTTCCCTGAATTAGAATAAAAACTAGGTCTGTAATATATGTAAACTATATATAAAAGAACACAAAAGGCCTCTTTTATAAGTATGCATGTAGTTTGTGTTCCTTTCCTATTTCTGCTATACTCTGAGTTTACTGTACGTTATGGACTCACTACTCAGTGAGGAACTGTTAGGTTGTGGTGTGTGAGAATTGACCTACCATGTCCCTTCCCATCCTGGTCTCTCAACTCTGTTCACAGATACATAGGGCAAAAATAATGTTAGTTTTCTTAATATCATAAAGATATAACAAGTAATATCAAACACAAGGTGTACAATAGGTTGTAAACACAGTCACAGAGGAGTCAGGCGGAGGAAGTGAGGTAAATGTGGACACATGAAGGATACATTAAACAACATTGACAAAACCATGGTGCCACACCACAAAATTCTATCATGACCAAAATTCTTTTGACGTCTTTAAAACACAATCGCGCAGCAAACAAAACAAATAAAGGTGTAGCCAGATGTATAACTTTACCACATCTTACCTTCTAGCAAAGGTATAGTGTCAATTTAAATTTGAAGGAAAGTGATGTGAAACGTATACGTACAAGGTAGGAATTGGAAATCACATATAAGATTCTTAAAGACTACCAGGTGCAAAATCTAGCAAACAGCAAATTAACATAAAAACTGATTAAAGCATATTTCCTTTCTTCAAATCGAGATGGCTATAATGATTACTTTCTGCTAATGCTATCATCTAGGAATCACTAAATGACCTCCCTAGTAGACCCTGATGCAGTATACATAGATAGAGAAAAGAAGCTTTAAAAACAAACAAATTTGGTCTGGAAAATAAAAAGAGTTATTATTTCCATTTTGAGTCCGGAGAGGCGTGTTAGTTTCCCACTACTATAAGACGACTTGGTTAGTCCTGTAACTGGCTACATACAACTGCCCTAAGCATCTCTGGTAAACCAACCTTCTTCCAGGCTGCCTCTTTTGCTGAGGCGTCGCTTGCTCCAGTTCCGCAGACCGTCTTCTATCCTTTTACGCGCACTCAGCAAACTTAGTGTGGCCTGCCCCGCACCCCGGAAAGACAGGCGAGGCCTGGCGCGGCTCTGCCCCGGGCAGCCTGAACTAGGCCCGCCCGAGGAGCTGCCACCGTTGGGCGCCGCCTCACCGCATTTATCAACCTTCTCCTGCTTATGACCTTCACTCTTTTTGCCTTCCACCAAGGGCATTTCACAGGAGGAGTCCTCATCCTGGTCGGACTTTGTGGCCCGCTTCCAAGCTGAAACACCCATGGGTCGCTATGCATCAATCTTCCCCTTCTGCTACTGTATCTTCTAAGTTAGTTTTGGCTTCAAATTTATGCGCATGAATGTAACCTCCCAGTTTTTTGTTCATAATTTTGAAATGTTCATTAAACTTTCCCTCTAATATTGCCCCCAGTCTCTGCCTGCTGGCTTGTGCAAAGAAACACAGAAAGTGAAAATAATAGAAAAAAAAGCTTGTCGGCACCAACTTCGTGATTCACGTCGATGAGGCGATGGAATACGTTGGAGAATCCCCATCTTGGATGATGTAAAGGTATTCTGTATGTATCCATGGCACTGCGCTGCTCTTGTCAGTTCTTAACACCAAGGCTCATCGGTTTTATATAGCAATCATATAGGCAGCGACAGTGGTGTGTGAAAGGCGGATAAACAATTCTATCATCAATCCCCCATATTGCATATTAGAAGCTGAACACACAAATGGCGTTGATGATAAATGTAGACAATCAAAGCAATTTGTGCTTATTTTCTAAGCAAATTTCAGTGAGTTGATTAAAAAAAATTTGTGGCACATCAAGAAAAATTGAGAAAATTTGATTTGATTTTAAAAAG
The DNA here is from genome assembly GCA_947462335.1 of Harmothoe impar. Classification (NCBI taxonomy): domain Eukaryota; kingdom Metazoa; phylum Annelida; class Polychaeta; order Phyllodocida; family Polynoidae; genus Harmothoe; species Harmothoe impar. Next base: position 68,370,477 of record OX381714.1, read on the forward strand.
GGGAGAAATTTGAGAAAACATGAGCAGTGTACCTATTGTTGCTTACAGAGCCTATATGCCCACTCACAAACCCCCCATACCTGCACTGTTATACCTTGTGAGGGGGTGGGGGGGGAATAATAAATTTTTAAAATTCTCCAAAAAAGTGAAATCATGTTTCACTAAAAATTCGTTTGTGAGCGAAGTTATAAAGATATCAAGATGAAACTAACTGCAAACGCTTTGCCCAGCCCCTGGCCATCTATTCACGGCAACATCGGAATTGAGAAACAATTTCCCGATTTTCTAGAATTTTTTGAAAGGTTTGGAGCTTTCAGTAAGCTAGAGAGAGTTCCAATGAAGATAGAGAGCTGCGGATAGCGCCAAAAGAAGCGGCTCGGAAAGCCGGATCAGCTGATCGAAGATGGCGTTGTTGCGGGAACCGGGCGTCGAACAGCGGCCGACGAAAGATCCGACTTAACCTCAAATACATGATACAAATATGTGGCTGGTTTGGTGAACAGAGCCAGGGTAGCTTGTGTTACTTACTTGCCAATGGAGCAGGGCTGGTAAGGAGAGGAGAGCCACTTTAATGTGGCCAAATGCTGGACTGTTTGTTTGTTGACATCCATGCTTCAGAAACTAGGGAAATCCCCTCCTGCCAGTCCTGGTGTGTCTGTCTGCTACCAGGGGGAGTGGCAGTGTTTGCCGCCCAAAGATGGGACTACCTGGCTGACTGGTCATCTCTGTTGTTGAATGATTGGGGGTAGCATGTACACATAATGTGTGCTGTATGGCTTGCTGAGGCACACAGTGCTGTAGAGGGCCAGTCTGAAGTACTGTAGACAATAGACATGAGGCTGGTGAGGTGGGGAGGCTGTGTGAGAAGGGGCCCTGTGATTGGCTGCTGTGGGTGTGGGTACTTAGAGTAGACTGAAAGGGGCGGACTTGGAGTAGGGGTGTGGTGGAAGTGCAGTGAATATTCTTCCTAATCTTTATTAGCTGTAAAAATACTGAGTTGCTTTTTAATCCATGTGGTAGGTTAGGTGCATTTGCTATGGATAACTTTCAAATGATCTGAATTAAATTCAGCAAGACCATAGATGGGGATCTATGGGGTGGGTCCCATAGTTTTTGATTTTAGAATGCCCTGCACTCTCCAGGCCAGAGGTTGTATTCCAGCCAGTGAATAGCAACATCTGCTTGGAGAATGGGATTAGGCCCTTCACTGCAGAATGTGTGGGGGGAAATATGGTTGTTGTTGTTGATCTTTGGAAACCTTTGATGCAAGGAGATCACTTGGCAGTTCTCAGGAACCACACTGTGTTCAAGACTGGACCTGGCCAGCCTCACAAGGACCAAGGTGAGTTCTAGGCATTTCCTATTTTTTGTGGATGCCATTGATGTGCACTTTTGTGGATGGGTGAGTGAGTGGACTGGGTGGGACCACTAGGCATGTTAACACAAACGATGCGGCCGGGAAATTCGGCGATTTTCAAATCGATGATGTGCTGTTAATAATCATTTTATACCTTAATCCTTGGAACTTGGGATGTAGAACGACCTTGTCAATGCCTCCAGCGAGTTACAGCACGATCTGTTGAGTGACCGGCCGTCGGGTGCCGTTCAAACCCTGCACCCCACAGTGAAATAATTTCTGTTTAGAAAATCAAAAATAAATGAGGGTCTCACCCCAGGGGAAAAAAAGATCAGGGCACATGTTGGGGTTAATTCTATGCTCACCCCCTCCCCTAGCCTCCACACCTCCAAGGAGCTATCCCTTCCCGTTTGGATTCAAAATCAGGGCACTTGTTGTGGATGTATGTTGGAATTCTTTTTAGACGCCCGACCCTCCAATCAGCACCGTCTCCTACTATCCCACTAATAGGGGTGCAATGGTTCTGCTCCCCTCCCCCCCTTGACAGGTGCTGACACCCTCCCCTCCCTTATGCCTATAGGCCTAGGTGTACTGATAGCCTACTGCCTAACCATTGGACCACATAGGCCTACTTCTGTGTATGAATATAGATTTATAGGCCTATCTGCTAAACAGCAGCCCACTACCTGACCAAATGAACTGGCGAGTCATTTATTGCCACCTTGAGAAGGAGAGGTCACTACGGGAATAGATTGTTCTTTCCAGCTTTGGACCAAGCCTAAGAGACACAGTCAGCTGATCTTAATTTTTCAAGACTGACTCACGCTATGGAACGTCATGGTGGTTTCCATGGTCACCTGGCTATCCAACCTGTGGCTGTGACAGTGGCCATTCCATAGCTCACGCACCCAAGTTCAAAGTAATACAAATATAGACTATCTATCAATCAATATTACTGTAGGCCGGAAGTAATTCTTACATTTCGTCCTGGTACACTAAAGGCGTTAGTATAGGCCAGAAATAATTCTTACAATATTTCCTGATACACCACAAGCCTTAGTATAGGCCCAAAATAATTTTTACACTAGTTTCTGGTACACCCTTGATGTTAGTATAGCCATGAACCAATTCTTACATAAAAGTCCTGGTGTACTACAGGCCTCAGTATAGGCTGTGAGTAATTCCAACATTGGATCCTGGTAGACCACATTCATTAGTAAAGGCCAGAAGTAATTCTTACATTCTGCCTTGGAACACTGAAAGCCCTAGATTGGGCATAAAGTAATTCTTATATTAGATCACAGAACACCACAATATTAGTGTAGGCCAGAAGTGATTCTCACATTAGGGATTCTTACATAAGGTCCTGGTACACCACAAGCCTTAGTATCGGCCAGAAGTAGTTCTAATATTAGGTCCTGGTACACCACAAGCATTAGTATAGACTGGAAGTAATTCTTACATTCGGTCCTGGTACACCACAAGCCTTAGTATAGGCCCAAAATAATTCTTACATTAGGCCCTGGTACACCACAAGCCTTAGTATAGGCCCAAAATAATTCTTACATTAGGCCCTGGTACACCACAAGCCTTAGTAAAGACTATAAAGGTAATTCTTACATTTGGCCCTGGAACACTGAAAGCCCTAGATAAGGCCAAAAGTAATTCTTATATTAGATCGTGGAACACCACAATATTAGTGTAGGCCCACAGTGATTTTTGCATTAGATCCTGGTAGACCGAATCTAAATGTGGGCCAGATGTAACCATTATATTAGGCCCTGGCACACCACAAGCCTTAGTATATTCAGAAGTAATTCTTACACTAGGTCCCGGTACATGACAAGCCTTAGTATAGGCCAGAAGTACTCCTTATATTAAGATTCTAGTGTAGTGGGACGCTGTACTATTTCTATAGAACCGGATTGATTTATTTTGGTTGTGTTTGCTGTGGCATATCCGGGCCGCACTCCTCTCTGGTACCCGGTATGTGAGTACATAATCCGGCACCCGAGGATTGGTGGAGTGCGACCTGGTAATACGCACCGAGCCGGGACCGCCACGTGTCAGCCGACATAACCCGGGTATCCAGGGGTAGACACTAACGCTGGCCCGGGAGCCAATGGCCCGTAATTTTGGGTCCGGGCCAGTAGTTTTCTTCAGAATCACCTTCCCATGGGCCCGGGTGGCCCACATGGAATTTTGCAAGATGTTTGAGGGGAATATACCTAACAAGTGTAGGCATGTAGTATGTCGTCGGAAAAAGGAAAATACGAGCAAATGAGCCAATCTTAACCAAGATAAATCAGGAAAAAATAATATGTTTTTTCTCTTTGAAAAAAGACAAATTTGTTCCCTGCCCACACCTGAAAATGCGGGCCCATAGAAATTCTGGAGCTACGGGCCCGGTTGGCCCACAGCTGAAAAAGTTAGTGTCTACCCCTGGGTACCGTGTCGGCCCGGACAAACCGGTTTCAGGTTACCTGGAGTTCCTCGGGAACTAAAGTGTTTACGAGTAATGGAGTGGAGTTACATAAGTCTCGGTATATAAACCCATGGGTTCTTCGACTCGAGGACTCTGTCCTGCTGTGCACTTCGGCCAGCTTGACTATTCCTCAGTAGAGATTCCTAGAACTCTGTTGTACTTTTCGGCCTAGTCCTGTTGCTGCTCCTACCTTGGTGACCCTGTGTCTCTCTCCGTTCCACCCTCAGGGGGAACAGAGGAGATAGACGCACTGGTATATAACTCCGGGCTAGCCTCCCTCTGCGGAGTCCAGTGTGTATGGAGTTTACCGAGATCGGAGAGCGCATTGCACATTGGGGAATTATTGATTAGACCGTGAGCGTATCACTCCTGTACGTTCATGTAGCGCCCGTTGTCAGAAAGCATATTTGAATATCACTATCCGTCTGTATGATCACGTACCGTATGTCAGAATGAACAAAGAGTCATTTCTGAACAACCTATTTTCCTGTTTTTCAGTGCTTATGCCTATCTTAGAATAGCCAACAGCTACACTAGAGAGAAATACATGAAAAGTTGATTAGATACAGAAAATCTGCTTCCTCATTAAAAATATCACACAAAGTCCCACCATCATACATTTATAAAATCCAGTTCCAACATTGAAATAATGGTGTCAAGTTCCATCCTCCAAATACGAACCACCTGCAAAAGAGGGCTAGTTGCAGGCCTGGGGAGCTCCCTACACTGTCATCCCAAAAACAATTACCCTTTCTTCCAGAAAAGGTTGAAAAAGTATAGTTGCAAAAGTATGATTCTTTTTTTAAGATCTTTTCCATTGAGAGGGGGGCTTAAAGTGTGGGGAGCAGTCAGAACCCGGGGAGACTGAACACTTACAAAGAAGCAATTCTAGTCTACTAGTGGGATTTGGATTTTGGTCATGATGCTTGGACGGCCCTAGTGAGTTTGCAACCTTGTAAATCTGGGTGTTCAGAACCGATACCATACCTAGCCTTTGGGCATGTGGTGTCCCGAGCCAATGAATTCTAGCCCCAGACACGCTCTGCCCTACAGGTGAAACAAAAACCGAGTCCATCAGGTGCAGTTGAGATTACTTTGGCTGATTGATAGGGGGGCGGTGGTCGAAATAAATCTGTTGTGGGAAAATCCACCAGGCCCTTCCAACCATGACCATTGATGAATGACTCGGCCCTAGACCATACAGACAATAGAAACATGTTCGATGATCAAGAACAAATGTTACTGCCAGTGCCTTATGTTCTGATAGCAGGTTATTGAAGGATTGACTTGACAGGAATTGACTGTTTTGAGGCTCCAGACATGACGAAAAGTCAGCCGGATCAGCCTCCGGTAGGGTGAAAATATAGGACATCATCCAACATCCGATCCGGGATGATAAAAAACATTTCAGTTCATGTATTCCCAAAGCTCCCAGATAGCTCATTGACAGACAACAGTGTTGAGAAACCCATTATCAACATCGTCCTCCATGTGTATGGACATTTGGCACCTGCAGGAAATGACAAAGCAGTGCACATGGCCGCTCTTGTAACAAGGGCTTGCTCTGGCAGCCCTCCCAAGGCCTCTGAATGGAGATGCAAATCCATCCTTTAATTAGATGAGAATTGACTGTCCCACGGCCTCCCTGAGGCCTTCGGAGGTGTGTTTTTGTCGCAAACCTAGCACCAGAAAACGCTTGAATGCATCTCTCGCGGGGAAGGCTTGCTCTGACAGCCAATGCAAGGTCATGTGACGAAAGGCCTTTCATTGTAGATGCAAATTCACCTTTTACATGTCCTGATCTGCCAAGATTTGACCGTTTGGCAGCTTCCAACATGACGAGAAGTCGCTCCAGACCGGGCTCTGGGAGGCTCGGACCCTACCACCAACAGCCGAAAAGGGGCCCTGGCTGAAAATCATTCCTGATTTACTATTCCTGACGGTCCCCAAAAGCTCGTAGATGGACACCGGTGTTGAGAAATGCATTCTTAACTGCCATTTCCATAAAAGAACGTTCCCCAACTTTGAGAAGTGGCCAAACTGAGATCACTTTTGCTCCCGCAAGCCTGCTGGAGGCTTGTTTTAAGCAGAAACATGGCACCCGAAAACCCTTGAATGCATCTCGTGAGGGGAAAGCTTGCTCTGACAGCCCCCCCAAGGAGATGTGCTGAACAGCCTTTGAATGTAGATGCAAATTCACCTTTTACATGTCCCGATCTGTCGAGATTTGACCGTTTGGCGGCTTCCAACATGACGAGAAGGCACCCCTGACCGGGCTCCGGGACGCTTGGAGCAGACAACCATGGCCCCGGCCGAAAGTCTTTCCATTTTTACTATTCCAGACGGTCCTCAACAGTTCGTAGACGGATGAAAAGTGGCCAAACAAAAAAAATCTTTGGTCCCACAAGCCTGTGCAAGGCTTGGATCTGCCAGAAATGGGGCGTCTGAAAACACTAGAATGCATTTTTTGTGGGAAAAGTCTGCTCTGACAGCCTGCCCAAGGAGTTGTGCTGAAAGACCTTGACTTGTAGATGCTGATTCAACCTTTAAATGTCCAGATCCGTCAAGATTTCATCTTTTTACAGGATTAAATAAGAAACATGTCCGGGGGGGGGGTATTGAGGCCTTGGGCCCTGGACCCTTACGAGATCCGAGAAATGGAGTCTCACGACTTTTTTTCCTGCATTACCCCTATGCAAAAGTTTCCAAAAGTATATCGGTCCGCAGGTTGCCTGAGCTTTTGAAACTGAGCTTTTTAAACCTGATTTGGTCTTGGATTTACCATGTGGTAATTGTTCAGTTCCTATTCACCCTTTAAAAGGCATGGGAATGTTCGTGGATGGCCGTGCGCTGTGCGTCGGTGTGCCATTTCAGGTCTGGGACCCAGCTACATCTGTCCACAGGGCTCCCGATCAGATATAGTTTCAATGAAATCAAGACTTTTAAATAGTATTTGTATTTACTTACATTCACTGTCGGATGGATATGCAATCCTTTTGAACCCTGTGAGTGGCTGGTCGGTGCCTGTGGACAGGCACGAGAATAAAGTCTTGGCAGCAATCCGACTCTAATGAGGAAACAAACTGTTCAGCTGCATCCATTATACATGTATACACCTAGGATTGCATATTAAACTGAAAAAGCTTTCAAATCAATGTGGTTCAGGGGGTATTGTAGTTCCTGGGTGAGTGACAATTGGCATAGCGCTAAGCTGGTCTCAAAGGGCCTCATAGTTGAGCTGAGAGAGTGCGCCTGTGCTCGAGGACCCGTCATTAACCTCGAGTTTCCATGTGCTTGAGGGAGGGTAGAGGGGTCTGACCGCCATCCACCAGTCCAGCTGAACTCGAAAATATACCCAAAGCATTGATTTTAGAGTGTCTTGTCCTCGTCTGACCCTTCTGTGACTGCCGTTTTGACTCAACACCACTAAAATGACCGACAGAGAACCGGGACAGTCGCCGTCGCAGTTACTTTTCTATGACAAAGGCATTTGACTCTCTTTAGCACAAAGTCTGGGTGACTTTGTAACACATTTTTTCATCTGTGGTCATCTTCTCAAAGCAAGCAGATCGACACCAAGCCCCCAAGGCGTGCCGACGTATGCCCTGGATGGGCTGAAACTGTTATCTTCTGACACCTGATTGGCCCTAATGTAGATGAGGATTGCTCTGCCAGCCTGACCAGTCAGCCCGTTGAAAGGGCCTTGGATCGTAGATGCAAATCCATCCTTTGCATCTCCTGATCTGACAGGAATTGACAGTTTTAAGGCTCCAGACATGAAGAAAAGCCGGCCAGGACCCACCTCTAATAGGGTAAATGCATAGGACATGCCCTGTCATCAGACCCTTGATAATGAAACATTCAGTTTATGAATTCCCAAAGCTGGCAGATGGCTCGTAGTTGGACAACAGTGTTGAGAAATGCATTTTCGCCACCCTCGTCTATGTACGGACATTCAGCACCTTCGGTAATTGACATCCAGATCCATCCTTTGGGAGTCCATGCCTACTGGGGACAGTTTGCATCTACATTCAAAGGGCTTTCAGAATATTACCTTGGCCAGGCTTAGAAAAGAAGCGTTCTTCTCATGAGAAGCATCCTAGTGTTTCCGAAAACCCAGATTGTGTCTGAAACATGCCTCCGAGAAGCACTTGGGACGCCGTTTGACAGTCAATTCTTGATCGATCCGGACATGTAAAAGATGAATTTGCATCTATGTGAGGAGGGCTTTCTGAATATTACCTTGGCCAGACTTAGACGTGAAGCGTTCCTCTCATTAATACCTTGACACCACTACAATTACCGACAGACGAACGAAAAATTCATTGTCGCCATTACTTCTCAATGCCAAAGGTCTTGGGCTCTATTTAGCACAAAGTCTTTATTACACTCTAACATGCTTTCTGTCCGTGGTCAGGTGGCCAAAGCAATCGAATCAACACTGACGCCCCAAGGGGTTCTGCTGTATGGCCAGGCTGGGCTGAAACGGCCCTCGTCTCACACTTGATTGGCCCTAATTTAGATAAGGATTATTACTGCCAGCCTGACCAGTCAGCCTGTTGAAAGGGCCCTGGATCGTAGATGCAAATCCTTCCTTTACATCTCCTGATCACACAAAAATTGACAGTTTTAAGGCTCCGGACATGAAAAAAAGCCAGCCAGGACCCACCTCTAGTAGGGTAAATGCATAGGACATGCCCCGTCACCGGACCCTGGACAATGAAATATTCAGTTTATAAATTCCCAAAGCTGCCAGATGGCTCGTAGATGGACAACAGTGTTAAGGAATGCATTTTCGACACCGTTGTCCCTGTACAGACTTTCAGCGCCTTTGTTTATTGACATCTTGATCCATCTTTCAGGAGTCCATGCCTAATGGATCGAGATTTTACAACGCCAGAAGCCGTAAAAGGGTCGCTTCTGGTCGGTTCCAGACATATAAATGATGAATTTGCATCTATCTTCAGAGAGCTTTCTGAATATTTCCTTGGCCAGACTTAGACAGGAAGCGTTTTTCTCATGAGATTCATCCTAGACATGACCAAAAGTCAGCTGGGACCAGCCTCTGGCAGGGTTAATGCCCTGTTATCGGACCCGGATAGATGAAATATTTAGTTAATGTGTTCCCAAAGCTGGCAGGTGGCTTGTAGTTGGACAACAGTGTTGAGAAATGTGTTTTCGCCACCCTCGTCTATGTACAGACCTTCAGCGCCTTCGGTAATTGACATCCAGATCCATCCTTTGGGAGTCCATGCCTACTGGAGCACAGTCGCGACCGGGATTTGACCACGCTGGAAGCTGTTAGACAGTCAATTCTTGTCAGATCTGGACATGTAAAAGATGAATTTGCATCTACATTCAAAGGGCTTTCAGAATATTACCTTGGCCAGGCTTAGAAGGGAAGCGTTCTTCTCATGAGATGCATCCTAGTGTTTCCGAATACCCGGATTCTGCCTGAAACATGGCTCCTAGAGGCACTTGCAACACCATCTGACAGTCAATTCTGGTCGGATCTGGACATGTAAAAGATGAATTTGCATCTACATTCAAAGGGCTTTCAGAATATTACCATAGCAAGACTTGGATGTGAAGTGTTCTTCTCATGAGATGCATCCTAGTGTTTCCGAATACCCAGATTCTGCCTGAGAGGCTCTTTGGATGCCATCTGACAGTAAATTCTTGTCGGATCTGGACATGTAAAAAATATTATTGCATCTATATTCTGAGCACATTCAGAATATAATCTTGGCTGGGTTAGAAAAGAAGCATTCTTCTCATGAGATGCATGCTAGTGTTTACTAATACCCAGTTTCTGCCTGAAACATGCCTCCGAGAGGCTCTTGGGACGCCCTCTGGCAGTCAATTCTGAGGCTCCAGAAATGACGAAAAGTCAGCCGGATCAGCCTCCGGTAGGGTGAATGCATATGATGTCACCTGTCGTCGGACCCGGGAAGATAAAAAAATTCAGTTCATGTGTTCCCAAATCTCCCAGATGGTTCACAGATGGAAAACCGTGTTGAGGAAAGCATTTTCAACACCCTCGTCTGATGACCAATGTTTGGCCCCCCCCCCCCCCCCCCCCCGGGTCTCAGACATCCTTCTGAAGGGTCTCTGAGCCAAGAGGGCGCATGTTTGAGAACCCGTCATTCACGTTAGGCCTCTGTGCACTTGGGGGAGCATGCCGAGTCCGAGGCTCATCCACCAGTCTTATTGAAAGTCCAAAAAGTCCAGATATATTGATTTTAGATCGTCTTATCCTCTTCTTTCCCTTCCGGGACCGACATATGACTGGAAATTGTCGTCTACATTACTTTATAAAAACAAATACTTTTGACCTTCCTTAGCACAAAGCCTTGGTGACTCTGAAACACATTTTCCATCTGTGGTTATCTTCTCGAGGCAAGTGGATCGACACCCAGGCCCCAAGGGGTGCTGCAATATGCCCAGGCTCGGCTGAAATGGCCATCGTCTGACACTTGATTGGCCCTAATGTAGATAATGATTGGTCTGCCAGCCTGACCAGTCACCCCATTGAAAGGGCCTTGAGTTGTAGATGTAAATCCATCCTTTATATATCCTAAAGGGACAGGAATTGACCGTTTTAAGGCTCCAGACTTGACGAAAAGTCGGCCGAGACCAGATCCTGGTAGGTTGAATGCATAGGACATGCCCCGTCATCGGACACTGGACAACAAAATATTAAGTTTATGTATTCCCAAAGCTGCAGGATGGCTCGTAGATGGACAACAATGTTGAGAAATGCATTTTTGACACCCTCGTCTATGTACTGACGTTCAGCGCCTTTGGTAGTTGACATCCGGATCAATCCTTTGGGAGTCCATGCCTACTGGAGCCTCGTCCCGTCCGAGATTTTACCACTCTGGAAGCCGTGAAACAGTCAATTCTTGTCGGATTCAGACATGTAAAATATGAATTTGCATCTACAGTTAAAGGGCTTTCAGAATATTACCTTGGCCAGGCTTAGAGGGGAAGCGTTCTTCTCATGAGATGCATCCTAGTGTTTCCCAATACCCAGATTCTGTCTGAAACATGCGTACTAGAGGCACTTGGGACACCGTCTGACAGTCAATTCTTGTCGGATCTGGACATGTAAAAGATGAATTTGCATCTACATTCAAAGGGCTTTCAGAATATTACCATGGCCAGACTTGGATGTGAAGTGTTCTTCTCATGAGATGCATCCTAGTGTTTCCGAATACCCAGATTCTGCCTGAGAGGCTCTTGGGATGCCGTCTGACAGTAAACTCTTGTCTGATCCGGACATGTTAAAATTGAAATCTTATCTTTAATCTGAGCACATTCAGAATATAATCTTGGCTGGGTTAGAAAAGAAGCATTCTTCTCATGAGATGCATGCTAGTGTTTACTAATACCCAGTTTCTGCCTGAAACATGCCTCCGAGAGGCTTTTGGGATGCCCTCTGGCAGTCAATTCTTGTCAGATCCAGACATTTAAAGGATGAATTTGCATCTACATTTTAATTTTTTTTAAGGAAATCAGCCGAGTCCAAAATCTTTCAAACTGATTGGATCGACGCCTGGGCTGAGAGGCTTGGCTGAAGGGGCTCTCGTCTAACACTTGAACGGCCCTAATGTAGAGAAGGATTGCTCTGCTAGCCTGACCAGGGAACCGGCTGACAGGGCCTTGGGTTGAAGATGCAAATCCATCCTTTACATCTCCTAAACAGACAGGAAATGACTGTTTTGAGGCTCCAGACATGATGAAAAGTCAGCCGGACCAGCCTCCAGTAGGGTGAATGTATATGACGTCACCTGTTGTTGGACCCGGGACCATAAAAAAATTCATCTCATGTATTCCCAAATCTCCCAGATGGTTCACAGATGGAAAACCGTGTTGAGGAAAGCATTTTCAACACCCTCATCTGATGACCAACGTTTGGCCCCCTCCCCGGGTCTCAGACATCCTTCTGAAGGGTCTCTGAGCTGAGAGAGCGCATTTATGCTTGAGGACCCGTCATTCACCATAGGCCTCTGTGCACTTGGGGGAGCATACCAAGTCTGAGGCTCATCCACCAGTCTTATTGAAAGTCCAAAAAGTCCAGATATATTGATTTTAGATTGTCTTGTCCTCTTCTTTCCCTTTCGGGACCGACATATAACTGGAAATTGTCATCTACGTTACTTTATGAACACAAATACATTTGACCTTCCTTAGCACAAAGCCTTGGTGACTCTGAAACACATTTTCCATCTGTGGTTATCTTCTCCAGGCAAGTGGATCGACACCCAGGCCCCACGGGGTGCTGCCATATGCCCAGACTCGGCTAAAATGGCCATCGTCTGACACTTGATTGGCCCTAATGTAGATAAGGATTGGTCTGCCAGCCTGACCAGTCACCCCATTGAAAGGGCCTTGAGTTGTAGATGTAAATCCATCCTTTATATATATTAAAGGGACAGGAATTGACCGTTTTAAGGCTCCAGACTTGACGAAAAGTCAGCCAAGACCAGCCTCTTGTAGGGGGAATACATGGGAAATCCCCGTCATCTGACCCTGGACAATGAAAATATCCAGTTTCTGTGCTCTCAAAGCTGCCAGATAGCTCATTAACAGACAACAGTGTTGAGAAAGGCATTATTAACACTGTCCTCCTTGTACAGACGTTTGGCACCTGCAGGAAATGACAAAACAGTGCATATGGCCACTCTTGTAATGAGGGCTTGCTCTAGCAGCCCTCCCAAGGATATTTTCTGAAAGCCTTTCGAATGGAGATACAAATCCATCTTTTAAATGTCCCGATAAGACGAGAATTGACCATCCTACGGCCTCCCCTGAGGCTCTCAGAGGAGTGTTTTGGTCCGAAAGCAAGCACCCGAAAACGCTGGAATGCATCTCCTGATGAGAAGGTTTGCTCTGACAGCCCAAGTAAGGAGATGTGCTGAAAGGCCTTTGAATGTAGATACAAATTCACCTTTTACATGTCCCATCCTGCCAAGATTTGACCGTTTTACGGCTTCTGACGTGAAGAGATGTCTTCCCAGAACTGGCTCTGGGAGGCTTGGACCATACCACCAACAGCGGAAACAGGGCCCTGGCCAAAAATCTTTTCTGATTTACTATTCCCGACGGTCCCGGAAAGTTCATAGACAGACACCGGTGTTGAGAAACGCATTCTTGACCACAATTTCCATCAAGGAACATTCCGCGACTGTGGGAAGAGGACAAATTGAGATCACTTTTGCGCCCGAGGCTTGTTTTAAGCAATAACCTGGCACCAGAAAATGCTTGAAAGCATCTTATGATGGGAAAGCTTGCTCTGACAGCCCTCCTAAGGAGATCTGCTGAAAGGCCTTTGGATGTAGATGCAAATTCACCTTTTACATGTCCTGATCCGTCAAGATTTGACCGTTTGTCGGCTTCCACGTGACGAGAAGTCGCCCCGGACTGGGCTCCAGTAAGCTTGGAGCGTACAACCACTGGCCGAAACAGGGCCCTGGTCGAAAAACTTTCCCGTTTTACTATTCCCGACAGTCCTCGTAATTTCGTAGATGGACAAGGGTGTAGAGAATTACGTTCTTTACCGCAATTTTCACCAATGAACCTTCCGCAACTTCGGGAAGGAGCCAAACGGAACAAATCTTTGGTCCCACAAGCCTGTGCAAGGCTTGGATCTGGCAGAAATGGGGCGTCTGAAAACACTAGAATGCATTTTTTGTGGGGAAGGTCTGCTCTGACAGCCTGCCCAAGGAGATGTGCTGAAAGGTCTTGACTTGTAGATGCTGATTCCACCTTTTAAATGTCCAGATCCATCAAATTTCATTGTTTTACGGGATTAATTGAGAAAAATGTTGGGGGTTATTGAGACCTCCCGGCCCGGACCTTTCGGAGATCTAAGAAATGGAGTCTTGAAACTTTTTTTCCCTGGTTTACCGCTACATGAAAGTTTCCGAAAGCATATCAGTCTGCAGGGTGCCTGAGCTTTTGAAACTGAGCTTTTCAAAGCTGATTTTGTCTTGGATTTACCTCGTGGTGGTAGTTCAATTCCTTTTCACTCTTTACAAAGCATGGGAATGTTCACCAATTGCCATCCGCTGTGCATCGATGTGCAGTTTCAGGTCTGGGACTGCACTACATCGGTCCACAGGGCTCCCAATCAGACCCAGTTCCACTGAAATCAAGACTTTTAAACTGTATTTGTATTTACATTCACTGTGGGATGGATATACAATCCTTTTGAACCATGTGAGTGACATGGATCCATCCAGCAGTGGCTGGTAGGGGCCCCTGGACAGACATGAGAATAAAGTCTTTGCAGCAATCCAACTCTGATGAGAAAACAAACTGTCCAGCTGCATCCATTATACATGTATACACCTAGCATTGCGATCAAAACGATCAAATCAATGTGGTTCATGGGGTATTGTGGTTCCTTGGTGAGTGACGATGAGCATAGCGCTAAGCTGGTCTCAAAAGGCCTCATAGCAGAGCCGAAAATGTGCAACCATGCTCGAGGACCCTTTGTTCACCTTGAGTTTCCATTTGATTGGGGGAGGATAGAGGGGTCTGAAGGCCATCTAACAGTCCAGCCGAAGGAGGAAAAATACCCAAAGCATTGATTTCAGAGTGTCTTGTCTTCTTCTGACCCTTCTACCACTGTCGTTTTGACTCAGCACCACTAAAATGACCGACAGATCGCCGGAATATTTGCCATCGCTGCTATTTTTCTATACCAAAGGGTCTTGGGCTCTATTTAGCACAAAGTCTGGTTGACACTCTAACATGCGTTCTGTCTGTGGTCAGGTGCCCAAAGCAATCGAATCCACACAGACGCCCCAAGGGATTCCGCCGTATGGCCCGGCTGGGCTGAAACGGCCATCGTCTCACACTTGATTGGCCCTAATGTAGATAAGGATTGTTCTGCCGGCCTAACCAGTCAGCCCGTTGAAAGGGCCTTGGATCGTAGATGCAAATCCATGCTTTGCATCTCCTGATCTGACAGGAATTGACCGTTTTAAGGCTCCAGACATGAAGAAAAGCCTGCCGGGACCCGCCTCTAGTAGGGTAAATGCATAGGACATCAGACCCTGGACAATGAAATATTCAGTTTATGAATTCCCAAAGCTGCCAGATGGCTCATAGTTGGACAACAGTGTTGAGAAATGCATTTTCGACACCCTCGTCTATGTACGGACGTTCAGCGCCTTCGGTAATTGACATTCAGATCCATCCTTTGGGAGTCCATGCCTACTGGAGCACAGTCCCTACCGGGATTTGACCACGCTATAAGCTGTGAAACAGTCATTTTTTGTCAGACCCGGACATGTAAAAGATGAATTTGCATCTACATTCAAAGGCCTTTCAGAATATTACCTTGGCCAGGCTTAGAAGGAAAGCGTTCTTCTCATTAGATGCATCCTAGTGTTTCCGAAAACCCTGATTCTGTCTGAAAATGCCTACAGGAAGCACTTGAGATGTCGTCTGACGGTCAGTTCTTGTCAGATCCGGACATGTAAAAGATGAATTTGCATCTACATTCAATGGGCTTTCAGAATATTACCTTGGCCAGACTTAGACATGAAGCGTTCCTCTCATTAACACCTCAACACTGCTACAATGACTGACAGACGACCGAAACATTCATCGTCTCCATTACTTCTCGATGCCAAAGGTCTTACGCTCTATTTAGCACAAAGTCTTGATGACACTCTAACATGCTTTCTGTCTGTGGTCAGGTGCCAAAAGCAATTGAATCGACACGGACGCCCCAAGGGGTTCCGCCGTATGGTCCAGCTGGACTAAAACGGCCATCGTCTCACACTTGATTGGCCCTAATTTAGATAAGGATTGCTCTGCCAGCCTGACCAGTCAGCCCGTGGAAAGGGTCTTGGATCATAGATGCAAGTCCTTCCTTTGCATCTCCTGATCTGACAGGAATTGACAGTTTTAAGGCTCCAGACATGAAGAAAAGCCAGCCAGGACCCACCTCTAGTACTGTAAATGCATAGGACATGCCCCGTCACCAGACCCTGGACAATGAAATATTCAGTTTATGAATTCCCAAAGCTGCCAGATGGCTCGTAGATGGACAACAGTGTTAAGGAATGCATTTTCGACACCGTTGTCCCTGTTCAGACTTTCGGCGCCTTTGTTTATTGACATCTTGATCCATCTTTCAGGAGTCCATGCCTAATGGATTGAGATTCTACCACGCCAGAAGCCATAAAATGGTCACTTCTGGTCGGATCCAGACATATAAATGATGAATTTGCATCTATCTTCAGAGAGCCTTCTGAATATTAGCTTGGCCAGACTTAGATAGGAAGCGTTTTTCTCATGAGATTCACCCTAGACATGACGAAAAGTCAGCCGGGACCAGCCTCTGGCAGGGTTAATACCCTGTCATCGGACCCGGATAGATGAAATATTTAGTTAATGTGTTCCCAAAGCTGGCAGGTGGCTTGTAGTTGGACAACAGTGTTGAGAAATGCATTTTCGACACCCTCCTCTATGTACGGACGTTCAGCGCCTTCGGTTATTGACATCCAGATCCATCCTTTGGGAGTCCATGCCTACTGGAGCATGGTTGCGACCGGGATTTGACCACGCTGGAAGCTGTTAGACAGTCAATTCTTCTCATATCCGGACATGTAATAGATGAATTTGCATCTACATTCAAAGGGCTTTTAGAATATTACCTTGGCAAGGCTTAGAAAAGAAGCGTTCTACTCATGAGATGCATCCTAGTGTTTCCGAAGACCCAGATTGTGTCTGAAACATGCCTCCGAGAAGCACTTGGGACTCCGTCTGACAGTCAATTCTTGTCTGATCCAGACATGTAAAAGATGAATTTACATCTATGTGAGGAGGGCTCTCGGAATATTACCTTGGCCAGACGTAGACGTGAAGCGTTCCTCTCATTAACACCTCGACACCACTACAATGACCGACAGACGACCGAAACATTCATTGTCGCCATTACTTCTCGATGCCAAAGTGTCTTGGGCTCTATTCAGCACAAAGTCTGGTTGACACTTTAACACGCTTTCTGTCGGTGGTCAGGTGCCCAAAGCAATCGAATCGACACGGACGCCCCAAGGGGTTCTGCCGTTTGGCCCGGCTGGGCTGAAACGGCCATCGTCTCACACTTGATTGGCCCTAATTTAGATAAGGATTATTCTGCCAACCTGACCAGTCAGCCCGTTGAAAGGGCCCTGGATCGTAGATGCAAATCCTTCCTTTACATCTCCTGATCACACAAGAATTGACAGTTTTAAGGCTCCGGACATGAAGAAAAGTCGGCCAGGACCCGCCTTTAGTAAAGTAAATGCATAGGACATGCCCCGTCATCAGACCCTGGATGATAAAATATTTAGTTTGTGTATTCCCAAAGCTACCAGATGGCTCATAGTTGGACAACAGTGATGAGAAATGCATTTTCGACCCCGTTGTCCCTGTACGGACTTTCGGCGCCTTTGTTTATTGACATCTTGATCCATCTTTCAGGAGTACATGCCTACTGGAGCCCAGTCCCAACCGGGATTTGACCATGCTGGAAGCTGTAAGAAAGTCAATTCTTGTCATATCCGGACATGTAATAGATGAATTTGCATCTACATTCAAAGGTTTTAGAATATTACCTTGGTCAGGCTTAGAAAAGAAGTGTTCTTCTCATAAGAAGCATCCTAGTGTTTCCGAAAACCCAGATTGTGTCTGAAACATGCCTCCGAGAAGCACTTTGGACGCCGTCTGACAGTCAATTCTTGTTCGATCCGGACATGTAAAAGATGAATTTGCATCTATGTGAGGAGGGCTTTCTGAATATTACCTTGGCCGGGCTTAGATGTGAAGCGTTCCTCTCATTTGCACCTGGACACCACTACAATGACTGACAGACGAACGAAACATTCATCGTCGCCATTACTTCTCGACACAAAAGGGCTTTGATTCTGTTTAGCACAAAGTCTGCTTTACACTCTGACATGTTTTCTGTCTGTGGTCATGTGCTCAAAGCCATCCAATGGACACAGATGCCCCAAAGGGGGGCCACAGTATGGCCCGGCTGGGCTAAAACGGCCATCATCTGACACTTGATTGGCCTTATTGTGGATAAGGATTGCTCTGTCAGCCTGACTGGTCAGCCCATTAAAATGGCCTTGAATTGTTGATGCAAATCATTCCTTTAGATCTACTGATCGGACAAGAATTGACTGTTTTAAGACCCCAGACTTGACAAAAAGTCAGCCGGGACCAGCATCTGGTAGGGTCAATGCATAGGATATGCCCTGTCATCGGACTTTGGACAAATAAATATTCAGTTTTTATGTTCCCAAAGCTGCCAGATGGCTCATAGATGGACAACAGTGTTGAGAAATGCATTTTCGACACCCTCGTCAAGGTAAGGACGTTCAGCACCTTCAGTAATTGACATCTAGACCCATCCTTTGGGAGTCCATGCCTACTGGAGCTCGGTCCCAACTAAGATTCTACCACGCTGGAAGCAGTGAAATGGTCAATTTTTGTTGGATTGGGACATGTAAAAGATGAATTTGCATCTACATTCAAAGGGCTTTCAGAATATTACCTTGGCTAGGCTTAGAAGGGAAGCGTTCTTCTCATGAGATGCATCCTAGTGTTTCTGAAAACCCAGATTCTGTCTGAAACATGCGTCCTAGAGGCACTTGGGACTCCGTCTGACAGTTAATTCTTGTCCAATCTGGACATATAATGGATGAATTTGCATCTACGTGAGAAGGGCTTTCAGAATATTACCTTGGTCAGGCTTAGAAGGGAAGCGTTCTTCTCATGAGATGCATCCTAGTGTTTCCTTATACCCAGTTTCTGCCTGAAACATGTCTGATAGTCAATTCTTGTTCGATCCGGACATGTAAAAGATGAATTTGCATCTATATTCTGAGCACATTCAGAATACAATCTTGGGTGGGTTAGAAAAGAAGCTTTCTTCTCATGAGATGCATGCTAGTGTTTCCGAAAACCCAGATTCTGTCTAAAAAATGCACTTGGGACGCTGTTTGACAGTCAATTCTTGTCTGATCCGGACATGTCAAAGATGAATTTGCATCTACATTCAAAGGGCTTTCAGAATATTACCTTCCCCAGACTTAGATATAAAGGGTTCCTCTCATAAGATGTATCCTAGTGTTTCCGAATACCCAGTTTCCGCCTGAAACATGCTGAAAGCTGTGAAACAGTCGGATCCGGACATGTAAATAATGAAGTTTCATCTACATTCAAATGGCTTTCAGAATATTTCCTTGGCCAGGCTTTGACAGGAAGCGTTCCTCTCATTAGATGCATGCTAGTGTTTCCGAACACCCAGTTTCTGCCTGAAACATGCCTCCAAGAGGGGCTTGGGAACCTGTCTGACAGTCAATTCTTGTCGAATCCAGACATGTAAAAGATGAATTTGCATCTATGTTCTGAGCACATTCAGAATATAATCTTGGCTGGGTTAGAAAAGAAGCATTCTTCTCATGATATGCATACTAGTGTTTACTAATGCCCAGTTTCTGTCAGAAACATGCCTCCGAGAGGCTCTTGGGATGCCCTCTGGCAGTCAATTCTTGTCACATCCGGACATTTAAAGGATGAATTTGCATCTACAATTTAAGGTCTTTCACGAAATCAACTTGGTCAGGTTGACAGAGCAAACCTTCTCTACATGAGGGGCCATCAAGAGTCATAGAGTTGACAAAGACGGGGCATATGGTGGCACTTCCCGTGGCCCAGCTTTTGATACGGTCATTTGGAAAACGTGACCATATATAGAAATCGTGTTACATTGTCACACGGTAGGAGAGAATTCCAATGGCGTACAGCTCTGTTCTTTATCTCTACTTTTATTTTTATTGTACATCATATATTGTACGTTGTGCTAATCTCACTTGTGTGTGTGCCAATGGGCAACAGAGAATTATTGTTATTAATAGCCAAGATGAACTAAAATTAAGACATAAGATGGCACCAACCCTCCCCCCCTGACCCCGTCTATTATCCCCATATGATATGAAGCTATGTTATTATATTCCCCTGATATAGATGTTCATGAGAAACAAAAATGTGCATCGTCATTACACACAATTTATGGTATTTTAGTCAGTTAGGCATATAGAGAAGGCCCGGATGGAGGATCGGCGTGTTACCGTAATCCGGATATCAGCGGTATACTATTTAGTATTCTATGCTGTATATTATCGTAATAAAACTCTTTTTTTTAAAAACACCTTGCGCTTGGCAAAGTCAAAGGCTTTTTGCGATGTCTAATGCAGTCTAGGTTCGGAAAAGTGCCGTGCGAGGCTGCGCTTGTTTTAATTGCAGGGTGCCTAAGCTTTTGAAATCAAGCTCTTTAAACCTGATTTGGTCTTGGATTTACCATTTGGATAGCAATCCTTCATGCAATCCTGGCTATTATTTGGCACTCATAGCAGAGTGTGAAACTGTTGGTAAGGGAGTTAGCTCCAAATTGACTTGGCTGATGCAAATCCTTCCTTTAAATTTTCTGAACGGACACTAATTGACTGTTTTAAGGCTCCATACCTGACAAAAAGTCAGCTGAGACCAGCCTCTGGTAGGGTTAATACATAGGACATGCCCAATTATCGGACCCGGGACGATAAAATATTCAGTTTTTGTGTTCCCAAAGCTCCCAGATAGCTCATGGACAAAAAAACAGTCTTGAGAAACCCATTATCCACACTGTCCTCCATGTATGGACGTTTGGCACATACGGTTTGGCTTAAAACAAGTTCATCCAGAGCATGTGCAAACGTGATTTTACTAAAAGCATGGCTTTCAAACCTCATTACACTTTGGCTTTGCAATATCGGTCCGCAGGGTGCCTTAGCTCTTTTAACTGAGCTTTCTATACCTGATTTGGTCTTGGATTTACTGTGTGGTGGTTGTTCAGTACCTTTTCACTCTTTACAAGGCATCGGAATGTTCGTTGATGGCTGACCGCTGTGCGTCGGTGAGCCGTTTCAGGTCTGGGATCCCACTACATCGGTCCACAGGGCTCACGATCAGACCCAGTTTCACTGAAATCAAGACTTTTAAACAGTATTTGCATTTACATTCACTGCTTGATGGATATGCCATCCTTTTGAACCATGTGAATGACATGGATCTTTGAGGCATGGGCTGGTTGGTGCCTGTGGACAGGCATGAGAATAAAGTCTTTGCAGCTATCCGACCCTGATGAGGAAACAGATTGTTTACCTACATCCATTTTACATGTATACAGCAAGGATTGTATATCAAACTGAAAAAGCTTTCAAATCAATGTGGTCTAGGGAGTTTTGTGGTTCCTGGGTGAGTGACGATGGGCATAGCGCTAAGCTGGTCTGAAAGGACCTCACAGCTGAACCGAAATTGTGTGCCCATGCTCGAGGACCCATCGTTCACCTTGTGTTTCCGTGTGCTTGGGGGAAGGTAGAGGGGTCTGACGGCCAACTACCAGTTTAGCTGAACTCGGAAAAATACACAAAGCATTGCTTTCAGAGTGTCTTGTCCCCTTATGACCCTTCTACGGCTGTCATTTTGACTCGGCACCACTACAATGACCGACAGACGACTGAAACATTTGCTTTTGATTCTATTTAGCACAAAGTCTGGGTGACTCTGTACCATATTTTCTGTCCGTGGTCAGGTGCCTAAAGCCATCCGATCAACACCCAAGTCCCAAAGGGTGCCGCCGTATACCCCGGCTGGGCTGAAATGGCCATCGTCCGACACTTGATTGGCCCAAATATAGATAAGGATTGCTCTGCCAGAGTGACTAGTCAGGCCATTGACACGGCCTTCAATTGTAGATGCAAGTTCATCCTTTACATCCCCTGATCGGACAGGAATTGACCGTTTTAAGCCTCCAGACGTCATGAAAAGTCGGTTTGGACCAGCCTCTGGGAGGGTGAATACATACGCCATGTCCTGTCATCGGACCCTGGACATTGAAATATTCAGTTTATGTGTTCCCAAAGCTGCCAGATAGCTCATCAACAGAAAACAGTGTTAAGAAACGCATTATCAGCCCCGTCGTCTGTGTGTGGATGCTTGGCGTCTGCCTAAAATGACAAAACAGTGCACATTTTTTGTCTACTTAGAGTCATTTAGGCAGAAACTGCTCGTTCTATGATGCTAGATTGCATTCATCATGGGAAAGTCCAGGTGACTCTGTAATATAAATTCTGTCTGATGTTATGTGCCCAAAGCAATTGGATCAACACCCAGGCCCCAAGGGGTGCCGCGGTATGCCTCAGCTGGGCTGAAACGGCCATCGTCTGACACTTGATTGGCCTTAATGTAGAAAAGGATTGCTCTGCCAGCCTAACTAGTCAGCCCATTGAAAAGGCCTTTGATTGTAGATGTAAATTAATTCTTTACATCTTCTCATCGGACAGATATTAACCATTTTGAGTCTCCAGACGTGACAAAAAGTTGGCCTCTGGTAGGGTGATTGCATAGGACATGTCCCGTTATCGGACCCCTGACAATAAAATGTTCAGTTTATGGATTCCCAAAGCTGCCAGATGGTTTGTAGTTGGACAACAGTGTTGAGAAATGCATATTCGACACCCTCATCTATGTACGGACGTTCAGCGCCTTCGGTAATTGCTATCCGGACCCGTCCTTTGGGAGTCCATGCCTACTAGAGGCCGGTCCTGACCGGGATTTTACTACTCTGGAAGCCGTGAAACAGTCAATTTTTGTCAGATTTTGACATGTGAAAGATGAATTTGCATCTACATTCAAAGGGCTTTCAGAATCTTACCTTGGCCAGGCTTAGATATGAAGCGTTCCTCTCATCATATGCATCCTAGTGTTTTCAATAACCCAGATTCTGTCTGAAACATGCCTACGAGAGGAACTTTGGATGCCCTCTGACAGTCAATCCTTGTCCAATCCGGACATGTAAAGGATGAATTTGCATCTCCATTCAAAGGGCTTTCAGAATATAACCTTGGTCAGGCTTAAAAGGGAAGCGTTCTTCTCACGAGATGCATCGTAGTGTTTTCGTATACCCAGTTTCTGCCTGAAACATGCCTCAGAGAGGGGCCTGGGAACCTTTCTGAGAGTCAATCCTTGTCCAATCCGGACATGTAAAAGATGAATTAGCATCTACATTCAAAGGCCTTTCAGAACATTACCTTGGTCAGGCTTAGAAGGAAAGCGTTCTTCTCATTAGATGCATCCTAGTGTTTTCCATAACCCAGATTCTGTCTGAAACATGCCTACGAGAGAAACTTGGGATGCCCTCTGACAGTCAATCCTTGTCCGATCCGGACATGTAAAAGATGAATTTGCTCTACATTTTAAGGGCTTTCAGAATATTACCTTGGCCAGGCTTAGAAGGGAAGGGTTCTTCTCATCAGATGCATCCTGGTGTTTCCGTATACCCAGTTTCTGCCTGAAACATGCCTCCGAGAGGGTCTTGGGAACCTGTCTGACAGTCAATTCTTGTCAGATCAGGACGTGTAAAAGATGAATTTGCATCTACATTTTAAGGGCTTTCAGAATATTACCTTGGTCAGGCTTAGAAGGGAAGCGTTCTTCTCACGAGATGCATCCTAGTGTTTCCGTATACCCAGTTTCTGCCTGAAACATGCCCTGAGAGGGGCTTGGGAACCTGTCTGACAGTTAATTCTTGTCCGATCCGGACATGTAAAAGATGAATTAGCATCTACATTCAAAGGCCTTTCAGAACATTACCTTGACCAGGCTTAGAAGGAAAGCGTTCTTCTCATCAGATGCATTCAAGTGTTTTCGATAACACAGATTCTGTCTGAAACATGCCTACGAGAAGCCCTCTGACAGTCAATTCTTGTCCGATCCGGACATGTAAAGGATGAATTTGCATCTATATTCTGAGCACATTCAGAATATAACCTTGGCTGGGTTAGAAAAGAAGTATTCTTCTCATGTGATGCATGCTAGTACCCAGTTTATGCCTGAAACATGCCTCCAAGAGGCTCTTGGTTAGCCCTCTGGCAGTCAATTCTTGTCACATCCAATCATTTAAAGGATGAATTTGTATCTACAATTTAAGGTATTTCAAGAAATCAACTTGGTCAGGTTGACAGAGCAAGCCTTCCCTACATAAGGGTCCATCAAGAGTCAAAGAGTTGCTCCTTAAGCCCAGACCAGGCGTATTGTCGCACATCCCGTGGCCCAGGTTTCGATCCAGTCATTTGGAAAACACGTCCGTGGATGTTACATTGTCACATAAACCATGCGCTTGGCAATGTCAAAGACTTTTTGCCATTTCTAATGCAGTTTAGGTTCAGAAAAGTGCCGTGTGAGCCTGCGCTTGATTTTATTATGCCATTGTTTATGAACAGATCTACTCAGGGATTAAAGCCTGCAATCCCACATGCACCTTGAAATCTGTTCATCCAGAGCATGTGTAAATGTGACTTTACTAAAAGCATGACTTTTAGACCTCATTACACTTTGGATTTGCTCCGTGATTGTCACCCGGCCTAATTCAACCAGCAAATAGCATAGTACTGTCCACCAACAGCTCGCCGCTGTGTGTCAACTGGCCAGTTTTATCTCAGAGCCCCGTCAATATCAGTCCACAGGGTGCATACGGTTTTCAAACTTAGAAACTTTTGAAACTGCTCTTTTAAACCCTGATTTGGTATTGGATATGCCGCTAAGCTGACCTCGAAGGGCCTCATAGCTGAGCCGAAAGTGTTCACCCGTGCTCAAGGACCAGTCGTTTTACCTCAGGTTTCTGTGTGGTTCAGGGAGGGTAGTGGGGTCTGACGGCCATCTACCAGTCTGAACTCGGGAAAATAACCAAAGCATTGATTTCAGAGTGTCTTGTTCTCGTCTTACCCTTCTGAGACCGCAGTTTTTGACTCTGCACCACTAATATGACCAACAGATGACCGAAACATTCGTCTTAGCTGTTACTTTTCTATGAAAGGCCTTTGAGTCTATTTAGCACAAAGTCCAGGTGACTCTGTAATATAAATTCTGTCTGTGGTCAGGTGCCTAAAGCAATCGGATCAACACCCAGGCCCCAAGGGGTGCCGCGGTATGCCTCAGCTGGGCTGAAACGGCCATCGTCTGACACTTGATAGGCCTTAATGTAGAAAAGGATTGCTCTGCCAGCCTGACTAGTCAGCCCATTGAAACGGCCTTGGATTGTAGATGTAAATTAATGCTTTACATCTCCTCATCGGACAGGAATTAATCATTTTGAGGTTCCAGACTTGACAAAAAATTTGGCCACGATTGGCCTCTGGTAGGGTAAATGCATGGGCCATGTCCCGTTATCGGACCCCTGACAATAATATATTCAGTTTATGGATTCCCAAAGCTGCCAGATGGCTTGTAGTTGGACAACAGTGTTGAGAAATGCATTTTCGACACCCTCATCTATGTATGGACGTTCAGCGCCTTCGGTAATTGCCATCCGGACCCATCCTTTGGGAGTCCATGCCTACTGAAGGCCGGTCCCGACCGGGATTATACCACTCTGGAAGTTGTGAAACAGTCAATTCTTGTCGGATCCAGGCATCTAAAGGATGAATTTGAATTTACTTTCAAAGGGCTTTCAGAATGCTACCTTGACCAGGCTTAGAAGGGAAGCATTCCTCTCATGAGATTCATGCTAGTGTTTCCAAATACCCAGTTTCTGTCCGAGAGGCTCTTGGCAAGCTATCTGACTGTCAATTCTTGTCCTATGTAAAACATGAATTTGCATCAACAGGTCAGGTTGACAGAGCAAGCCTTCCCTGCATGAGGGGCCATCAAGGGTCAGAGAGTTGCGGCTTAAGCTGAGACCGGGCATAAGGTGGCACTTCACGGGGACCAGCGGTCCATCCGCTCTTTTGGAAAACCCGACCATGGATGGAAATCATGTTACATTGTCACCCAAACCTTGTGCTGGGTACTAGAAAACCACACACTGTAGTAAATCTCAGAAGTGATTCCTGGTACACCACAAGCCTTGGTACAGGCTAAAACCACACACTGTAGTAAAGCCCAGAAGTATGCATGGTACACCACAAGCCTTAGTGCAGGCTAGAGGTAATTCTTACATTGGGTTCTGGTACACCACATGCTCTAGTATATCCCAGAAGTAATTCTTACATTAGGTCCTGGTACACCACATGCTCTAGTATATCCCAGAAGTAATTCTTACATTAGGTCCTGGTATACCACATGCTCTAGTGAAGCCCAGAAGTAATTCTTACATTAGGTCCTAGTAGACCACAAACCTTAGTGCAGGCTAGAAGTAATTCTTACATTGGGCAAAGCAAATTCATTCAAAAACCTAAATTTTGAATCTTATTTCATTTTAGCTTCTTTGAAACTGATATTTTTAAACTTGATTTGGTTTTAGATTTATTTCACACTGTAAATCACATGGGAGTGTCCATCAATGGCTGGCTAGGGACAATCCATATCTCTTATGGTGTTTGGCTTGAGGATAATGCAAGGCACCTACAACAAGGTTTTGGGGGAAATCAAGTTACTATTTAAATTTCCACATAAAATGAATTTGGAGCTTGATCCATTGAAAGTTTGGGAGATTGCAACAATTATTGATCAACCTGGTCTGTGTTTTGCAGACAGAAGCAGAACAGATAGAAGTGATTCGGAGCCAGCATACCACTACATACCCAAGAGTGATGTCTGAGCAGGCTGACACAAGACCCGAGTCCGACGACACATTGCCTGAGCCATTTTGTAGGATGTTGACGCGACAAAAGCGCAAGTCTGTTCCAGTAAGTCACCATAAAGCTGTAACCTATTACAGGAATTTTCTATTTCTGTGTTTCACCCTCAAGCTTTACTCTACTTATCTCTAATATAGGGTTGTCTCACTAAAGCAATCGTAGTTGAAACTTTATAACCAGTGCTTGTCTATGACCAGGGGTTGTTTATGTCTGGTGATTGTCTATGACAGGCAGAATTGAAAATGTGCTTATTTAGAGCAGATATCCATAGAAATGTAATTGATTTATTTAGAAAGTAATAAACCTTGCCTCAAACAAACTTTACATTTGTTTCGTGTTGGTACCTATCTGGGTACCAGGACCCAACTAGCATCTGGACATAGTCATGTGACAGCTAACCAAGATTCCCTCCCCATGGTGGAAGACAGAACCTTATGACTGTGTCTCAAGACCTTGGGCCAATGTTTTTGTCTCTGACCGGGTGCCGTCTCTGACCAGGTGCCTTCTCTGACCAGGTGCCGTCTCTGACCAGGTGGCAGAAAAACGGTGTTTTAAAAAGAATTATGCTCATATATATCTAAGGATTTGTAAAAACGTTATGGCAGTTGTTATATAATCATAATTATAATTACAATTAGCCTCCTGCTGTTGGTATTTTGACCTTATCAAGCCAAGCCAGTCAGCGACGGCACCTGGTTAGAGACGGCACCCAGTCAGAGACAAAAACATTGGCCCAAGATCGTGAGACACAGCCCCATTGCTATTTAGTATACACTCACAGACAGGTTGCCACACTGTAGTGTTAAACTGAGATGTATGAGTCAATGTATTTACAACTTCAATTAAAACTAATTTGTGATCTTTCTTACAAATTGGTGGAAGAAACTAACATCATAAGCTAAGAGATGGATAGCCCTTCTAGAGGTGTGTGGATGTATCGAGTTGATGTTGTGTTGTATTTAGGAGAAAAGAGGACTTAACATTGTGCATGCATGAATTGCATCGCTGCCTAGCCTCCCCCACCTTGTACTCCTAGATGTCACCAGATCCGTGTGTTAGTGTCCAGCCTCCCCCCCCCCCCCCCCCGCCGTGCAGCTTTTACACTAAGCAGCCATGTATATGTAAGTAGAGGGGGGGTCAGACACGGCACACGATCAGAGACAAATACATTGGCCCAAGTCCTTGAGACACAGCCTAATTCTTATGCTAGGTCCTGGCACACCACAAACATGAGTATAGTCCAGAAGCTATTCTTGCATTAGGTCTCTGTATACCACAAGCCTTAGTAAAAGCCCAAGAGTTTTTCTTTACATTAGATCCTAAAAGAAAGTTCTTACACCACTTGTAAGTCTAAGTTAAGGCCAGAAGTAATTCTCATGTTAGGTCCTGGTACACCATAAGACATAGAATACTCCAGAGGTAATTATTAAAATTTGGTCCTCAATATGGGCTCATTAGAAGCTAATTTGAGCAATTCATATCACTTCTCTGATATTAATTCCTTTGTCGTTTTCTCATACCTGTTGGTTAACTAACCTCAATTTAGATTTTGCATGATTCTTTTCAAAGTCCAAACATCGTTTGGAAAAATAATAATTAACCCATACTGGTGCTGTACGCAACACTTCAAGTCCCGCATAGTACTTTGTTGCGCTATGCTCTATTCTCCTTAATTGTGTCTAAATCCTTGTTGTACATTGATGTGATCGATCCATTATATTTTTCCCTATGTTTGTTTTACAGGGGTCAATGATGGACTTAACTACTGGATGGACGACCATAGACAAGTTAAGAGGGGCGCTGGAGAAATGGAGGAAACGAGAGGCAGATGATTTCCATGTGGAGAACCACCCAGAGAGAGGCCTTTGCGTAGTGGCCAACAGAGACTTCGAAAAATGGGAGTTTGCCCTTGAATATGAAGGTGACTTCATTCATATGGAGGAGAGGTTACGGAGAGAACTCATTTACCAAATGAGGGACCCAGGGTCCTATGTGGTAGACGCCTGGTGGGAGGGGCGAAGGGTGGCAATAGATGCCACCAACACCTTGGGGACTTGGGGACGATTGGTTAATCATGCCAAAGACCCAAATCTCATGCCCTACCCCCGATTGATACAGGTCACCCCTGAGGAGAAGCCACGCATGGCACTCTATTGCCACAAGAGGATTCGGGAGGGCGAGGAAGTATTTTGGGATTACGGGGTCACGGAAACTGAAGTCCATTGGGCAGCCTTTAAGAGAAGGACCGACACAAACGCTAGGTAGGCTAGCATACAGAATAACACATACTGTTTCTCCATGTAAGCGGATCATAACAAATAGATACTATAAGTATTCCTCTATAGACTTTGATACATCACACAATTTATCTGCATCTTATATGTTATATTCTACCTAGCCCCTTTGATGATGTTGTATCTTGCAGAATGCCCATGGTGTGTGACAAAAATATGGCGATGCCTCTGCCTGCCTCAACGTGGGCCCGGTGTCTAGTGCCAGTGCAGGATCGGAGGGTTTGTCGTCTTGTTCTCCATCGCCTGGACCCATCACTCCTCCCAGCAGTTCCGTGAGTAGATATGATATATTTTGTTTCTGTTCTGAATGACATACTGTTATAAACAACTATTTGTTGGTTATATCATGGATCTAGGTAAGTTGTATAGACATCTAGAATTACAATATTATACATAACCCCTTAGTGGTGAGCTGATGATATTCAATAACTCTTGGGGACATCTGTCCACAAGCCTGTGAGAGAAAGAAATTACAAAACAATATCAACAGAAACTTACAAAGGACATGTGGGTGTCTTTACAAGTTACCTTGCAAAGTTGTAATTGTCAATATACACAATAAACCAGGCTTAGTTCTACACCTTTATTGAGGATTTTCAATATATACTGCAGAGCAGTGATGGTGTCTCAAGACATCCCAGCTCCCGCCCCAACTAAGTCACCAAGGCCTGCCGTTGATGAGTCATCCAAGCCTGCCACCCTCCCTGCTGCAGCCGTTACTGAGTCATCCAAGCCTGCCTACCTCCTTGCTCCAGCCATTAGTGAGTCATCCAAGCCTGCCACCCTCCCTGCTCCAGCTGTTGGTGAGTCACCCAAGCCTGCCACCCTCCCTGCTCCAGAGGTTGGTGAATCACCCAAGCCTGCCACCCTCCCTGCTCCAACTGTTGGAGGGTCATCCGAGCCTGCGTACCTCCCTGCTGTACAAGCAACTGGTGGAAAGGCCTTGGAGGAGGAGAGACGTTCAACAGTGACGTGGTCGCACGTGGCGCTATTGGCAATCCAGTAAGTGCAGTATCAAGTACAATATGTCAATGTTAAAATGTAGCTAATCAATATAGTCAATCAATGTAGCAAATTATTGTGTACCATATGATATTGCAATAAATCCAAGGCTTCATAAATACCCATAATATAGCTTATAACCTAGGGACCAGGTTAATACAACTCTTCATTGGCTTAGATATGATTCCTAAGTTTAACTAGTGAAATAGTACACACGTTTCCCTCAATCAGTTCATGTGCTGTAAGCTCAATGTGAATGCCTTCTTGAAATCAATATAAAAAAATTAATCTGATTAAGGTTATCTTCAAATGATATTTCTGGTGTACAATTGCTAAATATTACTTAAAGGGCTCCAGTTGTGCGCAGACCTGGCCGGTTGTCACTAAAGCGAAGGCACTCCAATACTCTGCAGTAAGTAGACATTTCAAACTGGCACTCTCACCAATTATGATGCCTAAGCTAATATATTATAACTGTACTAGAAAAGTGAACTCTTTTAAAAACCTTGATGAGAGAACAGCTGTAAAATCAGAGTACAAATGTACAGATTCACCCAATTAAACTTTGTACAAATGCAGAATGCCATTTTCATGTTGTCCTTCCACCGAGAATACTGTAACTCCAAGCATTGAATCAAAAATGTCTCTTGTAGGGTTTCACTAAGCAAAAATTCTCCTCTGGTCTGCCCTGCGCCGTCACCTCCTGTGTTTCCTATGCAGGACATCATGACCTGTGATGGGGGCCGACTCAAACAGGTGGGTTTTATTATCATAGATTACAGCACAATTTACATCAATGGTTTCTAGACTTTTGTCGTTATGTGTACCTGAACCAAACCCACTACATTGATCAACTATCATTGGCATTAGTCACCTCTGCTCATATCCTGATTGAAATAGCCATTGAGTTTAATTGGACTCCATCTGATTTTGTGTGTTCTTCAATTCATCATTATGTGCATGTCTGTCTTCGTTTTCAGGCCACTGTTGACAGTCCGACGACTGTAGGAAAGGCTCGTAAGGAGGAGAAGTCATCTGAGGAAGCTGATGAGGTCCGACCCTCATTCCCTGTACCTGCACCCATTGGAAAGGCCCGTCAGGAAGAGAATGCATCTGAGAAAGCTGATGAGGTCCGACCCTCAAACCCTATACTGGCAACCGTGGGACCCGAGCAGGTGAGTTTCACAGATGACGGTGCAATTAAAATACATGGCTTCTACCCTTTCAGAGTTAAAACAGAGGTTGAGATTGGTGAACATGTACTGGTAAGGGAGCGGCAAGGGCTACAAGTACAGGTTTCAGTATAGGTACAGGTCAAGTAGTTAATAATAGATATAAATATATGGGCTAACCAACACCTGCAGTATGTGGTCCCAGGTGAGTAGGGTAAAGGCTGTCAAAGAGAGGTTATTACACAGGGATGTAATCATTCCTCAAGCAATTCATACTTAGAGTAGGTACTCACATTATTTCATTTATATTGTCAAACTTTCTTTTTATAACCTCCCCCCCCCCCTATGTGTACCTGAACTGCACTAGTCCAACATATCTGGCACTACTGCTTTAAAGTATAGTCCCTGTACTATCCTATAGTCACTGCCAACAATGTTTTTTCTTTCTGAGAAACTGCTTGATGTCGCTACCAAACAATGTTCAATACAATATTAGAATTTTTATTCCTTTAAATCAGTAGATTTGTTGTGGCAGGAATACACCAGCTGACTTTAATTAGTGCCATCAGGTTAACCTCCAATCTGAAATAGTGTTATACTTTAACAGTGGTTACCCTAATCTCAGAGACTCACCTTGGGCTGTAGATATGAGTAGAACCCTTAGGGCCCATGGTACAGGTGTCTACAGCATCAGTCTCAGGGAACAACTACCTTGGAAGCACACACATGTGCCTCAGGGTTGGATCTGTTTACACACAGGCCCCCATTGTCCAGCAGTGTCCTGTTACCCCACAGGCATCCCCTGCCCTCCCTAATATGTACTACACTCTACCCGTACCATTTTTGAAGGGCAGGGTTCTGTTCTTGAGAGGATAGATCATTACTCAGCCCGGGCATGTAGCCCAGTTTATAACTTTGGCAGAGCCAGACCTTGGCCCAAGCTTTGATAAGTAGAAGTTTCCCTTTAAGTACTGTCCAAGCATTGATGCAGTATCATGTGCTGATGATAAAAGCAGTTCTGAAACACCGGACATTAAGCCCAGATTTATAATTTAATATGATCAACACAACTTTTTAGCGCCTATCTAAGACTGAGGAGAGCTCATCTGTATACAATAGTACCGGGTGCAGAGACCCAGCTAGATATAACTAGAACTACACATTATCCTTGTTGACTCTCAGACTGATAGTGTTGACTCCCAGCCTGACCTTGTTGACTCTCAGACTGATGGTGTTGACTCCCAGCCTGACCTTGTTGACTCTCAGACTGATGGTGTTGACTCTCAGGCTGACTTGGTTGACTCTCAAGCTGATAGTGTTGACTCCCAGTCTGTCTTTGTTAACTCTCAGACTAATGGTGTTGGCTCCTAGCCCGACATGCTTGACTCCAGGTCTGACTTGGTTGATACTCAGGTTGACACATTTGATTCCCAGGCTGACTCGACTGACTCGCAGCCTGACAGGCTAGACTACCAGGCTGACCCGCTTGACTCTCAGCCTGACAGGCTTCACTCCCAAGCTGACTTGATTGATTCTCAGCCTGATGTGCTAGACTCTAAGGCTGATATGCTTGACCTATAGGGTCACTTGCCTGACTCCAAGTCTGACATGCTTGACTCTCAGGTTGACATGCTTAGCTACCTGGCTGACTTGCTTTACTCCCAGCCTGACATGCTTGACTCTCAGCCTCACATGCTTGACTCCCAGAATGACTTGCCTGACTCCCAGCCTGACCTGTTTAACTCTTAGGTTGACATGCTTGACTCCCAGGCTGACTTGCTTGACTCTCAGCCTAACATGCTTGACTCCAAGGCTGACATGCTTGAATCTCAGTCTCACATGCTTGACGCCCAGCCTGGCCTGCTTGACTCTCAGGTTAACTTGCTGGATTCTCAGCGTGATATGCTTAACTCTCAGCTTCACATACTTAACTCCAAGGCTGACTCGCTAACTACCAGCCAGGCCATGCTGACTCCCTGTCTGGCAGTGTTGACTCTAGCCAGACCATGATGACTCTCTGGTTGACTATGTTGACTCCAGCCAAACCATGCTGACTCTCTGGCTGGCCATCATGACTCTAGCCAGACCATGATGACTCTCTGGTTGACTATGTTGACTCCAGCCAAACCATGCTGACTCTCTGGCTGGCCATCATGACTCTAGCCAGACCATGATGACTCTCTGGTTGACTATGTTGACTCCAGCCAAACCATGCTGACTCTCTGGCTGGCCATCATGACTCTAGCCAAACCATGCTGACTCTCTGGCTGGCCATCATGACTCTAGCAAGACCATGCTGACTCTCTGGCTGGCCATCATGACTCTAGCCAAACCATGCTGACTCTCTGGCTGGCCATCATGACTCTAGCCAGACCATGATGACTCCCTGCCTGACTGTGTTAACTCCAGTCAGACCATGATGACTCTTTGGCTGACTGTGTTAACTCTAGCCAGGCCATGCTGACTCTCTGGCTGACCATCATGACTCCAGCCAGACCATGCTGACTCTCTTGCTGACTGTGTTAACTCTAGCCAGACCATGCTGACTCCCTGCCTGACCATGATGACTCCAGCCAGACCATGCTGACTCCCTGCCTGACTGTGTTAACTCTAGCCAGACCATGCTGACTCTCTGGCTGACCATGATGACTCCAGCCAGACCATGATGACTCCCTGCCTGACTGTGTTAACTCCAGTCAGACCATGATGACTCTTTGGCTGACTGTGTTAACTCTAGCCAGGCCATGCTGACTCTCTGGCTGACCATGATGACTCCAGCCAGACCATGCTGACTCTCTTGCTGACTGTGTTAACTCTAGCCAGACCATGCTGACTCTCTGGCTGACCATGCTGACTCCAGGCAGACCATGCTGACTCTCTGCCTGACCATGCTGACTCCAGCCAGACCATGCTGACTCTCTGCCCAACAGCATTGACTCTTAACTGTTAATGTTGATTCATCTCATAGTCAATAGTCTTGACTCCTTGGCCACACATACTGACTCCCAAGGCAACTGTTGACTCCCTTAATAACTCTGTCACTTTATAGTTAAAACTCTCTCCCACCAACTAAATATCAGAAGAGGCTTCCTGCTAGATGTATAACATTAAATGTTTACAGGCTATGTAAACCAGTTTCTATTGTTGGGAGGGGAAAACACTCCTGACCTCACATGAGGAACCGGAATATAAGAGGCCTTCCAAAGTTCCATGTGTGGTATACAGTCTGTGTATACCAGTTGTTATTGTTGTAAGGGCATTTTCAACCAGACAGTATAATATGCCAGTTAATATTGATAATAATTCCTGTGTCATTACTTATTTGCCCAAAAGCTAGGATGGATACGCTTATATAGGCAGAGTTTGGTCACTGGAGGATATGTCAACAAGTGTTATTGAGGTGTGGTATAGTAGACACCCCCACTGAGTCAGCAGGCAGGTTAAAGCCCGCTTACCACAAGACATCATATACTGTTGGGGTGTGTGTGTTGGGGGGGGGGGCAGGGTTGGCAACATCCTGCCCACACTCTAGATTATACTCCCAGCCTCCAGTATACACCAGGGAGGGGAATCTCCTCCACAGGGTTGGACCTGTGGGGGTAACACACAGGCCCCCAGTGTCCAATAGCAAGGCATGTTCCACCACATTGCTTTGCTGGACAGTCTAGTACATGTTAAAATCTTTTGTAAGTTTTGAGTCTGAACTTTGTTTTTCTTAAGTAGGCAGGATATATGTATATAGGATCATGTTGGATGGGCTTACTTGAACCTGGCATGAGTTAAAACGCAGTTTAGCTACTCTGCCAGATTGGCTGAGTAGATAAACTTGGCTTGCACTAAATGTTGTATACAGGTTGCAATGACAACCTAAACTACTACTGATCAACTACTATTGGCATTTTCAGAATATTGCTGGTTATACACACTTTCAACTGATTAACGCTACTATTCAGTTTTATTGAACTGCATCTGGCTTGTATGAATTTCTCTTTCATCCTTTTATTTCTTGCATGTCTGTCCTCCTATTCAGGCTAGTGTCAATACAGTGATCCCAGTGCTTTCACCCGTGGCAAAGGTGAGCTGGTCCCAGGTGGCGCTATTTGCAGTCCAGTAAGTATTTCAAGCACAGTAGATAAATGTTAAAATGTGGCTACTCGGATGGCAGTCTACTGCACCATACCAGTAGTTAGACTTATGAACAATGTCCAAGCCCATTAAGGCTGAGAGTTGTATTACACCGGGCATCAGGTAATTAGCTACACTATGGGTGTCTATGTAGACTCGACTTTGTTGCAATATCATATGTCCTAGTAACATGTTCCCTGAATGAGTTCATGGACTGTGAGCATCATGTGAATGCCTTCTGAAAATCAATGTCAAAATTTACCAAAATTTAAATGTTAGAGGTTATCTTCAAGTGCTGAATATTGTTTACAGGCCTCCCGTTGTGCGCAGACCTGGGAGATTGTCACTAAAGCGTAAGAGCTCCCAGACTCTGCAGTAAGTAGATATATGTTTGTTTTGAAAAGTCACTCTCACCGAATATGATGCCCTCGATAGTTCACTAGAAGAATAGTGAACTCTTTAAAAAGCCTTGATGAGAGAACAGCATTAAAATCAGGGTACGAATTTCCAGATTTACTCCCCTAAACTTTGCACAAATACAGAATGTTTGTTGTCCTTCTACCCAGAATACTGTGACTCCAATCATTAAATCAATAATGTCTTTTGCAGGGTTTCACTGGGAAACAATCCTCCTCTGGTCCACCCTGCCTCGTCCCCTGTTGTGTTGCCTATGGGAGAAACCATGATCTCTGATGAGGGCCGACCCAAGAAGGTGAGTTTTATTGTCATAGATTACAGCACAATTTACATCAATGGTTTCTAGTCTTTAGTCTTTATTTGTACCTGAACCACACCCACTACATGGATCAACTAGAACTGGCATCACTCATGTCTGCTCATATTCTGAACCTTCAACTGATTGAATTAGCCATCAAGTTTAATAGTTTTGTGTATAGCTTTATCTCATCACTACATGCATACCTGTCCTCCTTGTCAGGCAACAGTTGACAGTCCACTGCCTTTACCGGCTCCGGTGGGAAAGGCTCGTAAGGAGGAGAAGTCATCTGAGGAAGCTGATGAGGTCCGACCCTCAATCTCTGTACCGGCTTTGGTGGGAAAGGCTCGTAAGGAGGAGAAGTCATCTGAGGAAGCTGATGAGGTCGGACCCTCGGTGAGTTTGATCAGCCCTGTAGAAAAAGACCAACCCGAGCAGGTGAGTTTCATTATCACAGATTAGAGTGCAATTAAAATACATGGTCTCTACCCTTTCAGAATTATTATTTGGACCTGAACTACACTAGTCCAACACATCTGGTGATACTTTGCCAGACTGGAGTCCCTATACTATCCTATAGTCACTGCCAAGAATGTACTTTTTTTCTGAGAAACTGCTTACTGTCACTCCCCAACAATGGTCAAAACTGTATTAGAATTTGAATCCCTTTAAATATATTTGTTGTGGCAGTAATACACCAGCTGGCTTTAGTTGGTGCAATTGGGTTTACATCAAATCTAAAATAGCAAGGTTGGCTACTCTGCCAGATTGGCTGAGTAAATAAATTTCTGTTATCCTTTTTAGGCCACAGTTGACAGTTCCTTCCCTGTACAGGCTTCTGTAGGAAAGGCTTGTGACGAGGAGAAGTCATCTGAGGAAGCAGATGAGGTCCGACCCTCATTCCCTGTACCTGCACCCCTTGGAAAGGCCGGTCAGGAGGAGAAGACATCTGTGGAAGCTGATGAGGTGAGTTTGATTGACATACAGCTCACTACGAAACACATTAACTGCCACGTTTCATTTCTCATATTTCCATACAAATTCTCCTTAGGTCACGATGATCCAATAAGAAAATATAACAATCAATTCAACTTATCTGACAAGACCCTGAAATGTGTGTGTGTGTGATTTCTATGCACTTTGTAAAGGTCTCATACAAAATGAGTAAAATATGATTAACTTCAAATCACTGATTCATGCCATTCTGAAAATTGGTAGGTTCATCCATATACTGGAGGAAAAAATACTAATTTCTTATTTCAGGCCTTCAAACCTAGGATTAGAGAGGGGCATTCAGCAACAAATGCCAAGAGGAAGTGCCCCAAGTGCGGTAACTACAAGACACACCTTGCCATACACTTCAGGAAGTGCTGCCCCAATGTAAGTGTTTCCAGCAAAGTGTGGATCATGCTGACAAATCTTACTTTAAGATAACTTGCCATCTTTAAATGCAGCAATAGATATTGGCCTCCTTCTTACATAAAAAGTGGGTTGGGAAATAAAGAGAAACCCATAGTCAGGCAACCCCACTCTATAAAAAATAAGGCCCTCTGATCTAGAATTTATGCATTTACAAGTGTTTGACTTGACCTTGTCCTGATGGGTTTGATTTGTTTGGCTGATGTCCATTTATCCTTTATAGCCTACAGAGGCTGACCGGGCCCTGCTAGCGACAGCCCTGACCGAGCGGCAGCAACAGCGACGGGAGACGGACCAGGCCATGCCTCTCAGGGTCTGTGCTATATGCAGTAAAGGTGTGGCAGACTTGCTGGGCTATCACCTGAGAGTGAAACACTCCATCAAGAGCCTGTCGTACGTTTTTATTTTGTTTATTACTGCTCAAGATTGATATTTTCTGTTGGATTTTAATGATGCAGGGAGAATTCCACATTGGTAACTCATTGACCATGGTTCAAATCTATCTACCTCTAGAATGCTACATTTAATATTGTTACAAACTGTGTTTCACACTTTGGTTTAATGTTGTTTCTTTACTTGTTTCTCTTCAGGGAGAGGAAGGACATCGTAAGCAGGTCCCTGTACCTATGACCAACTCATACCAGCCAAGCATGTGGATGATAGCCGCTGGAACCATGTGTCGAGTCCTCACTTGGGCATGTGTCTCTGTGTGTACATAATAAGGGGAAAGTGGTCTCCTGCACTCACCAGGTTATAACATATGTGTATACATACACAGTAAATTTGACTGACACCATGTAACTGACTTAGAAAGGGGTACCTTTGGTGATATAGAAAGGTCCTTTAGATGACAGTGAAGGACATGTGCCCCAATGATGTATTGTGGGAAGCTGGTCCTTGGTGTGCAGTGCCCGGCTACTCTGCTCCACCCACTTACCCTTCACATCTAAGATCTCCATCAGTGAACAACTATATTTTTGTTGTCATACATTTTGTCTGTAGATCACAACATGATATCATGGCCATTGTGATAGACTACCTCTCTAGAAACAAATCAAAACATTAAAGCTTTGGCCTTTTTACTATTATCCATGTTATTGAGTTATGAAAGGAACTCCGCACCGCAGTGCGGTAATGTGTTATTTTGACTTGACAAAAAGTCTTGTACCCAAAACAATATGGGGTTTATTTTTTAGTGTTGAATTACTGGGACATTTCTTCGGGTGTAAATTATACACAGTGACATTCTCTATACCCAGTTTCTTATGATCCTTCCTCTCTGATATGTGACAGTTTTAGCCAAAATGTTTATTGTCTATGTATTTTCATTCAATAAAGAATGTAGTTAAGATATATTGTGTCAGTGTTGTTCTTGATGTGCCACTCCTGTGTCCATACTATAGAGAAACATAGTGGCCTGTTGTAGGACAAATATGAAACAGATCTCACAGTAGAACCGTAACCAGTCAGTGGCGTATACAATTTCAAATAATTATAATGGTATCAAAATGTATAGCAGCAAGTGTGTAGGCCTGAAATGATTAGACCTGAGTATAGGCCACAAGTAATTGCATTAATATAAGCTGGAAGTAATTCTTACACTAGGTCCTGGTACAACACAAGCCTTAGTATGGCCAAGAAGTAATTCCTATATAAGATCCCGGTACCACACGAGCCTTGGTATTGGCCAGAAGCAATTCTTACAAATATCAAAATATAGACTTACATATTCAAAAAGATTTTGTTAAGTAGAATAACCATGGGATACATGCATTCAAGACTCTGCAAACAAAGAAAGAACCTCATTCATACATGGATTTGCCACCTTGCACTCTAATTAGGGTATGGAATAAAATCTATTATGCTTACTCCAGCTAGTATAGGTTGGATGCATTCAAAATAAAGGATGCCTCAATACATTATGCCCTTGGTCATCATGATGCATGAATGCAGCCCTGGCATGTACCTCAACAGTGCTGCATTAAAGCATAATGCCGCATTATTCGATTGAGTGAGGCCCGTATGACACACCAACGCAGCAACAGGGAGTTACTTGTCAGGGTTGCATTGGTGCATAATGGGGACAAAAGTCATCCTTCATCCGCTTTATTTTAACCCTTTAAGGACAGCATAATGTTAGCAATTTAAGGATGGCATGGTGTCTCACAGCTTCATGTTAACCCTTTAAGAAGAGCATGATGTCTAAAGGCTTCATGTTAACCTTCTACAGATGGCATGCATCTCAACGCTCCGTGTTAAGCCTGTAAGGATGGCATGATGCCTCAAGGCTTTGTGTTAACCCTGTAAGGATGGCATGACGCCTCAAGGCTTCATGTTAACCCTGTAAGGGTGGCATGATGCCCCAACACTTTGTGTTAACCCTGTAAGGGTGGCATGATGCCTCAAGGCTCCATGTTAATCCTGTAAGGATGGCATGATGCCTCAACACTTTGTGTTAACCCTGTAAGGATGGCATGATGCCTTAAGGCTTCATGTTAACCCTGTAAGGATGGCATGATGCCTCAACACTTTGTGTTAACCCTGTAAGGGTGGCACGATACCTCAACACTTTGTGTTAACCCTGTAAGGATGGCATGATGCCTCAAAACTTTGTGTTAAACCTGTAAGGGTGGCATGATGCCTCAAAACTTTGTGTTAACCCTGTAAGGGTGGCATGATGCCTCAACACTTTGTGTTAACCCTGTAAGGGTGGCATAATACCTCAACACTTTGTGTTAACCCTGTAAGGGTGGCATAATACCTCAAAACTTTGTGTTAACCCTGTAAGGGTGGCATAATACCTCAAAACTTTGTGTTAACCCTGTAAGGGTGGCATGATGCCTCAAAACTTTGTGTTAACCCTGTAAGGGTGGCATGATGCCTCAACACTTTGTGTTAATCCTGTAAGGGTGGCATGATGCCTCAACACTTTGTGTTAACCCTGTAAGGATGGCATGATGCCTCAACACTTTGTGTTAACCCTGTAAGTGTGGCATGATGCCTCAACACTTTGTGTTAACCCTGTAAGGATGGCATGATGCCTCAACACTTTGTGTTAATCCTGTAAGGGTGGCATGATGCCTCAACACTTTGTGTTAACCCTGTAAGGGTGGCATGATGCCTCAACACTTTGTGTTAATCCTGTAAGGGTGGCATGATGCCTCAACACTTTGTGTTAACCCTGTAAGGGTGGCATGATGCCTCAACACTTTGTGTTAACCCTGTAAGGATGGCATGATGCCTCAAGGCTTCATGGTAACCCTGTAAGTGTGGCATGATGCCATAAGGCTTTGTGTTAACCCTGTAAGGACGGCATGATGCCTCAAGGCTTTGTGTTAAACCTGTAAGGACGGCATGATGCCTCAAGGCTTTGTGTTAACCCTGTAAGGACGGCATTACCTTCACTCCATGCCCGTGACCCAACCGCAAAGGTTAATAGCATAACATGGTCACCACAGCAGCCTGTAAAACCCTCCAGAAACAGGAAAGAATCAAAAACTGCAGGCAAGCTTGATTTGAATTTTTTCTCAAAATTGAACAAGGTGAAAGATAATTTGGCTGAAATCTCTTCGAGTCTAAACAGTGCTAGCTCCCTAACCCTGTAAGGATGGCATGATGCCTCAAGGCTTCATGTTAACCCTGTAAGGATGGCATGATTTTTCAGTCCATTTTCTGACGACACACTGCCCATGTGGACGGAAAAATGTCTGCCTTCTGGAGCCTATTTTGGTTAAGAAATAACCCCTACGTATACCAATACCACTCAACTTGCACAGGTCATCCCTCAGTCTAATACAAAGCAACAAAACAAGAATGACTCATCTATCATTCAAATAAATGAGTGAAAAAGACAACCGCGGGACTCATTTGGTTCTACAGGGAGTTAGTGGGCAGACATACACAAACCCCAAAGCTGCCGTCACAAAACTTCTACCTGACCTCGGAACTGGGCTTACTGCAGGGGACTGTAGTGCTATTTATAGGCAGGGGCTCAAAACTGAAACATCAAAACGCCCTATTATGGTGCACTTCAAGGAGGCTGGGAAAGTTTTCGCCAATGTCAAAAAGCTAAAAGACATAAAAGAGACATGGGTTTAGCTCCAGCTAGCTCCAGCTAGCTCCAGCTAGCTCCAGCTAGCTCCAGCTAGCTCCAGCTAGCTCCAGCTAGCTCCAGCTAGCTCCAGCTAGCTCCAGCTAGCTGATGACATGACCCCTACTCAAGCTACACTCGTGAAACCATTGAGCTTCTGCTGGATGATCTCCAACTTGGTTCATGTGAGCCATTATTGTACAAGTGTGGGATTGGTTTCCAGAGCCATCATTCCGTGTTGTCTAACATGTACAAGGTCTACTTTAAATACAAAGGGGAATATTACCACAGCGTTGAGCAAGCCTACACCCACAAACTAGCCTTGTTTAGAATTGCTAAATTACAATGGAAAGACATTGTTTAATCTCTAAGCCCTTGTTTAATCTCTAAACCATGCTAGTACAAAAGATCTATTGCTAAAATACTCATATTTCCATGACCTCCCACCTCTTCGAAATCAAGTTCTGAAAACCCATTAACGTTTGTTTAATCTCTAAGCCATTTTACATGCTAGTACAGAAGACCTATTGCTAAATTACCATGGAGAAACATTGTCAAAAAACACAATATATAGGGTGTATTAGTAGTATAAATTTTGACATATTTTAGTCTTGTCATTTTAAAAAGCCTCATATTTCCGTGACCTCACACCCCTTCGGATACAGGTTCTGAAAACCCATTAATATTTCTTTAATCTCTAAACCCTTTTACATGCTAGTACAGAAGACCTATTGCTAAATTACCATGGAGAGACATTGTCAAAAAACACAATATATAGGTTGTATTAGTAGTATAAATTTTGTCATATTTTATTCTTGTCATTTTTAAAAAGCCTCATATTTCCATGACCTCACACCCCTCAAGTTCTGAAAGCCCTTTAATATCCGCTTAATCTCTAAACCCTTTAACATTGTAGTACAGATGACTTATTGCAAAATTACCATGGTGAGACATTGTCAAAAAGTCCAATATGCTAGCTCAATTAAAGCGATGTTCAGTCAGCAAGCAAATTATCTTGCTCTAACGCACAGAACAGTGAGAACTCACCATAAATCCTCTCCACC
Source organism: Harmothoe impar (assembly GCA_947462335.1). Taxonomy (NCBI): domain Eukaryota; kingdom Metazoa; phylum Annelida; class Polychaeta; order Phyllodocida; family Polynoidae; genus Harmothoe; species Harmothoe impar. The sequence goes on from OX381714.1 coordinate 68,412,888, forward strand.
AACCTTCCAGCCTACACTGTAACACAATTCACTTTTTAACAGTGTACAAAGCCATTTTCCGCATAGCCATGCATCCTAATAGAGGCCCCATATCCTCTGCTAGCAAAATATCTCAATTAGAGCAAAAAATGATCAGCCAGGGAAAAAGTTCTCACTTCAGGCGATTTAGACGGGCCAAGGAGAAAAGCTATTCACCTATAGAGATGCTCCGGAATAGTTCCTCTAAAGGCTATTGATGATCAAGGTCATGATACATTAACACGTTACACCGTTCTTATTACTTTAAAGGTGACATGCTACATTAAGGCATCATATCCTTTGTCATCATGATGCATGAATGCAGCCCTGGTGAGTAACTTGACAGTGCTACATACAAGCATCATGCCGACCCTACAGGATTGAGACACTACCAAAGATTCAGCATGATGCACCAATGTAACACTGGCGAGTTACTCACGGGGCTGTATTGGTGCATCATGACCACAAATGTAATCTTTTATTGACATATGATCCTAAAGGGTTGAAGAACTTGTACCTGAAAAGAACCATTGTGTTAAAGATAGAAACATATGGGAAGGAGTCAAACTGGGATGTATGGCTGCATCAAGTTAAGGACTGTGTGGTACCGGACCGACGGGCTGGTATATACGCTGCACACAGGGATTTTTAACATGGTGCCCAAAACATGTTGCTGGCAGCCACCTCTAGTGTGCTTACTGATTCATGTGTCTAACAATGTAACCTTTTGTCCTTTAATACCGGGGAGGTTGTCTTTCTGTGTGGCGGGTTGTCCTGTGTAAATGCAGCTCAGTTCACATTCACCACACCAGGTGGCACCTCACCCACAGAGTTTGCTGTCTGTGACTAGATGCACCTCTGTGATTAAGTCTCCTGATTTTATTTAAAATTCTGAATGTTAAATGATAAAACAAAAAATGGTGTAAGCTGCTTTGACCACAACAGAGAGCTTTTCATATAAATTAGACTTAAAGTAAGCATTTTAAAAGTAAAAGGAATTTGCAACAAAAAAAATAGACTTTTATTTGGACTTCTCACTATTTGTCATCTCTACATACACATTGTTTTTATTATAGATCATCATCATTGAAAAGAGTAATTGAGGTATATGTATTATTCCCTTGCAAAATAAAACTTGTTGACCACAGTATCAATGCGACGCCATCAATCCATTTATTGCTCTCTTATTGAGGGGCCAATGCCTTAATGCCGCATGCCCTGGGTCTTCATGATGCAAGAATGCAGCCCTGATGAGTAACTTGTCAGTGCTCCATTCCAGTATCATGAGGTTTAGACACTCCCATGATGCACCAATGCAGGAATGGCAAGTTACTTGCCGGGACTGCATTCATTCATAATGACCACAAATATCATATATAACTGTCTCCCCATCCTTAGAGGGTTTACCAGATATGATAAATATCTATTAGAATCATTTCATCATTAAAGTGTTGAGTGATTGCTGTGACACAAAGCTACAACCACACAGGGGGCTACACCAACACAGGGGGGCTACACCCACACAGGGGGCTACACCCACACAGGGGGCTATTCCGACACAGGGGGCTACACCGACACAGGGGGCTACACCAACACAGGGGGCTACACCCGCACAGGGGGCACCACCCACACACGGGGCTACACCTACACAGGGGGCTACACCCACATAGGGGGCAACATCCACACAGGAGGGCTACACCCACACAGGGGGGCTACACCCACATACGGGGCTACACCCACACAGGGGTCTACACTCACACAGGGGGCTACACCCACACAGGGGACTACACCCACACAGGGGGCTACACCCAAACAGGGGGGGCTACACACACACAGGGGGGCTACACCCACACAGGGGGCTACACCCACACAGGGGGCTACACCCACACAGGTGGGGCTACGCCAATACAAGGGGCTACACCCACACTGGGGCTACACTAACATAGGGGGCTACACCAAAACAGGGGGGCTACACCCACACAGGGGGCTACACCCACACAGGAGGCTACACCCACACAGGGGGCCACACCCGCACTTGGGCTACACTTACACAGGGGGCTACACCAAAACAGGGGGGCTACACCCACACAGGGGGCTACACCCACACAGGGGGCTACACCCATACAGGGGGTTACACCCACACAGTGGGCTACACAAACACAGGGGGCTACACCCACACAGGGGGCTACACCCACACAGGGGGCTACACCCACACAGGGGGGCTACACCCATGCAGGGAGCTACACCCACACAGGGGGGCTACACCCACACAGGGGGCTACACCCACACAGGGGGGCTACACCCACAGGGGGCTACACCTACACAGGGGGCTACACCCACACTTCTGGTTTATACTAAGGCTTATCATGTACCAGGACATAATGTGAGAATTACTTATGGTGTAAGCTAAGGTGTCTGGTGTGCAAGGATCTGGTGTCATAAATACTTCTGGCCTTTAATAAGGCTTGTGGTGTACCAGGACGGTGTACGGGGACCTATTATAAGAATTACTTTCAGCCTATAGGCCTCTACCAGAATTGGCCGTTTTCCTGCGGCCACTTTGTTTACACTGACACCAACAATCTCTTGACACCTTGGTTCTGCTCTCGTGCTGCAGCTTGTTCCCCGGAAGGTATGGTGTGTGAGTGTCTGGTCACTGTTTAAGTCTCGCGACAGATTGTGAGCTCAGAACTAACATGGCCATCCACACAGGGGGCTACACCCACACAGGAGGCTACACTGACACAGGGGGCTACACCCACACAGGGGGCTACACCCACACAGAAGGCTACACCCACACAGGGGGGCTACACCCCCACAGGAGGGCTACACCCACACAGGGGGTTATATCCACACAGGGGGCTACACCCACACAGGGGAGTCTAGACCCATACAGGAGGCTACACCCACACACAGGGGGCTACACCCACACAAGGGGTTACATCCACACAGGGGGGCTACACCTACAAAGGGCGCTTTACACACACAGGGGGGCTACACCCACACGGGGGGCTACACCCACACAGGGGGCTACACCCACACAGGGGGCTAGACCAACAAAGGGCGCTTTACACACACAGGGGGCTACACCCTAATGGGGGGGCTACCCCCAGAAAGGGTGCTACACCCACACAGGGGGGCTACACCCACACAGGGGGGCTACACCCACACAGGGGGGCTACACAAGGGGGGATAACACCCACACAGGGGGGCTACACACAGGGGTCTACACCCACACAGGGGGCTGCACCCACACAGAGGGCTATACCCGCAAAGGAGGCTACACCCACACAGGGGGCTACACCCACACAGGGGGCTACATCCATACAGGGGGGCTACACCCACAAAGGGGGCTACACACACACAGGCGGCTACACCCACACAGGGGGGCTACACCCACGGAGGGGGGTACACCAACACAGGGGGCTACACCCACACAGGGGGCTACACCCACACAGGGGGCTACACCCACACAGGGGGCTACACCCACACAGGGGGGCTACACCCACGAAGGGGGGTACACCAACACAGGGGGCTACACCCACGGAGGGGGTTACTTTAGCCATAGAGGGGGCTACACCCACACAGGGGGCTACACAGAGGGGGCTACACCCACACAGGGGGCTACACCCACACAGGGGGCTACACCCACACAGGGGGCTACACCCACACAGGGGGCTACACAGAGGGGGCTACACCCACACAGAGGGCTACACCCACACAGGGGGCTACACCCACACATGGGGCTACACCCACACAGGGGGCTACACCCACACAGGGGGCTACACCCACACCAGGGGCTACACCAACACATGGGGTTACACTCACACAGCAGGCTGCATCCACACAGGGGGCTACACCCACACATGGGGGGCTACACCCACACAGGAGGGCTTCACCCATACAGGGGGCTACACCCACACATGGGGTTACACTCACACAGCAGGCTACATCCACACAGGGGGCTACACCCACACATGGGGGGCTACACCCACACAGGAGGGCTACACCCATACAGGGGGCTACACCCACACAGGGGGCTACACCCCCACAGGGGGCTACTTTAGCTCTCTGGACGTGGAGCACTATTGGTTTATACTTAGGCTTATTGTGTATCAGCACATAATGTAAGAATTACCCCTAGTGTAAACTAAGATGTGTGGTGGGCCAGGACCTGGTGTAATAAATACTTCTGGCCTACACTAAGGTTTCTGGTGTACCATGACCTAATATAAGAATTACTTTCAGCCTAAGCTAATGCTTGTGGTTTACTAAGACCTAATATAAGAATTACTTTCAGCCATATACTAAGGCTTGTGGTGAACCAGGATCTAATATAAGAATTACTTTCAGTCTGTACTAAGGCTTGTGCTGTACCAGGACTTAATGTAAGATTTACTTCTGGTTTATACTGAGGCTTGTGGTGTACGAGGAACTTCTATGAGAATTACTTCAGGTTATAGGCATCTACCGGGACAGGACTTGCTCCTGGGACACAGGGGGCTACATCCACACGGTGGGGCTACACCCACACAGGGGGGCTATACCTACACAGGGGGCTACACCAACATAGGGGGCTTCACCTACACAGGGGCTACACCCACACAGGGGGCTACACCCACACAGGGGGCTACACCCACACAGGGGGCTACACTCACATAGCAGGCTACATCCACACAGGGGGCTACACCCACACATAGGGGGCTACACCCACACAGGGGGCTACACCCACACATGGGGGGCTACACCAACACAGGAGGGCTACACCCATACAGGGGGTTACACCCACACAGGGGGCTAGACCCACAAAGGGCGCTTTACACACACAGGGGGGCTACACCCAAACAGGGGGCTACACCAACATAGGGGGGCTACACCCACACAGGGGGCTACATCCACACAGGGGGGCTACACACAAGGGTCTACACCCACACAGGGGGCTACACCAACACAGGGGGGCTACACCTACACAGGGGGCTACACCCACACAGGGGGCTTCACCAACACAAGGGGGGCTACACAAACACAGGGGGCTATACCCTCACATGGGGATACAGCCACACAGGGGGTTACACTCACATGGGGGCTACACCCACACAGGGGGCTACACCCACACAGGGGGCTACACCAACACATGAGGCTACACCCACACAGGGGGCTACAAACACAAAGGAGGCTACACCCACACAGGAGGCTACACACACACAGGGGGCTACTTTAGCTCTATGGGCGTGGAGCACTTCTGGTTTATACTTAGGCTTATGGTCTATCAGCACATAATGTAAGAATTACCCCTAGTGTAAACTAAGGTGTGTGGTGGGCTAGGACCTGGTGTAATAAATACTTCTGGCTGACACTAAGGCTTGTGGTGTACCATGACCTAACATAAGAATTACTTTCAGCCTAAGCTAATGCTTGTGGTGTACTAAGACGTAATATAAGAATTACTTTCAGCCTACACTAAGGCTTGTGGTGTACCAGGACCTAATATAAGAATTACTTTCAGCCATATACTTAATGTAAGATTTACCCACAAAGGGGGGCTACACCCGCACAGGGGGGCTACACCCACACAGGGGGCTACAACCACACAGGGGGCTACACCCACACAGGGGGCTACTACCACACAGGGGGCTACACCTACACAGGGGGCTACACCCACACAGGGGGCTACACCCAAACAGGGGGGCTACACCCACACAGGGGGCTACACCCACACAGGGGGCTACACCCGCACAGGGGGGCTACACCCACTGAGGGGGCTACACCCCCACAGGGGGCTACTTTAGCTCTCTGGGTGTTGGGGCACTTGTGGTTTATACTAAGGCTCATCGTGTACCAGGACATAATGTATGAATTACTTCTAGTGTAAACTTAGGTGTGTGGTGTGCCAGGATCCGGTGTCATAAATACTTCTGGCCTATACTAAGGCTTGTGGTGTACCAGGACCTAATATAAGAATTACTTCCAGACTTTACTTAGGCTTGTGGTGTACCAGGACCTAATATAAGAAATACTTCCAGCCTATACTAAGGCTTTTGGTGAACCGGGACCTAATGTAAGACCTACTTCTGTTTAATACTAAGGCTTATGGTGTACCAGCAACTAATATAAGAATTACTTTTCTCACCAGAAGGGAGGGGGAATTTACATCCACACAGGGGGCTACACCCACACAGGGGGCTACACTCACACAGGGGGCTACACCAACACAGGGGGCTACACCCACACAGGGGGCTAGACCAACACAGGGGGCTACACCCACACAGGGGGCTACATTCACACAGGGGGCTTCACCCACACAGGGGGCTACAACCACACAGGGGGCTACACCCACACAGGGGGCTACACCCACACAGGGGGCTACACCCACAGAGGGGGGTTACACCCACACAGGGGCTACACCCACACAGGGGGCTACACCCACACAGGGGGCTACACCCACACAGGGGGCTACACTCACACAGCAGGCTACATCCACACAGGGGGCTACACCCACACATGGGGGGCTACACCCACACAGGGGGCTACACCCACACATGGGGGGCTACACCAACACAGGAGGGCTACACCCATACAGGGGGTTACACCCACACAGGGGGCTAGACCCACAAAGGGCGCTTTACACACACAGGGGGGCTACACCCACACATGGGGGGCTACACCAACACAGGAGGGCTACACCCATACAGGGGGTTACACCCACACAGGGGGCTAGACCCACAAAGGGCGCTTTACACACACAGGGGGGCTACACCCAAACAGGGGGCTACACCAACACAGGGGGCTACACCCACACAGGGGGCTACACCCACACAGGGGGCTACACTCACACAGCAGGCTACATCCACACAGGGGGCTACACCCAAACATGGGGGCTACACCCACACAGGGGGCTACACCCACACATGGGGGGCTACACCAACACAGGAGGGCTACACCCATACAGGGGGTTACACCCACACAGGGGGCTAGACCCACAAAGGGCGCTTTACACACACAGGGGGGCTACACCCAAACAGGGGGCTACACCAACATAGGGGGGCTACACCCACACAGGGGGCTACGTCCACACAGGGGGGCTACACACAAGGGTCTACACCCACACAGGGGGCTACACCAACACAGGGGGGCTACACCTACACAGGGGGCTACACCCACACAGGGGGCTTCACCAACACAAGGGGGGCTACACCAACACAGGGGGCTATACCCTCACATGGGGCTACACCCACACAGGGGGTTACACTCACACTGGGGGCTACACCCACAAAGGGGCTACACCCACACAGGGGGCTACACCCACACAGGGGGCTACACCCACACAGGGGGCTACACTCACACAGCAGGCTACATCCACACAGGGGGCTACACCCACACATGGGGGGCTACACCCACACAGGTACACGCACACAGCAGGGCAGTGTGGTTTTAGTCCCCTGGGTGGCTACACCTGAAAAGGGGGATACACTAACACAAGAGGCTACTTTTGCTCTCTGGGCATGGGGGCACTTCTTGCTCATACTAAGGTGTGTGGTGTACCAGGATCTAGTGTGAGAAATACTTCTGGCCTACACTAAGGCTTTTGGTGTACCATGACCTTTTATAAGAATTATTTCCAGCCTTGAATTATGCTTTTGGTGTACCAGGACCTAATATAAGAATTACTGTCAGCCTATACTAAGGCTTGTGCTGTACCAGGACCTAATATAAGACCTACTTCTGTTAAATACTAAGGCTTGTGGTGTACCAGCAACTAATATAAGAATTACTTCTCTCACCAGAAGGGAGGAGGAATTTACATCCACACAGGGGGCTACACCAACACAGGGGGCTACACCCACACAGGGGGCTACACTCACACAGGGGGCTACACCCACACAGGGGGCTACACTCACACAGGGGGCTACACCAACACAGGGGGCTACACCCACACAGGGGGCTACACCCACACAGGGGGCTACAACCACACAGGGGGCTACACCCACACAGGGGGTTACACCCACGCAGGGGGCTACACCCACACAGGGGGCTACACCCACACAGAGGGTTACAATCACACAGGGGGGCTATACCCAAACACCCACACAGGGGGCTATACCCTCACATGGGGCTACACCCACACAGGGGGTTACACTCGCACGGGGGCTACACCCACACAGGGGGCTACACCCACACAGGGGGCTACACCAACACATGAGGCTACACCCACACAGGGGGCTACAAACACAAAGTAGGCTACACCCACACAGGAGGCTACACACACACAGGGGGCTACTTTAGCTCTATGGGCGTGGAGCACTTCTGGTTTATACTTAGGCTTATGGTATATCAGCACATAATGTAAGAATTACCCCTAGTGTAAACTAAGGTGTGTGGTGGGCCAGGACCTGGTGTAATAAATACTTCTGGCCGACACTAAGGCTTGTGGTGTACCATGACCTAACATAAGAATCACTTTCAGCCTAAGCTAATGCTTGTGGTGTACTAAGACGTAATATAAGAATTACTTTCAGCCTACACTAAGGCTTGTGGTGTACCAGGACCTAATATAAGAATTACTTTCAGCCATATACTTAATGTAAGATTTACCCACAAAGGGGGGCTACACCCACACAGGGGGGCTACACCCACACAGGGGGCTACAACCACACAGGGGGCTACACCCACACAGGGGGCTACACCCACACAGGGGGCTACACCTACACAGGGGGCTACACCCACACAGGGGGCTACACCCAAACAGGGGGGCTACACCCACACAGGGGGCTACACCCACACAGGGGGGCTACACCCACACAGGGGGGCTACAACCACTGAGGGGGCTACACCCTCACAGGGGGCTACTTTAGCTCTCTGGGCGTTGGGGCACTTGTGGTTTATACTAAGGCTCATCGTGTACCAGGACATAATGTATGAATTACTTCTAGTGTAAACTTAGGTGTGTGGTGTGCCAGGATCCGGTGTCATAAATACTTCTGGCCTATACTAAGGCTTGTGGTGTACCAGGACCTAATATAAGAATTACTTCCAGACTTTACTTAGGCTTGTGGTGTACCAGGACCTAATATAAGAAATACTTCCAGCCTATACTAAGGCTTTTGGTGAACCGGGACCTAATGTAAGACCTACTTCTGTTTAATACTAAGGCTTGTGGTGTACCAGCAACTAATATAAGAATTACTTTTCTCACCAGAAGGGAGGGGGAATTTACATCCACACAGGGGGCTACACCCACACAGGGGGCTACACTCACACAGGGGGCTACACCAACACAGGGGGCTACACCCACACAGGGGGCTAGACCAACACAGGGGGCTACACCCACACAGGGGGCTACATTCACACAGGGGGCTTCACCCACACAGGGGGCTACAACCACACAGGGGCTACACCCACACAGGGGGCTACACCCACACAGGGGTCTACACCCACACAGGGGGCTACACTCACACAGCAGGCTACATCCACACAGGGGGCTACACCCACACATGGGGGCTACACCCACACAGGGGGCTACACCCACACATGGGGGGCTACACCAACACAGGAGGGCTACACCCATACAGGGGGTTACACCCACACAGGGGGCTAGACCCACAAAGGGCGCTTTACACACACAGGGGGGCTACACCCAAACAGGGGGCTACACCAACATAGGGGGGCTACACCCACACAGGGGGCTACATCCACACAGGGGGGCTACACACAAGGGTCTACACCCACACAGGGGGCTACACCAACACAGGGGGGCTACACCTACACAGGGGGCTACACCCACACAGGGGGCTTCACCAACACAAGGGGGGCTACACCAACACAGGGGGCTATACCCTCACATGGGGCTACACCCACACAGGGGGTTACACTCACATGGGGGCTACACCCACACAGGGGGCTACACCCACACAGGGGGCTACACCAACACATGAGGCTACACCCACACAGGGGGCTACAAACACAAAGGAGGCTACACCCACACAGGAGGCTACACACACACAGGGGGCTACTTTAGCTCTATGGGCGTGGAGCACTTCTGGTTTATACTTAGGCTTATGGTCTATCAGCACATAATGTAAGAATTACCCCTAGTGTAAACTAAGGTGTGTGGTGGGCTAGGACCTGGTGTAATAAATACTTCTGGCTGACACTAAGGCTTGTGGTGTACCATGACCTAACATAAGAATTACTTTCAGCCTAAGCTAATGCTTGTGGTGTACTAAGACGTAATATAAGAATTACTTTCAGCCTACACTAAGGCTTGTGGTGTACCAGGACCTAATATAAGAATTACTTTCAGCCATATACTTAATGTAAGATTTACCCACAAAGGGGGGCTACACCCGCACAGGGGGGCTACACCCGCACAGGGGGGCTACAACCACACAGGGGGCTACACCCACACAGGGGGCTACACCCACACAGGGGGCTACACCCACACAGGGGGCTACACCCAAACAGGGGGGCTACACCCACACAGGGGGCTACACCCACACAGGGGGCTACACCCGCACAGGGGGGCTACACCCACTGAGGGGGCTACACCCCCACAGGGGGCTACTTTAGCTCTCTGGGTGTTGGGGCACTTGTGGTTTATACTAAGGCTCATCGTGTACCAGGACATAATGTATGAATTACTTCTAGTGTAAACTTAGGTGTGTGGTGTGCCAGGATCCGGTGTCATAAATACTTCTGGCCTATACTAAGGCTTGTGGTGTACCAGGACCTAATATAAGAATTACTTCCAGACTTTACTTAGGCTTGTGGTGTACCAGGACCTAATATAAGAAATACTTCCAGCCTATACTAAGGCTTTTGGTGAACCGGGACCTAATGTAAGACCTACTTCTGTTTAATACTAAGGCTTATGGTGTACCAGCAACTAATATAAGAATTACTTTTCTCACCAGAAGGGAGGGGGAATTTACATCCACACAGGGGGCTACACCCACACAGGGGGCTACACTCACACAGGGGGCTACACCAACACAGGGGGCTACACCCACACAGGGGGCTAGACCAACACAGGGGGCTACACCCACACAGGGGGCTACATTCACACAGGGGGCTTCACCCACACAGGGGGCTACAACCACACAGGGGGCTACACCCACACAGGGGGCTACACCCACACAGGGGGCTACACCCACAGAGGGGGGTTACACCCACACAGGGGCTACACCCACACAGGGGGCTACACCCACACAGGGGGCTACACCCACACAGGGGGCTACACTCACACAGCAGGCTACATCCACACAGGGGGCTACACCCACACATGGGGGGCTACACCCACACAGGGGGCTACACCCACACATGGGGGGCTACACCAACACAGGAGGGCTACACCCATACAGGGGGTTACACCCACACAGGGGGCTAGACCCACAAAGGGCGCTTTACACACACAGGGGGGCTACACCCACACATGGGGGGCTACACCAACACAGGAGGGCTACACCCATACAGGGGGTTACACCCACACAGGGGGCTAGACCCACAAAGGGCGCTTTACACACACAGGGGGGCTACACCCAAACAGGGGGCTACACCAACACAGGGGGCTACACCCACACAGGGGGCTACACCCACACAGGGGGCTACACTCACACAGCAGGCTACATCCACACAGGGGGCTACACCCAAACATGGGGGCTACACCCACACAGGGGGCTACACCCACACATGGGGGGCTACACCAACACAGGAGGGCTACACCCATACAGGGGGTTACACCCACACAGGGGGCTAGACCCACAAAGGGCGCTTTACACACACAGGGGGGCTACACCCAAACAGGGGGCTACACCAACATAGGGGGGCTACACCCACACAGGGGGCTACGTCCACACAGGGGGGCTACACACAAGGGTCTACACCCACACAGGGGGCTACACCAACACAGGGGGGCTACACCTACACAGGGGGCTACAACCACACAGGGGGCTTCACCAACACAAGGGGGGCTACACCAACACAGGGGGCTATACCCTCACATGGGGCTACACCCACACAGGGGGTTACACTCACACTGGGGGCTACACCCACAAAGGGGCTACACCCACACAGGGGGCTACACCCACACAGGGGGCTACACCCACACAGGGGGCTACACTCACACAGCAGGCTACATCCACACAGGGGGCTACACCCACACATGGGGGGCTACACCCACACAGGTACACGCACACAGCAGGGCAGTGTGGTTTTAGTCCCCTGGGTGGCTACACCTGAAAAGGGGGATACACTAACACAAGAGGCTACTTTTGCTCTCTGGGCATGGGGGCACTTCTTGCTCATACTAAGGTGTGTGGTGTACCAGGATCTAGTGTGAGAAATACTTCTGGCCTACACTAAGGCTTTTGGTGTACCATGACCTTTTATAAGAATTATTTCCAGCCTTGAATTATGCTTTTGGTGTACCAGGACCTAATATAAGAATTACTGTCAGCCTATACTAAGGCTTGTGCTGTACCAGGACCTAATATAAGACCTACTTCTGTTAAATACTAAGGCTTGTGGTGTACCAGCAACTAATATAAGAATTACTTCTCTCACCAGAAGGGAGGAGGAATTTACATCCACACAGGGGGCTACACCAACACAGGGGGCTACACCCACACAGGGGGCTACACTCACACAGGGGGCTACACCCACACAGGGGGCTACACTCACACAGGGGGCTACACCAACACAGGGGGCTACACCCACACAGGGGGCTACACCCACACAGGGGGCTACAACCACACAGGGGGCTACACCCACACAGGGGGTTACACCCACGCAGGGGGCTACACCCACACAGGGGGCTACACCCACACAGAGGGTTACAATCACACAGGGGGGCTATACCCAAACACCCACACAGGGGGCTATACCCTCACATGGGGCTACACCCACACAGGGGGTTACACTCGCACGGGGGCTACACCCACACAGGGGGCTACACCCACACAGGGGGCTACACCAACACATGAGGCTACACCCACACAGGGGGCTACAAACACAAAGTAGGCTACACCCACACAGGAGGCTACACACACACAGGGGGCTACTTTAGCTCTATGGGCGTGGAGCACTTCTGGTTTATACTTAGGCTTATGGTATATCAGCACATAATGTAAGAATTACCCCTAGTGTAAACTAAGGTGTGTGGTGGGCCAGGACCTGGTGTAATAAATACTTCTGGCCGACACTAAGGCTTGTGGTGTACCATGACCTAACATAAGAATCACTTTCAGCCTAAGCTAATGCTTGTGGTGTACTAAGACGTAATATAAGAATTACTTTCAGCCTACACTAAGGCTTGTGGTGTACCAGGACCTAATATAAGAATTACTTTCAGCCATATACTTAATGTAAGATTTACCCACAAAGGGGGGCTACACCCACACAGGGGGGCTACACCCACACAGGGGGCTACAACCACACAGGGGGCTACACCCACACAGGGGGCTACACCCACACAGGGGGCTACACCTACACAGGGGGCTACACCCACACAGGGGGCTACACCCAAACAGGGGGGCTACACCCACACAGGGGGCTACACCCACACAGGGGGCTACACCCACACAGGGGGGCTACAACCACTGAGGGGGCTACACCCTCACAGGGGGCTACTTTAGCTCTCTGGGCGTTGGGGCACTTGTGGTTTATACTAAGGCTCATCGTGTACCAGGACATAATGTATGAATTACTTCTAGTGTAAACTTAGGTGTGTGGTGTGCCAGGATCCGGTGTCATAAATACTTCTGGCCTATACTAAGGCTTGTGGTGTACCAGGACCTAATATAAGAATTACTTCCAGACTTTACTTAGGCTTGTGGTGTACCAGGACCTAATATAAGAAATACTTCCAGCCTATACTAAGGCTTGTGTTGTACCAGGATCTAATGTAAGACCTACTTCTGTTTAATACCAAGGCTTGTGGTGTACCAGCAACTAATATAAGAATTACTTCTCTCACCAGAAGGGAGGAGGAATTTACATCCACACAGGGGGCTACACCCACACAGGGGGATACACCAACACAGGGGGCTACACCCACACAGGGGGCTACACCCACACAGGGGGCTACACCCACACAGGGGGCTACACTCACACAGGGGGGCTACATCCACACAGGGGGCTACACCCACACAGGAGGCTACACCCACACAGGAGGCTACACTCACACAGGGGGCTACACCCACACAGGGGGCTACACCCACACAGGAGGCTACACCCACACAGGGGGCTACACCCACACAGGGGGCTTCACACACACAGGGGGCTACACCCACACAGGGGGTTACACACTTACAGGGGTCTACATCCACACAGGGGGCTACACCCACACAGGGGGCTACACCCACACAGGGGGCTACACCCACACAGGGGGGCTACACTCACACAGGGGGCTACACCCACACAGGGGGCTACACCCACACCGGGGGTTACATTCACACAGGGGGGCTATACCCACACACACACACACACAAGAGGCTACACCCACACAGGGGGCTACACCCACACAGGGGGCTACACCCACACAGGGGGCTACACCCACACAGGGGGCTACACCCACACAGGAGGCTACACCCACACAGGGGGCTTCACCCACACAGGGGGCTACACCCACACAGGGGGCTACATCTACACAGGGGGTTACACACTTACAGGGGTCTACATCCACACAGGGGGCTACACCCACACAGGGGGCTACACCCACACAGGGGCTACACCCACACAGAGGGTTACATTCACACAGGTGGCTACACCCACACAGGGGGCTACACCCACACAGGGGCTACACCCACACAGAGGGTTACATTCACACAGGGGGGGCTACACCCACACAGGGGGGCTACACCCACACAGGGGGCTACACACACACAGAGGGTTACATTCACACAGGGGGGGCTTCACCCACACACCCACACAGGAGGCTACACTCACACAGGGGGCTACACCCACACAGGGGGCTACATCCACACAGGGGGCTACACTCACACAGGGGGCTACACCCACACAGGGGCCTACACTTGCACAGGGGGACCTTTACCCATACAGGGGAAGTGCATATCACAGCCGGTAGGCCGGGCCTGGTGTCTGTCAATCATAGTGTAGGGCACAAGATGGAGGCACTCTGGCGGGAACTGACCCCATTTAATAGTTTAAGGGCAAAATTCTACATTAACCCTTTAAAGACGGATGTTGCTAAAAGATGGCATTTGTTGTCATGATGCACCAATGCAGCCCTGGTGAGTAACTTGCCGGTGCTGCATTGGTGCATCATGCCGACCCTTCGGAAGTGTTTTTAACCTCATATGGTCGGCATGATGCTTGAATGCAGCACTGGCTAGTTACCTTTCAGGGCTGTATGAATGCATCATGACAACCAAAGGCATGATGCATTAATGCATCATGCAGCCCTAAAGTGTTAAGGCATTATGTCCCTGGTCATCATGATGCATAAATGCAGCCCTTGGGAGTAAATCAATATTGCTACATTCAAGCATCATTACAACCCTACCTGGTTGAGACATATGTGAAACATGCATATTTGTCTTGATGCACCAATGCAGCTCTGGCTCATAATTCAGCAATGCTGCATTGGTGCATCATGCTGACCCCTCGGGAGTGTTTTTAACCTCATATGGTGCATGCATCATGCAGCTCTAAAGTGTTAAGGCATCATGTCATTGGTCATCATGATGCATAAATGCAGCCTTTGGGAGTAAATTGATAGTGCTACATTCAAGCATCATGACGACCCTACCTGGTTGAGACATATGTGAAACATGCATGTTTGTGCAGCTCTGGCTCGTAATTCAGCAATGCTGCATTGGTTCATTATGCCGATCCTTCAGGAGTGTCTCAATGCTGCAGCTATGCAGCATGATGACCAAGGTCATTATAAATCAACACAATCCTTAAAGGGTTGAAGAACTTGCACCTTTACAGAGCCAGTTTAAGTTCAAATACAGCTTATAATTCAATATAAATATGACATTTTTTTGACAATTAAAAGATCCATTTTCATAAGCTGACCCCCTAGTTTTTGGAATCTTGGGGGCCCTCTTAACCAGGGTTACAATGCTGCATTCTACCAGCTTATACTATTTATTGGGGGGGGGGGGGGTATTTCACAAAACCAGAAAGGTCATGATTACTCTGGGCTAATTGGTTGGGAGGGGGAGGGGGTCAGAAAAGGTTTGTACCTGAATAAAACTTCAACTAAGATTGTCCTTAACCAGGAGCCTTAAAGGATGTGCTCCATCCTGATAGATCTTGGAGTTTCAGATGATGTGTACAAATATTCCTGTGAAATCATTGAAATAAGAACAGACACAGAATATATTCTGTTGTAATAATGTCCTTTATTGACCTTTTCTGTTCTAACACAACACAGAGGCCTTTACAGTCTCAGCACCTCACAACTAAAGGGATAACAATGGGGCAGGGAAGGTTACCGCCATGGGGCTACACCTACACACATCCAGGCAGATCCCATTAGCTCACTCACAATCATGACGACAGCTGAACATGAACTATTGAAACATCATGCCACCCTTAAATGCCAAATGTGACATGTTTGGAAGAAAAAGTCTAACTTCCCTTTCCTCTTAAATCCTCGAAATGAACTCCAAACCATCGGTGTCAAAACAATTAAAGATTAGACTGCCAAGGTGTGACTTTAATGTTGAGAGTGTGATGGTGTTTGTGGATGGAGGTGGCTAACGCTCCCTGCCTGGGCGTCTTAGATGGGGACACATGGAGTAGATCACAGCTCTAGTAAAGGCTTCAAGGAGCTTACGCTGACAGCACGCCGTGCCCACAGTCTACATACAGTAACAAAGCACAGCTGACGTACCAACCTAGTTACCATAACAAGAGGTTCAACATCTTCTCTGTGGTGGCATGCTGCACAGTCTACCACCACATGGGCTACAAGCACATATAGACATGAGGCTCCCAATATATCACTTATCCCAAACCTTATCCCATCTAATGGTCTTCACCTGTAAGACTTTAATGACTTAACAATGCATGTAAAGATCCCTTTCCACCTTCCCATTGTGTTACATCCAGAAAAAAAAGTTTAGTCTTTTCTGTTTATCAATACATTGTTAGCTTGTTAGGTGACAATGCCAAGTGTCCACATGCTATCATCTGTAGTGATATTTTAAAGTATGAGACCCTTATAACTGAACATACTATAAGGATACCTCAGGGAAGCACATGGCAGGTATGAACATGGTTACCAGTATACACACTAGACATCAGCTGCAGCAGCTGTACATGCTGCACGGGGTTCACGTCAACACGATGGCTGTATGTGCAGGATACATCAACACAGAGCCGCTACAGGAACACACATAGAACCATGGATGGAGTAAACCAGATCTTTACAAGCCACTCTTTCACTCAATCATGGCCATATCACTAACGGGGACCATTGAGTTGACATTTATAATTGGTCTGATACTAAAAGGTCATATCTTATTTAGCCAAAAATCAGTTCAGAGCCATGACAATAAAATGATAACATTTGGATTTAAGAAAAGCAAACCGGTCAAAATTAAGCTGTTTTTGGAACAAGGTTTTATAAAAGACCCGTTTGGTAATACACTGCAGTAAGCAATAAGTTATGATCCGTATATAACTCAGTTCCTAATACTAGCAGTGTCACAATCATTATAAACTTGTAGCAGACATTTCTGATTTAACAGTACCTTAAGCACATTTAAACAGTAATCAGTGACTATCTTAACAGTATCTATATGGTATACTTATACAGCATAAGTTCACCAAACGTTAACATGATTTCATCATTAGTAACAGTTGTTAATAATAATAAATAATGAATATAGAGGACAACTGATTGCACACAAAAATGTCATAATGCAGTATGGATAGTATCATAGAGCTAAAATAGTATATTAAGCTTCCACTTACAATAGTATAGGATACAAGTAAATAGCAGTAATTGAGAACAATTACAATGATAGAATCTAGCTGAGATAAGAGTGAATATATGATACCCAAAATGAGAACCTGTCCACAGGCTAATAACAGATAAATATCCTCAAAAATAATTAGTATGCCCAAGCAAAATGCACTTATTATGACTAGAGTCTATACTGGAATCACAATGTATGACTAGACAAACCTAAGAACCTCTCTAAGGGACCTGATGTCCTTTCTAAGGTAGCACATAACAGTACATGTAACATAAATGCAGGTCTACAATGCCCTGTGGCTGTAACCTTATAAATCTAACAATGACAGTGCATTCTGTCACTAGTATATATCTGCTTTGCCATAAACACCAATCTCTAGTGTTAAGACAGCCCAACCAATATCTATCATTACAGAAACTCTTCCATCTTTTTCTGGGTATCATTCCCATTCACAAAACATCAGGTTGCAGAGCAAAATCTGGATCTGCATAGGTGGCATTAAAGTTTAACTGACCACTATGATGCATTTAGTTAAGCATTCCACCTGGACTATATCAAAGTCCAAGAAGTGCATTTTGGCCAAAAAATTAGTCTTTTCCATTCTTATAATTAATACAAAAATATAGATTTTGCCCAGCGCCTTTCTTTCAGACATTGATATATCATCCACCAATGACACTTTACATGAACTCATGAAGAACAGTAGGATACCTGCCTAACGGTATGTTGACGACATGAGAAGCAAGAGATACTGGAGGTTGGGTGGCACATTCTGTATACTGTACGTACAACGATGATCGGGGTTAGGGGGATGGTCAGATTAGCATACCATGTGTCTATGCAGTACTAGATGACTGCTTTACAGTGTCCTGGTTATATTACACATAACATACCTCCACCTCTTATTACCAACATGAGTGAGAGCTGCTGTCACTCTATCTAGCCAAGGTAAATACTGGTCTTCTGTAATTTATGATGGTAAGTCACTTTTAGATGTGACGGCCACTTCAGCGAATCATAATGACAAACTCTACCAATACCATTTTTCATGTGAAGGTTTGTTGTAACCTGTACCTTATTGGTTTTAATCTATAAGACTTGGACTTTATAGAGTTTAGGATTAAAACAGACATATGAATTAGTGCATATTTAACAGACTATATTTTTTCTCAATCAATTTTGTCGCACAGTGGAACACTGCTACAACAGTGCGAACACTCGACACACTTGGTGTTATATGGTTGATATATTTATGAAGACAACAGCGGCAACTATGAAGTGTCAGACCTCAAGGTTACAAATATTTGCCATGCCTTATAAGTAGATCTTGTACCTATATCAGCTTTTACCTTAAGGTGCATCAGGCGATCAACGAGCGGATATCATCGAGGCATCATAGAGATGTGACAGCACGATCTGAAGCCTCACCAGTGGTACGGTATGACTTCCCACTTGTAGTCAGACGAGTGTAGCCTCACAAGAGGTATGGTATGACTCCCCACTTGTAGTCAGACGAGTGTAGCACACAGGAACAACCAGAAGTTGGATAGTATCAAGTCACTGTGTGTCACATCCCATAGAGAGGCGTCACACGTCAGCCAGAGTTATTTGTTAGAAAGCGTCACATCTTACACGCATGTGTCCTTTTCCTCTTCCTCCTTGTCGTCAAAGTAGATGAGCAGGCTGCTCTCTGATTTGCTCTTGTCCTCTGGTTTCAGCAAGGCTGCGTTTTCCTCGTTACCCAACGACTCCACCGAGTCGCACTTGGTGACGTAGGCCTGGGTGTGAGTGCCACTCCGCTGTGGGGACGCCATCCCGGAGGTCGTGTTGACCGCTGCCCGTGGCTGGATGCGTGATGGACTCGTGGATGGTGAACGTGAGCGCATCAGGCGCGCCCCCTGCCGGGCAATACGGCCCCGGGCAGTGCCAGCAGAGACGGGCACGTCGCCGCCCCCCTCGTCATGTGACTTGGAGCGGGGCAGGTAGCGGGTGTGACTGGGGCGGACAGGCTGTAGGGGGTTAGAGGTTAGAGTTAGAGGCTGTGGTCACTAGCTGTACACCACCACCCACCAGAGGACCCACCACCTCACACAGTGTACCCCCTCACTGTAAGGTTACAGTTGTTAATGTTTGCTGCAGCAATGTTCCAGGCTACTGACTTGATGCCAGCACAGACATGCAGTAACAAGACATGCATGGAAGTTTGTTGATTTTGATTATAAAACGCCCTACTAGGACAGATGGAAGGACTTCTGTTACTCAGGAAGGATGTGAGAGACACCCCTCTGTCCGTCCAAGTAGGTAGTTCCCTGATGCTGTTGCATCTATCATAAAATAACGGAGCAGGAGGGGTTGTGTGTATGAGGTAAAAGGTATAAACCCTCTGGTAGGTGGATATCAAAGTCTGCAAAGAAGGTCACATGTCAAACATCATTTAACTCCTGATGTATCCATTCCCTCTCAAAGAAACTGCATGCCTTTGGTAAATTAAGTACCATTGTCCAGCCATAGAATTAAGTAAATGAATTAGTAAAAACAGGACTTTCTTTTCTAGACAAATTTTGGATGTAACTTATGGTTAGGATCTTAATAATGCCATGCAGTAGCATTCAGGACTTGAAGAAACTTAAGGACTTGAGTTTGTCTATAAATATTTTGAAGGAATATATTGTGTATGTATTTTAACATGAGGAATTGTACTTACTGAATAGAATGAGAGGTAAAATCAATGTAATAACATAGATGGTATAAAAGAAGGAAATGACCAGCTATCTACAGGCATGCTTAAAGCAAGTTTTCATGTTTTAACATTTGAAAGTCATTCAACACACATGTCTCTATACAATGTACTAAGTTAGGAGAGAAACTAAAGAAAGGATAATCACAGGAGTATGTCATGAAATGTGAGAAATATATGATAAAATCACAATCAATTTGGTAGGAAATAAATATATAAAGGAGAGTTTTCTCTATGGTGCAAGAGAAACAATAACATTAATGCTTTTTTTGAGTAAGAAAGGTGCGTCACTAACTATTGGCATTAAATGGAAGTAAAACCCAAACGTATTTTCAATGTAAGCGAGCTGCGTTGGTGTGGCTTTGGCAACTTAGGCATGTGCTTTCTGATGCCTATTTTTAGCAAATAGAATAATGTGTAGCCATGGTAACCAGCTTCCTTTAGCAATAAAACATTATACAGCATGTCAGAGAGACATGACAGCATAACATTCTGGGACATTTATTTTATATGAGGAGAAGGAAATCAATTCTGAAAATTGTCAATCTTTGGCCGTTATAAAGAATACAAAATTGATTAAATTTCTTTCCATAGCTTCGATTGACAGAATGATATCATCCCTGGATGGCACAATGATCGATGAGCTTCAAAGGCAAGGCTGGTTACCAAGACTGGTTGTAAAACCCGATTTGACTGGTGGACATTTAGACCTGCGAACGCTACCTGGTTGTCCAGGCTACTGAAACGTTTGACAAAAGGTACCGCTGTATTATCGCTTTATATATATCTATTGACTCCACTACTAAGCGTTTGTGTGAATAACTAAGTAGCAAATAGATACATGATAACTTGAGAAACAGCTTTCAAATGACCACAGATGTTAGATTACCATTGACTGATTCAATGGAATGCAATGTCATATATGAAGCCATTAGTCTATTCAGACAACAAGCTTCTGTCACAAAAAGCATAATTGGAGAATCATTAGACAACGTTACGTCACTTGACCTTTACTTGGTATCATTGAACCAATGATATTACACAGACAATCTGCACAGAAAATCAAGTGGTCCCAGACCTATGCCAGCTTAGTGCTCAAGTCACATACATGGTACATCACTCTTTTCCTTCTGAGTTGTTTTCTTTTTTAAATTTAGGCTACATCAAAAGTTAGTTTAGGCAATGCTTAATTTGTCTACCATCTACTTTTGATCTCAGCAAACGGTTTTGCTGATATTTGGCTTATTTTCATTATGAACCGTAATTTATTTCCTTACAGATTTTTTTTTCAAAACTAAATTCCCCAGACACAACTTTTTCATTTGGTGTGGCCTAACATATCGGTAGGGATCAGCGTTTAGTGAACTGTGAAAAAAGTCCATTTCATTTGATTATTACATTTCTGTGACTCAGTGTATAATCAAAGCCAGAAATATACATGTGAATTGATATAACAGATCCATAAGGGCTAATAATTGAAACAACTCAACCTCTCAGTGACATACAATGTAGGCATTAGGAGACTTGTATTAGTGAGTCCTGCTCATAGCTGAGTGTATATCTTTATTACTGTGTCATTACGACTAGGAAAACACAAGACACATAATGTGAAAGCTGAGGGCTCCCTGAATGAGGCCGTATGAAAGAATCAGCCTATTCCTATAGAAACTTACAGTAACATGTTGGTGGCTCCATCTTCTTATCGGCTAAGGACATTATAAAATATATATTTTTCGATTTCTTAAAGATATCTCACAAAAAGAAATGCTGACAGGAAAAAACAAAACATGTCCCTAGGGATGCTTATACCTAGTGTGCATTTCCAGCCTGAGTATGTTATTATATTTTGAGTGTAAAACCTGGATATTTCTATTACATGAGGTAAACACTGCTGTAAAATGTCAAAATAAGGAAAAGGTTTATAATAATAATAATGCTTTCCAAGACAGTATGCTTTAGCATGTTGCATGCCTCACAAAAAACAAATTGGTGCTTTCTAGCCAGGAAACCCTGTTTCCAAACCTTCCAACCATTTATAAAAGCACCTCTGTTTGAGTTTTCACTGGCAGTTTGTAATGAACTACTGAGTTGGAGTCGTACCTTGATGATGACTTCCGGTTCACGAGTGGCACCGTTTGTGCGTGCGTTGGTGGCCTGCACAGCGTCCGGGTCCACTTCCGCTGGTTCCTCGGGCTGCGTCTCCAAACGCTCTAAAGACCCTACTACAGGGGGCTCTGAGCTCTGTGTGCGCCCCGCGGGTGCCTGGGGTGACAAAGGGGGATACAGCTTTACTGTGACAAAGGGAATCAAGGTACAGTTCTACTGTGAGATTACAAGAAGCACTTCAACAAGGTGTTGCCTGTGGGCCATTGGTACAGCATGAGCCGTGAGTGTGCAGGAGGGGGCACTACCCATGTACAGCCACAGCTAACGCGCTCACTCCCTATTGGCTCATGCTATCAGTGAGACACTGGATTGACAAATACAGTGTGGAGTTGATGGCATATACATATGACAAATTATGTAAAAGAGAACCACTATACAATAAGTTATAAAAAGTGTAAAAACTTTAAAATATTAAAACTGACTTACCCTTAGGTTTGGGGTCTTTACAGTGGCACTTCGTATTATACTCCCCTTGATAGTGCTGCGATGTCGTTTTATCTTGAACGTCTTACGACTCTTAGCATCTTGACGTTGCAGCCGATGCACCCTAGGATCAAAGTCTGCTGATTCTATTGATGGTCCTGCCCTCTCGTGGTCTGGGGACGCATCCTCCCCAGACTTTGTTGGTGTACTTGGTCCTGCAAATGAACACCCGGTCAATAGCTAGGTCATAGAAGAGCATACGTGACCTTCAAGTGGAGTTAGAAGGTGAAAAAATGTCTTGAGACTCAGTAAAGGCTGTCTCACAAGGAAGGATTGTACAAAGGTCATGCTACTCCAGAGGTCACAGTGTTACAGTTCTCTATGGATGGCTGGTAAAGCAAGATGCTGCAAATTCTTATTCCAGGTCATAGGTTTACATGTCTCTACATCTAACAAATGCATCGTATGGCTGTAGAAATGCTTCACGGTATATTCCTCTATATTTCATATGATGAATAAGGCAAATATCTCAAAATCATGATAGAAGCAATACAAAATTGTGTATCATTTACAAATATTGCAAAACATTGAACAAAATTGTGGAGGAAAATTTTCTATCATAGGTGCATTTCCTACGATTATTTGAACTTGGTAAAAAATGCACATATATGACATCCATAATCTACAAGATGCATATCAAACAATGTGTCTTCAATCTACAAAACACAAAAACTATAACTCTTGACGAGGACAAAAAGTAACATTCAGAAAACAAGACAATGATACAAATGTCCAAAACAACAAATTCACCGACGAGTGTTACAAAGGACTTCCAGCTTTCTTGTTTACAAAAGAAACTGGAAAATGGCTGCGCAGTTGGGAACATATCATCCCACGCATATATCACAGTTACAAATGTGCATTGATAAAAGGGCGTTATCCACTTTACGTTAATATGTGGACTTCATGGATTGCATTCGAATGCCAATCACTATAGAGAAATTGAAATCTGCAACATGAACTTTGGTACTTGGCCACTTGTTGCCTCAGTACATGATATCTAAACTAAGTTGTGCATTCTTGCTTTTTGACTGTTAGGTGTCATGGTCAGTGACCCTCCATCCTCCTGCTGAGGTGACTTACCAGCTTGGTAATCCTTGGGTTAAGAGGAAGTGAAACACTTTAGTTTGTGGAAATATTGAGTGAGGGACACCTAATAAGATGTCTGAGTAGCATCAAATCTAGGGGAGCAGTTTGGGTATATCCAGTAGCAGTTTAAAGTATCAGTAGATATCTAGTAGAGTATAGCAGGTGGGTAAAAGATCAGGGGATAGCTAGGGGTCACTGGAGGAATTGGAGGGTGTAGAAGTAAAAGGGAGGATGTATAATGAGAGAAGGAATACCTGTATTTTACATGGTATTGATTACGTTCAGTTAATTATATCTATTGAAAATCTAATATCTAATGTAGGGTGACGAGTGGTAGAGATTCACAGATGTATAAGCAGGTTGGAGACAGGTTGAGGCATTAGAAAGGTCAGGGAGAGCAAGAAGTTTCTTCTTGTTTTTACTTGGAGAAATATCAAAGCAAGGTCTGTAGAAGGGAGAAGTACATACACATCATGGACGAATTAATATAACTGAGTGGTCAAAGTGAGTTTAAAATGATCCATGCCTTCTATAATACTTCTTAAATTTATGCTGTGTGTTTTACTCAAAGGCAGCTTATAATATACTAATGATACTACCTTGCCTTAAATATGATATACTAAAACTCTCATGCTTTTCATTGTGAAACCTTTGCAGGCCCTTAAAAGTGCAGTTAATCCTAAAATGGGTGAACTTCATAATGAAAACTTTGCGGAATGAGTTGCTATACCATCAGCATGCAGACCATGCATTTAGTTCTGAATGTGATCAGCATTGGGCTCAGAGCCTGTTAGTGCCATCTTGGTGTTCATACCTTCATCTTCACTCTCAGCACCATTTGTCTCGTGCGCATCCTCCGAGTCCTCATCAGTCTCAAGCAAGGACTCGTCTGGCGGCGTACCGATAATTGTGACTTGTTTGGTAATGTGCGGACGCTGATATATACTCGCTTGCCTTTGCAGCCTTTGTAACTTTCTAGGTGACGAACTTCTAAGGAAAGAGGCTACAAAAACAGAACACATAAACAGACTCTACCCGCATAGCAGCACACAGTGACTCCAGGCAGGAACAGACAGGTAATGGCACACGCGACTGTTCCATTACCACAACATGGACCCAGCACCTCCACCCAGTGGTGGAGTGGGGGCAGCATCATCATCAAGACAGCAGCTGGGTTGTGCCCTTGCAACTTCCAGCAATGTCCACTAAAAGATCCATGAAGGTTGAATTCTTTTTATTCATAGATTATTTCGTGACTATTTCGTTGTTTTTGATTGAGTTTTGGAAACTTTTTTTTCTGAGAGAAAGGCTTGGACATGATACTTGTCATAACATCAGGCACATTCACAATTGCTTTCATGATATGATGACATTCTGTTCACAATACTGCAAGCAATTGCCATCACACAACACATAAGGCACCCAATGAGCTAATATAAACTTGTGACACTCTCATATGATAATCACAAATTTGTATTGAGTATAACAAAGACAAAAACAATTAGTTCAAGATACAGGACACATCAGCTAATTCAAGTGACTTTCAAATTAGTTTTGAACAGATTAGGAGAGGGAAACCATAAACTAATTATCTATCAACTTTAGTTATAATCCAACAGAGCACAGATAACTTGAAAAACACTCTTGATTGAAAATATTTAAGTAAAAATATTAAGATACCACTTTAACAACTTGATATTTTTAAATAACTTCACTGGATATGGACTTACTCTCTATTATCATAGGGGCTGAAATCAATAAATATACATGATACACCTAGGTTGATGACTAGATACAGTGACCAGCATAATCTGCCCAGTGTTTATATCTAAATGAATATGAGTATCTATGTATTTCATCATAAAAATAAAAACATTAGCTATAGATATTTTGTAACATCTAACTCTGGTACTCTCATACTATCAACTGGGAATCTCCCATTGATTTATGTAATAATTTGTGAAATAAAGGTAAATGCATATCTACTTTTTTCATGCTCTTAATTGTAAGCAAATGTATGCAATATCATTTGGAGGGGACTTTAAATGTGAAGAACAACAGCTACATAAGTAGATAAAGCAAAGAGTGGTGGTTTAATTGTTGCAAAATTAATTTGCCTCTCTAAATAAAATTATTGCAAAGTATGTCTACAACAAGCATGAGCTGAACTACTTTACTACTCTTACCTCCTAATAGTTCAATTACTTTGGCACCATGCCATAAACAATTTTTAGCACTTTGTGTAAGAAATGGTGTTGGCTCAAAAACTGAAAATCATTTTGGGGATGCATAAAGGTGTTATACCCTATGTCACATAAATAATATGAGCATAAGTTAATGATTATAAAATATTCGTGACACTTTTTTCAACTGCAAAATACTGTTTCAAAACATCTGATATGATAAGGACATCTGACAAAAGGGTAAGAGAAAATTGCTATATTTTTAAACAAAGTTATTTGCTGTATTCATAAAAAAAAACAAAAAAAAAACAAGTGCATTAAACAAATCTGCTCAGACAATCAATAGCCACTGTATGCCTGTATTGTACTTCAAATGTCTTTTCATAGTAATAGCATATAATGAACACATTTCTAGCAGCTGAATTTCAAATGAAATATCTTGACACTGTCAACTGCTTCAGCGCAAACGTTGTAACAAAATTGTGTTAGTGGACGCCACAAAGTTCAAGACACATCTGCTCTGATTGATACACAGAGGCATGCAGAGAATGCTGACAACATGAACTGAAGCCACAATATGCAGACCATGCTGAGAGGGCCACCTAGCCCTGCCCTGTGGCTGAACACCTCATACACAACACTGAGACCAACCTTGGAGATGAGAGGGCGAATCTCTGCCCACATCTGAAACACATTGTACCATTGAGACCATGTTACCATTAAAACATTAACACTATATGATATTAAAACAACCTTACCATCAACATACAAATTCTTTTTTTTCGTATAAAACATTTAATAGCGATTTGACATATTTTCTATTAAGTATTTGGACCTAAATAACTTCAGTACATCATAAACATCATGTCATATTCCATGACATGGGAATGCATGACATCCTTTCCACCTGAACTGTCCTGTTGCAAGATGATACAAAACTTTAGTCTTCCACGTATGATATATGATCACATAACTGATTACATAAAAAAATAAGAACTTACTTTCAGAAGGAGGGTCATCTTCCTGGATGCTGGCTTTGCGCATGAACTTCTCCAGGATGCGTGACCCCTCGTGTGCAGTAATCCTGCCGGACACCTTTCTGTGCAGGACGGGGCTCTCCGACTCTCCCCCCGGCAGGCCCCGCAGCAGGGACTGGGAGCTGGACTGGGTCAGCAGGGCTGTCACAACAAACAACAGTGAATGTAAACACAATGCTACAGGCTCTGTGACAAACACTACAACCCTGTGGGCATCAACACTCGGTTACTTAACTGAAAGGAAAAGTGTATCCTGGTAACCGGCATATCTGAGGGGTCCTGTTCCCGCTACGGTGGCACCGATTTGTTGATAAGTGAGAATCAATGTATGATTTTGGCCACTGGCACCCTACATGATTTATATACGTTTCATACCTAGCCAATAAATATTGATAATCTTTTCCAGTTTAAAAAAGAGGAACTGCAGCTAAAAGAAAGAAAAATTGTACTAAATATGTCTTAAGTTATTTGCCTTTTTGACACTCCTTTAATTCAAAATATCTCATCAGTTAAGTTTCATTTTTCTATGGTTTAACAAGATCTCTATCATATGTGAACATATCATACATGGGATCCTAGAACAGTATAAATTAGTGTCTTTCACCTACAAAAGTGTTTTCCAAATCTAGAAAAAGTATGAAGGAAGAAAGGTGTTAATGCTTCAGGATAATAGTATACTTAAAAGATAGTTCTCATAAAATTTTTAAAAAGTAAGAAGGAAAGTATTTAGGGAAAGGAAGATAGTATTCAGGATGCAAGTGTATTACTAGATTACTTTACAAGAGACATTGGATAACTTAACATGGAAGGAAGGACTTCATTTTCAATTGAAAGAAATCTGGTAACCCCCAGTCAATTGTAACTTGGCAAACAAGTGTATGGGGTTAACTTTTCAAACATATAGGTATAAAATTAACAGAACACCGTAATTATATGAAGGACCACATACACACCTATATGTGTATTTTCACATTGTATGTACAAGTCCAGGACCCTATGATTATTCAAATTTACAAATTTACACACATAGTAACTGCATAATATTTAGTTTTGAGATCTTGCTGAAAGTTTTCTGTAGCAAAATTTCTGTAGAAAGTGCATATTGCATAAAAACAGAAAGAGAACATAGAAACAACACTGTGAAATAATATAAAACATGTGTAACTCCCATGAAGCCCAGAATACTAAAGCCGGACACAGTCACCTAGCTGCAGCTACCAGGGTACTACACATCTACACTGTGCATTGTACAATGAGTGCCCTCCGGTACACCACCTAGCTGTGTGTTCTACGACAATCGGTGCCAGTCGGTGCTCAGCTAAGTCTACAGATTGCAGAAAACAGGGCAGGTACACTGCCTGACGCATTATGAAAACCTCATAATTGAATCGAGCTACATTTACAGATGAATGGGAGAATACAAATTGTCTACAGTAAAACCTCCAAGTAACACAGAGGGGAGATACCATTGATGGGACATGTATATATATGTCTTTACTATTAGTTTTCTATAATAGACAGGTTAGTTGAGGAAGGGAATAGTCCCACAACACTGGACAAGCAGCATGGTGTACAAAGTCTAGTGGCCTGACACTGCCATGTCAAACCATCAACCCTATTTACATTTGAGTTGGTTGCTAGAATAGGAACAATCAATGCATCTTGGTTTGGTGAAATGTAAAAAATGTTTTTGACACATCGACTCAATATAATACTGTTCAAGATAGAAATATTTAAGTTCAATTCAAAGAGTCAAATATTTCATTGAACCAGTAACAGCCAATGTTAGCCATGAAAAGAAGAATATTAGTCAGGACACAAACAAAAAAAGATGGGGAACAGAAAAAACAATTGTTGTCTGTATGTACACCATGCTCGAGTCGTACTGATATATGCCTACCTAAGTATACATAGGGAGGGTGTCCATTTGTTAGGGTTCTAGTGTATATACGGCCAGTCTACGTGCCAAGTGCACGCATGCGCCATTAGTGCGGGACCCATATGATCATTGATGTGTTTACAAATATGGGGGCTAGGGAATTAATTTGGTTCTTCCCAAGGGAAGGAAACTCACAACTCTGAGATGTAGCACGTGCGAGTTTATTCATACTTGGACTTATGGGGCACAACATATAAACTGAAATGGAAGGTGAGAGCGGTTTGAGTTGGATATCAGTGAGAAAAATAAGAGAGGTAAGTTATGTTAATATACGGGAGGATTATAATGATAAAAATAAAGGCTTTGCTTGGTGAGTTTCTATCAGGTGTTAAAACCAGGTAATTGATGAGATAGGAGAATGAGAACCCATTGTTTACGACTGACTCTATGACTGTCACCACTGTCAAGACAATATATAGCCCAAAGTATGCCTTACTAGGTGCAGCATCTTAGACCTTCACACGGTTACACCCTAGGAAAAGGTACGCTTAATATACGTCTGTGTCGTCGCTAATTTTGGTGCCTCAAGACGCTCAATGACGAGATACTTGTGCTGGTACTGCTACAGCTATGGCAACAATATATGAGCCTGGACTGACTCGGTAGTAGCTAGGATACCAGTGAGTGAGGCAGCACTATACTTACACTCCTCCGAGGCGCCCCTATCTAAGGTATTCGCGCCTATGTTCAGTGAGTCACTTGTTGAAGACCGTGCGACACTGGCTGCTTGGTGACAGAAACCATCAGCCAATCAGAAAATAGCCCCAACAGAGAGTTGGCACTCCTTGGGAGTGACAATGCACTCTGAGCAGAACAAGCATTGAGGTTGAAAGTAAGAAGAACTTAAACTTTAGCTACAGAATAGTGCATGCATATTAAGAATATTAGAATCTTCCAAGACTTATACCGATGTTAAAAATAAATTATGGTAGTAATAATAATAAGAGGAAAGATTGTTCAATGAAAGGTTGAAATCTGGTGTACAACCTCCTTGGAAAAAATATGTATCTATTAGGATGGGTGACGTGGCTCCCATTGACTGTGGCGCAACCTAATTAATATATATGTATTGTTGTTTGATAAGATGATACTACTAAAACCATTTGTCACATAACCTGATACCCTTTTCTATTACATATAGGAAATTGTTCCCGAAATACAGTTCAGTAAATTCTGAGTATATTATCTGGAGAGTTTATATATGGTTGTCATGGTAACTTAAGGCTAAATAGAAGAGGCATATATATCTTTGTAATAACTCTACACAGCTGACAGTAGCCCTCCATAACGATTTATAAGTGTAGTTTCTGCCACCTGTAACAGTACCGTAAAACCCCACCTATATGCCAAACCCTTTAATCACAGTATTCAGGTCATATAAAAAGAGGAATGTAGCACATAGACTGGGTTTTACGGTAACTCTGGGAGATGGCAGCACAGGCAGCTGGGTGGTACTGCAAGAGGGGGTACTCACACAAGGAGGAGCAGGACCGTTTGTGGAAACCAGTGTTACATAAGCACGCTGAAAGAGGGTCAATGCAGGGGGGCAAAATGAAAGACATTACAAGGGGAAATAAATAGAAATGAATACAACTGTAGAGTGTCACTACTTAAGGGATATTGATAGTCTTCTTTTGGCACTTGGTTTTATGTACAGCATGAGAACTCTGTGACTTTGTCTCATAAACTTGAAACTGTACACTAAGTTGATAATTAGTCCTAATCATCAGCAACATAATACTGGAGAAGAGCAATCAAATGGCTTCCAATTGATTTATATAGATATAGATATTCTGAACAGAAATAGGGCCAAAGCTAATATATAGAGCATTTCATGTTTGACTTGTTCTCATGTTTCCACTTGTATTATATCTGGTCAGAAAATATATTCAACTTATAAGATCTATTATAAGCAATAAAAGTAACTATTCTTGAATCTTTGATTGTATCTAACTCAATTATTTTAAACCAAGAACTAGCATTAAACTACACTCATTAGATTACTATCAAAACCTAGGTGTTGCAGTCAAAAGTGACACTACTGTTTGAGGTTAGTTATATCACACTAAGAACAACTATGATTCATATTATTGTGTTTGGTGCAAAATCTGATGTGAGTGTTATCTTGTGCTTTCAATCCTGTTGAAATTCAGGTGAGCACCATATTGCTGAGTACAGCCTTACCTATTTATGTAATGGCACTCAATGCATTATGAAAGTATTCTTCTCTTGTAAATGCCAAGGGTTGTGAGGAAATATGTTCAAGTGTGCATGTACAACATCATTGTTGAGGAAGCTCCATGTGATTATACTAATTAGGTGAAAAGAACCCCCTAAATCAAAGTGAGGCTTGTAATCTGAAAGTAACAGGTGAACTGTTGCATCATAAATATGTGGTATGAGTCTAAGGCTTCTTATACTAAGGACACTCAATGAAATTTTGTGTATGAGTCTGTGAAGGGTAGAGTTATCAAACCGTGAGGACCAAAGCCATTTAGGGAATATAGTTTGGAGTTCCTGTATTACTCACACGCGCAATACAAATGCTCTTGCGCAGCAACCTGAACCTTGTTTGACCCCGGCTGGTAAAGAAGTTTAACTGAAATAATCATTGCAATAATAAATCATATTGGTCATTAAACTATATATATAATTGGAGTATGAACAAAAAAAAGAATATTTCAGAGAAATGTAAACTGAAATGTGAATGTCCTGTTATACAACTCCTCTGGTTCCGGAAATTAAAATTTCATGTACTGTATTTGACATAATAAACACAACAAATTATAATAAGCATGTATGTAGTAATCAAAGAGTTTAATCAGGCTTACAATTTAAAATATGTTTGTGGGATTATAGTCCAGAATCTCCTCAAAAAGGGTTGTGTGTGTTAATAAGGGGAAGTGCCCTTATTCAATGGAATATGGTATACAGTAGGAAAGGCTTATGTATATTGTGTTGGCCAGATAAGCTTAGGCCTGAATTGTTTGTGACAAAAACTGTAAGCATGTTGCTGGCATTCCTGTGCTTCTTCCTCATTTTAAGTTGTACAAAACAGACACACCTGTATGAAATTGAAAATCTGTGCGATGTAAAATACACCTCTACACAGAAGAAATAGTTTTGAGGCTGAACATTTATCTAATTAGGAAATACAAAGTTTATAAACTCACCCTTGCTGTACTTCTTGCTTCCGTGCAGGGGTCCCAGGCTCTGTAGGCGGGAGGCCATCTGGTGTTCAAGGATATCCTCAATACTTGAAGAACGCACAATCTTAGATTTGCGGATAGAGTCGGTCCTGTCAGGCTGGGTTGTGGGCGTTCTTGGTCTTGCTTCTGCGATGTGAGAATCAATAAATATGTATGATATTAGATACTGTTCATCTATAGCCTATAAAGTATTTCAATAATGAGTATATACTACTTTTGTACACAAAATCATTTATAATTTTACACACATACACACGGCTTTACTTTACAGTGAACAGTTTATCTATCGATATATAGTTACTGTTGTTGCAGAAAGGGAATGCTCATTTATCAGTTGCAGAATATCTCAATTCTTGGGCCCTTTTTTTCTTCACCTCTTCACCTCCACACATGTGGAACTTCATCTAGTACATAAAATACTATGATAATTTATTATATTATTTATGATATATAATAGAGTTAGTTAATCTGCTGTACAGTACCGTATATGGTAGAGGAGAGCTGCTCCTTGAGGTGCCTGAGCTCGGTGGCCAGCTCTATCAGCGTGGTGCCCTTACACTTGGGGTGCGGCATGTTGAAGCCGTGCATCTTCTGGTGCACCATGTGCTGCAGGAAGTACTCCTGCTCCGTCTCACACCGAACCTTCATCATCTACAAATAAACAACAGCAATGTGTCACCAAACCTTCATTATCCACAAACAATGAACAACCCACATTGTATCACACCGAACCTTCATCATCTATAAATAATCAATGTGTCACACCAACCTTCATCATCTAAAAACAACAATGTTCACATAGTAGAGCCATAAAGTATAAACATATATATACTGTATCTAATGTGAAGCCATTTCAATCTGATAACTTATTTAACTAGATTACGGATCTACATTTTTGCTAACATCAGACATATCAGTATATTGGGTAAGGATTATCAAAGACATGCTTACTCTATACTGGATGAAGGGCTGTAGCATCAGAAACAGTGGGGTTCGCACTGTCACAACAAAGTCCAGGAAGCGCCAAAGCGGAATGCCACCTGAAACGGTTATAAACGCATGTATGAGCATGTGGCAGACTATGTTAAGGTGCAAGTATTACCTAAACTACTTTACAGGGGGCAAAAGGGATTTATTAGTACGTCTTTTGACAAGGGAGGGAAATGTATAACTCTATGATGGTAAATAGGATGTTGAGACTGGTGTGTTACCTATAGCCTGTGTATTGATGTTTTTAGTATTCTGTTTGGTAAATAACGTTTTTGCATGTGTGAAGGCATTGATATAATATGTTCTGGGATCTTACGCCTTGTTGTTCAACTCTCATTCTTGTTGAACAGAAGTTGTAGTTGATACAAGAGCTTATTTCTTCATCAGTTGACAGTATGCTCATTTTGTTTCTGTCCACCATGTAAGTGTCATAACCGATGGAATCATCTGAGAGCTTGCAAAACACTTACTGAGAAAGAAGAGAGCACTTATTCCTACTCCGATGAAAAGGGGGGGTGGATACTGAAGATCAACATTGAATTGTAATGAAGAAGGTCTCTAGCTAACAAGTAATTGGTTCTCATACACTGAGCTGTTGATATGAAAACCCAGTTTCAATTCTACATAATCTCCTATGACAGATACACAGATGACAGCTAATGCGAAAAACCTCCCAGCGACATAATCTCGTAATTGATCTTTCAAGAACTTTCTACGCAGCCCTGCAACTAATCTATAGCTTTGTGTCCAAGCAATTATTTCTGCTGGTGCAGCATGTTTTGCTTATTCTGAAAGAAACCATCTAATAACCTAGTACTGAGTTTTGTAATAATCAGTTCAACAGTTGAATTGTACTCCCTCTAAAGTCAGGTCCTCCATAATTCCATCAGATTATGTCAAGGACCCCTCACAGAAGGAGTGCCTTTAGTTGTATCTGACACCATCAAAATGGTCATCGATACTTTGTCTTAAATTTGTTACCATGGTTTGAGCCAATGAAAGTGGAACTGATTATAATGTTCAGTCGAGTCATTCGTTGCACATTGGTATAGACGGGGAGGGGTGTCATGCATGTGTGTATTCTGAGTGCCTCTTGAATGATCTCACAGGTTTTGAGTGTGTCTAATGCGTCGTCACTACCTCATACTCAATGCAATAACATGTCACTAGTAATGCGGAACATATTCAGATAACTCGCTACTGTCAAGCATCATATTTCTAAATACGGTATACATCAAAATAGGAGCTACATTCGACTTTCGGTCAACTTGACGATTTCACTAATGTTACATATGTGAGCAGGTAGGTAGAAGATATCAGCAAAGGTGCAGACTAACTTTTCTGCTTGCCTGCTCACATACATTTCGGTGTCTCGATTTGCATTTGAGGGAGCTAAATTTTCCTCAAATCAAATATCTATATGAAATTTGATTTCTGGTAGAGTCGAATGAAGCACTGTGTAGAGTGCGGAGAGAAGCATGGCAGGTACTCCAAGACAAGAGTGGAGTGTGCACAAGTCGAGAGAAGAAGCAGAGATGCCACTCCCTGGTTATCAAAAATCCGGCAATTCCTTTATTTTAAAAAATACCCCTCAAAATAAACTCCTTCTATCATATTGGATTAAATATAAAACATAAAATGAAATAATTATGAATTAAAAAATCCGGATTTTGGGAGAAAGAAGGACAAGTGGCATCCCTGGAGAAGACTCTACCACTTACTTCCGGTCTCTGTATTATCTGGATCACAGACGGGTAAAAAGACAAACAAAAGACAACACTAGTAAACAAAAGTTGTCGTCCTGTTCAGCCGGATCCCAAGAGGATTGTCATTGTTGTGCTGAGTGCACCATTCAGGAGGTGAGTTCAATAAGCTGCAGCATGAATCATGTCTTGACAAATTTGTGTTCACATTAGTCTGTTGTTTGAATCAGATGTAAATCAAAGTGACCAATATTGTTCAAAGGCATCATACTGTCAGTTGTGTTTCATATAATAAGGTCAGACTTATATTTATTGAACTCATCTCTCACGAGAGATAGGAAAGCAGTCAAAGTGGGATCCCCTGTGTTACCAAAAAACATGCCATGTTAATAGCATTCAGAGTGCATGCAGACCAACAGAGGACAGGTCTCTGTCTTTTTGTTTATCTATGATTTGTGTGAAGGAAGCAGGGAGGGAAGGAAGAACAGGAACTACATGTTTGATTAGATATGGCCATAATTTGATAGTTTTCTGGCAAAATATACTTTATTATAGACTATGTTTCCTTGAGACAATTGAAAAAAAAATCTACTTTTTCTCATGCTTCAAATGAACTTATTGTGTTTGGGTTGCATTGCATTTTCCATTACAATCATTCATATGCTTAAACCTCATGTGAATTATGGTTGCAAGAAACAATAAAATGCAGATTTCAGGATGGAAGGTAGTTACAAAGCATGTCCAGATAGGAAAAATCAATGACATAGATATTAGTGAAAAATAATGTGGTAAGTTATGAAGTAAGTCTTACCTAGTAATCTGTGACCGAGGTCACGCACATATTTTGCGATACGATACCACTCGGCTGTGAGTTGTTTCTCAAAGCACACCACCATGATCTTCAGCCCTGTAGGAAGAAAGGAGGCTGGTATTAGTGAATGTAACTTAAAACAGGTTAGAATAGATTGTGACTCATATGGCTCAGAAAAAACAAGCTATATATATATAAATATTAGCAATTCATACCCATTTGTCTATATTTTCCTAGACTGTGTACATAATGACAAGACTATCGAACATTCATTTGTACATAATATAAGACGAGCATGTTCCCACAGGGCAGTGGTTGGTATAGTTAAACTACTAACCTAGGAAGGCTACATTGAGCATGTTCTCGCGGGGCAGTGGTTGGTATAGTTAAACTACTAACCTAGGAAGGCTACATTGAGCATGTTCTCGCGGGGCAGTGGCTTCCTGTTGTGCAGGGAGAAGGTGGAGGAGCGGCCCAGGTCGGTGACAGAGAGGTGCTGGGTCTTGGTGGCTGAGGAGGCCGTCGACACAATGTGCTTGTGTGGGGGGATCAGGCCGTTCAGGATGCACGTAATGGCAAAGTTGATGTCAAACGGCCGCATCTTGGGCGTGTCTGAAGGTGGGTGAGAAGCACAACAGGATGTTTAGGACATTACTGACAGTATTTATTACTAGACAGATGACAATAATCTGTCTTTATTGTTTGCCACAGATCTGTACAAAACCTATTTTAGTGAGTAAAAGACCTTGCACAAATTCTGAATATTTCTAATATCACTGAGGAATATTGATGTACATAATGCAAAAAGTATGATGAGCTCAATGTTACAATAAAATTCAAACCAAACATTGACTTATGAATAAGGTATCAAATGTGACTCACCCCGTCGTCCACAGCCCATGCGGATACAGAGGGGCAGGATGAGGTTGATAAGGCGATTCATCGTCTTTTCTGGAGTAGGGAACACGGCAACACCCCCACAGATCTGCTCTAATGTGTAGAGCTCCTGTTAAACACATCCAGACAACTTGTATTATTATGTATACCTGCTAGTACCCAGAAACCCCACCAACTGATAAAACAGAATCAAAACAACGAAATAAGGAGCGTGGCACCACTGTGAAGTAGGACTGAAAAGCCAGATCTGATAGGACTTGGCCAAAAAAGAAGAATAAAATACCCCCTAAAGCTCAATAAGTTTGCAATTACAATAACCATTTCAGCACTTTCAGCACTTCAAAATCAACTAATTTACAAAAATATATATATAAAAATTAAAAAGTACAATAGGCTTGCAGGACGTATATGCCACACTGTAAAAATAAAAATAGGTGACATTGTTTACTTACACCAAGTGCTTGCATCTGCATGGTTGTGACCTTGATGACTGCGGAGCAGAAGGCAGGGGGAGGGGGCACCTTGGTGGAGTTGGTCTCCTGGCGGTGAGGGACCCCTCCGTGCTGTACGTCTCCCTGCAGCACGTTGAGTGTGTCATCTGCCAGCAGGATGTTCACGCACACCGAGATGAGCGTCTGGTACCGGGACAAAGGGCAACACTGGGTTATAGACCAATGCAGTAAGTACCGGACAAAGGGCAACACTGGGTTATAGACCAATGCAGTAAGTACCGGACAAAGGGCAACACTGGGTTATAACAATAACTGGCAGTAACAATGGGTGACTTTTAAATAATGATAAAGTTGTGTTGGTTTTAGCAGAATCTTCATAATGTTGTCTGTAGTGGATATTCACTGGACAAAAATCTTTGAAATAGTGTCTGTCACGCTTCAGAAATGTTCAAAAACTTTATCAACAACTTTTTCTTGCTGCAATTTGTTGTAATTGGGGCACAGAGTAGAAGGTGGTGAGCCAACTCTGAGGTAGGACTGCGTTAGGTGTAATTGGGGAGCCAAATGAATGAATAGTATAGATATATCTATGGTAATTGTTTAGACATTACATGTTGAGTCTGGAAGACCATATCCTTTGGACCTTCTGTTTATGTCGTCTAGAACTGTTTTTCTATATCTATTTGGGGGACAAATATGACAGTGTAAATTAATAAAGTGTCCATTAATTAATTACAGGGGGTGGTGGTGAATTCTCTTGCGAAGGTGTGAACATCTTTAAGCCCCCTCCCCTCTAGAGCACGTGAAATATTTTGTGCCCCCTCTCGTGAAGGCAGCTAAAAAAAATTTGCCCCCCCCCCCCTTGAACTATAGTAATGTGCAAGCTTTTTTTTGCTACAAAGGAGCATTTCTTATGCCCCCCCCCCCTTCAAGAGGGGTCAGATCTTTTTGAGGGTTCAAAACTTTTTTGCGCCCCCCCCCCTCCCACTCCCTCATTGTCTCAGACAATCCTAAGGAACCAGGGGTAGAAGTGCTGTGCCGGTATGAACTTTATCTTAATCTTTGTCAAGCGCTGGTCAGTAGTCTGTCTCGTTTTGTGTCCCCATTTATAAAAAACCTGGTCTTGTCTTACTCTAGCAGTTAATATTTCTGTAAGTTGACTTTTTTTACAACAATATTGGCCAATGTGCCTTGAAATATAGATTTTAAAATCGAAAAGATCCATGGAAAGCATATGACTACAAGCAATATCTAACTTACTCGTATATAGTAAATCTACATGTACAACAAATATTTCATGTCACACCCTAGTTCAGTATCATGATCTTAGTTCACTTAGTGTAAGATGAAGTAACAAAGATAACAATCCAGTGTGCTAACTAGACTAAGTATAAAGGCAGATACATGGAGTGACCAAAACATATGTGGTGTTCATGACATATCATTAATAAACATTGACGCATTCTTCACTTTGATATGATAAGTGCAATTTTTTTTAACGTGGAGGATTTGATTTTACCGTATTATTTTGCAATGCAATAAGTATCGTTTCCTGGATAAACAAACTGCCATTGAAATATATCGAGGCATGGATTAGCATTTTGTGTGTGTTGGTGCGCGATGATAAACAGTCATGGTAAATGCGTGAAAGTACAGAACACTTATATGGTGTATATACAGTAGTGTATGAAATCATGTTGCATCAAATGACAATGTAATCAACACTAAAGCATGATTAGATAAATAGAGGTTCTACTTAGTTCCGACTAGATACATACGCCATGCACTTCCTGAATGTTGATTGTATGGAAAGGTGGGTAAAATTCAGCGCAAATGTGAAAAAAGAGAACATGCAAATTCTTTTAAAGGAAAGTTAAAAATGAATAGGCCACTTCATAGAACAAGAACCTGAGCTCTGCCTCAGTGAACAAGAGGTCCACAGTCAGCAGAAAATGTCATAGGCTGAGGTTCTGTTCTCAATAATGTTGACTCTAGCATTGTCTTAAACAGCTCAAGTCTTTGCTATTTAGACACTGTTTATCTGAATTATATCATGAGCTCCTCAGAAAAAATTGTGTCTAGGGCCTTCTCAATATAGTTGAAAAATGCCTTTGGATATTTTTTGAATTCATATGGTTTTCATCACTTGTTGACGGGTTTGTTGAGTAACATAAGAACACTCCTCATTTATTATTCAGTATCATATAAGTTTTGATATCCCTACAAGGTTTTCTGGATACCTTTCACATTTCTATTCAAACGATTCTGTTGATGACTAACTCTTCATGATTTTATTGAAAAAATAAACACTTTTTAGAAAACTTTAAATATCCATTTAGTTAATTTTGACCCTGCTAATTGACTGTGTTCATCTCATGAAAAAAAGGAAAAAAAGGTTGGCATATGACATGCCATAATAGTTAGTGGAGAATGGGTTTAGAAGGGTATGTCCTTGGAGTTAAGATTGACCTTGCGTGACCCTGACTGACCTTGAG
This sequence comes from Harmothoe impar, assembly GCA_947462335.1. Classification (NCBI taxonomy): domain Eukaryota; kingdom Metazoa; phylum Annelida; class Polychaeta; order Phyllodocida; family Polynoidae; genus Harmothoe; species Harmothoe impar. Next base: position 68,453,045 of record OX381714.1, read on the forward strand.
GTGTGGGAGGTGGGCGATGTAGTTGAACTTGAGCAGCGTCTTGTGGATGGCCTTGAGGAGGTTAGAGGCCGCATCCCAATCCAGGTGGCGCTGTGGGTGTTCAGACAAACCAATATAAACATGCAATATAAATGTGTACATATAGAACAGGGCTGGCTCACCAAACACCAAAGTACTGAGAGCTTAGGCTTGTAGAGTTTAGGCTTACAGAGTTTTAGTCTCTCGCTGTCAGACCCGCCCATCCGTGTCCCCACGCAGAGCTGGATCTAACCCAGTGCCTTATCAGCGCTGGGGACCGCGTTGGCTTAGCAGTACCCTCTCCAAGCAGATATTGGTGCATATCTCCACCATTACTAAAGATCTGCTGGAGAGTGAAACGCATGGGGGCCGACTGGTCGCGCTACACTTGCCAAGCATATACTTTGTCACGGTTAGGCTTGAAGAGTGTAAGGCAGCGCTGCTGCTCCTCCCGAGTCTAGATTATATAGAGACGGGGACCGAGTCTAACAGAGTTTAGGCTTGTAGACTTTAGGCTTACAGAGTTTAGGCTTGTAGAGTTTAGGCTTGTAGAGTTTAAGCTTGTAGACTTTAGGCTTGTAGAGTTTAGGCTTACCATGAGGATGGGTTTCTTGTATAGTTTAGAGAAGAGGCGCTCCATGCGGCGCAGGATGAGGTTGAGGGCCGGCCGGGCCGACTCGTTGGACCAGTCGATGGCAGGCAGCATGTCCAGCATGTAGCTGAGGAGGACAACAAGGAATCTTCACGTAAAACAAACAGATGTATTCCATGGGACATAATATAATATACCTTGTACCTAGTGGTTAGGTTTCTGTCAAAATCTTAAGTGAATTTTGAAATGCTATTCAACAGCTCTAACCTATTGGAGTGCACATGGTTATTCCACTCAATTACTGCGCATACCAACTTCAGGAAGAATGGTGACTTTCCATAAAAGGGTATATACAACTTGGGCGATCGATGCTTGAGTAGAATGGCAGATAAGAAATGTAAAAGTTGTACTTACTGTTGTAGGCCGGGACAGCGCATGGTGGCTGGGTCATACGGGGCCACCTTCAGTAGGGTATGTGTCACCTCTGCCAGCCGCTGAAGGATAAGTACACTTAGTTGTAGATTACAGCAAAACTAGCGGTAGTCAAATGGGGAACAAGTTACTCATGCCTCGTGTCATGGTGGTAGGCCCATAGGCGTGAGCCCATGTGGTAAGTCACATGCCCCCTTCTGTCTTTCTGGTGTTCTGTACAATGAATCTACCATATGACAGGTACAGTGTGAATGAGATTATCAGGCACCCTATATATTGTATAGCATAGAGGATATGAGAGTGTTTTTTAAACGGGGGTTGGTGTAGATGTGTGACTTACGTTCTGAGTCTTGTGGTCGAGCAGGTCGGGCACCCTGAAGGTGGGGTCGGCCAGCATGCGTCTCAGCTCCCGGATGCGGGCGGTGGCGTGAGCGTAGAAGTAGGACACAATACACAGCAGCGAGTTACGCGGCCGCCGAAACTCATTGAGGGTCAGCTCAGCCTCGTCCTCGGCGGTCACGTGACGGCGCCGGCCCTCCTCCATGTAGTGGAAGTGGGAGCTGGGGGTACACATAGAGGGATTCATTAAAGGTGTATTACTTACTAAACTACAGTAAAATGTGTCATACAAAGATCTACTTTTACATCATTACAGAGAGTCTCAAATCAAAGTCTACTGAGTGCTCATCGTGGAAGATGCCCTGGGGGGAGTAGTTGCTATGGTTACTTACTTGATCTCAGAGTGCTCATTCTGGAAGATGCCCTGGGGGGAGTGGTTGCTATGGTAACTTACTTGATCTCAGAGTGCTCATCGTGGAAGATGCCCTAGGGGGAGTGGTTGCTATGGTTACTTACTTGATCTCAGAATGCTCATTCTGGAAGATGCCCTGGGGGGAGTAGTTGCTATGGTTACTTACTTGATCTCAGAGTGCTCATCGTGGAAGATGCCCTAGGGGGAGTGGTTGCTATGGTAACTTACTTGATCTCAGAGTGCTCATTCTGGAAGATGCCCTGGGGGGAGTGGTTGCTATGGTTACTTACTTGATCTCAGAGTGCTTGTCGTGGAAGATGCCCTGGGGGGAGTGGTTGCTATGATCACTTACTTGATCTCAGAGTGCTCGTCGTGGAAGATGCCCTGGGGGGAGTGGTTGCTATGGTTACTTACTTGATCTCAGAGTGCTCGTCGTGAAAGATGCCCTGGGGGGAGTGGTTGCTATGGTTGGCGCTGGGCTTCATGTTGCTGTTGACCGTCTCCAAATGGCGCTGGGGGCCGCTAAAGTTTCTGTAGAACAGAAGGATGTAAACGATTATAACATTGGACTACTGGGCATAGGAAAAATAATACATCACAGTTGTTATGGGGAATCTAACCACTATGGCATCATAATAGTGGTTACAGACATGAACAAATGCCTCCAGCAATGATTCCATCAGAACCACTCAAAAGTGTCAGAGCGACAGCTGCTGATGACCTAGGTAGTGCCTGCTGACATAACTGAATCCAGTTTGTGTCATATTGAAGACTGCCATAAACCTGGATGGCTGCCTTGCATTACTTTTCCCAGATTGCTACCAACTTGACTTCAAAATCAATCATGATTCTATGATTTATAGAATGTTCTTTTACCTGTCTCCTGAAACTATTAGAATCATGATTGCTTCATAGCTTCTTCCCAGTTTGCTAAAGTAACACATAGACTGGATGAATCAGACAAAGTGATCTATATACCTGGTAAGGGTTTCACAGCTGATGATGAGTGCACGCAGAGAGACGGCGATGTTGGAGAGCACAGAGATCTCCTCCCGGGCGGCTCCCGGCGAGTCCTGTTTGTTGGTCTCCTTCTTTATGTGCTTCAGGTAGTGAGGCAGCACTGCCTCCAGAATGGTCTGAGGAACACAAAGATACTTACAGGAAAGGTGCAGTCTTATATAGACAATAGTACATGCAGGTTCTAGATTTGTTTCAAATATTGAGGAAGGCCTGCCAGAATAGTCTGTATTCAATAATAACAAATATACAGCCTGACAACCACTGTAATACACACAGTGATGTACAGCCTAAGGTACCTTGTAATAGATGGATATTGTGTGTAATGAGCAAAACAACGTCAAAGTTTATTTTTTGTATGTTACGAGTGTGTTTGCTTTTTATTTCGCTTCTGTTTTTGAACCCATTTTCTAATTTCCCCAGGCTAATTACATTTTTCAAAACTGAATTTAGGGTTAGTAATGAGGCTTATATGAAAGAATAAATGCTTATACTGACCAGCATCTGCATGGCGCGCACAGAGTCACAGGCGTAGGCGATGACAGTGACACACATGTTGATGGCGTCGATGACCTGGAAGGTGTCAGGGTCCTCCACGTAGCAGAAGTCCATGGCCATCAGAGGTTTGTCTCCCTCCACCAGGTCCAGGATCTCCAGGTCATCATTGGTCTCTGTCTCTAGGGCTAACAGCAGCAGGAACAGGGCTCCTGTGTCCACCTGGGAAACAAGGAGAAGGATTATATAGTTGTAGTCTGTCATATGTGAGGAGCTAGGTTAACTGTTTAAACAGGGTAGTGTTCAATACAGGGTAGCAGGTTTATATGGTTTGGATTCTTACACTAGTAGTATAGATACGTCCAGCTACGGGTAGCACATGAGGAGCAAGGTCAGCGGCTATCCAGCTGGTTTCTTATGCTAGCTAATGTTTGTGTCCAGCATCACAAGAAGGTTCATTCACCACAGCCACTAACGCTAGCCAAGAGATCAATCATACAAATGTGAGCCTGCAGTTATATCCAGGATCACTGAGACCATCAGGGATAAATGCTAGAAAATGGAGCCAGCAATATATTGATATGTTTATAACATAATGAAGATGATGAGAAAACAAATATAAGGATGAAGGGAAAAGGGGGGGAGGGTACATACCTTGCCAAAGTCAAAGACATTGGGGTCTTCTGTCATGTGAAGTAGTGGGGCCAGACTCCCAAACATCTGTTGGTGAAATTCAGGAGCACATAGTTGTCATGTCATGTGTAAACTAGCATTCATGCCTAAATACATAATATGCAAACATAGGATGCTATAGACCCCTTAGGAAGGATCCAGAAGAAGTGTCGGATGCTAGAGACCCATAAGTTAGGTTAAACAATTTCTCAGTAAAGGCTATTATTCAGTAATGTTAAGCATATCTTTCATCAAACCCCATTTTACAAACCACCAGGTTTTTTTTCCCCCATATGCATGAAATACAAGAATTTCTTTCTTTTTCTTCACAAAAATTGTCATCTAATTTTGATATGATGCATAAAAATAGCCCGGCAAGTCTACTCACCAGGACTGCATTCATGCATCATGTTGACCCTTTGGGTGTAAATTTACTATGTAAGGTGGGCATGATGTATTCATGCATGACAACAAATGGACATAGGTTAAGCTTATAACAGTTTCCTACCTGCAGCATGAAGGGCTTGCGGTGCAGGGTGTAGAATTGGCGGAAGGCAAACTCTATAGCACCACACAGGACGGGGTTAGACTGGTGGTTGGAGTAGACCTTCATCAGGGTGGGCACGATGTACAGGTAGCCCGACGTAGAGAACACCTGCAGACACAACCACACTGTAACCTCACCACAGCTGGGTGCTGACATGTTGGGTTAGGGCATACTGTAGTGTTTGAAAACAATTCTCTAAATATGGTGACCATAAAACCATTTGCTCACAGTAGGGGTCGGCTGATAACTATGGTTTCGCAAAATTTCTATAATGAAAAATGATCTGAAAAAGTTGCAAATGTCTTCAACAGTAATGTGGAATCAACTAAATTGATTAAAAGTGTGTGAAAATTTGTTTTAGAATAGGTGAGAATAGGTGTATAAGGTCTTAAGTGGGAGGTTGACTTTTATATAATCATGACCTAGATTTTGTATGAGTTAAAATGGCCCCCTACTGTGACCTACAAAATTGTTGTTGTTTGAAGCGGCTTGTGGCATTATCTAACACTGACCTGTTTTAAGTGTCACATGGTGTTATTTAGCCCATACCTGTTTGAAGTGGCGTGAAGCGTTGATGAAGGTGGCGAGACACACACGGAGCACGGCCGTGTCCTCACAGTGCAGCAGCACCGCGCCACTCAGCACGTTCAGGAACAGCGGCAAGTCTCCCGCCAAGGTGAACGTACTCGACATACTCCCAAACATGTTGGACATCAGCTGAATGAACAAGGTAAAGGGGTAACATGTTGGACATCAGCTGTGGGAACAAGGTAAAGAGGTACTCAACATACTCCCAAACATGTTGAACATCAACTGTAAGAACAAGGTAAAGAGGTACTCAACATACTCCTAAACATGTTGGACATTGGAAACGAAGGGTATAAAGTTCTTGTAGTTCGTGTAAATTTTATCTCTTTCCCTAAAGCTTTTACATCATGTGATACTGACAAACTGGAGATGGAATGATACATACCTTCACCCACACATATTTGTGCATCATATCTAGACCGCGAAGCTCCTGTTAAGAAAAATAGGGGGAAAATGCAGTAAGCAAAAGTATTGTTTAGCAAATTCAAATTTACATGAACTATAGTAGCTAAAGCAAACTGCCAATTGGCAATTTCTTAAAAGCCTTTTGTTCTCTTTTTAGTCTATAATTTGTCTCATTTTTATTCACACATGAAAAAAGGAGTGTCCAGTTAAAAAGAGTATTGAGATAATTCTCTAAATTTTTCAAAGTGATCAAAATCCAGGTCGTACCTTTCCCCACTGGTCTCCCCACAGACCAAAGTCTGCTTCAAGGGCCTTGCGTGGGAATGATGGCAACTTGAGGAGCTCCTCCGTGAGGAATGACACATGGTTCTGGATCTGGGCAGGAAGTAACATGTACATGTAAGTTTCTGTCTATCCTAAGTAGAAGCCCTGAGGAAAACACTGAGGTGGGCAAGTAGTTTGTATATAACAGGTATGGGGGGAGGCGCTTATCAAATGTATATATGAGGCAGGTTTTTCCACTGTAAATGATTTTTTAAGCTTCCAGGGCGCTTATCATGTTGAATACAGTATAAACTTGATGAGAGCTTGTTACACTGGCGGCATATGCTAAGGGTAGGAGTGTATATGCCAATAATCCCAACAGTGTCAATCCAAAGGCATATCACACTTTTGAAATCTAAATCAAGTGTCAAAAATAAGAAAAATGAGCAAGCACTATAATCATACAGTGAACACACTGTATTCTATACATACCTGTTGATTCGGTGCAGATTGGACAATGGAGGCGGAAAAATTGACTTTTCCCATTTCCACGAATTTGAGCATGAAAGCCTAGATCAATACAAAAGAGTAGCACAAATTACTTGATTATATTTTCTCATAAAAAATAAAGGCAATGTTTTTATCAACAATAAACAGGTTCTTAACCAACTGAAGGGCCTGTACTCACCTGCTTCTGTAGTGTTTTAGCAGCTTCCTCAGGATCCATTTGAACCATGGTAAACTCCGGGTAGTAACTACGCCGGAAGAAGTAGAAGTCTCGTACATAAGATGTCGGGTTGTGCATTTGATCTGCAGAGTAAAAATGATTTCTTAATATATTTCTAATTCTGAGTTTACTATAGCCAAGTCTAATAGATAGCCCCCCTCCAAAAACAGTTAGCAAGAACCTTGAATTGATTGGCTGTGGCCAGATCCACATAGATAATAAAGATACTACTCTGATCAACAAAATCTTCTGCAATCAAACATTGCATACAAGCCTAACTTGTGTATAGGAGGCTAGCTTCATAACCAGTGGGTCCACCATTTAAAACTTCGCTGGTTGCGGTGAAACACACTGATAGGGCACCCCCTGACTGGTACCTTGTCCCTGGGTAACACCCACTTAAAGGGACATGCTGGTACCCACCCTACCAGGTGTTATGAGTGCAGGCCACCGCAACAAGCTCCAGTCCGGCCTATGCCTTATTAGCCCCCTCCCCCCAACTGTGACAGCTTAACAGGTCTTAAAATTGTCAAATTAGTACTGGAAATAATTCTTACATTAGGTCCTGGCACACCACAAGCCTTAGTATAGCCAAGAAGTAATATTAAGGATGAGACTATAAAAGACCTACTCGTCTTGGTGTCCACGAGAAAGTAGCGACTGTGCTCTTCGTCGGGGATGTTGAAGAAGTCGAGGCTGTAGCTGAGGATTTGAGAGAACTGGGTGTCCTCGTGGATCGGGCACTGGGACGGGATCCCTGTGTCTCCTGGGTCGTGCACGATCAGCTTTTTGGCACTCGGCACATTGGCAGTAATCATGAGCATTGGCTGCAAAACGAATTGTTGAGGAGATTGAGTACCTGATGAAGGTGTCTTTGAAGCCTAAACACTGTTTATTGTATAATAAATAAAGCCTTTTCTTTTCATTGCTTCATTCAGATTTAGATATACTTCATTTCACATGATCAGTTCATATCCCTTCTCTTGGCCAGTTTTAAAATAAAAAGGGAATTTTTTTGGGGCCAATTAACCTCTCTAAAAATACAATAAAATTCTAGATACAATAAGATGTCAATGTAATAATCCTTCCAGTAAACCTAGGATAGCTAAATAGTCTCACATCACACTGCTCCTTCTTGAGTGTCTGTTTGAGGTCCTTGAAGAAGATGTCGTGGACCGATGGCACCACCTGGTGGAGGACAGACAATGCCTCCCCGATGGCCTCCTGGCCGCCTTCCGTCGGCGAGCGAACATAGAACATGATAAGACCCACCTGCAATGGGACAAACATAGAACATGATAAGACCCACCTGGAATAGGACAGTTAAGAAACACTTACTGCATAGGGTATGATAAGACTCCTCTAGAAAAGAACAAGCATAGGGCCTGACAAGACCCACCTCTGAAGGACAAACATAGGACATGACCAGATCCACCTATAAGGCATCCTCGTTCATGTCACAAGACATGAGGGGGGGTTATAATTTTGACTCTGCTTAAGGATACAAATCTTCCCCTTTTTTGAGATGGTGGGGCCGTGCTACTTACCAGATAATTAAAGATGGTGTGGGCAGTTTGTGCAGGCAGTTCTGGGATGTGATATAGCAGCTTCCGAAGCAAAAACACCAACTCCTCCTGCAAAGTGACATGTGCTTTTGTTACAAGTGGCTTACACTGATATCATTAAGGCATTCCCTACAAAAGCCAGTGTTACACTGTGAAAGACACAGGGTGTACATATATTTTAAAAACATTTAACATGATAACTCACTCGCTTGTCTTTTTTGGTGAGCTTCTCGAGGAACGTACGCAGGAACAGTTGGGGTTCCTCAACCATACAGCTCCATATGACCTTCTCAGCGACCTCTGCGACTGGAAACCAGAAACACCATACCAGTTAAATCACCCGTTGACATAATTAATTCTGTCATATGTGCAGTTCATATTTGAATGTCACTTGTAATTTTTTTCAATGGCATTTTAGTACATAGAGTTTAATTGCCTCCACTTGAGATTTTTCCAGCAAAAGAAATGCCTCATAAAGGAGGTAGGCGCTGATTAGGGGGAAGGCACATATTAGGCTGAATAAGGTGACTGTACCTGCTACGCCCTCCTTGTTGACCTCTAGGTCCTCTAGCAGGTGTATGATGGGGAGGGCTGCCGCACAGATGCATGATGGGAAGAAGTGTTGCGCGAGCTGCATGTGATGCATATGGACGTGCTCCACTCGTTCCTCTTCACCTGCAATACACATATGTGATACACACACGTACTGCCGGAAACCAGCCTCCGGGAAGCCCCACTAGCATTGTTCATGTCAGAGGCAGATCTTTTTTAATTTAAAAAGAAATTGTCTAAAATTTCTTTTTGTTAAGAAATTTTCAATTAGGTGAGCAGCGACGCAGTGAGGATAATCTGCCACCCCATTTTTTGTGAGTTTGCTCACATGTTTATACAGTGTTTGTTTCCTGGAACCTTGGACTATTGGTACGACCCTTCAAAGGGGTAATGTTATTGTGAAGTGAATTAGAGTAATCTTAGCTACTCTTGTTTAGGTATTCTCAGTCATGTTCAGATAATAAAAGTACCTTAGGTCGACCCACTTTTTCGGGAAATAATAATAATGGGAAAAACATGATACTCCCTATGTTATCGCCAGTTTTTTCCTTAGGATAGTATTTGTATGTGAGCTGATGTGTGAATATGTGCGTTGTGAGTCCTAACCCTACTTAGGCACGACAGATGACGTCTAGCTAGAACCGTCACCCCAGTATCCCACTATGTGAGTACAGTACCTTTATTCTATCTAACATCCACTTAAACCTTTATAGATTAAAACTACTAGTAGTTAAAAAAACACTGAAACATTGTTTTGATTTGAGAAACAATATACCCGAAAATAAATGTGTTTCCCGCACCAATGATGAATGAAGGTCCTTCTTAGAATGGTGCAGATCCTCATAGCATATTCAATGCATGCTTTCAAGTTCATTGATTAGAGAAGTAGAAGGAGGCAAACTGCACTCATGCCACCTAAACATAATAAGGTACAACAATGAGACATTAAGTGTCAGTTCCTGAATTACTTATACTATAACAGCTCTGACCACACTGACGCTTCAAGCTTTCTGCGACTGTCCCTTGTTTAAACGTGATTCTGACGCCAAATTCTCAGCATCAGTATTACATATAAATATATAAGCCAAATCCCCTCCCCCCAAAAAAGTAGGGATTTGATCATATTATAGTTAAAATCATTCGTTCATCATTTTCATATGTTTATTAATTCATAATTAAAAGACTTCAAGTCTTACAGCTACTTTTTAAATTCTGGTATAATATGTGGAATTCTGAAAATGTTACATAGCTCAATCAGTTTTTGGTTCAATTTTGAAAGGACTGGCAAAAAGCTTGATATTTTAAGTCAGTTTTCAAATATTTACTAAAATAAATCTGTGAGGATAGGTAGCATGAGTGCAGGCAGCGGAAAAAAATATCGAAAGAATTATTTTCATTCTGAGAAGTTTGCCAATTTCAACCAAAACACTTTCAAATTTGTGTTGATGAAAAAAGAAATATTATCAGGTAAAAATATTAATTTTTATGTTCCCAGAGAGGAAATTAAAACTTGCAACCAAAATTAAATGATAAATCAGTTCCTTGCATTGATGTTGACTGATCTTAGGCAGAAAATGCATATTACTTTTGAAGATAACAACACTGTAGAGAGTAGTCTTAGCATATAAAAGTTTAAGGCCATGGCAATAATATTAAAGTGTCAACATAACTGTGCCAACTCCAGAAAAGAGTAAATAACATAAGAGAAATAAAGCCAAGAAAACCATTGAGAGTGTAGGTATGTATGATTACAGTCAGAGTGTTTTAGAACACAGTCTTACAAGTACTTCGCTTTTTATCTGCGCTTCCTGCAATGGAAATGTTATTGTTATTAAGGTATGCACAAACATCCACATTAAAGCGGCCCTCTCAACAAAGTCATCACAGCATTGGTTCTAGACAGTTAGCGAGGGAATTGGTATTGTTGAAAGTGCCAATTTAAGACATTGTTCAGATATTGTACCCAAACTACCATATTAAGGATATATAGTACAAGATAACACTGAATATATAAATCTGTCGATCATAAGTCACTGTCAGTTATAACAATCAAGTACTGATACCTGGTATGACTGTCTCTTCTCCATAGTGAAAAAAACCCATGAATATACCTATATCTATAGGTGCTATAACTATATGTGATACATACTTATCTATACTGACCCAATATCCTTATCTTTTATTTAAATCTTTACAAATAGTAGCGTGAATATCAAAGTAGCAAACTTAATAGCACTTAATGTAAGAAATATGAATAAAATAAATACACTCGCTATTACATGTTTGTAAGTTCTGATGTTGTATTCTGAACTGGCATTAGTCAGACTAACATAATTTGCTGAGGATTGCTTGAAACAAGTTTACAAATATAATGATGTCCTTGGATGCAGTACTAGACAATGAACTAAACGCTGAATCCTAACATTGCAGATGCGTGTACGGACCAGTACTTTATATTGAAGCTTCTGCCCCGGTGATGTATAAACATGGCCGGATACGTGGCCAAGGCTGCAAAAGCTGTTAGTTTACAAGGACGTGCTAGAGTACAAACAATAAATAAAAAAGGTGAATACCATTGCAATCTGCAAGCCAAAAGCATATAAAAATGGAGCCAATTTCAATTGGCAATAGGAAGAAAAGACATGCAAATTCAACATAACATTCAAAAGATTCTGAAAAAACAAAAGGCTTCCTTGCACCCATTGTATGAATAATAATATGAAAAATACAATTCGGAAAGAAATTGAAAACCGGGTTAAACACCTCTGCTGTAAAGTAGCTATTGCCAACTGAAACACATTCATAGAGACTCGCATAAACCATAAACTGTTAAGATGAAGCACAACGAAAAACCCTTGCTGAAGTAAAATAGGAACACCAGTCAACACCTTTGAATTTAATGCAAAACACACAAAAAAAATGGTATGTTGAATGTTATTGTTCAAATTGTCAAAACTCTGCAATGCCAGAAGCAAGAAATGAAAAAGAATAAATTTCATCCGGAAACAGAAATAGTTATGACCAAAACCATGCTCTGCACTGATGACAAAAACAAATATGACAATAATTTTTTTCAAAGGAAGAAAAAAAAAAGCTGACTATGTATTGGCCTCTGCAGGAAAAGCTGACTAAGGTGGAAGGCGCTGAACTGAAGGGGATGAAATACGAGTAGCGGGAGGGTTGACCTGGCCCCCAGGTCAGTCTAACAGGTAACAGGGTAGTAGGCTGCACAGGGAGTAGGAGGGGGAGGAGGGAGAAGCAGTGGGAGCTGGGTGGTCAGAGACTCAGAGTAAGACTAAAGGGTTGTACCTTCAAAGATTGTTGGTCGTGGCATGAACATGCTGCCGTTTCGCCAGGACATGGTTCGTAATTGAACGTTTGACTGCCTGTTGATGGGCGCGACTGACACGCGACGCGCTGCCATGTTGAGGGTGAGTTCCTCTTGGGCGGCTACACAAGGACAAAGCACATGCCACGTTATGACAGTAACCACCCACCAGTACAAGCACCACCAGTACAAGACACCATCACACCTCAGTTACACTGCTGCTGCTGCCACGTCAATGAAAGCTCAATTTGCCTAAACATTAGCACAAGCAAGAGCATGGCCTGTTTTAATTCATAATGGTACATCTAATATGTGCCATTACGAATACCCAAATTCGTAATGGAACAAAGTACACTGTTCCATTACGAACTTGGCCACATTGTACTCAACCTGCACCATTCCCAAAATTTGTATCGGAACACATGCACGCCGTGCACATCAGTTACGGAACACTGTGCACGGTGTACATTTTCGTAATGGAACAATGTGCACATAGTACATATTTGTAATGGAACAATGTGCACATCGGACATATTCATAATGGGACAATGTGCACATCGGACATATTCGTAATGGAACAATGTGCAGGCCATGCATGTACGTAAGGGAACAAGTCTGTGCATGTTTCAAATTTGGGCAAATTGAACTCCATACACTGCTGCCACTGCTGCTGCAGCTACTGCTCAACAGCAGGCACCAGCATTACACACCATCTTACCCCTGCTGCTGGTACTAAACGGCAGCAGGCAACACCATCAGACCAGATTCACACCCCAGCCACACTGCTGCTGCCAAAGAACAACGCCCATATAACTCATCTCAAAGTCATCTTCAATAATCCTTTAAGGGCAGCATAGTGCTTTGCTTTTAATACTGAAATGCCCTCTTGTTGTCATAGTGAGTTACTGGCATGTCAAGTAACTCACATACATGTTGAGTAACTTGCATGGCATGTAACTTACATGCATTGTCAGTAACTTGCATTTATGGCGAGTAACTTGCATGGCAAGTAACGTACATGGTGAGTAACTTGTATTGGGTAGTAACTCATATGGTGTGAAACTCGTATGCATAGCGAGTAACTTTCCAGTACTGCATGTCACCCTTCATGGTGGTGCAGATCTGCATAGTGCATTAAAGTAGTAGGCAACCCTGAAAGCTTTTAACGGAATAAACTGGATATTCTGCCCGTCTTTGGATGATTAAATTGGAGTGTGCCTTTTCAACTTTGTGCTGATGTTCAGTTCTAGACTTATATTTTGAGGCTGTTGTTACTTTAGTTATTGTGTACATTTAAAACGTCCATCAGCTCTTAGAAGAATCTGTTAATACTAGCAACTTAGATATAATGTACACATGTTTTTATGCATTAATATATTTATTTACATTGAATAGAGTGGGCTTGTTCGGGATCATAGGGATCACAATATCAACATTCTTCTGAAAGTGAAGTAAATAAATGTACCCATTGGAAGTTTTTGTGATATAAAAACAAAGGGTGTCTACTAACTAAAAAAACACTTTCTAACTCCCACAATACTGAAGCATCTTGCATTACATCATACCCACTGCTGCACTTCTATTTCAGCTTGTTGAAGCTTTGCAAAATATGATGAGAAATTTGTTTTATTCATGTGTACATTGCGACACTTATCACTGACAGCTTCATTTAACAAGCATAGGAATTATGCTAGATAGTGTAATGTAAATAACTCACAGGCACTGCATTGGTGCATCTTGCCGACCCTTCCGAATTGTATCAATCCTGTAGGGTCGGCATGATGCATGAATGCAGACCTGGCGAGTCGCTTGTGCGGGCTTAAATGCACTACTCTCTCATTAAAAAATTATGCAGCAGACAGCAGCAGTGGCGAGGTGCAGCAACAGTGTAGACTAAGAGGCAGCCCGCTGAGGGGCAGCTCAGGATGGGTGGGACACAAGTACTCGCAACGAGGTCATCACTCACGCATCATGACACACCAGCCTAACACACCTCACCCCCAGGCCACATTCAGGTATACAGGGGCCAAAGTCTCAACAATATATTTTTGATATGTCTGTTACCATCCATTACAAAAGTTCCCATCCAATTTACTGAAAGATTAATTATATGGAATTATCTTTTTATGCTGCAAATGTCTTGACCGTCATCATGGAAGTTGGGTTAGGACATACATGGGTCAAAGTCTCAGCATCGCACCAATATTTTTTGTTACGTCCATTGCCATCTAATACATCTATTATATGATTTTGCATTGCTATTTACATTGTTTTTTTATGCTGACTAGTAGCATAGATAAATAGTTTGTATTGCAAGTATATTGTGTGCCTGAAATACCTCTATTTCCTGTAATAATGGACATATTGGAAATATTGGCCCACATGGCTGCCACATTTGTCATGGTTCTAAAATCTGGTCTGGATATATTAACATTCTCATCTATTCTGATTTGATTACTAAATGTCTTTTTACTTCTCTACTTTTACAGGATGGCAGAATTGCAGAGGATGTGGTTACTATTTGGGAATGCGATACCTGAAGGTGAAAGTTAGGTTGACGTGTCACGATGCTTAATCTTCTTTTTCCACATACAATGTATAACAACCCATGATGTACAGATCATTGACTGCCGGCTAGGACATGCGGGAAGAATCAACGGTAAAAACACAAATAATCGTATATTATTACATGTTCAGAAGGATAAAGTAAATTTACCCTTTGTCACATTAGTAATGGTAATAATACAGGGTTTAATATGATTGAAACAAGAGTCACAGAAAGAAGTCATTCTGAAAAAAGACAGTATGAAGGAAATAAACCATTGTCAAAGTGATTTGAGGTGGGGCAGATCCAGACGGGGGGCATAGTTACTTACAATATAACAGAGAAACAGGTGACCAGTTTATTATTAAGCTTCAATGAGGTGATTGATATGGGAATGTAGGACCGACCCCGTCTGGATCGACCTCTGGGGAAGGTACAAGTTACAGGCGGATAGACAGCTATAAACACAGTACCCTGTACAGGGCTGCTGTGTCTATAGTGCCACACAGTGAGGGACGTGACAGGTTCTCAGTCGGACGGTGGAGCATGGGGCTCTGGGGGTAGCGGATGGTGGGAGGAACTGGTTACCCCACCCATACCCACAATGTTAGTTTAGAAATAACTGTAGCTGTTATATTATATAGTTATATTGCATGATTATAAATGTGTTATATGAATGACACATATAAATATATGGGAGGCTGTTTAAATTTGTAATTCTTTTAGCATAACATACAAGGCTATGTTGTTTATTTTGTTATAGTATATATGGATACAATATCTGTTCAGATAGGTGGGTCATAACAAGAAACAATTTGAAATGTCAGGTATGAAGGCTATAACCCATTTAATAATACCCTTAAAGATTCTTATTATAATAATTATAGGTGGGGAGGGAGCGAGGGGCTAGAAAAATAACAGGTGTGTTTCACAAACGTGATGAACAAGACTGGATGGACTTGACAATGATGCACGGGCATAGATCGCGTGCCAGCTTGTACCCTATGGCTGTCCGTGTGGTTTGTGTTTAGGTATATATCTTCACGCTGTATGTAGGAAACATTTAGGGGGTTTGGATCATTTCTTTGGCTATCATGGCTACTTCATGAACCTCCATACATCTTTGTAGGAGCTCACTAATATTGCCTGCTCTAGACAGGACACACTCATTTAAGGTGAATCAGCAAAATTAACAAATCATATACACGCTATGCGAAAGGTGTGAGTTGTAAGCAACCGTTCAGCTATGACCATGTAAGAAGAGAGGGAGGGTGGCGATCGCTAGTGTAGAGTGGCCGAATTCAAGTGGTGAAACACTGATTAAACAGAGGACAACACACAGAAAATCTCTAACCTAGGAATAAGCTACACATTTGTCATGTATATATTATTGGTGTCATAACATGCCCATGGCCAAATCTGTAGTTATTTCTGTACGTTATATAGTCACTAAGACTAAAAGGACTATGCGCAGATGGGTTTCGTATTAGTATACAATATCATATATATATATATATGCAGGCTAGCTGTTAATAAGAAGAAAGTTAATGGTTAAAATACTCGCTAGTGCTAAATCAGACTTTCAGTTTCCGTACTTATGTTCTTGCTGTAGCTCGGAGTGCCTGACGATAGGGGAGATCGGTCAGGTAACTGGGGCACGGGGATCGAGACATTACCTCCTTGAGCTAGCCTCACAAGGAAAGGACCACGAGGTAGGGCCACGCACACAGGAGGCAGCCGAGCCAAAGGAAAAACGGGAGAAAAATGAGAAAAGGAGATAGCAAACGGAAAACCAGTTACAACGGTGTCAAAAAGAAGAAAGAAGGCTTTCAATTCAAAAACAATACTGGGCCCCCACTTCATGTTTTAGTGGCAAATATTACACAGGATGTCTTTGGAAATAGTTCAGTTCTATCCAGAATCACTAGTGAATATATTAAACTATTTTTTGTCGTTATCAATTTAAATACCGAGGTTTTATGCTATATGTCAATGCAATGTCATTAAAAGCTTAATCAAATGAAACGGATGAGAGTATTTTAAATTGCTGAGGAGTTTTTGTTAAAAACTAATTCATTCAAAAAACTGTGGAAAGTCTGCTAGCTAATACAACATTCACAGTTTATATTCACCATAGTTGAGATTTTTAACTAACCAACTTATGTGTTTACCAGAGAGCTATGTCGTTTTCACATATAAAGTTGGAAACAGTTTTAAAGTACTTATTTATCATTTGAAGTATAACACACTGTATGCCTTCCGTAGCATCAATTAAACCTATTCAGAGACCCAATACCATATATTCAGTATGATGAAATTGACATTAACTGCATTGTACTTTATATTAGTTGCATGATAGTTTCAGCATCTGAGGCTGTAAGAATTGAAATGGGTATTACATATCAAAATCTTACGATACTCCTGAACTTTAATATGAAATATATATATTTAGAAGATACTAATGAACTATAGAGAGTGAACTCCCTGTTTAGGACAAATAGACCCCACTTTACAAACACGAGTAGGGAAACGCTAAATATACATCAATCAAATCCTGTTGGTCCCTCACCTGGTCAGTGGTTAGCTACTAGGGCCACACTTTTATTATTCTTTGGGCTATTTGACACCTTAAATACAAATTCAGTGAATCATGGAGGACAAAATGGAAAAGAAACTTAAAAACTTTAAGGTGGAGTATATTTTTATTGCCGGGCTTTTCATACTATCGTGATGGGCCTGTATCGCAAAGAATAAAAAAGTGTCGCCTGAAGGGAAGGTCTACTTTCTGCATAGGTAATACTTGTACTGTAACATGAACATGTGCTTCTGGCAGTAGACACATACCTACCACCTCAAACTGTTTAACGCATAACATTATTATTATAATAAAGGTCACATAGGTGAACGTTACTTTATTCAAACAGATTGATAACATCTTATTTTCCCGACCACAAAATTAATGCTGTAAATGAAAATCTGGTGTAGCGCAAAAAGGCATGAGGCAACTGGAAAATAATGCAGTGATTAAAGCGAAATATAGCACTGCAATTTTGCTGTCTTCGTGCAAAAAGTGATTGAATTCCTCTCCTGCAACAACTCTGATGAGCCTTGTCTTTTAACATGGGATGAGTTGAAATAGGCTGAGATCAGCTCATGAAGATTTTTGCACAATGGAGCAAGTGGAAATAATTTTATGTTGCACTCGAAAAAAAAATCAAGGATCTTAGTTCTACCTTAGCATATTTGTGTATATTAGACACTTCCACCTGCATAACACCAAAGGATAGATTATGAAGATGTAAGTAGCAGTACATGTGTGGGTAGACTTCATGAATAAGTAATGTTGCAGGTTAGTCAACAAAGGCAGTTAGAAGTAGGCATTTTAATTAACAACAATGTAATAGACAAAGTCAAAGTCGACTCGCTACCAGTCTGTGACACATCTGATACTGAGGATAGTTACATGGGCCCAGCTGGCACAAAGGCCTGCATAGCTCTGGAGAAAAAAATATGAGAACCACTTGACCCAATAAATAAAGGTTGTCAGGGGTAATAGGGTGAATATCTTAAATTGCACAAAGTGGGGTGTTACCTTCTTCGTGTTCCTCGCTCGCGTGGTGAAGCGCTGGTTCATAGGCCGCCTGCTGGAGGATGGGGACAGCGGTCATGTGGAAGTTCTCACGAGCTGCTCGGCGCCGGTCCTCTTCAGCGAGCAGGGCGCGGTGGATTTGCTCCTGTTGCTGCTTTCTTCTGGTGGTGGTCGCAGTCACAAATGTTTTCTACCGGTGGGAAGAGAATGTGGGAAACTTTGTGGTGATGGATAGGTTTATTATTACCCCAAAATGTATGAAATAATATAGATTCAGGAAGTCTGTTTGTGTGAAAGATAAATTGATGTAACATTTTCTGATTTGGTAACATACATGTGTAACATTATAGATATCCCGTTGATAATGATATATATTTGGATTTTGTCCTTCTCAGACCTTCCTTCAACTTCTCGGACAATGTGTGTATGTTCTTAGTACAAGAACATAAAGAAATTAATACAGATTATTTTTGTTGTAAAATGTGATATTTCTATACTATAAAAATGCCCCCAACTGTTGTTACTACCACACACCAACCCCGCCGTGGTATAGAGCAGGAAAAATCACAACAACTGCTACACTTCACAAGAGAGGCTGGCAGCACGAAATACAGAGCTAAACACGCCAAACTGGCAGCTAGGTCCATCTCCTTTATTATGATTTCAAAATAGAAATATAAGACATCTAGAAATATCAAAATTCTTCTATGAACAATTATATTATATTTACCTCATGTTAGTACTTCTAAACATCTATATCTATTTGAAATCTTCTGGGCGTTACTCGCTGACAATATAACACAGCAATGACACCTGACAAAGCCATATCAAACTTTGGCAGTCACACAATTTTCCTTTGCAGAGTCACAGCTTTCTCACGCCTTACGAATAATGACCACTTAAGGACAGCAAACTATTGAGAATAGCCTTGAACTTTGGGACAAATCGTTGTGTGTGTGTGATACAGTACATAATGCATTCTTGCAAAGGGTCAAAGTGCTGCCTGCAATCTAAGGTAAATCCTCTCTTAGAAGCTGGCCACATTTTTGGATCATAGGCCTAATTTGGTTTATAATATTGTTGCAGATGGTGAGCATTGGCTTTTATATTAAGAGGGCTTTTACAATAGTAATTTATGCACGTCATGTAGGTGTACTTCATTAATATATATATCAATGTGGTAACACAGGCTTTAAAGCAGGCCTTATCATTTTACACCATATGCAACACTGAATGAATGTTGGCGTTTAAGCAAATGTTGGACTGCTTAAAGTAACACTAAGCATTTCTAATTCAGTAAATGACACTTGGGGCCAATTAGATATCATTATGACAGTTCCCTTACATTTACATGCCATTTACTGAAATTAAAACCACTAAATGAGGGACTGTAAGCAAATAAAAAATTTGCTTAAATGCCAACATTTATGCAGTGTGATGTACTAAGCATGTTTCCTCTTAGTACAACATAAAGATGTAAGTACAGTCTGTAAATACCACTGGCAGTTATAAGCTCCACCTCGCGACCACCAAGTCTATAATCATGATACATCTAGGCTCTAAACTCTCACACCTAAGTGTCATGGTGCTACACCTAGATGGTACAGTGCTAAACCTCCATCAAGAGGAAAACGGGAGATAACGATGATGCCGTTACAGGCAAGAGGGAGATGGAGTAAAGGGTCCACACTGACAATGGTGACGCTTACCATGGTGTTTAGAGATGCGAAGAGGGGCTTCTGGAGAGGGAAGCATGTCACAGTTTCACAAACACTCACACAGGACACAAGTTGGGTTGGAGGACAGTTAACAGAGAACGGAGAATGGTAAAACTGAGGTTGACTGAATAAAACAAGTTTGTGGGAAAATGCTTTCTCGTTTTGGTTTGCTTATTTGACTGTTGTTGGTTAGAATCTCATTCAACATAATTAATTGAATGGGGGAATATAGCACAGCATTCATTGTATAAATAGGCATTCTTATTTGATAAGGGAGATTTACCATGGAATTCCACAAAAATACACATGGTAAAATCCTACTTAAAAGCCAGATTAATCTATGTTGTTTTCACCCTGTATAAACCAAATTCAGGGATAATTGTGGAAACATGTTTAAGGACATTTCATTTTCAGGTGTGGTTGGCTTGTATGTAGGTTTTTCCCAGTCAAAGGTTACAGAAAGTGTTGTGAATAAACATAGATATACAAAAACAGAAATAGTAGAGACAGAAATTTGAATTATGCCCTTCTTAGCATTAATGTTTCTATACCCACTTTTGTGTATGCAAATGAAGTAGGTATGTTGGAAAGTTTTGTTGAGGAGTATGTGAGCTTTCACCATTTTCCCGATGACCATGCAGTGGTTTTGAGGTTAACAGAAATAATAAACTACAAACTTACAGACTCCTCCTGGTTGATGGTCACTTCTTCCATCTTTGTCTTGAAATGGGGCATCCAGGGAGGGTCGACAGTTTGCAGGTTCGGGAGGCCAATTGTTGGCGATGGGAGGACAAAGTCAATACTTGGAGGAGGGACCTTAAAAAATGCATTAGCCCCATCCTCCATCCTTGGCCAAACTTGATACCTAAAGCGCCACAGCACTTGGAATCTGTAAAGAAGAAGGTTTCATTTCTAAAGAAAGTTTCACAATCTATCTTTTGGAAGTCAACACTTTTTCTGGTTAAGGAGTTAAGGTTATTATCATCTATCAGAAAGCATTTTGCTATAATTATACCCACTGGGGCTAATGTTTTTCAGTCTTTGTATTCAATTGAACTCAATTTGCTCACTTTTCTCCCAGCTAAATGAAAAACTAACCATCTGAAAAAACTGCAATAAGGCATTATAATTGGCCCTATATGAAGGTTAATCTAACCATAGAATGGCATAATAAGTGTCCCTTTACGAGGGATAATCTGACCGTAGAATGGCATGATAAGTGTCCCTTTATGAGAGATAATCTGACCGTAGAATGGCATGATAAGTGTCCCTTTATGAAGGTTTATTTTACTGTAGAATGGCATGATAAGTGTGCGTTATGAGTGTTAATCTGACCATAGAATGGAATAATATGTGTCCCTTTATGAAGGTTATTGATCTGACTGTAGAATGGCATGATGTGAGTTATGAGTGTTACTCTGACCGTAGAATGGCATAATAAGTTCGCGTTATGAAGGTTACTCTGACCGTAGAATGGTACAATAAGTGTCCCTTTATAAGTGTCCCTTTATGAGTGTTACTCTGACCGTAGAATGGCATAATAAGTTCGCGTTATGAAGGTTAATCTGACCGTAGAATGGCGTTGATCCTCTGGTTGACGTGGGTGTGGTGCAGCTCACGTATCATCATCTCCTGGACACGATCGGGCGCCTTCACTGAGGCCAGGATGAACACCGTAGCTGCACACAAGTGTTTACAAGTGTCAAAAATGTAAAATTAGGCTGCATAAAATTGATTATCAGCTTTGCGGACACTTTCTGAAAATGAACAGTGAGATAGGGAGGCTTTTTCTTTTTTTATACACTTTTTTTGGGACCACGAGGGAGGTCACTTTTTTTTGTAATTCAAGTGACGAGGGAGTTTTTTTTTTTTATTCAACAATATTTTACACAGAACAAGCAGCCAAAAAAACCTGGCTGTGGCTGTAGGTCAGCAGATTCCCACAAGGTGGCTCCACTACCCTTTACTCTCCAAGCAGATTCTAGTCACTTTGGTCAAACACTAAATCATGACTGCTGCTTCCAATAGGGCATCCCAAGTTACTTTGAATCGGAGCTATTTATTCTAGGTTTGATTCTCTAATTATCTGAAAATGTTTGTGATTAGAATCAAAAGATAATGCTGAAATTCTTTCTTTCTAATTTTTTTTTTTTTTGAGTTGATGAGGCATTTTTTACAATTTTTTTAATGAAAATGAAAAAAACAATGATGTGGCCGTTTTTAACAGGTGCGGGCGGTGTCTGTAAAGCTGATAACATTTTTTATGCAGCCTTACATATACATATTACCATAACTCTGTAACTGCTAGAAACGTATATATTTTCAGGCATGTATATTTTTGCGATTTGACTACAAAGTACAACTTCATGTGTATTTAAATTCACATATTTTGGAGAATGGTAGTTATATAACATAACTGGATGAATATTAGCGCTGTACATATTTCCGCTATTTTCATTTCGGCGAAAGTGGCAAAAAGTACAGCGCAAGTTAAAGTACATTTACAGTACTAGCTTTTCCCTCGTATAAGCCAAAGCTGGACTTTGAGACAATCCTAAGCCACACAGGACAAGAGTGGATAACTGCTACTTTTGTACTCTACTCAACTATAGTTAAAAAATATATCATAGAGGTTACCCTATATAGGCATATATATAGTATTGAATTAAAGCTGGGTTCCCTCCCAAAAAAGTGTGTGCACAGTGCCTCACCAGCTGCAGCTGCAAGCTCCTGGTCGTTCTCCAGGAGCAGCTCCCACGCCACGGGGAGCATGTCGATGAAGCTGTCCTCGGCCAGGATCGGGGCCGCCTTGGTGATGATGGACATGATGGAGTGGCTGAGCTTCTGCACCTGGAATACAAGTACAATGCACAGTCAGGTCAGCTTCTACAATATGAGGGGTGGGCACAGTCATGGCAATGAGGAAATGCAGTTGTCAGATATCAATATGAAATAACAAGTAAAGGTCTCATAACGTCTGATGTAAGATTTAAAGCCTGATATAGGATTGGTTGCAGCAGTGAATTGACATATAGAGGCAGACATACACAGAGGTCCATGATAATCTGTCTGAACGACAGGTTTCTCCACGAGTGGTGCATTGGATCATATCACACGAGGCGGAGAAACCAGGAGTTCAGACTGATTAGAGTGGATCTCTGGATGTATTTTATGAGATTCTTGATTAATATCATCAAAATATACATTTAAAGATTGGTTTCATAGCTATTTTGGTGATGCCATCATGGAGGAACAGGCCATGGAGAATGAGCATCAGTTTCTCCACAGGGGTGTGGAGAAAACCAATTTAGTACTTAAGCATAGTATCTTTGTTTCTCCACATGAAATAAATAGAATTGGTTGTATGAACTTTTCCTAGGCTATTTCATTCCGCTATGAATCTGCGGCACAGGGCTTAGTGGGAAATGAGGTTTATAGCCAGGGATTTAGGGTAATATAGTACAATAAGATCTTGATGGTCCAACCAGTCCTGCTGCGGACAAAAGCAGGTCAGATCTCGAATATGACGGACTATTGAAGCATATTTATACGCTTATGTATGAAACTGTTCCAGCCAGAGCATGACGGATCCCATATATGCTGGACTGTCAAGGACAAACTTTGGAGGCTTGACTGTTGTCTGTCCTGCCATGTTTTTGTGTCCTTATTCTGTGTCACACAAACAGTCGTCCGACCTTATAACGGGACATTCACATTACATTCCAACTCTCCTTAAGAGAGTCCTACACATACTGTGTTGCCTTTATTGGCACACATTCTAAATTTTACAATATTGGTAGCCCTAAAGTCTTCAGCTCTTCCATTTTCTAGCCCCTTACATCACTCCAATTCCAGCTGGAGTCCATCAAGTTCCAAGAAACTCTAATTTCTTTTTGACGTAGCATTGTTTGCGTTAGGCTTCAAAACAAATCATCATAACATAGTAATGGGTACCTGGGTGGTGAGGTACTTCATGATGGGGGGTTCGTCCTTAGGTTTGGTAGGTTTGGGTTCCTCCTTGCGTCCCTCTAGCGCTGCAGCCAGCCGTGCTTGCGCTAAAGTTACATCAGTTTTAATCTTCTCCAGTAAAGGCGTACTTTCCCGTCGCCGAGTAGGAGACGATGGCTGGAACATGGATTCCTACAAAGGGGAAATGCATTTTTAAACAATTTTTTTGACAATTTTCTTACATAAAAACCCACAAAAAAACACATGTCTATCAATACTATAAATTACTGATAGTATCTTGAGCAAAGTGATACTAGTTAAAATATATTTTGGAGCTCTTATAATAGAACAAATATGCACTGCAGTTTTTTCGATAGCCATATAGAAACAACCAGCAAGTGAATGCTGTCAGTAACAACGTAAACAAACTGTGGACACACGATGCCGGTAATTAAGTAATACACACAGCTCTGCTTTACGCAACCAAACCTAGAAATCAGTATGAACACACTCTGCCTAATTATATTTAGTTTGTCTTAAGCAATTTCAAATTAATGAAGATTCTGTGATTCTGGGAAAACGAAATATTTCATACAACATAATCATGATGGTTATTCTTTCATATTTGCAATAATTTTAAACAGCTTCATGAAAATTTCATGAGAGTGCTACTGTTGGAAACAATAGGCATTCCTTCAATGATCACTGCTTTTACAGCTGAAATGTCATGATCTATCCGCAATGGTACTGAGTATTGTTTCAGATCCACAACGGGCCATTTAATCCTGGAAATAAGTGGGTGGGGTCAGAGAATAGTGATTTTGTTTCCCAGCACAAAAAGGATATAAACTAAAATGATAAATCACTAGGTCACAAGTAACCAACATATTGTAAAATGATTTAAGGGAAAAGGGAAGACACATTTCAGAGGTTGGTTGAAACACATATAGACAGAGCCCTGGGCAAAATCATACATGATGGAATCTTTTTTTAAATTAAGTTTATGAAATGAACTGACAATGGTGAATTATACTGTGTTTCACAAAAGATGGGACAGAGTAAAAAGCCAGTGTAATTCAACACAATTAATGTCTGGGAAAATGGTGACAATGGTAATATTTTGCCACACAAAATTGTGAAGCAGTGAAAGAAATAAGTCATAATTGTCAATGGATGAAAAGTAGTTATACAAGGTATCAACAAAAGGGGGAAGTATTTTCTCTCTCGATATGAAGTGTAAATGAAAATAAGGAGGTGCAGAATATGTGTAAAATACAGTACACTATATCCATAAACTGGATACATGTATCAATAGTAGGGAATATGCAGTCACTCTGGTTTGACCTAATTCTTTGCTCTCAAAAATGACAGCAAAAATTAGTTCTGCCACTTAGGATTGCCAGTGTTTCAAGTAGGAGCAGGAAAGGAGAAATGTGAAATACTGTGCTAGATGTGTTCTGAATGACAGGGACACCATATACATCAGAATAACACTTTTTTTTATCAATATTATTTGGGACGGAGAACCATTCCAAATAATAGTTCTCATCTATAATGTGCATTGCGCATGTTTCAGCTACGCCTACTGGGGTTCTGGAGTTTTTAAAAAAGTGTTACTTTTTCTTGCTTGAGACCTGGAGTACTCTGTTTTGAGAGAAATGTTGTGGCAAAAAAAAATCAGTGTATGAAATGAATAAATAATACATGTGTAAACACAATAAGTTATAGCCTCATCAACTGTGATCTGTAAGGTATCATTCTGTGTGAAAAGCAACTGTTATACCTTCCTACTGCAAATTAGTGACATTCACAATTTCCTCAGTAATTATTAGTGAGGACTATGCCACTTATCTACAAACTATTCCATCACTTTCTTAACTGGGGTATGATTGGACCTTCAAGGAAAGGTACTCAGTACTATGGTTAGCCATCCCCTGTCCAGTACAGGTATTCATGCCGATTAAATAATGTGGAAGGGAGAGACACAACATGGAGAGAGAATGATATGGGGATTTTCCCTTTATATATATATATGTAATTTGCAGATAATGATCTCAATTAGGAAGTGATGTGAGACTCGTTTCATAAACAGAATTGCTTACACCTATGGCAAATGCCAACCAACTCATTAGGCCTAACACAATCAGGAGTTAATCAAGGGGTGGTATAGGGAAAGGCTGCGTCACAACACCCTGCTGGAACCTGGAAATGATTCAAAAGGCAAAATGGGGGAACGCAATAAGGAGATGGTATACCAGCGAGCACCGCTCTTTTTATTCACATACTGTGAAAGTACTTCTTTTCGCAAGTCTAAATTTTCGTGGATGAATGAAAAGCAGCAAATTTGCGGGTATTCATTCCATACTGAAGTACATAATAATTTTGTGGATTTTTCATTTCTGCGGAAATCGAGAAAATATATACCCAGCGAAATAAAGTACTTTCACAGTAAATATTACGTCAAAGTACACCAGTTTTACACATCTGTTTTACATAAAAATGATGTAATTCAGATGAGTGGTGCTAGCAGGGACGGTTGATTTTGATTGGAGATGCCAAAGTCAAGGAGTATGGATCTCACAGGTAACAAAAGAGGCAGAAAGCTGCAACAGTAGCAGCAGCCACAGGAAGGAGGGGGGTCTAGTAGAATGGGCTTAGCAATAATACACATGTTTAGCAGAAACCGGTTCCGACAAATGGCTGAGTCCTCACTGTGGTTGTAGGCTCTGGCTCGACCTCCATGGCCGGGAGGAGAAGGCTGTCACTAAGATCGCCCGTCAAGAGTGTTTGGACACCTGCGTAAGTCTCACCCCCCTGAAACATCGACAACCAGTGCACGGTCACATCCTCCTCTCCTGTAATCAGCCATGTCAGCGATAGCCCCAGAAAAGATATACCTCATACTTGCAGAATTCTGAATATTGCAACAAGAATTTATACCAATATAGCCTTTCTCTAAGAGGTAGAATCAGAATATGCTTTTCTAAAACTACCTTATTATTTATTCATTGTGTATATATATATAGTGCTAATCATTGAAATCAAAATTAATTGACTATCAATGACATACCTACTGATAACTATGCTATCTTTCAAATTCTGAATTGGTGTATTTAGTTTTTACTGCAAGAAGTCTTATATTATCAGAATTAAACTCATTCTAGATGGGGGGGGGGGGCTATATAATGTGGTTTGATTGTTGTACTGCAGGTTCTTGGAAAAGGACACTAAAATCTGCACATGTTATAGAATGTCATAGGAAAGGGCCAAAATTAGTGAGGTTCCAGTGAGATTTTGTTGATACTTTGTCATTATTCAATATATCCATATTTAATCGAGAGCCCTACAAATGGAAAGGTGATAAAAAAGGGACACACTGCCTGCCTGCTAGTGGTGGGTTCTTCCCAGTCTATGGTACAGGTAAGCTGTGGTGTCACCGGGGGTTTAATGTTAGAGTCAACTTTGACTCCATTCCACATGCGGATGTAGTGGGCTTCATCTACCATCATTCAACTGCAGTACATTGGCCTTCAGCATGGGAACATAGAGTACAGGAGTTGCAAACACCAATGATGCAGATACAGCTGACTACCCATGGGAATAGATTTAGTTAAATAATCTCAAATAAATATCCCAATGTGACATGACTGTGGGTTCTTAAAGTATTGTGTCAAGGATGCACATATCTAAACAAAGGTGTGAAAAATGCCTTAATCATGCTGTTCATAAAGAAGAACGTAAGAGGTGTTTTCCTTATTTGTATGACCATGATAATATTCTGGAGAAGGAATAACTGTCCCGGGCATTACCCCTTATGGGATCAATAGATGGGATGCAATAAGGGTGGAGCTCCCTGAAATTATCCATCAAACTTATTTCAACAGTTTATAAGGCTTAACAAAATACTATTGTTGTCTTAAATAGAAAGGTATGTATTTGAAGGTATTTCCTGATTAGCTAAGCTACAATGCCTGTTTCCATGATGTTCATATTAATTGATATGCAAAGTACAGAGGCATGAAACAGTCTGAATCAGAAATTTCACAAAATGCCCATCAAAAGCGAATCAGACGACAGAAATTATGAGTCAAAGCAATGCAATAAATGTCCATGTAAACTACAAGAAGCAGATATATACATAAGCCCATGGCAATCTCCTAGAGGTTCTATACATCTTAAGCTAAGTACAATAGCAGCCATTCTTACCCTTCTCTTTAGTTTATCTCTCAGAAAATCCTTGCGGAAGTCTTCTTTTTTGTCATCCTTGTCCCTGTTTTGGGAACTGGCGTCACTGTTGTAGATTTTCCGTATTGCTGTCATGAGTCGGGCACAGCTGCGGCGCTGACGCTCGTAGCAGTTAGGGTGGCAGAAATTGTGGTGGTCACAGATGAAGTTAGACATGTTGGCCAGCTGAACGACCACCTGCGGAGGGAGTAAACAAACAGGAATAGCTGTCTACTTAATGCTCTTAACTTCACTGAACATATTACTTTGTATGTAAGGCCATTTTATTTTGATAACTTCAATAACAGATTTTTCTTTTTTACTTTTGCCCACTGAGAAAAGTACATTTTGACCAGCAAAATATAGAATGAGGCCTTTCATATTGGGTATGTTTCACAACATAACTTCATAAGTTTACCCATACTTTTTTCCCCTTTTTTCCTTCTCTGCCCAGTGGGAATTTTGGAAACATATTTGGAAAAAATCTAACCCACCCCTATCCACCACTGTTTACTGAAACTTGAGCACTCCCTATGTGGTCCTTACAGGTTGAATGTGCCTACCTTGATCCAGGGCATGAACTTGCTGAAGTCTTGTTCGTCTTGGGACTCAGTGTTGTCAGGACTATCCTGGTTCTCGTCACTGAGGATCCCGGCCGAGTCAGCTTCCACGCTTTCCCCGTCGGAACATTCAGAGCGCAGGGACTGGGTGCTCACCTTACGTGACTTGATGCTGCTCATACGCTTCAGGCCTGCAACAACACAGCCGGGTTACTGCAGGGTTGGTGTGTGCCTCGGTCTGAGGCTGAGTGGTTATAACTGCATGCGGCTCACCCTATATGTTTATATGTACCAACATCCACTGACTCTCCTCAATAAGGCTGCTTACAGCTTGGATACCACTTGGAATAATGGCTGTCTGGTTTCCTGATTATCAATGTCTCAATGTCATTTAGAACCTTCAGCATTATCCATTTTAATGTATTTAACCCAGAGTAACCCAGGGTAAGTAAACCAAGTCAATCAATATTTTTCAGGTTTACTCAGGAAGACTAAATGATCTCACAGACCATGTTCATAACAATTTACTGCAAATTATGTGTTATATACATCAAATTAGGAAGATATGAGAGAGAACTGTTCATTACCACTGTAACATTGAATAATTGACTGTAATTAAAAGCTGAAATAGGTAATTTTCATGTCTAATCCACTTAGGGTACATTCTCTTCCTTTGCAATATCCTTCTTACCATTCATTATACCATGGTAACCTTTTGTTCACTTGCAACCTAAAGAAGTACCAATATCAATTGCATGCTATATTCATTTCATGTTAACTACTCATCTCTATACAACACAAAGGATAAAAACTGATATTCAAATTAAAAATTGCTCTTGCAGGCCTACTAGAAATACCAGGTTTCGCGATGGCATTACCGGGTATATATACGAGCACAAAATTGCCTTTATTTCTAAGGCATTTTGTTGTACTGTAAAAGGAGAGTTATTAAGACCCTGTGACATCTCACATTGAATGTATAAGATGAATAAAATCATAATAATATACCCATATTTGGGAAAAATAATAAAAATCAATGTGGGGTTGGGGATTGGGGAAAAATTCTTCAATAATCTTGTGACTAATTTCCAATGAACACACTCATGTGTGAATAACAAACGACAATAGGTGAAGCTCTGACACACATCTTGACGTTAAAGGGGAAGCACCATGAATTCCTTTGTACGGTTCTTTTCTTTTGCCACTACCATATATATAATCCAGTTTCATAGTTACAATATATTGCTTACTGATTTATACATATAACACAGTGAATAGACAAGGGTGAGACCTTGATAATGCGACAAGGCCAGATATCAAATCTGACAGATTGTTGAAGCGTATTTAAACTTATGTATAGCCCTGTCCCAGCCATATAAACTGGACCCCAAAGATACCAGGCTTGTGTGGTATGACCTTATAGCCATTACTTCATCAGAGAGGGCTTCATCACAGTGGACACAGAACATTGAATCAACATTGCCAAATGGTTGTCAATGTTGATTCAATGTTGATTCAATGGTGAACTGAATTTTATGCCCACTGGCTATACACAGGAATTTATGGCGCATTTTTACTCTATATAATTATTAACATCGTCACATATTTAAATAAGGTTACCCTGACAAGAGTCAACAGGGGAAATGGGTGATTTTGGGGGCGCTGGAAAGAACAGGGTGAAAAATAATAATTGACAGTAAACATGAGGCAGCGGGGGGTAGGGAAGGGGAGGTGCTAGCTGAGGGGAGGAGGTGTGAGTAATCTCTGTAACAATATAGTGTTGTAAGGCAGGAATCTGTCCAAGCGCAAAGTATGCACATATATACATGATAGATGTGTATATACATAGAGTTAAGGGGTAGCTGTATGGGAACGAGTGTTTGCCTGATGTTGGGATAGTCAAGTCCGTACTGTCATCCTGGGCTGAGATGCATGGGCAAGAAATTTTAAATTGATGGCAAAATCTATCTATAGCAGATGGAAAAAATCTAAAACTTGGTTAGGCCTCTTGATTGTCATAAAAAATTTTAATTTGATCAAGTTTTGCCTACATATGGGTATAACAGGATTGGTGGTATTAAGTGCAAAAAAAATACTTTGAATCTATTTCTACTATGAAAATTGTACTTTTTACTTCATTCACAAATCAATGACTTGATTTAATTCAAGTATACTTCTGAAAAGTGCTTATATGTTTTATGTAATCGATTCTCAAAAAGATTGGCTTCATATTTAGCACTGAGACAGGGAAGTCTATAGTCGTCTATTGTTGGCCATTAAGAGGAATTCCTCTGTAAGTAACTAGAGACAGTTCAATGTGATTGATTGCGTAACAGTGGGGGTACTTACTTCCAGTCTCCCGCTTCATCTTGAAACTCCGGTTAGGCCCAAAGCTGGCGTTGTGCCCAGATCCGCGCCTCATCTTTAACAGCTTCTTTCCTCCAGCGGTGAACCGTCGACCTGAGGCAAATGTACTAAATTAATAAGTACATGATGAAGAATAAGAAAAACCTTGATAATCACCGTGTCATAGATGTTTGCTGGGGTGACAGAACTTTTATTACTGTCTATGACAACCGAATAGGAAATAGGTGGGATAGGTAGGCCTATGAATTGCTAAGATGGGTGAAAATTCTGTTTTTGATGACAACGACCATTGAACATGAATACTGTAGTTCTTGAATCAAGTAATTGGGATTTGAATACTTTGGATGACTAGTGACAAATCTGTACAAACATCACTTTCATCTAACATATTCATTTCATCCTATTGATTAATGCATCTAGCAATTACAAGTCTCTTGCAATAGTATTTAGGAATACCTCCTGAGTATCTACAGTTCTAGAATAAATGGACATATCTCAAAAACCAGCAGCAGTAGCATAATGTTCAAAATGAAGTCAAGTGTGAAAACCAAGACCATGACCGTCTCTAAACGTAGGGTTGTCTGCCATTCAAGGCCAGCGGATCATAAAAAATGAGGAAAATAATAGAGCAGAGATTACTGCTACAAATTTACAGATTGTAA
This sequence comes from Harmothoe impar, assembly GCA_947462335.1. Classification (NCBI taxonomy): domain Eukaryota; kingdom Metazoa; phylum Annelida; class Polychaeta; order Phyllodocida; family Polynoidae; genus Harmothoe; species Harmothoe impar. The sequence continues at coordinate 68,484,611 of OX381714.1, forward strand.
AAATAAACAGCTAGAATTGCATGCTTTTCCATTCTATGATAATTCTACTTATACACAAGCTATTCCTGTTTTTTCACTCTGAGAATTAACTTCTGAAGTTCAATTCATGTTACAACCATAGACTCCTTCAATAAATATAACAACCAGTAAACCTCAAAGATGGTTGCAAATGCCAAGGCAAAATATGGAAGAACTATGCTACATGAAATGTATAGAAAAGAGAAGTAAACATTCAAACAGGGATCTTAATAACTCATGTTGCTGATAATAAAATTAATCTGAATTCCAATAACAAATCTGAAAGAAAATCAAAATGTTGCATTATATTTTTCATCAAAACAAACAGCAAAATGGCTTTCTCCATCAAAGTCCTTGTCATAAAATATCTCTGTAATAAACAAATTTAACTTGCGCCAGATAAGTGCGCTGCTACCGCTGAAGTTGTGACACGATAGCCACAAGTAATATGAACAGGTCAAAACAATGAGAAGATGTGAAGCACATATAGATCAACAAACAACCATCATCACAGATTTTGTGTCTTTTTGGTGAGAAGCATCATAATTCTAGAGTATAGAGACCTTGATGACTCTAATAGTTCATCAGGTTAAAAGACAAGAAAGAAATTGAGAAAAACAGACCATAGTGTTCAATATTGAAAAGACAAATCTTAAGAGAAAATTGAAGGTATTAGAATGAGTACGGTTAAAACTGCAATGCGGAGAACAATATTATGACAGAAAAGGCCTGTTTAAGCCTGTAAGAGGTATGTGAAGACCAATGCAAATTGGTATGTCAAATAGAAACAGCAAACATGGCATGTACATACAGATTTCAGTGGTTTATTAAGTTGAAAAGCTCAGAGTGTACAATTGTGAATTCAGGTGGATTGGAGAGCTCAGGCAATGTCAACATCAGTATTGAAGTTAATTGGAATGAGGAATGAACAAACATCAATGAGAAAAGAAAGCAAACCGGGAACAGAATGAAACAGGGTAGTAGGTGTTTCTGGGGTCTTAACAAATTATATACATACAATTATATACATTTGGTACAAGAAAAGGGTGAGGAGTTTGAACATGACAGTGAACCCGATGTATGATTCACACACGGGCACTTCTAGGGAAAACAACAAACTTTAGAGCTCGCCCAGACTGGCACGGGCCTTGACCGAAGCTCGACGCACGCGCTGGAGAACCAAGCCGGCCACAGCTATGGTGAGACGCCGCCCTGGTGGTCAGAGGGGACATTAACTTGACAACATCACAGCAGGGGCTGACCATGCGCAGAAGAGCACCAATGAAGGACCCTCTGTTGAAGATGGGTTAGGAGCTAATTTCATAGCCAAATTTTTTTTCTCAATGTATTTGTGTTAATAATATCCATATAAATATGTGTGTAGCTTTTGAAATCTGATACACATAAAGCCATAAAAAGTAGAGCAAATTACGGTTAGAACAGATCAGAGGACCCGACTCTATTAGAGAAAGGGGTCCCCTGACCTGGTTTTCCCTATATTTTATGTATTCACAAGTATCAGAATGATTTAAAATGCTAAACTCATATTTATATGGACATAATGAACACAAATACGTTGAAAAACTGAAAAATACAAATCAATCCCAAATTACCTCCTTACCCGTCTTTAAACTTGAGCAGCCAAGCAGAAGGGTTGCCCCGCCCCACCACGGGGGTACCCTTTCTGCTCAACTGTTCACTTATGATAACAACGTTAAGGCTCTTCTAGCACTAGGGGATGGGTGAAGCTCTCTGTATATGGCATTCACCTTTTCCTCATAATAATTCACGATATCATGATAACTGTTCAGCTTTGTTTCAGTCACTAAGTTCCCATATATAGTTCTTTCTATTTACGTTGGACAATTGTAGTTGTCCTCCCCATGGCATAGATCATGCCGCCTATTCTTACTTTCATACAATCATTTCTATATGCATATCCACATCAGGTTTGTAATACATGTATAATTAGACCTGCAAGCTTTGGATGCTCTTCTGCAGTCAGTACACTACTATCATGATAACAGAATATATCAATATAGACAAAGGGAGCTAAGGGAGGATCTACCCCAAGGTCAGTTATGATGTGACCCCCATCAAGATAACTAGACAGACCAAACCAGCTGCACATGGACCACTAGTGCTTTTATCATTTAGAAATTATTGTTTTTAAATTCATGTCCCTCCCCCTTTTCTTAACCGCTTGAGCACCACAGTAAAATGTTTTAATTTTTTGTTCTCATTATAAAAGAGTTAGGAAGTATTAAGGGTTAAGAAATATTGACTGCATGGATTGCTCTGTCTTCATCATCTGACAATGCTCACACATCATCATCTTCCTCCTACAAATAAAATTGATATCTTGATCCCATGCCAGCCATTGGCAATACCAAGATGATTCTGCTATCAATACTAACATGTTGATTTTCTACTACCCAAAAGGTGGTGAGACCGGGTATTGCATGTTGGTTATGAAACAAATACACATTTTGATAGTTGGAATGTGTCCATTTGGACCATAGGTATAGACAATCACTAGTGGGAGACAGGTCACATAAGCTGACAATTTGTTGGGCAGAAAAAAGCAGGATAGAATTGTCTATTCCATGAGGTCACATAAAATGAAGCCCTAGTTCTTTAATACAGAGGAAATTATCTGTCAGTGATATTCGCTGAACTTTATTAGAATCATATCATCAGAATTGCCTGTTATTTTTTCCATATAGCAATTTTAATAATCTTCCAAGCCAATCATGGCACAATAACTTCAACCAGCTTTCATAACCAAATATAACCCCATTCTGACCTTTGTTATCTGTTGTAGCATCGGCCATGGAGAGTGAAGTGGCACTGCTGTGGATCGAGTCCGACCGCTCGGTGTTCCCTAGGACTGCAAAACTGATCTTCCGGTCACTTGGAGAGCCTACAGTGAGAACAAAAGGATTGAAATTAGCCACAGTGTTCATAGAAGAGTGTACAATCTCAGTTATCAACAAAATCATGTGCATGTGTGGTACTTGAATGTGAGGTATTCTTTACCTGTCTATATACTAAGGCAACACCAAGACTCAGTAAAGATCACCAATCATACAATATTCATGATTCATCCCTATTTAGATTTAAGACCTAGATGCTTTAGCACAGTTAACTCTCTATTCTGTTTCCTAAACCTTTAATCCCCTCTTCAGACTAAATTTAGCAAATTGAATTGTTATACCATGGTTCAGTGATTTCGATATAAAAAAGGACCAATTGAAAGTTGTAAGTGACTTTTGCTTCAATTTGTTCCAGTTAGAGCTAAAGCTAATTTTAAAAATATTTAATATTCAACGTGAATATTATCTTTGTTTGATGAAATAATTAGTATACAATGTCATGCTTTTAGTTATTTAAAAAAAAAGACCCTCCTAACTAAAATTTTCAACCAGCCTATATGACTAACATGAAATCACCTTTAAACAGGTTTTGTTGTCATGTGATTCCTGGTATTTAATATTGTAAAAGGCATGCAGGAAATTATACCATAATGAATGAAGTAGCTACACACCAATAGTTATATCACCTAGGAATCAAATCAGTAGACATAGTTGAGTAAAAAATACATTTGAATCTGATATAGATATTAAGAATAAGCCTTCTGAAATTACATTTTGTCATGCAATAGAAAGTAACTTATGTTACCTGGACTACACATAAACATATACAATTAGGTGAAAACTCAAGGATTACATATTAGTCGCGTATCTCGTCTCATACTATGTTTCCAATAATGTGAAAAGCATTAATTAGAATCTGACAGATTCTATGTTATAGCTATGATTTAAAAAGAATATCACCAAAAGAGTTCTATGACTTTATCAATGTGAAACCTTTAAGAATTTACAGAATTAAGCCTACAGATTCGTGAGATTAAATCAAGCTGTTTCAGAAAGAGCCTGCTTTGTCCAAAGTAAAGAGTACTTCATATTGTAATGGAGGAACTTTCACATTCCAACAAATCTAGTGACCTAAAGACCTTTCTCCCAGCCTGACATAACATACACAGTACCACAACTTTTAAACCGTGTTTATATGTATATATATATGTGTGAACAAAATGATTTTAACTATTTTAGGGACAACAAAGTGCTTTAATGCACTATATCTTTCCGTCAGCATGAGGCATGGATTCACATGGTAAGTAACTTGCCAGTGGCAGCATGATACACCTGTGCAGTATTGGTGTGTTACTTGCCGGTGCTGCACTGGTGCATCATTAAGCCAAAGTAAGCTGTAATCCTTGCACTTGTTTTTGTCATGGAGGTGTCGAAGATCCATGGTTTATATAGTGGCCATGGACTGCACATAGAGACTCGGTGCTTATTTCCCTATTTAACCCACCAGCTTTCAGGAGGTGTACCTCTCAGCATACATACACAGTGCCCACGGGAGTCGCTACACTTTATCGTTTTGTCACCGCCTCCTGCTATTTTGCGAAGTAAGATATTCTCCAGTGCTCCTCATTTTACCAAACACTAAACGATGGAAAGGAGGGGAGCCTCTGTCCTTGAAGGGTTCAGCTTTTTTAAGACATACTGTTATATTACCTGGTAATACATTTGTAAGGAAGGCTGAAATAACACACCGAAGCCCTACCTCATTAGTCATATAAGGCCACACCAAAAAAAATTAGTTGGTCAATGGATTTTACGTTTCAAAATATGATGCGAGCAAGCAAAGTTTTAATTTCTTTTTTTCAAGATTTTTTTTTCAATGGATTTTGGAGCCACTCCCTGTCCGGGAGAATCATTAGAAGAACAAGATTTAAAAAGAAAAATAATAAATTCTCAATTTTCCAAAAAGAAAATGAGGCAAGCAAAATCACTTGACAATATTTTTTTCCCAAAAAATTTCCATTTCCGAAAAATAAGGTGCACGAAATCCATTGACCAATTCATTTTTTTTGGTCTGGCCTAAATATACAATGATAAACCATGGGTGTTGAGTGGAAAAAGTAAAACAGTAATGTATTTACAATATAAATTTGTTCCACCACATTATAGCCCTGATTTGGGTACTCCATTGTAGGTTTATTCATTGGTTGGCAATTCTATGACTAGTGCGGCCACGCTTAAAGACACAGTACAATACTTAAAGCCGATAACATATATAATATCAGTGTTAAACTCCGGTGATATCTCTCTATTGTAGGTGCGAAGAAGCCTCTAAAGTAGGCACTACTTTGTACATGGTGTTTCAAGTGGGAGTGATGGTTAAAAAGCTCTAGACTAGCTTCTGTGTTATTTAAGCTTACGGTCACTGGTACTATGGCTTCCTGAAACATGGGTCAGATGGAGATGGTGTAATCAAGCCACTGTTCCCCTTTTAGTCATCCATTTATCTATACATATTTACGACATAACTGAACTTATCTCTAAACAGGATTATGGGTTATGCCAATGGGTTGAAAAACATGACCTAAAGTATTCATAACACTGTTGAATGGTAAATTATTGGGAAGTCTTGGCTCTATGCGGTTGTTTAATCTGATAAATATGTAATGCCTCCCCACTTCCAGTTTATGTTCCTTATATGCAACTGATGCAAATACTGATATCTATATTTACTTGATCTCTCAGTGTAGAAATTCAAAGCTGCTGAAAAAGAGTCAAATCTAGCACAATAATACATGAATTTCATCAACTACCATAGCATTAACTACCAGGCCTGTCTACAAACTCTTGTATCCTCTGATAACCTATATTCCAACTCACTAAGAAGCTAACTGAGCCAATGTCTAACTCACCAACGGACTGGCCTGCATCTCCTTGTGAAGAGCGTGAATTACTCCTTTCTGAGTGGCCGGGGCTCCCGAGGGCTGAGCTCCAGCGCCGGCTCGAGTTTGTCCTCTCGAAGGAGGTGTCCTTGCGTGGCGGCTTGGCCTTGGGCAAGTACTGGTACGTCTCCCGCAGGAAGGTGGAGATCTCCAGCAGCACCTGGCAGGCCACCATCTTCAGTGCATAGGGGCAGTCCGAGCCCGTGTGATTCACTGTCGCTACACAATGTAAACAAACACAATGTAAACAAACAGTAGACAATCTATCACACCTGGCAGGCCACCATCTTCAGTGCATAGGGGCAGTCCGACCCCGTGTGGTTTACTGTCGCTACACAAGATATGGCAGAGAAACAGTGTTTATTTACAATCTACTATACCACTGCTACATCAGACAGTGCACACAAACAGTATATAAACAATCTACTATACCATCACAAAATAGCTCCGGTAGTGTATAAGCACCAGCGTAAGCACTTTCAGATGTTCTAAAATATACCGTCAGATCTCCTGTCTTATAAAGGGGCCAAGGGTAAAGGCCCCACTTTATTTGGCGCATCACCGTGACAGTACAATATGTTATTGTGTAACAGTTTATATTCAATGGTTATTTTGTGTACTAGCTCACCATTTGAGAAAACATTATAATGAAGCTTGAAAAATGTTGAATTTATTTTCTAATATAAGCCGTTTCTAAGAATAGGAGGTCAGAACATAGTTTTAATAGATAATATTTTTTCATCTAGGCTATCATATTAGTTTTCTCTCGAAATAAGCAGGGTCTGGCTTTTACACAGGTTCTGTAGTAAACAATTATAATTTTGTTCGGTGAGAACAATAATCTGGTGAATGGACATACCCTCATCTAAGAAGTCCTCTTCGTCTTCTTCCATCTTGAGTTCCCTCTTCTTGCCCTCGTCCTTTATTTGGTGTATGATGGTAAATCTGTCAGCTCCGTCCTCGTTCAGCAGCTCGTGCATGCGGTTACCAAGGGCCTGCAACACAGTTATAGTGTTTATCTTTATTGATGATCATTTTATTCTGGCTCACCTTGCATGAGCGGTTTCTGTTAATTATATAATATTAATGCATGATGCAGGACTGATGTAGCCTGATCCCAGGAATGATTTCCCACAGAGCCTAAGTTATACATTATTCCTTGTAGTATCACTATGTAAAACTCTCCTCTACATAGTATAGCCATAAGTAAAGACCCCAATACCCCTCATCTGTATAATATGTGCAACTCACCTCCCCAGAGCCCATAATAACTCCATATAATATTAGATGCCATGGGTAGTTTTAAGAAACCCTTCTCTTGACAAAATTGATGTGTTACTTAAGAAGCTGATAAAGAATGTCACATATCAACAGTCATAGGGGTGACTGGGATACTGGCACACCTGGTGAGTGAGGACAGTACTATTGGTCAGCACAGTGGTCTACAATTGACCTCAGTGCAGTGCAAGTTAGCAGTCAGCAGAAAAACAGTAGGCAGTAGGCTGTGGACTGTGGGCTGTGATTTTCTTTTTTCCTTAAAAATGTCAAATGTTATCTAATGTAAAGCTAGAACTGACCTCTCCCCAGTTGTGGAAGAGCCTTCCCGCTGCACGCTGGAGGAGAAGGTTTCTCCTATAGCCGGAAGGTTGGCCCCGTGAGGTGAGCAGGCCCGTGTGCCGGAACCCTGAGATGTTGAGCTTCATCCAGTTCGGCCACTCCCCGCGGTTACAGCGGTTCACAAAGTGTGCGCACTCCAGCAGAAGGGCAGCACGGGCGATAACCGGTGCTTCCTGTGTGGGAGAAGGTACAGGGATTAAAGTAGGAGAGGGTATAGGTAAGTAGCAGAAGGTTCAGGGATTGAAGTAGGAGGTACAGGTATTAAAGTAGGAGAAGGTAAGTATTAAAGTAGCATAAAGCACAAGTTTCAAAGTAGGAGAAGGTACAGGGATTAAAGTAGGAGAAGGTACATGTATCAAAATAGGACAGGGTATGGGTAAGTAGCAGAAGGTACAGTTAAGTCACAGAAGGTTTCAAATTAATATTTCTTTTGAGTTCTTTCAGGATGATTTAGAAATTTAATACTGTAAAATAAAAGTTTTTATAGATAGTAATTTTTGAGCATAAAAAGATGCTTTTGTTGCCTAAATACAAATATTAAATTAGTTTTAAATTCACTAGTTCCTCTTCTGATGCATAGCCTTAAAGAATAAAATTATGAAATATCTTCAAAGTGAGTAAGATTATAAATGATGTGATTAGTGATGTTACTGACCAGATCGAGCAGAGCGGCGAGTAGATGTGGGTCGGGGATGGAGCCGGGTTGGCAGCAGTCCAGCATAAAGTGGAACCTCAGCATGCCCGACTTGACAGCGTACGAGTTGACGAGGCGCTTCTCACGTACAATGATGACCTCTGACCCCAACATGGCACCCGGGTCCAGTGACCCCCGCCTGTTTCCATCTGTGGGCACAGGGAGAGGCACATTGGGGATGATACTACTTATAGAACAGATAGCAACAGGGTACTAGGAAAAAGATGAAGCAGTTTAATATGTTAATTTTTTTCTGAGAAGAACGTAAAAATGTTAGAATACTCCTCAAACTGATAAGAATGTGTGCGATGCCTTATTGTTAGTTTAAACGGTGTCTTACTTATATATTCAGGTATTAGTAACATTAGTCTTACAGTAGGTTATTGTTTTCAGTGGTTAGTATGTTTGTTTACAAGTATACATTGTTAATGGTTCAGTGTTCAGCACAGATGTACAGACAGTGTTAGGACCACTGGATACTCGGGTCTACGTCATCACGACATGACATCACACAGATGACGTCATCACGGGGTTCTGGGTAATATGACAGAGGCATGCATGGCACAGGACACCACTGTCATGTCATGACTCTATATGTTGTACATATAGCCAGGCACGCTGGGTGTTATTGTGGGATACAGTTACCGGGTAGTCGCTGGGTTACTACAACTAAAATTATGTGAAAAGCAATGGCCTTGGTCTCATCATCTATAAGCAGAGATTTACTGAGATGAAAACCCCTCAAATGCATTTCAGGTTATTATCAGTTTTATGAAGTCTAGCTTTAACATATTTGTTGAAAACATATTTTCATTAGGAACTTAGTCGTGAAGCAGAAAACGGGTTTACGTCATACAATTACATGTCCCAGCCACTGTGACACCCCATGCTGAGGACCTGACCCAAACAGCTCAACCCAAGCTGGCACCAACACAGGTGGCAGGCCTATGTACCCTCCTCCTGCTGTGTTCATATCTTATGGGATTGAGTTTTATGTGCCATGTTCATGAGGTCAAGAAAGATTTGTTGGATGAAGTGACTGATATTTCAAAGTGATGGTTAAATAGCACAGACATGTAAATAAAGAGACTTTATGTGAACCTTAGTAGATTATTATGATTTAGTTTGTTATATGTAAGTTAAACTACCTAATAACCTACGTTTTAAAGTTAATACATGAACCAAACAATATATACCTATGCTAGATATATACCGAATATTTCTCACTAATTTGTCTATTTCAGATGGACATGAAATATTAGAACAATGTAGATCTACTTCATTTACTTCAGACATATAACAAGTATGGCACTGGTAGGGACAGCGCAGGTGGATATTAAATGGACTACTTATCCATTCAACTTAACACTTTATTTCCAGGACCCTGAACTATTGGGTAATACGGTTGTGCCTACCAGGCCAGGGACTGGAACAGTGAAAATACCTTACTATAATATAATGACTTAAAACGTAACGTCAAATTTCACTCAATGGTTGGCAAATTTCCTGTAAAGGATCTTTCCCTGAATTAGAAAAAAAACTAGGTCTGTAATATATATAAACTATATATAAAAGAACACAAAAGGCCTCCTTTATGAGTATGCATGTAGTTTGTGTTCCTTTCCTATTTCTGCTATACTCTGAGTGTACTGTACGTTATGGACTCACTACTCAGTGAGGAACTGTTAGGTTGTGGTGTGTGAGATTTGACCTACCATGTCCCTTCCCATCCTGGTCTCTCAACTCTGTTCACAGATACATAGGGCAAAAATAATGTTAGTTTTCTTAATATCATAAAGATATAGCAAGTAATATCAAACACAAGGTGTACAATAGGTTGTAAACACAGTCACAGAGGAGTCAGGAGGAGGAAGTGAGGTAAATGTGGACACATGAAGGATACATCAAACAACATTGACAAAACCATGGTGCCACACCACAAAATTCTATCATGACCAAAATTCTTTTGACGTCTTTAAAACACAATCGCGCAGCAAACAAAACAAATAAAGGTGTAGCCAGATGTATAACTTTACCACATCTTACCTTCTAGCAAAGGTATAGTGTCAATTTAAATTTGAAGGAAAGTGATGTGAAACGTATACGTACAAGGTAGGAATTGGAAATCACATATAAGATTCTTAAAGACTACCAGGTGCAAAAACTAGCAAACAGCAAATTAACATAAAAACTGATTAAAGCATATTTCCTTTCTTCAAATCGAGATGGCTATAATGATTACTTTCTGCTAATGCTATCATCTAGGAATGACTAAATGACCTCCCTAGTAGACCCTGATGCAGTATACATGGATAGAGAAAAGAAGCTTTAAAAACAAACAAATTTGGTCTGGAAAATAAAAAGAGTTATTATTTCCATTTTGAGTCCGGAGAGGCGTGTTAGTTTCCCACTACTATAAGACGACTTGGTTAGTCCTGTAACTGGCTACATACAACTGCCCTAAGCATCTCTGGTAAACCAACCTTCTTCCAGGCTGCCTCTTTTGCTGAGGCGTCGCTTGCTCCAGTTCCGCAGACCGTCTTCTATCCTTTTACGCGCACTCAGCAAACTTAGTGTGGCCTGCCCCGCACCCCGGAAAGACAGGCGAGGCCTGGCGCGGCTCTGCCCTGGGCAGCCTGAACTAGGCCCGCCCGAGGAGCTGCCACCGTTGGGCGCCGCCTCACCGCATTTATCAACCTTCTCCTGCTTATGACCTTCACTCTTTTTGCCTTCCACCAAGGGCATTTCACAGGAGGAGTCCTCATCCTGGTCGGACTTTGTGGCCCGCTTCCAAGCTGAAACACCCATGGGTCGCTATGCATCAATCTTCCCCTTCTGCTACTGTATCTTCTAAGTTAGTTTTGGCTTCAAATTTATGCGCATGAATGTAACCTCCCAGTTTTTTGTTCATAATTTTGAAATGTTCATTAAACTTTCCCTCTAATATTGCCCCCAGTCTCTGCCTGCTGGCTTGTGCAAAGAAACACAGAAAGTGAAAATAATAGAAAAAAACTTGTCGGCACCAACTTCGTGATTCACGTCGATGAGGCGATGGAATACGTTGGAGAATCCCCATCTTGGATGATGTAAAGGTATTCTGTATGTATCCATGGCACTGCGCTGCTCTTGTCAGTTCTTAACACTAAGGCTCATCGGTTTTATATAGCAATCATATAGGCAGCGACAGTGGTGTGTGAAAAGCGGATAAACAATTCTATCATCAATCCCCCATATTGCATATTAGAAGCTGAACACACAAATGGCGTTGATGATAAATGTAGACAATCAAAGCAATTTGTGCTTATTTTCTAAGCAAATTTCAGTGAGTTGATTAAAAAAATTTGTGGCACATCAAGAAAAATTGAGAAAATTTGATTTGATTTTAAAAAGGGGAGAAATTTGAGAAAACATGAGCAGTGTACCTATTGTTGCTTAAAGAGCCCATATGCCCACTCAGTGTAAATACAAACCCCCATACCTTCACTGTTATACCTAGTGTGGGGGTGGGGGGTATAATAAATTTTAAAAATTCCCCAAAAAAGTGAAATCATGTTTCACTAAAAATTCGTTTGTGAGCAAAGTTATAAAGATATCAAGATGAAACTAACTGCAAACGATTTGCCCCGCCCCTGGCCATCTATTCACGGCAACATCAAAACTGAGAAACAATTTCCCGATTTTCTAGAATTTTTTGAAAGGTTTGGAGCTTTCAGTAAGCTAGAGAGAGTTCTAATAAAGATAGAGAGCTGGGGAAAGCGCCAAAAGAAGCGGCCCGGGAAGCCGAATCAGCTGATCGAAGATGGCGTAGCTGCGGGAACCGGGCGCCGAACGGCGGACGATGAAAGATCCGACTTTACTTCAAATACATGATACAAATATGTGGCTGGTTTGGTGAACAGAGCCAGGGTAGATTGTGTTACTTACTTGCCAATGGAGCAGGGCTGGTAAGGAGAGGAGAACCACTTTAATGTGGCCAAATGCTGGACTGTTTGTTTGTTGACATCCATGCTTCAGAAACTAGGGAAATCCCCTCCTGCCAGTCCTGGTGTGTCTGTCTGCTACCAGGGGGAGTGGCAGTGTTTGCCGCCCAAAGATGGGACTACCTGGCTGGCTGGTCATCCCTGTTGTTGAATGATTGGGGGTAGCATGTACACATAATGTGTGATGTATGGCTTGCTGAGGCACAAAGTGCTGTAGAGGGGGAGTCTGAAGTGCTGTAGACAATAGACATGAGGCTGGTGAGGTGGGGAGGCTGGGTGAGAAGGGGCCCTGTGATTGGCTGCTGTGGGTGTGGGTACTTGGAGTAGACTGGGCATGGTGGACTTGAAGTAGGGGTGTGGTGGAAGTGCAGTGAATAATCTTCCTAATCTTTATTAGCTGTAAAAATACTGAGGTACTTTTTAATCCATGTGGTAGGCTAGGTGCATTTGCTATGGATAACTTTCAAATGATCTGAATTAAATTCAGCAAGACCATAGATGGAGATCTATGGGGTGGGTCCCATAGTTTTTGATTTTAGAATGCCCTCCACTCTCCAGGCCAGAGGTTGGGTACCAGCCAGTGAATAGCAACATCTGCTTGGAGAATTGGATTAGGCCCTTCACTGCAGAATGTGTGGGGGGAAATATGGTTGTTGTTGTTGTCTGAAGATCTTTGGAAACCTTTGATGCAAGGAGATCACTTTGCAGTTCTCAGGAACCACACTGTGTTCAGGACTGGACCTGGCCAGCCTCACAAGGACCAAGGTGAGTTCTAGGCATTTCTCTTTTTTGTGGATGCCATTGATGTGTACTTTTGTGGATGGGTGAGTGGACTGGGTGGGACCACTAGGCATGTTTACAAAAACGATGCGGCCCGGAAATTCGGCGATTTTCAAATCAATGCTGTGCTGTTAATAATCATTTTATTCCTTAATCCTTGGAACTTGGAATGTAGAACAACTTTGTCAATGCCTCCAGCGAGTTACAGCACGATCTGTTGAGTGACCGGCCGTCGGGTGCCGTTCAAACCCGGCACCCCACAGTAAAATAATTTCTGTTTAGAAAATCAAAAATAAATGAGGGTCTCACCCCAGGGGAAAAAAAGATCAGAGCACATGTTGGGGTTAATTCTATGCTCACCCCCTCCCCCAGCCTCCGCACCTCCAAGGAGCTATCCCTTCCCGTTTGGATTCAAAATCAGGGCACTTGTTGTGGATGTATGTTGGAATTCTTTTTAGACGCCCGACCCTCCAATCGGCACCGTCTCCTACTATCCCACTAAAAGGGGTGCAATGTTTCTGCTCCCCTCCCCCCTTGACAGGTGCTGACACCCTCCCCTCCCTTATGCCTATAGGCCTAGGTGTACTGATAGCCTACTGCCTAACCATTGGACCACATAGGCCTACTTCTGTGTATGAATATAGATTTATAGGCCTATCTGCTAAACAGCAGCCCACTACCTGACCAAATGAACTGGCGAGTCATTTATTGCCACCTTGAGAAGGAGAGGTCACTACGGGAATAGATTGTTCTTTCCAGCGTTGGACCAAGCCTAAGAGACACAGTCAGCTGATCTCAATTTTTGAAGACCGACTCACGCTATGGAACGTCATGGTGGTTTCCATGGTTACCTGGCTATCCAACCTGCGGCTGTGATAGTGGCCAGTCCATAGCTAACACACCCAAGTTCAAAGTAATACAAATATAGACTATCTATCAATTAATATTACTGTAGGCCGGAAGTAATTCTTACATTTCGTCCTGGTACACTAAAGGTGTTAGTATAGGCCAGAAATAATTCTTTACAATAGTTCCTGATACACCACAAGCCTTAGTGTAGGCCCAAAATAATTCTTACACTAGTTTCTGGTACACCCTTGATGTTAGTATAGCCATGAACCAATTCTTACATGAGGTCCTGGTGTACTACAGGCCTTAGTATAGGCTGTCAGTAATTCCAACATTGGATCCTGGTAGACCACATTCATTAGTAAAGGCCAGAAGTAATTCTTACATTCTGCCTTGGAACACTGACAGCCCTAGATTGGGCATAAAGTAATTCTTATATTAGATCACAGAACACCACAATATTAGTGTAGGCCAGAAGTGATTCTCACATTAGGGATTCTTAAATAAGGTCCTGGTACACCACAAGCCTTAGAATCGGCCAGAAGTAGTTCTAACATTAGGTCCTGGTAGACCACAAGCATTAGTATAGACTGGAAGGAATTCTTACATTAGGTCCTGGTACACCACAAGCCTTAGTATAGGCCCAAAATAATTCTTACATTAGGCCCTGGTACACCACAAGCCTTAGTATGGGCCCAAAATAATTCTTACATTAGGTCCTGGTACACCACAAGCCTTAGTATAGGCCCGAGACAATTCTTACATTAGGTCCTGGTACACCACAAGCCTTAGTATAGGCCCAAAATAATTCTTACATTAGGTCCTGGTACACCACAAGCCTTAGTATAGGCCCGAAACAATTCTTACATCAGGTCCTGGTACACCACAAGTCTTAGTAAAGACTATAAAGGTAATTCTTACATTTGGCCCTGGAACACTGAAAGCCCTAGATTTGGCCAAAAGTAATTCTTAGATTAGATCGTGGAACACCACAATATTAGTGTAGGCCCACAGTGATTTTTGCATTAGATCCTGGTAGACCAAATCTAAATGTGGGCCAGATGTAACCATTATATTAGGCCCTGGCACACCACAAGCCTTAGTATATTCAGAAGTAATTCTTACACTAGGTCCCGGTACATGACAAGCCTTAGTATAGGCCAGAAGTACTCCTTATATTAGGATTCTAGTGTAGTGGGACGCTGTACTATTTCTATAGAACCGGATTGAGTTATTTTGGTTGTGTTTGCTGTGGCGTATCCGGGCCGCACTCCTGTCTGCTACCCTGTATGTAATTACATAATCCGGCACCTGAGGATTGGTGGAGTGCCCACCTGCTAATACACACCGAGCCGGGACCGCCACGTGTCACCCGACATAACCCGGGTACCGTGTCGGCCCGGACAAACCAGTTTCAGGTTACCCGGAGTTCCTCGGGAACTAAAGTGTTTACGAGTAATGGAGTGGAGTTACATAAGCCTCGGTATATAAACCCATGGGTTCTTCGACTCGAGGGCTCTGTCTTGCTGTGCACTCCGGCCAGCTTGACTGTTCCTCAGCAGAGATTCCTAGAACTCTGTTGCACTTTTCGGCCTAGTCCTGTTGCTGCTCCTACCTCGGTGACCCTGCGTCTCTCTCCGTTTCACCCTCAGGAGGAACAGAGGAGATAGACGCACTGGTATATAACTCCGGGCTAGCCTCCCTCTGCGGAGTCCAGTCTGTATGGAGTTTACCGAGATCGGAGAGAGCCCTGGACATTGGGGAATTATTGATTAGACCGTGAGCGTATCACTCCTGTATGTTCATGTAGCGCCCGTTGTCAGAAAGCATATTTGAATATCACTATCCGTCTGTATGATTACGTGCCTTTGTCAGAATGAATAAAGAGTAATTTCTGAACAACCTATTTTCGAATCTGGAGTTTTTCATAGCTTATGCCTATCTTAGAATAGCCAACAGCTACACTAGAGAGAAATACATGAAAAGTTGATTAGATACAGAAAATCTGCTTCCTCATTAAAAATATCACACAAAGTCCCATCATCATACATTTATAAAATCCAGTTCCAGCATTGAAATAATGGTGTCAAGTTCCATCCTCCAAATATGAACCACCTGCAAAAGAGGGCTAGTTGCAGGCCTAGGGAGCCCCCTACACTGTCATCCCAAAAACAATCATCCTTTTTTCCAAGAAAAGGTTGAAAAAGTATAGTTGCAAAAGTATGATTCTTTTTTTAAGATCTTTTCCATTGAGAGGGGGGCTTAAAGTGGTGGGGGCAGTCAGAACCCGGGGAGACTGAACACTTACAAAGAAGCAATTCTAGTCTACTAGTGGGATTTGGATTTTGGTCATGATGCTTGGACGGCCCTAGTGAGTTTGCAACCTTGTAAATCTGAGTGTTCAGAACCAATACCATACCTAGCCTTTGTGCATGTGGTGTCCCGAGCCAATGAATTCTAGCCCCAGACACGCTCTGCCCTACAGGTGAAACAAAAATGGAGTCAATCAGGTACAGCTGAGATTACTTTGGCTGATTGATAGGGGGGCGGTGGTCAAAAAAAATCTGTTGTGGGAAAATCCACCAGGCCCTTCCAACCATGACCATTGATGAATGACTCGGCCCTAGACCAGACAGACAATAGAAACATGTTCAATCATCCAGAACCAATGTGACTGCCAGTGCCTAATGTTCTGATAGCAGGTTATCCTGTACATAGGGGTCCTGCATGTGAGTGGTGTGTGTCGTAGTGTACCACAGGGAGTATGGTAAATAGCCTTAGTTACGGGAAGCTGCACCTGAGGACACCATGAACTGGGAACCAGGTGTAGATTCAGTGATTAGGCCCCTTTAAACAAGCTCTCTGAAGCACAGAGTTTGTTTGCAGCTCAACCGGCTTGCGAACTCTGCTGTGGTAACGTCTTGAACTGATCGACTCGATGCCTGGGCTAAGAGGCTTGGTTAAACCGGCTCTCGTCTAACACTTGAATGGCCCTAATGTAGGGAAAGATTGACTTGACGGGAATTGACTGTTTTGAGGCTCCAGACATGACGAAAAGTCAGCCGGATCAGCCTCCGGTAGGGTGAAATTATAGGACATCATCCGACATCGGACCCGGGATGATAAAAAAACATATCAGTTCATGTATTCCCAAAGCTCCCAGATAGGTCATTCACAGAAAACAGTGTTAAGAAACCCATTATCAACATCGTCCTCCATGTGTATGGACATTTGGCACCTGCAAGGGTATTTCCTGAAAGGCCTCTGAATGGAGATGCAAATCCATCCTTTAATTAGATGAGAATTGACAGTCCCACGGCCTCCCTGAGGCTCTTGGAGGTGTGTTTCAGTCGCAAACCGAGTGCCAGAAAACGCTTGAATGCATCTCTCGCGGGGAAGGCTTGCTCTGACAGCCAATGCAAGGTCATGTGACGAAAGGCCTTTCATTGTAGATGCAAATTCACCTTTAACATGTCCTGATCTGCAAAGATTTGACCGTTTGGCGGCTTCCAACGTGACGAGAAGTCGCTCCAGACTGGGCTCTGGGAGGCTCGGACCCTACCACCAACAGCCGAAATGGGGCCCTGGCTGGAAATCATTCCTGATTTACTATTCCCAATGGTCCCCGAAAGCTCGTAGATGGACACCGGTGTTGAGAAATGCATTCTTAACTGCCATATCCATAAAAGAACGTTCCCCAACTTCAGGAAGTGGCCAAACTGAGATCACTTTTGCTCCCGCAGGCCTGCTGGAGGCTTGTTTTAAGCAGAAACGTGGCACCCGAAAACCCTTGAATGCATCTCGTGAGGGGAAAGCTTGCTCTGACAGCCCCCCCAAGGAGATGTGCTGAACAGCCTTTGAATGTAGATGCAAATTCACCTTTTACATGTCCCGATCCGTCGAGATTTGACCGTTTGGCGGCTTCCAACATGACGAGAAGGCACCCCTGACCGGGCTCCGGGACGCTTGGAGCAGACAACCATGGCCCCGGCCAAAAGTTTTTCCGTTTTTACTATTCTAGACGGTCCTCAACAGTTTGTAGACGGATGAAAAGTGGCCAAACAGAAAAAATCTTTGGTCCCACAACCCTGTGCAAGGCTTGGATCTGGCAGAAATGGGGCGTCTGAAAACACAAGAATGCATTTTTTGTGGGGAAGGTCTGCTCTGACAGCCTGCCCAAGGAGTTGTGCTGAAAGGCCTTGACTTGTAGATGCTGATTCCACCTTTAAATGTCCAGGTCCGTCAAGATAACATCTTTTTACAGGATTAAATAAGAAACATGTCGGGGGGGTATTGAGGCCTTGGGCCCTGGACCCTTACGAGATCCGAGAAATGGAGTCTCACGACTTTTTTTCCTGCTTTACCCCTACGCAAAAGTTTCCAAAAGTATATCGGTCCACAGGGTGCCTGAGCTTTTGAAACTGAGCTTTTTAAACCTGATTTGGTCTTGGATTTACCATGTGGTAATTGTTCAGTTCCTATTCACCCTTTAAAGGGCATGGGAATGTTTGTCGATGGCCGTGCGCTGTGTGTCGTTGTGCCATTTCAGGTCTGGGACCCAGCTACATCTGTCCACAGGGCTCCCGATTAGATATAGTTTCAATGAAATCAAGACTTTTAAATGGTATTTGTATTTACTGACATTCACTGTCGGATGGATATGCAATCCTTTTGAACCCTGTGAGTGGCCGGTCGGTGCCTGTGGACAGGCACGAGAATAAAGTCTTGGCAGCAATCCGACTCTAATGAGGAAACAAACTGTTCAGCTCCATTCATTATACATGTATACAGCTAGGATTGCATATTAAACTAAAAAAGCAATGTGATTCGGGGGGTATTGTGGTTCCTGGGTGAGTGACAATTGGCATAGCGCTAAGCTGGTCTCAAAGGGCCTCATAGTTGAGCTGAGAGAGTGCGCCTGTGCTCGAGGACCCGTCATTCACCTCGAGTTTCCATGTGCTTGAGGGAGGGTAAAGGGTCTGACCGCCATCCACCAGTCCAGCTGAACTCGGAAATATACCCAAAGCATTGATTTTAGAGTGTCTTGTCATCGTCTGACCCTTCTGTGACTGCCGTTTTGACTCAACACCACTAAAATGACCGACAGACAACCGGGACATTCGCCGTCGCAGTTACTTTTCTATGACAAAGGCATTTGACTCTCTTTAGCACAAAGTCTGGGTGACTTTGTAACACATTTTTTCATCTGTGGTCATCTTCTCAAAGCAAGCAATCCAACACCAAGCCCCCAAGGCGTGCCGACGTATGCCCTGGCTGGGCGGAAACGGTCATCTTCTGACACCTGATTGGCCCTAATGTAGATGAGGATTGCTCTGCCAGCCTGACCAGTAAAGTCATTGAAAGGACCTTGAATTGTTGATGCAAATCCATCCTTTACATATCCTGATTGGACAAGAATTGACCGTTTTAAGGCTCCAGAAGTGACAAAAAGTCGGCCAAGACCAGCTCCTGGTAGGGTGAATGCATAGGACATGCCCTGCAATCGGACTCTGGACAACAAAATATTCAGGTTATGTATATCAAAAGCTGCCACATGGCTCAGAGTTGGACAACAGTGTTGAAAAATGCATTTTGGTCACCCTCGTCTATGCACGGACGTTCAGCCCTTTTTGTAATTGACACCCGGATCCATCCTTTGGGAGTCCATGCCTATAAAAGCCTGGTCCCGACCGAGATTTTACCATGCCAGAAGCTGTGAAACAGGCAATTCTTGTCCGATCCAGACATGTAAAATAAGTGTTTGCATCTATGTTCAAATGGCTTTCAGAATATTACCTTGGCCAGGCCTAGAAGGGAAGCGTTCTTCTCATGAGATGCATCCTAGTGTTTCCGAATACCCAGATTCTGTCTGAAACATGCGTCCGAGAGGCACTTGCGACACCGTCTAACAGTCAATTCTTGTCGGATCTGGACATGTAGAAGATGAATTTGCATCTACATTCAAAGGGCTTTCAGAATATTACCATAGCAAGACTTGGATGTGAAGTGTTCTTCTAATAAAATGCATCCTAGTGTTTCTGAATACCCAGATTCTGCTTGAGAGGCTCTTGGGATGCCAGCTGACAGTAAATTCTTGTCGGATCTGGACATGTAATAAATGAAATTGCATCTATATTCTGAGCACATTCAGAATATAATCTTGGCTGGGTTAGAAAAGAAGCATTGTTCTCATGAGATGCATGCTAGTGTTTACTAATACCCAGTTTCTGCCTGAAACATGCCTCCGAGAGGCTCTTGGGACGTCCTCTGGCAGTCAATTCTTGTCAGATCCAGACATTTAAATGATGAATTTGCATCTACATTTTGATTTTTTTTAGGAAATCAGCCGAGTCCATAACCTCTCAAACTGACCAGATCAACGCCTGGGCTGAGAGGCTTGGCTGAAGCGGCTCTCGTCTAACACTTGAAAGGCCCTAATGTAGGGAAGGATTGCTCTGCTAGCCTGAACAGGGGACCGGCTGACAGGACTTTGGGTTGAAGATGCAAATCCATCCTTTACATCTCCTAAACGGACAGGAATTGACTGTTTTCAGGCTCCAGACATGACGAAAAGTCAGCCGGACCAGCCTCCAGTAGGGTGAATGTATATGACGTCACCTGTCATTTGACCCTGGACGATAAAAAAATTCAGTTTATGTATTCCCAAAGCTGCCAGATGGTTCACAGATGGAAAACGGTGTTGAGGAAAGCATTTTCAACACCGTCATCTGATGACCAACGTTTGGCCCCCTCCCCTGGTCTCAGACGTCCTTCTGAAGGGTCTCTGAGCCGAGAGAGCGCATTTATGCTTGAGGACCCGTCATTCGCCATAGGCCTCTGTGCACTTGGGGGAGCATACCGAGTCTGAGGCTCATCCACCAGTCTTATTGAAAGTCCAAAAAGTCCAGATATATTGATTTTAGATCGTCTTGTCCTCTTCTTTCCCTTTCGGGACCGACATATAACTGGAAATTGTCATCTACGTTACTTTATGAACAAAAATACTTTTTACCTTCCTAAGCGCAAAGTCTTGGTGACTCTGTAACACATTTTTCATCTGTGGTTATGTTCTTGAGGCAAGCTGATCGACACCCAGGCCCCAAGGGGTGCTGCCATATGCCCAGACTCGGCTGAAATGGCCATCGTCTGACACTTGATTGGCCCTAATGTAGATAAGGATTGGTCTGCCAGCCTGACCAGTCACCCCATTGAAAGGGCCTTGAGTTGTAGATGTAAATCCATCCTTTATATATCCTAAAGGGAAGGAAATGACTGTTTTAAGGCTCCAGACTTGATGAAAAGTCGGCCGAGACCAGATCCTGGTAGGGTGAATGCATAGGACATGCCCCGTCATCGGACACTGGACAACAAAATATTCAGTTTATGTATTCCCAAAGCTGCAGGATGGCTCCTAGATGGACAACAGTATTGAGAAATGCATTTTTGACACCCTCGTCTATGTACGGACGTTCAGCGCCTTTGGTAGTTGACATCCGGATCAATCCTTTGGGAGTCCTAGCCTACTGGAGCCTCGTCCCGTCCGAGATTTTACCACTCTGGAAGCCGTGAAACAGTCAATTCTTGTCGGATTCAGACATGTAAAATATGAATTTGCATCTACAGTTAAAGGGCTTTCAGAATATTACCTTGGCCAGGCTTAGAAGGGAAGCGTTCTTCTCATGGAATGCATCCTAGTGTTTCCGAATACCCAGATTCTGTCTGAAACATGCGTCCTAGAGGCACTTGGGACACCGTCTGACAGTCAATTCTGGTCGGATCTGGACATGTAAAAGATGAATTTTCATCTACATTTAAAGGGCTTTCAGAATATTACCATGGCCAGACTTGGATGTGAAGTGTTCTTCTCATGAGATGCATCCTAGTGTTGTCGAATACCCAGATTCTGCCTGAAAGGCTCTTGGGATGCCGTCTGACAGTAAATTCTTGTCGGATCCGGACATGTTGAAAATGAAATCGTATCTATATTCTAAGGACATTCAGAATATAATCTTGGCTGGGTTAGAAAAGAAGCATTCTTCTCATGAGATGCATGCTAGTGTTTACTAATACCCAGTTTCTGCCTGAAACATGCCTCCGAGAGGCTCTTGGGACGCTCTCTGGCAGTCAATTCTTGTCAGATTCAGACATTTAAAGGATGAATTTGCATCTACATTTTAATTATTTTTAAGGAAATCAGCCGAGTCCAAAACCTCTCAAACTGATCGGATTGACGCCTGGGCTGAGAGGCTTGGCTGAAGCGGCTCTCGTCTAACACTTGAACGGCCCTAATGTAGAGAAGGATTGCTCTGTTAGCCTGACCAGGGAACCGGCTGACAGGACTTTGGGTTGAAGATGCAAATCCATCCTTTACATCTCCTAAACGGACAGGAATTGACTGTTTTCAGGCTCCAGACATGACGAAAAGTCAGCCGGACCAGCCTCCAGTAGGGTGAATGTATATGACGTCACCTGTCGTCGGACCAGGGACCATAAAAAAATTCAGTTCATGTATTCCCAAATCTCCCAGATGGCCTGACCAGGGAACCGGCTGACAGGGCCTTGGGTTGAAGATGTAAATCCCTCCTTTACATATCCTGATCAGACAGGAATTGACCGTTTTAAGGTTCCAGACGTGACGAAAAGTCAGCCGAGACCAGCCTCTTGTAGGGGGAATACATGGGAAATCCCCGTCATCTGACCCTGGACAATGAAAACATCCAGTTTCTGTGCTCCCAAAGCTGCCAGATAGCTCATTGACAGACAACAGTGTTGAGAAAGGCATTATTAACACTGTCCTCCGTGTACAGACGTTTGGCACCTGCAGGAAATGACAAAACAGTACATATGGCCACTCTTGTAATGAGGGCTTGCTCTAGCCGCCCTCCCAAGGGTATTTCCTGAAAGCCTTTCGAATGGAGATGCAAATCCATCTTTTAAATGTCCCGATGAGACGAGAATTGACCATCCTACGGCCTCCCCTGAGGCTCTCAGAGGAGTGTTTTGGTCCAAAAGCGAGCACCCGAAAACGCTTGAATGCATCTCCTGATGGGAAGGTTTGCTCTGACAGCCCAAGCAAGGAGATGTGCTGAAAGACCTTTGAATGTAGATACAAATTCACCTTTTACATGTCCCATCCTGCCAAGATTTGACCGTTTTACGGCTTCTGACGTGAAGAGAAGTCGCCCCAAATCTGGCTCTGGGAGGCTTGGACCATACCACCAACAGCCAAAACAGGGCCCTGGCCAAAAATCTTTCCTGATTTACTATTCCCGACGGTCCCGGAAAGTTCAAAGACAGACACCAGTGTTGAGAAATGCATTCTTGACCACAATTTCCGCCAAGGAACGTTCCGCAAGCCTGCCCGAGGCTTGTTTTAAGCAGAAACCTGGCACCAGAAAACGCTTGAAAGCATCTCTTGATGGGAAGGCTTGCTCTGACAGCCCTCCTAAGGAGATGTGCTAAAAGGCCTTTGGACGTAGATGCAAATTCACCTTTTACATGTCCTTATCCGTCAAGATTTGACCCTTTGTCGGCTTCCAACGTGACGAGAAGTCGCCCAGGACCGGGCTCCAGTAAGCTTGGAGCATACAACCACTGGCCGAAACAGGGCCCTGGTCAAAAAATTTTCCCGTTTTACTATTCCCGATGGTCCTCGTAATTTCGTAGATGGACAAGGGTGTAGAGAAACATTCTTTACTGCAATTTTCACCAATGAACCTTCCGCGACTTCGGGAAGTAGCCAAATGGAACAAATCTTTGGTCCCACAAGCCTGTCCGAGGCTTCGATCTGGCAGGAATGAGCTGCCTGAAATCACTAGAATGCATTTTTTGTAGGGAAAGCTTACTCTGACAGCCTGCCCAAGAAGATGTGCTGAAAGGTCTTGACTTGTAGATGCTGATTCCACCTTTAAATATCCAGATCCGTCAAGATTTCATTTTTTTACGGGATTAAATGAGAAAAATGTCGGGGGTTATTGAGACCTCACGGCCAGGACCTTTCTGAAATCTGAGAAATAGAGTCTCGAAACTTTTTTTTCCTGGTTTACCGCTACATCAAGGTTTCCGAAAGTATATCGGTCTGCAGGGTGCCTGAGCTTTTGAAACTGAGCTTTTCAAAGCTAATTTAGTCTACGATTTACCTTGTGGTGGTAGTTCAATTCCTTTTCACTCTTTACAAAGCATGGGAATGTTTGCCGATGGCCATCCGCAGTTTCGGTGTGCCATTTCAGGTCTGGGACTGCACTACATCGGTCCACAGGGCTCCCAATCAGACCCAGTTCCACTGAAATCAAGACTTTTAAACAGTATTTGTATTTACATTCACTGTGGGAAGGATATGCAACCCTTTTGAACCATGTGAAGGGCATGGATCCATCCAGCAGTGGCTGGTAGGGGCCCCTGGACAGGCACAAGAATAAAGTCTTTGCAGCAATCCAACTCTGATGAGGAAACAGACTGTTCAGCTGCATCCATTATACATGTATACACCTAGCATTGCATATTAAACTAAAAAAAACAATCAAATCAATGTGGTTCAGGGGTTATTGTCGTTCCTTGTGAGTGACGATGAGCATAGCGCAAAGCTGGTCTCAAAAGGCCTCATAGCAGAGCCGAAAATGTGTGACCATGCTCGAGGACCCTTTGTTCACCTCGAGTTTCCATCTGCTTGGGGGAGGATAGAGGGGTCTGAAGGCCATCTAACAGTCCAGCCGAAGGAGGAAAAATACCCAAAGCATTGATTTCAGAGTGTCTTGTCCTCTTCTGACCCTTCTACGACTGTAGTTTTGACTTGGCACCACCCTAATGACCCACAGATCGCCCGAATATTTGACATCGCTTCTATTTTTCTATGCCAAACATGCTTTCTGTCTGTGGTTAGGTGCCCAAAGCAACCGAATCGACACTGACACTCCAAGGGGTTCCGCCTTATGGCCGGGCTGGGCTAAAACAGCCATGGTCTCACACTTGATTGGCCCTAATTTAGATAAGGATTATTCTGCCAGCCTGACCAGTCAGCCCGTTGAAAGGGCCTTGGATCGTAGATGCAAATCCTTCCTTTACATCTCCTGATCACACAAGAATTGACAGTTTTAAGGCTCCGGACATGACGAAAAGCCGGCCAGGACCCGCCTCTTGTAGGGTAAATGCATAGGACATGCCCCGTTATCGGACCCTGGACAATGAAATATTCAGTTTATGAATTCCCAAAGCTGCCAGATGGCTCGTAGATGGACAACAGTGTTGAGAAATGCATTCTCATCACCCTCCTCTATGTACGACGTTAAGCGCCTTTGGTTATTGACATTCAGATCCATCCTTTGGGAGTCCATGCCTACTGGAGCACGGCCCCTACTGGGATTTGACCACGCTGTAAGCTGTGAAACCGTCATTTTTTGTCAGATCCGGACATGTAAAAGATGAATTTGCATCTACATTCAAAGGGCTTTCAGAATATTACCTTGGCCAGGCTTAGAAGGAAAGGGTTCTTCTCATGAGATGCATCCTGGTGTTTCCGAAAACCCGGATTGTGTCTGAAACATGCCTCTGAGAAGCACTTGGGACGCCGTCTGACAGCCAATTCTTGTCGGATCCAGACGTGTAAAAGATGAATTTGCATCTACGTTCAAAGGGCTTTCAGAATATTACCTTGACCAGACTTAGATGTGAAGCGTTCCTCTCATTAACACCTCAACACTGCTACAATGACCGACAGACGACCGAAATATTCATCGTCTCCATTACTTCTCGATGCCAAAGGTCTTGGGCTCTATTTAACACAAATTCTGGTTGACACTCTAACATGCTTTCTGTCTGTGGTTAGGTGCCCAAAGCAATCGAATCAACACGGACTCCCTCAGAGGTTCCGCCGTATGGCCCGGCTGGGCTGAAACGGCCATCGTCTCACACTTGATTGGCCCTAATTTAGATAAGGATTATTCTGCTAGCCTGACCAGTCAGCAAGTTGAAAGGGTCTTGGATCATAGATGCAAATCCTTCCTTTACAACTCCTGATCACACAAGAATTGACCGTTTTAAGGCTCCAGACATGAAGAAAAGCCGGCCAGGACCCGCCTCTTGTAGGGTAAATGCATAGGACATGCCCCGTCATCAGACCCTGCACGATGAAATATTCAGTTTGTGTATTCCCAAAGCTGCCAGATGGCTCGTAGATGGACAACAGTGTTGAGGAATGCATTTTCGACACCGTTGTCCCTGTACTGACTTTTGGTGCCTTTGTTTATTGACATCTTGATCCATCTTTCAGGAGATCATGCCTAATGGATCGAGATTTTACCACGCCAGAAGCCGTAAAACGGTCAATTCTGGTCGGATTCAGACATAGAAATGATGAATTTGCATCTATCTGCAGAGAGCCTTCTGAATATTACCTTGGCCAGACTTAGACAGGAAGCGTTTTTCTCATGAGATTCATCCTAGACATGACGAAAAGTGAGGTGGGACCAGCCTCTGGCAGGGTTAATGCCTTGTCATCGGACCTGGCTAGATGAAATATTTAGTTAATGTGTTCCCAAAGCTGGTAGGTGGCTTGTAGTTGGACAACAGTGTTGAGAAAAACATTTTCAACACCCTAGTCTATGTACGGGCGTTCAGCGCCTTCGGATATTGACATCCAGATCCATCCTTTGGGAGTCCATGCCTACTGGAGCACGGTCGCGACCGGGATTTGACCACGCTTGAAGCTGTTAGACAGTCAATTCTTGTCAGGTCCGGACATGTGATAGATGAATTTGCATCTACATTCAAAGGGCTTTTAGAATATAACCTTGGATAGGCTAAGAAAGAAGCATTCTTCTCATGAGATGCATCCTGGTGTTTCCGAAAACCCAGATTCTGTCTGAAACATGCCTCTGAGAAGCACTTGGGACGCCGTCTGACAGTCAATTCTTGTCCGATCCAGACATGTAAAAGATGAATGTGCATCTATGTAAGGAGGGCGTTTGGAATATTACCTTGGCCAGACTTAGACGTGAAGCGTTCCTCTCATTAACACCTCGACACCACTACAATGACTGACAGACGAACGAAAAATTCATTGTCGCCATTACTTCTCGACGCCAAAGGGCTTTGATTCTATTTAGCACAAAGTCTGCTTTACACTCTTACATGTTTTCTGTCTGTAGTCATGTGCTCAAAGCCATCCAATTGACACCAATGCCTCAAGGGGTGCTGCAGTATGGCCCAGCTCGGCTGAAACGGCCATCATCTGACACTTGATTGGCCTTATTGTGGATAAGGATTGCTCTGTCAGCCTGACCGGTCAGCCCATTAAAACGGCCTTGAATTGTTGATGCAAATCATTCCTTTAGATCTACTGATCGGACAAGGATTGACTGTTTTAAGACCCCAGACTTGACAAAAAGTCGGCCGGGACCAGCATCTGGTAGGGTCAATGCAAAGGATATGCCCTGTCATCGGACCTTGGACAAATAAATATTCAGTTTTTATGTTCCCAAAGCTGCCAGATGGCTCATAGATGGACAACAGTGTTGAGAAATGCATTTTCGACACCCTCGTCAAGGTAAGGACGTTCAGCACCTTCAGTAATTGACATCCAAACCCATCCTTTGGGAGTCCATGCCTACTGGAGCTCGGTCCCAACTAAGATTGAAATGGTCAATTTTTGTTGGATTCGGACATGTAAAAGATGAATTTGCATCTACATTCAAAGAGCTTTCAGAATATTACCTTGGCCAGGCTTAGAAGAGAAGCATTCTTCTCATGAGATGCATCCTAGTGTTTCTGAAAACCCAGATTCTGTCTGAAACATGTGTGTAGAGGCACTTGGGACTCCGTCTGACAGTTAATTCTTGTCCGATCTGGACATGTAATGGATGAATTTGCATCTACGTGAGAAGGGCTTTCAGAAGATTACTTTGGGCAGGCTTAGAAGGGAAGCGTTCTTCTCATGAGATGCATCCTAGTGTTTCCTTATACCCAGTTTCTGCCTGAAACATGTCTGATAGTCAATTCTTGTCTGATCTGGACATGTAAAAGATGAATTTGCATCTATATTCTGAGCACATTCAGAATACAATCTTGGCTGGGTTAGAAAAAAAGCATTCTTCTCATGAGATGCATGCTAGTGTTTCCGAATACCCAGATTCTGTCTTAAACATGCATACTAGAGGCATTTGGGAAGACCTCTGACAGTCAATTCTTGTCTGATCCGGACATGTAAAAGATGAATTTGCATCTACATTCAAAGGGCTTTCAGAATATTACCTTCCCCAGACTTAGATGTGAAGCGTTCCTCTCATAAGATGCATCCTAGTGATTCTGAATACCCAGTTTTTGTCTGAAACACGCTGAAAGCTGTGAAACAGTCAATTCTTTTCGGATCCGGACATGTAAATAATGAATTTTCATCTACATTCGAATGGCTTTCAGAATATTTCCTTGGCCAGGCTTAGACAGGATGCGTTCCTCTTATTAGATGCATGCTAGTGTTTCCGAATACCCAGTTCCTGCCTAAGACATGCCTCCAAGAGGGGCTTGGCGACCTGTCTGACAGTCACTTCTTGTCGAATCCGGACATGTAAAAGATGAATTTGTATCTATGTTCTGAGCACATTCAGAATATAATCTTGGCTGGGTTAGAAAAGAAGCATTCTTCTCATGATATGCATACTAGTGTTTAACTCGTGTTTAAGGCTCCATACCTGACAAAAAGTCAGCTGAGACCAGCCTCTGGTAGGGTGAATACATTGGACATGCCCAATTATCGGACCCGGGACAATAAAATAATGTTCCCAAAGCTCCCAGATAGCTCATGGACAGAAAAACAGTGTCGAGAAACCCATTATCAACACTGTCCTCCATGTATGGACGTTTGGCACATAAGGTTTGGCTTAAAACAAGTTCATCCAGAGCATGTGCAAACATGATTTTACTAAAAGCATGGCTTTTAAACCTCATTACACTTTGGCTTTGCAATATCGGTCCACAGGGTGCCTTAGCTCTTTTAACTGAGCTTTCTAAACCTGATTTGGTCTTGGATCTACTGTGTGGTGGTTGTCCAGTTCCTTTTCACTCTTTACAAGGTATCGGAATGTTCGTTGATGGCTGACCGCTGTGCGTCGGTGAGCCGTTTCAGGTCTGGGATCCCACTACATCGGTCCACAGGGCTCACGATCAGACCCAGTTTCACTGAAATCAAGACTTTTAAACAGTATTTGCATTAACATTCACTTCTTGATGGATATGCCATCCTTTTGAACCCTGTGAATGACACAGATCCATCCGGCAGTGGCTGGTTGGTGCCCGTGTACAGGCCCGAGAATAAAGTCTTTGCAGCTATCCGACCCTGATGAGGAAACAGATTGTTTAGCTACATCCATTATACATGTATACAGAAAGAATTGTATATCAAACTGAAAAAGCTTTCAAATCAATGTGGTCCAGATAGTTTTGTGGTTCCTGGGTGAAAGTGTGTGCCCATGCTCGAGGACCCATCGTTCACCTTGTGTTTCCGTGTGCTTGGGGGAAGGAAGAGGGGTCTGACGGCCAACTACCAGTTTAGCTGAACTCGGAAAAATACACAAAGCATTGCTTTCAGAGTGTCTTGTCCCCTTAAACCCTTCTACTACTGTCATTTTGACTCGGCACCACTACAATGACCGACAGACGACTGAAACATTTGCCTTTGATTCTATTTAGCACAAAGTCTGGGTGACTCTGTACCATATTTTCTGTCTGTGGTCAGGTGCCTAAAGCCATCCGATCAACACCCAAGTCCCAAAGGGTGCCGCCGTATACCCCGGCTGGGCTGAAATGGCCATCGTCTGACACTTGATTGGCCCTAATATAGATAAGGATTGCTCTGTCAGAGTGACTAGTTAGGCCATTGACACTGCCTTAAATTGTAGATGCAAATTCATCCTTTACATCCCCTGATCGGACAGGAATTGACCGAAAAGTCGGTTTGGACCAGCCTCTGGGAGGGTGAATACATACGCCATGTCCTGTCATCGGACCCTGGACATTAAAATATTCAGTTTATGTGTTCCCAAAGCTGCCAGATAGCTCATCAACAGAAAACAGTGTTAAGAAACGCATTATCAGCCCCGTCGTCCTTGTGTGGATGCTTGACATCTGCCTAAAATGACAAAACAGTGCACATTTTTTGTCTACTTAGAGTCTTTCAGGCAGAAACTGCTCGTTCTATGATGCTAGATTGCATTCATCATGGGAAAGTCCAGGTGACTCTGTAATATAAATTCTGTCTGTGGTTATGTGCCCAAAGCAATTGGATCAACACCCAGGCCCCAAGGGGTGCCGCGGTATGCCTCAGCGGGGCTGAAACGGCCATCGTCTGACACTTGATTGGCCTTAATGTAGAAAAGGATTGCTCTGCCAGCCTGACTAGTCAGCCCATTGAAAAGGCCTTGGATTGTAGATGTAAATTAATTCTTTACATCTCCTCATTGGACAGATATTAACCATTTTGAGTCTCCAGACGTGACAAAAAGTTGGCCTCTGGTAGGGTGATTGCATACGACATGTCCCGTAATCGGACCCCTGACAAAAAAATGTTCAGTTTATGGATTCCCAAAGCTGCCAGATGGTTTGTAGTTGGACAACAGTGTTGAGAAATGCATATTCGACACCCTCATCTATGTACGGACGTTAAGCGCTTTCGGTAATTGCTATCCGGACCCATCCTTTGGGAGTCCATGCCTACTGTAGCCCGGTCCCGACCGAGAATTTGCCACTCTGGAAGCCGTGAAACTGTCAATTTTTGTCAGATTTTGACATGTAAAGGATGAATTTGCATCTACATTCAAAGGGCTTTCAGAATATTACCTTGGTGAGGCTAAGAAGGAAAGTGTTCTTCTCATCAGATGCATGCTAGTATTTCCGAATACCAAGTTTCTGCCTGAAACATGTCTCCAAGAGGGCTTAGGAACCTGTCTGACAGTCAATTCTTGTCCGATCCAGACATGTAAAAGATGAATTTGCATCTACATTTAAAGGGCTTTCAGAAGATTACTTTGGTCAGGCTTAGAAGGGAAGCGTTCTTCTCACGAGATGCATCCTAGTGTTTCCGTATAACCAGTTTCTGCCTGAAACATGCCTCCGAGAGGAACTTGGGAACCTGTCTGACAGTCAATTCTTGTCCAATCCGGACATGTAAAAGATGAATTTGCATCTACATTTAAAGGGCTTTCAGAACATTACCTTGGTCAGGCTTAGAAGGAAAGCATTCTTCTCATCAGATGCATCCTAGTGTTTTCGATAACCATGATTCTGTCTGAAACATGCCTACGAGAGGCACTTGGGAGGCCCTCTGACAGTCAATTCTTGTCCAATCTGGACATGTAAAAGATGAATTTGCATCTCCATTCCAAGGGCTTTCAGAATATAACCTTGGTCAGGCTTAAAAGGGAAGCGTTCTTCTCATGAGATGCATCCTAGTGTTTCTGAATACCCAGTTTCTGCCTGAAACATGCCTCCGAGAGGGGCTTGGGAACCTTTCTGACAGTCAATTCTTGTCCGATCCGGACATTTAAAAGATGAATTAGCATCTCCATTCAAAGGGCTTTCAGATCATTACCTTGGCCAGGCTTAGAAGGAAAGCATTCTTCTCATCAGATGCATTCAAGTGTTTTCGATAACATAGTTTCTGGCTGAAACATGCCTACGAGAGGCACTTGGGAGGCCCTCTGACAGTCAATTCTTGTCTAATCCGGACATGCAAAGGATGAATTTGCATCTATATTCTATGCACATTCAGAATATAACCTTGGCTGGGTTAGAAAAGAAGCATTCTTCTCATGTGATGCATGCTAGTGTTTACTAATACCCAGTTTCTGCCTGAAACATGCCTCCAAGAGGCTCTTGGGTAGCCCTCTGACAGTCAATTCTTGTCACATCCAATCATTTATAGGATGAATTTGTATCTATGATTTAAGGTATTTCAAGAAATCAACTTGGTCAGGTTGACAGGGCAAGCCCTACATGAGGGTCCATCAAGTGTCATAGAGTTGCGGCTTAAGCCCAGACCAGGCGTATGGTGGCACATCCCGTGGCCCAGGTTTCGATCCTGTCATTTGGAAAACATGTCCGTGGATGGAAATCATGTTACATTTTCACCTAAACCTTGCGCTTGGCAATGTCAAAGGCTTTTTGCCATTTCTAATGCAGTCTAGGTTCAGAAAAGTGCCTGGTGAGCCTGCGTTTTATTTAATTGCGCCATTGTTTATGAACAGATCTACTCAGGGATTAAAGCCTACAATCCTCATGCCCCTTAAAATCAGTTAATCCAGAGCATGTGCAAATGTGATTTTATGAAAAGTATGATTTTTAAACCTCATCACACTTTGGATTTGCTCCGTGATTGTCATTCAGTCATCTTTCAACCAGCAAATAGCATGGGACTGTCCACCAACAGCTAGCCGTTGTGTGTCAACTGGCCGCTTTAGCTCGGGGCCCGGTCAATATCGGTCCGCAGGGTGCCTACACGTTTGTAACCGAGCTTTTTAAACTTGAATTGGTCTTGGATTTACCATGTGGTGGTTGTTCAGTTCCTTTTCACTCTTTACAAAGCATATGAACATTCGCAAATGGCTGTCCGCTGTGTGTCGGTGTCCATAGGGCTCCCGATCAGATTTAGTTTCTCTGAAATCAAGACTTCTTAAACCTGATTTAGTCTTGGATATGCCATGTGATGGTTGTTTAGTTCCTATTCACCCTTTAAAAGGCATGGGAATGTTCGCCGATGGTGGTCCACTGTGTGTCTGTGTGCGTCGGTGTGCTTCGGTGTGCATCGGTGTGCGTTGGTGTGCGTCGGTGTGTGTCGGTGTACATCGGTGTGCGTTGGTGTGTGTCAGTGTGCATTGGTGTGCATTGGTGTGCATTGGTGTGCTTCGGTGTGCATCGGTGTGCGTTGGTGTGCGTCGGTGTGTGTCGGTGTACATCGGTGTGCGTTGGTGTGTGTCAGTGTGCATTGGTGTGCGTTGGTGTGCGTCGGTGTGCGTCGGTGTGCTGTTTGAGGTATGGGATCCCCTTACATCGGTCCACAGGGCTCACGAGCAGATCAAGTTTCACTGAAATCAAGACTTTTAAACCGTATTTGCATTTACATTCACTGCTTGATGGAAATGGCATCCTTTTGAACCCTGTGAATGACATGGATCCAACCAGCAGTGGCTGGCTGGTGCCCGTGGACAGGCACGAGAATAAAGTACTGGCAGCAATCCAAATCTGATGAGGAAACAGACTGTTCAGCTTCATCTTTTATACATTGTTTACCACCTGCTATCACCACTCGTCTGAATTACATCATTATCATACAAAACTGACAAGTTTCTCATCATTTTTACGTAATATTCATGTGAATGAGATGAGCTGTGCTAGCTGGGCACCGCATTGTATTTAAATCTAAAAAGGATTTTAAATCAATGTGGTTCAGGGGGTTCTGTGTTCCTGGGTGAGTGCCAATAGGTATAGCGCTAAGCTGACCTCAAAAGGTCCTCATAGGTGACGCAAAGTGTGCACCCGCACTCGAGGACCCGTCGTTCACCTCAGGTTTACGTGTGCTCGGGGGAGAGAAGAGGGGTCTGACGGCCATCTACCAGTCCAGCTGATTGTGGAAAAATAACCAAAGCATTGATTTCAGAGTGTCTTGTTCTCGTCTGACCCTTCTGTGACTGCCGTTTTTTGACCCGGCACCACTAAAATGACTAACAGACGACCGAAACCTTTGTCTTAGCTGTTACTTTTCGATGAAAGGGCTTTGAGTCTATTTAGCACAAAGTCCAGGTGACGTTGTAATATAAATTCAGTCTATGGTCATGTGCCCAAAGCAATTGGATCAACACCCAGGCCCCAAGGGGTGCCGCGGTATGCCTCAGCTGGGCTGAAACGGCCATCGTCTGACACTTGATTGGCCTTAATGTAGAAAAGGATTGCTCTGCCAGCCTGACTAGTCAGCCCATTGAAACGGCCTTGGATTGTAGACGTAAAGTAATCCTTTACATCTCCTCATCGGACAGATATTAACCATTTTGAGTCTCCAGGCGTGACAAAAAGTTGGCCAGGATCGGCCTCTGGTAGGGTAAATGCATAGGACATGTCCCGTCATCGGACACTGGACCATAAAAAATTCAGTTTATGGATTCCCAAAGCTGCCACATGGCTCATTGATGGACAACAGTGTTGAGAAATGCATTTTCAACACCCTTGTCTATGTACGGACATTTATCGCATTTGGTAATTGACATCCAGATCCATCCTTTGGGAGTCCATGCCTACTGGAGCACGGTCCTGACCGAGAATTTACCACTCTGGAAGCTGTGAAACAGTCAATGTTTGTCCGATCCGGACATGTAAAAGATGAATTTGCATCTACATTTAAAGGGCTTTCAGAATATAACCTTGAACAGGCTTAGATGTGAAGCGTTCCTCTCACTAGATGCATGCTAGTGTTTCCGAATACGGAGTTCTGCCTGAAACATGTCTCCTAGAGGTGCGCAGGAACCTGTCTGTCAGTCAATTCTTTTCCGATCTGGACATGTAAAAGATAAATTTGCATCTACATTTGAAGGGCTTTCAGAACATTACCTTGGTCAGGCTTAGAAGGAAAGCGTTCTTCTCATCAGATGCATCCTAGTGTTTTCAATAACCCAGATTCTGTCTGAAACATGCCTACGAGAGGCACTTGGGATGCCCTCTGACAGTCAATCCTTGTCCGATCCAGACATGCAAAGGATGAATTTGCATCTACATTTCAAGGGCTTTCAGAATATAAGTTTGGTCAGGCTTAAAAGGGAAGCGTTCTTCTCACGAGATGCATCCTAGTGTTTCCGTATACCCAGTTTCTGCCTGAAACATGACCCCGCGAGGGGCTTGGGAACCTGTCTGACAGTCAATTCTTGTCCGATCCGGACATGTAAAAGATGAATTAGCATCTACATTCAAAGGCCTTTCAGAACATTACCTTGGCCAGGCTTAGAAGGAAAGCGTTCTTCTCATCAGATGCATTCAAGTGTTTTCGATAACATAGATTCTGGCTGAAACATGCCTACGAGAGGCACTTGGGAGGCCCTCTGACAGTCAATTCTTGTCCAATCTGGACATGCAAAGGATGAATTTGCATCTATATTCTATGCACATTCAGAATATAACCTTGGCTGGGTTAGAAAAGAAGCATTCTTCTCATGATATGCATACTAGTGTTTACTAATACCCAGTTTCTGCCTGAAACATGCCTCCAAGAGGCTCTTGGGTAGCCCTCTGGCAGTCAATTCTTGTCACATCCAATCATTTAAAGGATGAATTTGTATCTACAATTTAAGGTATTTCAAGAAATCAACTTGGTCAGGTTGACAGAGCAAGCCTTCCCTACATAAGGGTCCATCAAGTGTCATAGAGTTGCTGCTTAAGCCCAGACCAGGCTCCAGACATGACGAAAAGGCAGCCGGACCAGCCTCCAGAAGGGTGAATGCATATGACGTCACCTGTCGTTGGACCCGGGACGATAAAAAAATGTAGTTTATGTATCTCCCAGATGGTTCACAGATGGAAAACGGTGTTGAGGAAAGCACTTTCAACACCCTCATCTGATGACCAACGTTTGGCCCCACTTCCCGGGTCTCAGACATCCTTCTGAAGGGTCTCTGAGCCGAGAGAGCGCATTTATGCTTGAGGACCTGTCATTCACCATAGGCCTCTGTGCACTTGGGGGAGCATACCAAGTCTGAGGCTCATCCACCAGTCTTATTGAAAGTCCAAAAAGTCCAGATGTATTGATTTTAGATCGTCTTGTCCTCTTCTTTCCCTTCCGGGACCGACATATAACTGAAAATGGCCATCATCTGACACTTGATTGGCCCTAATGTAGATAAGGATTGGTCTGCTAGCCTGACCAGTCACCCCATTGAAAGGGCCTTGAATTGTAGATGTAAATCCATCCTTTACATATCCTGATCAGACAGGAATTGACCGTTTTAAGGATCCAGACGTGACAAAAAGTCAGCCGAGACCAGCCTCTTGTAGGGGGAATACATGGGAAATCCTCGTTATCTGACCCTGGACAATGAAAACATCCAGTTTCTGTGCTCCCAAAGCTGCCAGATAGCTCATTGACAGACAACAGTGTTGAGAAAGGCATTATTAACACTGTCCTCCGTGTACAGACGTTTGGCACCTGCAGGAAATGACAAAACAGTACACATGGCCACTCTTGTAATGAGGGCTTGCTCGAGCAGCCCTCCGAAGGGTATTTCCTGAAAGCCTTTCGAATGGAGATGCAAATACATCTTTTAAATGTCCCGATGAGACGAGAATTGACCATCCTACCGCCTCCCCTAAGGCTCTCAGAGGAGTGTTTTGGTCCAAAAGCGAGCACCCAAAAACGCTTGAATGCATCTCTTGATGGGAAGGTTTGCTCTGACAGCCCAAGCAAGGAGATGTGCTGAAAGGCCTTTGAATGTAGATACAAATTCACCTTTTACATGTCCCATCCTGCCAAGATTTGACCGTTTTACGGCTTCTGACGTGAAGAGAAGTCGCCCCAAATCTGGCTCTGGGAGGCTTGGACCATACTACCAACAGCCAAAACAGGGCCCTGGCCAAAAATCTTTCCTGATTTACTATTCCCGACGGTCCCGGAAAGTTCAAAGACAGACACCAGTGTTGAGAAACGCATTCTTGACCACAATTTCTGCCAAGGAACGTTACGCAAGCCTGCCCGAGGCTTGTTTTAAACAGAAACCTGGCACCAGAAAACGCTTGAAAGCATCTCTTGATGGGAAGGTTTGCTCTGACAGCCCAAGCAAGGAGATGTGCTGAAAGGCCTTTGAATGTAGATATAAATTCACCTCTTACATGTCCCATCCTGCCAAGATTTGACTGTTTTACGGCTTCTGACGTGAAGAGAAGTCGCCCCAAATCTGGCTCTGGGAGGCTTGGACCATACTACCAACAGCCAAAACAGGGCCCTGGCCAAAAATCTTTCCGGATTTACTATTCCCGACGGTCCCGGAAAGTTCAAAGACAGACACCAGTGTTGAGAAACGCATTCTTGACCACAATTTCTGCCAAGGAACGTTACGCAAGCCTGCCCGAGGCTTGTTTTAAGCAGAAACCTGGCACCAGAAAACGCTTGAAATCATCTCTTGATGGGAAGGCTTGCTCTGACAGCCCTCCCAAGGAGATGTGCTAAAAGGCCTTTGGACGTAGATGCAAATTCACCTTTTACATGTCCTTATCCGTCAAGATTTGACCCTTTGTCGGCTTCCAACGTGACAAGAAGTCACCCCAAATCTGGCTCTGGGAGGCTTGGACCATACCACCAACAGCCAAAACAGGGCCCTGGCAAAAAATCTTTCCTTATTTACTATTCCCGACGGTCCCGGAAAGTTCAAAGACAGACACCAGTGTTGAGAAACGCATTCTTGACCACAATTTCCGCCAAGGAACGTTCCGCAAGCCTACCTGAGGCTTGTTTTAATCAGAAACCTGGCACCAGAAAACGCTTGAAAGCATCTCTATATGGGAAGGCTTGCTCTGACAGCCCTCCTAAGGAGATGTGCTAAAAGGCCTTTGGGCGTAGATGCAAATTCACCTTTTACATGTCCTTATCCGTCAAGATTTGACCCTTTGTCGGCTTCCAACGTGACGAGAAGTCGCCCGGGACCGGGCTCCAGTAAGCTTGGAGCGTACAACCACTGGCCGAAACAGGGCCCTGGCTGAAAAAATTTCCCGTTTTACTATTCCCAACGGTTTTCGTAATTTCCGAGATGGACAAGGGTGTAGAGAAACACATTCTTTACCGCAATTTTCACCAATGAACCTTACGCGACTTAGGGAAGTAGCCAAACGGAACATATCTTTGCTCCCACAAGTCTGTCCGAGACTTGGATCTGGCAGAAATGAGCTGCCTTAAAACACTAGAATGCATTTTAGCTAGGGAAAGCTTACTCTGACAGCCTTCCCAAGGAAATGCGCTGAAAGGTCTTGACTTGTAGATGCTGATTCCACCTTTAAATGTCCAGATCCGTCAAGATTTCATTTTTTTACGGGATTAAATGAGAAAAATGTCGGGGGTTATTGAGACCTCACGGCCAGGACCTTTCTGAAATCTGAGAAATGGAGTCTCGAAACTTTTTTTTCCTGGTTTCCGAAAGTATATCGGTCTGCAGGGTGCCTGAGCTTTTGAAACTGAGCTTTTCAAAGCTAATTTAGTCTACGATTTACCTTGTGGTGGTAGTTCAATTCCTTTTCACTCTTTACAAAGCATGGGAATGTTCACCGATGGCCGTCCGCTGTGCATTGGTGTACAGTTTCAGGTACAGTTTACTCTGACCGCCTGCCCAAGGAGATGCGCTGAAAGGTCTTGACTTGTAGATGCTGATTCCAACTTTAAATGTCCAGATCCGTCGAGATTTCATTTTTTTACGGGATTAAATGGGATTAAATGGAGTCTCGAAACTTTCTTTTCCTGGTTTCAGAAAGTATATCGGTCTGCAGGGTGCCTGAGCTTTAGAAACTGAGCTTTTCAAAGCTAATTTAGTCTACGATTTACCTTGTGGTGGTAGTTCAATTCCTTTTCACTCTTTACAAAGCATGGGAATGTTTGCCGATGGCCGTCCGCAGTTTCGGTGTGCCATTTCAGGTCTGCGACTGCACTACATCGGTCCACAGGGCTCCCAATCAGACCCAGTTCCACTGAAATCAAGACTTTTAAACAGTATTTATATTTACATTCACTGTGGGAAGGAAATGCAATCCTTTTGAACCATGTGAGTGGCATGGATCCATCCAGCAGTGGCTGGTAGGGGCCCCTGGACAGGCACAAGAATAAAGTCTTTGCAGCACTCCAACTCTGATGAGGAAACAGACTGTTCAGCTGCATCCATTATACATGTATACACCCTGCATTGTATATCAAACTAAAAAAAGGATCAAATCAATGTGGTTCAGGGGTTATTGTGGTTCCTTGTGAGTGACGATGAGCATAGCGCTAAGCTGGTCTCAAAAGGCCTCATAGCAGAGCCGAAAATGTGCGACCATGCTCGAGGACCCTTCGTTCACCTCAAAGTTCCATCTGCTTGGGGGAGGATAGAGGGGTCTGACGGCCAACTAACAGTACAGCTGAACATGGAAAAATACCCAAAGAATTGATTTCAGAGTGTCTTGTGCTCTTCTGAACCTTCTACGACTGTCGTTTTGACTCGACACCACAAAATGACCGACAAATCGCCGAAATATTTGTCATCGCTGCTATTTTTCTATGCCAAAGGGTCTTGGGCTCTATTTAGCACAAAGGCTTGATGACACTCTAACATACTTTCTTTCTGTGGTCAGGGGCCTAAAGCAATCAAATCGACACGGACGCCCCAAAGCGCTCCGCCGTATGGCCGGGCTGGGCTGAATCAGCCATCGTCTCACACTTGATTGGCCCTAATTTAGATAAGGATTATTCTGCTAGCCTGACCAGTCAGCAAGTTGAGAGGGTCTTGGATCATAGATGCAAATCCATCCTTTGCATCTCCTCATCTGACAGGAATTGACAGTTTTAAGGCTCCAGACATGAAGAAAAGCTGGCCAGGACCCACCTCTAGTACGGTAAATGCATAGGACATGCTCCGTCACCGGACCCTGGACAATGAAATATTCAGTTTATGAATTCCCAAAGCTGCCAGATGGCTCGTAGATGGACAACAGTGTTAAGGATTGCATTTTCGACACCGTTGTCCCTGTACAGACTTTCGGCCCCTTTGTTTATTGACATCTTGATCCATCTTTCAGGAGTCCATGCCTAATGGATCGAGATTTTACCACGCCAGAAGCCATAAAATGGTCACTTCTGGTCGGATCCAGACATATAAATGATGAATTAGCATCTATCTTCAGAGAGCCTTCTGAATATTACCTTGGCCAGACTTAGACAGGAAGCGTTCTTCTCATGAGATTCATCCTAGACATGACGAAAAGTCAGCTGGGACCAGCCTCTGGCAGGGTTAATGCCCTGTCATCGGACCCGGATAGATGAAATATTTAGTTAATGTGTTCCCAAAGCTGGCAGATGGCTTGCAGTTGGACAACAGTGTTGAGAAATGCATTTTCGACACCCTCCTCTATGTACGGACATTCAGCGCCTTCGGTTATTGACATCCAGATCCATCCTTTGGGAGTCCATGCCTACTGGAGCCCGGTCCCGACCGGGATTTGACCACGCTGGAAGCTGTTAGACAGTCAATTCTTGTCAGATCAGGACATGTGATAGATGAATTTGCATCTACATTCAAAGGGCTTTTAGAATATTACCTTGGATAGGCTTAGAAAAGAAGCGTTCTACTCATGAGATGCATCCTAGTGTTTCCGAAGACCAAGATTGTGTCTGAAACATGCCTCCGAGAAGCACTTGGGACACCATCTGACAGTCAATTCTTGTTGGATCCGGACATGTAAAAGATGAATTTGCATCTATGTGAGGAGGGCTTTTGGAATATTACCTTGGCCAGACTTAGACATGAAGCATTCCTCTTATTAACACCTCGACACCACTACAATGACTGATAGACGAACGAAAAATTCATTGTCGCCATTACTTCTCATGCCAAAGGGCTTTGATTCTATTTAGCACAAAGTCTGCTTTACACTCTTACATGTTTTCTGTCTGTGGTCATGTGCTCAAAGCCATCAAATTGACACCAATGCCCCAAGGGGTGCTGCAGTATGGCCCAGCTGGGCTGAAACGGCCATCGTCTGACACTTGATTGGCCTTATTGTGGATAAGGATTGCTCTGTCAGCCTGACCGGTCAGCCCATTAAAATGGTCTTAAATTGTTGATGCTAATCATTCCTTGAGATCTCCTGATCTGACAAGAATTGACTGTTTTAAGACCCCAGACGTGACAAAAAGTCGGCCGGGACCAGCATCTGGTAGGATCAATGCATAGGATATGCCCAGTCATCGGACCCTGGACAAATAAATATTCAGTGTTTGTGTTCCCAAAGCTGCCAGATGGCTCGTAGATGGACCACAGTATTGAGAAATGCATTTTCGACACCCTCGTCAATGTAAGGATGTTCAGCACCTTCAGTAATTGACATCCAGACCCATCCTTTGGGAGTCCATGCCTACTGGAGCTCGGTCCCAACCAAGATTTTACCACGCTGGAAGCAGTGAAATGGTCAATTTTTGTTGGATTCGGACATGTAAAAGATGAATTTGCATCTACATTCAAAGGGCGTTCAGAATATTACCTTGGCCAGGCTTAGAAGAGAAGCGTTCTTCTCATGAGATGCATCCTAGTGTTTCTGAAAACCCAGATTCTGTCTGAAACATGCGTCCTAGAGGCACTTGGGACTCCGTCTGACAGTTAATTCTTGTCCGATCTGGACATGTAATGGATGAATTTGCATCTATGTGAGAAGGGCTTTCAGAATATTACCTTGGGCAGGCTTAGAAGGGAAGCGTTCTTCTCATGAGATGCATCCTAGTGTTTCCTTATACCCAGTTTCTGCCTGAAACATGTCTGATAGTCAATTCTTGTTCGATCCGGACATGTAAAAGATGAATTTGCATCTATATTCTGAGCACATTCAGAATACAATCTTGGCTGGGTTAGAAAAGAAGCTTTCTTCTCATGAGATGCATGCTAGTGTTTCCGAAAACCCAGATTCTGTCTAAAAAATGCACTTGGGACGCTGTTTGACGGTCAATTCTTGTCTGATCCAGACATGTAAAAGATGAATTTACATCTAAATTCAAAGGGATTTCAGAATATTACCTTCCCCAGACTTAGATGTGAAGCGTTCCTCTCATAAGACTGAAGTCAGCTGAGACCAGCCTCTGGTAGGGTTTATACATAGGACATGCCCAATTATCGGACCCGGGACGATAAAATAATGTTCCCAAAGCTCCCAGATAGCTCATGGACAGAAAAACAGTGTTGAGAAACCTGTTATCAACACTGTCCTCCATGTATGGACGTTTGGCACATAAGGTTTGGCTCAAAACAAGTTCATCCAGAGCATGTGCAAAAGTGATGTTACTAAAAGCATGGCTTTTAAACCTCATTACACTTTGGCTTTGCAATATCAGTCCGCAGGGTGCCTTAGCTCTTTTAACTGAGCTTTCTAAACCTGATTTGGTCTTGGATTTACTGTGTGGTGGTTGTTCAGTTCCTTTTCACTCTTTACAAGGCATCGGAATGTTTGTTGATGGCCGACTGCTGTGCGTCGGTGAGCCGTTTCAGGTCTGGGATCCCACTACATCGGTCCACAGGGCTCCTGATCAGACCCAGTTCCACTGAAATCAAGACTTTTAAACAGTATTTGCATTTACATTCACTGCTTGATGGATATGCCATCCTTTTGAACCCTGTGAATGACATGGATCCGTCCAGCAGTGGCTGGTCAGTGCCCATGGACAGGCAGGAGAATAAAGTCTTTGCAGCTATCCGACCCTGATGAGGAAACAGACTGTTTAGCTACATCCATTATACATGTATACAGCAAGGATTGTATATCAAACTGAAAAAGCTTTCAAATCAATGTGGTCCAGGGAGTTTTGTGGTTCCTGGGTGAGTGACGATGGGCATAGCGCTAAGCTGGTCTGAAAGGGCCTCACAGCTGAACCGAAAGTGTGTGCCCATGCTCGAGGACCCATCGTTCACCTTGTGTTTCCGTGTGCTTTGGGTAAGGTAGAGGGGTCTGACGGCCAACTACCAGTTTAGCTGAACTCGGAAAAATACACAAAGCATTGCTTTCAGAGTGTCTTGTCCCTTTATGACCCTTCTACGACTGTCATTTTGACTCGGCACCACTACAATGACCGACAGACGACTGAAACATTTGCCTTTGATTCTATTTAGCACAAAGCCTGAGTGACTCTGTTCCCTATTTTCTGTCCGTGGTCAGGTGCCTAAAGCCATCCGATCAACACCCAAGTCCCAAAGGGTGCCGCCGTATAACCCGGCTGGGCTGAAATGGCCATTGTCTGACACTTGATTGGCCCTAATATAGATAAGGATTGCTCTGCCAGAGTGACTAGTTAGGCCATTGACACGGCCTTCAATTGTAGATGCAAATTCATCCTTTACATCCCCTGATCGGACAGGAATTGACCGTTTTAAGCCTCCAGACGTCACGAAAAGTCGGTTTGGACCAGCCTCTGGGAGGGTGAATACATACGCCATGTCCTGTCATCGGACCCTGGACATTAAAATATTCAGTTTATGTGTTCCCAAAGCTGCCAGATAGCTCATCAACAGAAAACAGTGTTAAGAAACGCATTATCAGCCCCGTCGTCTGTGTGTGGATGCTTGGCGTCTGCCTTAAATGACAAAACAGTGCACATTTTTTGTCTACTTAGAGTCATTTAGGCAGAAACTGCTCGTTCTATGATGCTAGATTGCATTCATCATGGGAAAGTCCAGGTGACTCTGTAATATAAATTCTGCCTGTGGTTATGTGCCCAAAGCAATCGGATTAACACCCAGGCCCCAAGGGGTGCCGCGGTATGCCTCAGCTGG
The DNA here is from genome assembly GCA_947462335.1 of Harmothoe impar. Lineage (NCBI taxonomy): Eukaryota > Metazoa > Annelida > Polychaeta > Phyllodocida > Polynoidae > Harmothoe > Harmothoe impar. The sequence goes on from OX381714.1 coordinate 68,527,871, forward strand.
GCTGAAACGGCCATTGTCTGACACTTGATAGGCCTTAATGTAGAAAAGGATTGCTCTGCCAGCCTGACTAGTCGGCCCATTGAAAAGGCCTTGGATTGTAGATGTAAATTAATTCTTTACATCTCCTCATCGGACAGATATTAACCATTTTGAGTCTCCAGACGTGACAAAAAGTTGGCCTCTGGTAGGGTGATTGCATAGGACATGTCCCGTTATCGGACCCCTGACAATAAAATGTTCAGTTTATGGATTCCCAAAGCTGCCAGATGGTTTGTAGTTGGACAACAGTGTTAAGAAATGCATATTCGACACCCTCATCTATGTACGGACGTTAAGCGCCTTCGGTAATTGCTATCCAGACCCATCCTTTGGGAGTCCATGCCTACTAGAGGCCGGTCCCAACCAGGATTTTACCACTCTGGAAGCCGTGAAACAGTCAATTTTTGTCAGATTTTGACATGTAAAAGATGAATTTGCATCTACATTCAAAGGGCTTTCAGAATCTTACCTTGGCCAGGCTAAGATATGAAGCGTTCCTCTTATTAGATGCATGCTAGTGTTTCTGAATACCAAGTTTATGCCTGAAACATATTTCCAAGAGGGACTTAGGAACCTGTCTGACAGTCATTTCTTGTCCGATCCGGACATGTAATAGATGAATTCGCATCTACATTTAAAGGGCTTTCAGAATATTACATTGGTCAGGCTTAGAAGGAAAGCTTTCTCCTCATCAGATGCATCCTAGTGTTTTCAATAACCCAGATTCTGTCTGAAACATGCCTCCGAGAGGAACTTTGGATGCCCTCTGACAGTCAATCCTTGTCCAATCCGGACATGTAAAGGATGAATTTGCATCTCCATTCAAAGGGCTTTCAGAATATAACCTTGGTCAGGCTTAAAAGGGAAGCGTTCTTCTCACGAGATGCATCCTAGTGTTTTCGTATACCCAGTTTCTGCCTGAAACATGCCTCCGAGAGTTGCCTGGGAACCTTTCTGACAGTCAATTCTTGTCCCATCCGGACATGTAAAAGATGAATTAGCATCTATATTCAAAGGCCTTTCAGAACATTATCTTGGCCAGGCTTAGAAAGAATGCGTTCTTCTCATCAGATGCATCCAAGTGTTTTCGATAACATAGATTCTGGCTGAAACATGCCTACGAGAGGCACTTGGGAGAGCCTCTGACAGTCAATTCTTGTCGGATCCGGACATGTAAAAGATGAATTAGCATCTACATTTCAAGGGCATTCAGAACATTACCTTGGTCAGGCTTAGAAAGAAAGTGTTCTTCTCATTAGATGCATCCTAGTGTTTTCCATAACCCAGATTCTGTCTGAAACATGCCTACTAGAGAAACTTGGGATGCCCTCTGACAGTCAATCCTTGTCCGATCAGGACATGTAAAAGATGAATTTGCATCTACATTCAAAGGGCTTTCAGAATATAACCTTGGTCAGGCTTAGAAGGGAAGGGTTCTTCTAATCAGATGCATTCTGGTGTTTCTGTATACCCAGTTTCTGCCTGAAACATGCCTCCGAGAGGGTCTTGGGAACCTGTCTGACAGTCAATTCTTGTCAGATCAGGACGTGTAAAAGATGAATTTGCATCTACATTTTAAGGGCTTTCAGAATATTACCTTGGTCAGGCTAAGAAGGGAAGCGTTCTTCTCACGAGATGCATCCTAGTGTTTCCGTATACCCAGTTTCTGCCTGAAACATGCCCCCAAGAAGGGCTTGGGAACCTGTCTGACAGTTAATTCTTGTCCGATCCGGACATGTAAAAGATGAATTAGCATCTCCATTCAAAGGGCTTTCAGAACATTACCTTGGCCAGGCTTAGAAAAAAAGCGTTCTTCTCATCAGATGCATCCAACTGTTTTCGATAACATAGATTCTGGCTGAAACATGCCTACGAGAGGCACTTGGGAGGCCCTCTGACAGTCTATTCTTCTCCAATCCGGACATGCAAAGGATGAATTTGCATCTATATTCTATGCTCATTCAGAATATAACCTTGGCTGGGTTAGAAAAGAAGCATTCTTCTCATGTGATGCATGCTAGTGTTTACTAGTACCCAGTTTCTGCCTGAAACATACCTCCAAGAGGCTCTTGGGTAGCCCTCTGGCAGTCAATTCTTGTCACATCCAATCATTTAAAGGATGAATTTGTATCTACAATTTAAGGTCTTTCAAGAAATCAACTTTGGTCAGGTTGACAGAGCAAGCCTTCCCTACATAAGGGTCCATCAAGTGTCATAGAGTTGCCGCTTAAGCCCAGACCAGGCGTATGGTGGCACATCCTGTGGCCCAGGTTTCGATCCCGTCATTTGGAAAACACGTCCGTGGATGGAAATCATGTTACATTGTCACATAAACCTTGCGCTTGGCAATGTCAGAGGCTTTTTGCCATTTCTAATGCAGTCTAGGTTCAGAAAAGTGCAGTGTGAGCCTGCGCTTTATTTAATTATGCCATTGTTTATGAACAGATCTACTCAGGGATTAAAGCCTGCAATCCCACATGCACCTTGAAATCTGTTTATCCAGAGCATGTATAAATGTGATTTTTATGTAAAGCATGACTTTTAGACCTCATTACACTTTGGATTTGCTCCGTGATTGTCACCCGGCCAAATTCAACCCGCAAATAGCATTGGACTGTCCACCAACAGCTAGCCGTTGTGTGTCACTGGGTAATTGCATAGGACATGTCCCATCATCGGACCCTGGACAATAAAAAATTCAGTTTATGGATTCCCAAAGCTGCCACATGGCTCATTGATGGACAACAGTGTTGAAATATGCATTTTCAACAACCTTGTCTATGTACGGACATTTATCGCATTTGGTAATTGACATCCAGATCAATCCTTTGGGAGTCCATGCCTACTGAAGCCGTGAAACAGTCAATGTTTGTCCGATCCGGACATGTAAAAGATGAATTTGCATCTACATTTAAAGGGCTTTCAGAATATTACCTTGGTCAGGCTTAGAAGGGAAGTGTTTTTCTTATGAGATGCATCCTAGTGTTTCCGAATAACCAGATTCTGCCTGAGAGGCTCTTGGGATGCCATCTGACAGTAAATTCTTGTCCGATCCGGACATGTAAAAAATGAAATTGCGACTATATTCTGAGAACATTCAGAATATAATCTTGGCTGGGTTAGAAAAGAAGCATTCTTCTCATGAGATGCATGCTAGTGTTTACTAATACCCAGTTTCTGCCTGAAACATGCCTTCTAGAGGCTCTTGGGACTCCCTCTGGCAGTCAATTCTTGTCAGATCCAGACATTTAAAGGATGAATTTGCATCTACATTTTAATTTTTTTTTAGGAAATCAGCCAAGTCCATAACGTCTCAAACTGATCGGATCGACGCCTGGGCTAAGAGGCTTGGCTGAAGCGGCTCTCGTCTAACGCTACTAATGTTGAGAAGGATTGCTCTGCTAGCCTGACCAGGGGACCAGCTGACAGGGCCTTGTATTGTTGATGCAAATGCATCCTTTACATCTCCTAAACAGACAGGAATTGACTGTTTTGAGGCTCCAGACTTGACGAAAAGGCAGCCGGACCAGCCTCCAGTAGGGTGAATGCATATGACGTCACCTGTCATCAGACCCAGGATGATAAAAAAAAATCAGTTTATGTATTCTCAAATCTCCCAGATGGTTCACAGATGGAAAACAGTGTTGAAGAAGGCATTTTCAACACCCTCGTCTGATGACCGACGTTTGGCCCCCTCCCCTGGTCTCAGACGTCCTTCTAAATGGTCTCTGAGCCAAGAGAGCGCATTTATGCTTGAGAACCTGTCATTTACCATAGGCCTCTGTGCACTTGGGGGAGCATACCGAGTACGAGGCTCATCCACCAGTCTTATTGAAAGTCCAAAAAGTCCAGATATATTGATTTTAGATCGTCTTGTCCTCTTCTTTCCCTTCTGGGACCGACATATGACTGGAAATTGTAGTCTACGTTACTTTATGAACACAAATACTTTTGAACTTCCTTATCCCAAAGTCTGGGCGACTCTGTAACACATTTTCCATCTGTGGTTATGTTCTTGAGGCAAGTGGATCGACACCCAGGCCCCAAGGGGTGCTGCCATATGCCCAGGCTCGGCTGAAATGGCCATTGTCTGACACTTGATTGGCCCTAATGTAGATAAGGATTGGTCTGCCAGCCTGACTAGTCACCCAATTGAAAGGGCCTTGAGTTGTAGATGTAAATCCATCCTTTAAATATCCTAAAGGGACAGGAATTGACCGTTTTAAGGCTCCAGACTTGACGAAAAGTCGGCCGAGACCAGCTCCTGGCAGGGTGAATGCATAGGACATGTCCCGTCATCGGACACTGGACAACAAAATATTCAGTTTATGTATTCCCAAAGCTGACAGATGGCTTGTAGATGGACAACAGTGTTGAGAAATGCATTTTTGACACCCTCGTCTATGTACGGACGTTCAGCGCCTTCGGTAGTTGACATCCGGATCAATCCTTTGGGAGTCCATGCCTACTGGAGCATGGTCCCGACCAAGATTTTACCACTCTGGAAGCTGTGAAACAGTCAATTCTTGTCGGATTCAGACATGTAAAATATGAATTCGCATCTACATTTAAAGGGCTTTGAGAATATTACCTTGGTCAGGCTAAGAAGGGAAGTGTTCTTCTCATGAGATGCATCCTAGTGTTTTCGAATACCCAGATTCTGTCTTAAACATGCCTACGAGACGCATTTGGGAAGACCTCTGACAGTCAATTCTTGTCAGATTCAGACATGTAAAAGATGAATCCGCATCTACATTTAAAGGGCTTTCAGAACATTACCTTGGCCAGGCTTGGAAGGAAACCATTCTACTCACCAGATGCATCCTAGTGTTTCCGTATACCCAGTTTCTGCCTGAAACATGTCTCAGGGAGGGGCTTGGGCACCTGTTTGATAGTCAATTCTTGTCGGATCAGGATGTGTAAAAGATGAATTTGCATCTACATTCAAAGGCCTTTAAGAACATTACCTTGGCCAGGCTTAGAAGAAAAGCGTTTTTCTCATCAGATGCATGCTAGTGTTTTCAATAACACAGATTCTGGCTGAAACATGCCTCCAAGAGGCTCGTGGGTAGCCCTTTGGCAGTCAATTCTTGTCACATCCAATCATTTAAAGGATGAATTTGTATCTACAATTTATGGTCTTTCAAGAAATCAACTTGGTCAGGCAAGCCTTCCCTACATGAGGGTCCATCAAGAGTCGTAGAGTTGCCTTTTAAGCCCAGACCAGGCGTAAGGTGGCACATCCCATGGTTTCGATCCTGTCATTTGGAAAACACGTCCGTGGGTGGAAATCATGTTACATTGTCACATAAACCTTGCGCTTGGCAAAGTCATAGGCTTTTTGCCATTTCTAATGCAGTTTAGGTTCAGAAAAGTGCAGTGTGAGCCTGCCTTTCATCTAATTGCGCCATTGTTTATGAACAGATCTACTCAGGGATTAACGCCTGAAATCCAACATGCCCCTTAAAATCTGTTCATCCAGAGCATGTGCAACTGTGATTTTTATGTAAAGCATGACTTTTAGACCTCATTACACTTAGGATTTGCTCCGCGATTGTCTTTCAGTCCTATTTCAACCCACAAATAGCATTGGACTGTCCACCAACAGCTCGCCATTATGTGTGTACTGGCCAGTTTTAGCTCTGAGCCTCGTCAATATCAGTCCACAGGGTGCATACGGTTTGAAACTTAGAGACTTTTGAAACTGAGCTTTTAAACCCTGATTTGGTATTGGATATGCCGCTAAGCTGACCTCGAAGGGCCTCATAGCTGAGCCGAAAGTGTTCACCCATGCTCAAGGACAAGTTGTTTTACCTCAGGTTTCTGTGTGGCTCAGGGAGGGTAGTGGGGTCTGACGGCCATCAACCAGTCTAATCTCGGGAAAATACCCAAAGCATTGATTTCAGAGTGTCTTGTTCTCGTTTGACCCTTCTGTGACTGCCGTTTTTGACCTGGCACCACTAAAATAACCAACAGACGACCGAAACATTTGTCTCAGCTGTTACTTTTCTATGAATGGCCTTTGACTCTATTTAGCACAAAGTCTGGGTGACTCTGTAATATAAATTCTGTTTGTGGTCAGGTGCCCAAAGCAATCGGATCAACACCCAGGCCCCAAGGGGTGCCGCGGTATGCCTCAGCTGGGCTGAAACGGCCATCGTCTGAATTTGTTGGATTGTAGATGTAAATTAATCCTTTAATCTCCTCATCAGACAGGAATTAACCATTTTGAGGCTCCAGACGTGACAAAAAAGTTGGCCAGGATTGGCCTCTGGTAGGGTAAATGCATAGGCCATGTCCCGTTATCGGACCCCTGACAATAATATATTCAGTTTATGGATTCCCAAAGCTGCCAGATGGCTTGTAGTTGGACAACAGTGTTGAGAAATGCATTTTCGACACCCTCATCTATGTATGGACGTTCAGCGCCTTCGGTAATTGCCATCTGGGCCCACACACTGTAGTAAATCTCAGAAGTGATTCCTGGTACACCACAAGCCTTGGTACAGGCTAAAACCACACACTGTAGTAAAGCCCAGAAGTATGCATGGTACACCACAAGCCTTAGTGCAGGCTAGAGGTAATTCTTACATTGGGTTCTGGTACACCACTTGCTCTAGTATATCCCAGAAGTAATTCTTACATTAGGTCCTGGTACACCACATGCTCTAGTATAGCCCAGAAGTAATTCTTACATTAGGTCCTGGTATACCACATGCTCTAGTGAAGCCCAGAAGTAATTCTTACATTAGGTCCTGGTAGACCCCAAACCTTAGTGCAGGCTAGAAGTAATTCTTACATTGGGCAAAGCAAATTCATTTAAAAACCTAAATTTTGAATCTTATTTCATTCTAGCTTCTTTGAAATTGATATTTTTAAACTTGATTTGGTTTTAGATTTATTTTACACTGTAAATCACATGGGAGTGTCCATCAATGGCTGGCTAGGAACAATCCATATCTCTTATGGTGTTTGGCTTGAGGATAATGCAAGGCACCTACAACAAGGTTTTGGGGGAAATCAAGTTACTATTTAAATTTCCACATAAAATGAATTTGGAGCTTGATCCATTGAAAGTTTGGGAGATTGCAACAATTATTGATCAACCTGGTCTGTGTTTTGCAGACAGAAGCAGAACAGATAGAAGTGATTCGGAGCCAGCATACCACTACGTACCCAAGAGTGATGTCTGAGCAGGCTGACACAAGACCCGAGTCCGACGACACGTTGCCTGAGCCATTTTGTAGGATGTTGACCCGACAAAAGCGCAAGTCTGTTCCAGTAAGTCACCATAAAGCTATAACCTATTACAGGAATTTTCTATTTCTGTGTTTCACCCTCAAGCTTTACTCTACTTATCTCTAATATAGGGTTGTCTCAATAAAGCGAATGTAGTTGAAACTTTATAACCAGTGCTTGTCTATGACCAGGGGTTGTTTATGTCTGGTGATTGTCTATGACAGGCAGAATTGAAAATGTGCTTATTTAGAGCAGATGTCCATAGAAATGTAATTGATTTATTTAGAAAGTACTAAACCTTGCCTCAAACAAACTTTAGATTTGTTTCGTGTTGGTACCTATCTGGGTACCAGGACCCTACTAGCATCTGGACATAGTCAGGTGACAGCTAACCAAGATTCCCTCCCCATGGTGGAAGACAGAACCTTATGGCTGTGTCTCAAGACCTTGGGCCAATGTTTTTGTCTCTGACCGGGTGCCGTCTCTGACCAGGTGCCTTCTCTGACCAGGTGCCGTCTCTGACCAGGTGGCAGAAAAACGGTGTTTTAATAAGAATTATGCTCGTATATATCTAAGTATTTGTAAAAACATTATGGCAGTTGTTATATAATTATAATTATAATTACAATTAGCCTCCTGCTGTTGGTATTTTGACCTTATCAAGCCAAGCCAGTCAGCGACGGCACCTGGTTAGAGACGGCACCCAGTCAGAGAGAAAAACATTGGCCCAAGATCGTGAGACACAGCCTCATTGCTATTTAGTATACACTCACAGACAGGTTGCCACACTGTAGTGTTAAACTGAGATGTATGAGTCAATGTATTTACAACTTAAATTAAAACTCATTTGTGATCTTTCTTACAAATTAGTAGAAGAAACTAACATCATAAGCTAAGAGATGGATAGCCCTTCTAGAGGTGTGTGGATGTATCGAGTTGATGTTGTGTTGTATTTAGGAGAAAAGAGGACTTAACATTGTGCATGCATGAATTGCATCGCTGCCGAGCCTCCCCCACCTTGTACTCCTAGATGTCACCAGATCCGTGTGTTAGTGTCCAGCCTCCCCCCCCGCCGTGCAGCTTTTACACTAAGCAGCCATGTATATGTAAGTAGAGGGGGGGTCAGACACGGCACACGATCAGAGACAAATACATTGGCCCAAGTCCATGAGACACAGCCTAATTCTTATGCTAGGTCCTGGCACACCACAAACATGAGTATAGTCCAGAAGCTATTCTTGCATTAGGTCTCTGTATACCACAAGCCTTAGAAAAAGCCCAAGAGTTTTCTTTACATTAGATCCTAAAAGAAAGTTCTTACACCACTTGTAAGTCTAAGTTAAGGCCAGAAGTAATTCTCATGTTAGGTCCTGGTACACCATAAGACATAGAATACTCCAGAGGTAATTATTAAAATTTGGTCCTCAATATGGGCTCATTATAAGCTAATTTGAGCAATTCATAATTCATATCACTTCTCTGATATTAATACTTTTGTCATTTTCTCATACCTGTTGGTTAACTAACCTCAATTTAGATTTTGCATGATTCTTTTCAAAGTCCAAACACCGTTTATAAAAATAACAATTAACCCATACTGGTGCTATGCGCAACACTTCAAGTCCTGCATAGTACTTTCTTGCGCTATGCTCTATTCTCCTTAATTGTGTCTAAATCCTTGTTGTACATTGATGTGATCGATCCATTATATTTTTCCCTATGTTTGTTTTACAGGGATCAATGATGGACTTAACTACTGGATGGACGACCATAGACAAGTTAAGAGGGGCGCTGGAGAAATGGAGGAAACGAGAGGCAGATGATTTCCGTGTGGAGAACCACCCAGAGAGAGGCCTTTGCGTAGTGGCCAACAGAGACTTCAAAAAATGGGAGTTTGCCCTTGAATATGAAGGTGACTTCATTCATATGGAGGAGAGGTTACAGAGAGAACTCATTTACAAAATGAGGGACCCAGGGTCCTATGTGGTAGACGCCTGGTGGGAGGGGCGAAGGGTGGCAATAGATGCCACCAACACCTTGGGGACTTGGGGACGATTGGTTAATCATGCCAAAGACCCAAATCTCATGCCCTACCCCCGATTGATACAGGTCACCCCTGAGGAGAAGCCACGCATGGCACTCTATTGCCACAAGAGGATTCGGGAGGGCGAGGAAGTATTTTGGGATTACGGGGTCACGGAAACTGAAGTCAATTGGGCAGCCTTTAAGAGAAGGACCGACACAAACGCTAGGTAGGCTAGCATACAGAATAACACATACTATTTCTCCATGTATGCGGATCATAACAAATAGATACTATAAGTATTCCTCTATAGACTTTGATACATCACACAATTTATCTGCATCTTATATGTTATATTCTACCTAGCCCCTTTGATGATGTTGTATCTTGCAGAATGCCCATGGTGTGTGACAAAAATATGGCGATGCCTCTGCCTGCCTCAACGTGGGCCCGGTGTCTAGTGCCAATGCAGGATCGGAGGGTTTGCCGTCTTGTTCTCCATCGCCTGGACCCATCACTCCTCCCAGCAGTTCCGTGAGTAGATATGATATATTTTGTTTCTGCTCTGAATGACATACTGTTATAAATGATTATTTGTTGGTTATATCATGGATCTAGGTAAGTTGTATAGAGATCTAGAATTACAATATTATACATAAACTCCTTAGTGGTGAGCTGATGATATTCAATAAATCTTGGGGGCATCTGTCCACAAGCCTGTGAGAGAAAGAAATTACAAAACAATATCAACAGAAACTTACAAAGGACATGTGGGTGTCTTTACAAGTTACCTTGCAAAGTTGTAATTGTCAATATACACAATAAACCAGGCTTAGTTCTACACCTTTATTGAGAATTTTCAATATAAACTGCAGAGCAGTGATGGTGTCACAAGACATCCAAGCTCCCGCCCCAACTAAGTCACCAAGGCCTGCCGTTGATGAGTCATCCAAGCCTGCCACCCTCCCTGCTCCAGCCGTTACTGAGTCATCCAAGCCTGCCTACCTCCCTGCTCCAGATGTGGATGAGTCATCCAAGCCTGCCACCCTCCCTGCTCCAGCCGTTACTGAGTCATCCAAGCCTGCCTACCTCCCTGCTCCAGATGTGGATGAGTCATCCAAGCCTGCCACCCTCCCTGCTCCAGCCGTTACTGAGTCATCCAAGCCTGCCTACCTCCCTGCTCCAGATGTGGATGAGTCATCCAAGCCTGCCTACCTCCCTGCTCCAGCCGTTACTGAGTCATCCAAGCCTGCCTACCTCCCTGCTCCAGATGTGGATGAGTCATCCAAGCCTGCCTACCTCCCTGCTCCAGCTGTTGGAGAGTCATCCGAGCCTGCCACCCTCCCTGCTCCAGATATGGATGAGTCATCCAAGCCTGCCTACCTCCCTGCTCCAGCTGTTGGAGAGTCATCCGAGCCTGCCTACCTCCCTGCTCCAGATATGGATGAGTCATCCAAGCCTGCCTACCTCCCTGCTCCAGCCGTTACTGAGTCATCCAAGCCTGCCTACCTCCCTGCTCCAGATGTGGATGAGTCATCCAAGCCTGCCTACCTCCCTGCTCCAGCCGTTACTGAGTCATCCAAGCCTGCCTACCTCCCTGCTCCAGATATGGATGAGTCATCCAAGCCTGCCTACCTCCCTGCTCCAGCTGTTGGAGAGTCATCGGAGCCTGCCACCCTCCCTGCTCCAGATATGGATGAGTCATCCAAGCCTGCCTACCTCCCTGCTCCAGCTGTTACTGAGTCATCCGAGCCTGCCTACCTCCCTGCTCCAGATATGGATGAGTCATCCAAGCCTGCCTACCTCCCTGCTCCAGCTGTTACTGAGTCATCCGAGCCTGCCACCCTCCCTGCTCCAGCTGTTGGAGAGTCATCCGAGCCTGCCTACCTCCCTGCTGTACAAGCAACTGGTGGAAAGGCCTTGGAGGAGGAGAGACGTTCAACAGTGACGTGGTCGCACGTGGCGCTATTGGCTATCCAGTAAGTGCAGTATCAAGTACAATATGTCAATGTTAAAATGTAGCTAATCAATAAAGTCAACCAATGTAGCAAATTATTGTGTACCATATGATATTGCAATCAATCCAAGGCTTCATAAATACCCATAATATAGCTTATAACCCAGGGACCAGGTTAATACAACTCTTCATTGGCTTAGATATGGTTCATAAGTTTAACTAGTGAAATGGTACACACGTTTCCCTCAATCAGTTCATGTGCTGTAAGCTTCATGTCAATGCCTTCTTGAAATCAATATAAAAACTTAATCTGATTAAGGTTATCTTCAAATGATATTTCTGGTGTACAGTTGCTACATATTACTTAAAGGGCTCCAGTTGTGCGCAGACCTGGGCGGTTGTCACTAAAGCGAAGGCACTCCAATACTCTGCAGTAAGTAGATATTTCAAACTGGCACTCTCACCAATTATGATGCTTAAGCTAATATATTATAACTGTACTAGAAAAGTGAACTCTTTTAAAAACCTTGATGAGAGAACAGCTGTAAAATCAGAGTACAAATTCACAGATTCACCCAATTAAACTTTGTACAAATGTAGAATGCCATTTTCATGTTGTCCTTCCACTGAGAATAATCCAATCATTGAATCAAAAATGTCTCTTGTAGGGTTTCACTGAGCAACAATTCTCCTCTGGTCTGCCCTGCGCCGTCACCTCCTGTGTTCCCTATGGAGGACACCATGACCTGTGATGGGGGCCGACTCAAACAGGTGGGTTTTATTATCATAGATTACAGCACAATTTACATCAATGGTTTCTAGACTTTGTCATTATGTGTACCTGAACCACACCCACTACATTGATCAACTATCATTGGCATTAGTCACCTCTGCTCATATCCTGATTGAATTAGCCATTGAGTTTAATTGGACTCCATCTGATTTTGTGTGTTCTTAAATTCATCATTATGTACATGTTTGACTTCGTTTTCAGGCCACTGTTGACAGTCCGACGACTGCGGGAAAGGCTCGTAAGGAGGAGAAGTCATCTGAGGAAGCTGATGAGGTCCGATCCTCATTCCCTGTACCTGCACACATTGGAAAGGCCCGTCAGGAAGAGAAGGCATCTGAGAAAGCTGATGAGGTCCGACCCTCAAACCCTATACTGGCAACCGTGGGACCCGAGCAGGTGAGTCTCACAGATGATGGTGCAATTAAAATACATGGCTTCTACCCTTTCAGAGTTAAAATAGAGGTTGAGATTGGTGAACATGTACTGGTAAGGGAGCGGCAAGGGCTACAAGTACAGGTTCCAGTACAGGTACAGGTCAAGTAGTTAATAATAGATATAAATATATGGGCCAACCAACACCTGCAGTATGTGGTCCCAGGTGAGTAGGGTAAAGGCTGTCAAAGAGAGGTAATTACACAGGGATGTAATCATTCCTCAAGCAATTCATACTTAGAGTAGGTACTCACATTATTTCATTTATATTGTCAAACTTTCTTTCTATAACCTCCCCCCCCCCCTATGTGTACCTGAACTGCACTAGTCCAACATATCTGGCACTACTGCTTTAAAGTATAGTCCCTGTATTATCCTATAGTCACTGCCAACAATGTTTTTTCTTTCTGAGAAACTGCTTAATGTCGCTACCAAACAATGTTCAATACAATATTAGAATTTTTATTCCTTTAAATCAGTAGATTTGTTGTGGCAGCAATACACCAGCTGACTTTAATAAGTGCCATCGGGTTAACCTCCAATCTGAAATAGTGTTATACTTTAACAGTGGTTACCCTAATCTCAGAGACTCACCTTGGGCTGTACATATGAGTAAAACCCTTAGGGCCCATGGTACAGGTGGCTACAGCATCAGTCTCAGGGAACAACTACCTTGGAGGCACACACATGTGCCTCAGGGTTGGATCTGTGTGGTTTACACACAGGCCCCCATTGTCCAGCAGTGTCCTGTTACCCCACAGGCATCCCCTGCCCTCCCTGATATGTACTACACTCTACCCGTACCATTTTTGAAGGGCAGGGTTCTGTCCCTGAGAGGATAAATCATTACTCAGCCCGGGCATGTAGCCCGGTTTATAACTTTGGCAGAGCCAGACCTTGGCCCAAGCTTTGATAAGTAGAAGTTTCCCTTTAAGTACTGTCCAAGCATTGATGCAGTATCATGTGTTGATGATAATAGCAGTTCTGAAGCACCGGACATTAAGCCCAGCTTTATAATTTAATATGATCAACACAACTTTTTAGCGCCTATCTAAGACTGAGGAGAGCTCATCTGTATACAATAGTGCCAGGTGCAGTGACCCAGCTAGATATAACTAGAACTACACATTATCCTTGTTAACTCCCAGACTGATAGTGTTGACTCCCAGCCTGACCTTGTTGACTCTCAGACCGATGGCGTTGACTCCAAGCCTGACATAGTTGACTCTCAGTCTGATGGTGTTGGCTGCTACTCTGACTTGGTTGACTCTTAAGCTGATGGTGTTGACTCTCAGGCTGACTTGGTTGACTCTCAAGCTGATGGTGTTGACTCCCAGTCTGTCTTTGTTAACTCTCAGACTAATGGTGTTGGCTCCTAGCCCGACATGCTTGACTCCCAGTCTGACTTGGTTGACACTCAGGTTGACACATTTGACTCCCAGGCTGACTCGCTTGACTCACAGCCTGACAGCCTAGACTACCAGGCTGACTCGCTCGACTCTCAGCCTGACAGGCTTAACTCCCAAGCTGACTTGATTGATTCTCAGCCTGATGTGCTAGACTCTTAGGCTGACATGATTGACCTATAGGGTCACTTGCCTGACTCCCAGTCTGACATGCTTGACTCTCAGGTTGACATGCTTGGCTACCTGGCTGACTTGCTTTACTCCAAGCCTGACATGCTTGACTCTCAGCCTCACATACTTGACTCCCAGGCTGCCTTGCTTGACTCTCAGGTTGACATGCTTGACTCCCAGAATGACTTGCCTGACTCCCAGCCTGACCTGTTAAACTCTTAGGTTGACATGATTGACTCCCAGGCTGACTTGCTTGACTCTCAGCCTAACATGCTTGACTCCAAGGCTGACTCGCTTGAATCTCAGTATCACATGCTTCACGCCCAGCCTGGCCTGCTTGACTCTTAGGTTGACATGATTGACTCCCAGGCTGACTTGCTTGACTCTCAGCCTAACATGCTTGACTCCAAGGCTGACTCGCTTGAATCTCAGTATCACATGCTTCACGCCCAGCCTGGCCTGCTTGACTCTTAGGTTGACATGATTGACTCCCCGACTGACTTGCTTGACTCTCAGCCTAACATGCTTGACTCCAAGGCTGACTCGCTTGAATCTCAGTCTCACATGCTTGACGCCCAGCCTGGCCTGCTTGACTCTCAGGTTAACTTGCTGGATTCTCAGCGTGATATGCTTAACTCTCAGCTTAACATACTTGACTCCAAGGCTGACTCGCTAACTTCCAGCCAGGCTATGCTGACTCTCTGTCTGGCAGTGTTGACTCCAGCAATACCATGCTGACTCTCTGGCTGGCCATGATGACTCTCTGGCTGACTGTGTTAACTCTAGCCAGGCCATGATGACTCTCTGGCTGACTGTGTTGACTCCAGCAAGACCATGCTGACTCTCTGGCTGACTGTGTTACCTCTAGCCAGACCATGCTGACTCTCTGGCTGACTGTGTTAACTCTAGCAGGCCATGATGACTCTCTGCCTGACTGTGTTGACTCCAGCAAGACCATGCTGACTCTCTGGCTGACTTCGTTAACTCTAGCCAGACCATGCTGACTCTCTGGCTGACTGTGAGTAGTATAGTATGTATCGGAACGGGACTATAGTTAAGTACTGTTTATTACTCAATCGACATGCAGCCAATCAGAGGCCTCCATTTGGTCACGTGACCGGAAGTGACCTACTTAGGGGATTAGTGGTGACGTCACGTGACCTAGTTAGCCAATCAGAGGCCTCCATTTGGTCACGTGACCGGAAGTGACCTACTTAGGGGATTAGCGGTGCATTCTGGGTAACCCTGAAGCCAATCAGAGGCCTCCATTGGGTGACCGGAAGTGACCTACTTAGGGGATGGTGCATTCTGGGTAACCTACTGACCTACTTAGGGGACCGGAAGTGACGTCACATGACCTAATGGCCAACCGGAAGTGACCTCATTGAGGATCACGTGACCGGAAGTGACCTGATTGATCACGTGACCGGAAGAAGAAGAAGAAGAAGAAGAAGAAGAAGAAGAAGAAGAAGAAGAAGTGACGTCACGCGACTTAATGAAGAGATGAGCGTCTTTAAGGGGTCACGGGCTTTAAAATGTGATATCTTTTTTTTTTGGAGGAGGAGGCGAGTCTCTTATTTTTTTTTCGGTAAACTAATAAAAAACACTACGATATAAGTTTTTTTTTCATTTTTTTTCATTTTTTATTGTTTTACGAGCGACTGGAAGTGACTTATTGAACTAGGTAGAAGCGTTCTTTAGAGTGTATAAGGGGGGGAGGGGAGGGGAGGGGGGGAGGGGGGCTCCTTTAAGATGCATGGGGAGGGGGGCGCTTTTAGGATGCATGGGGCGAGTGGTGGGGGGGAGGGGGGGAGGGGGGGGAGGGGGGCACTCTAGGGGGGTGGGGGAGCACTCTAAGGGGCGTTTGTCTCTTTTAAGAAAAAAAGAAAAGAAAAAGATTTCAATCGAGAGACACGCTTCTTCCTCTCGAGAGGAAGAAGCGTGTCTCTTCGTTTTTTTTTTGTTTATCACGTGCTGCGATGAGGCGATCAGCTGCGACTGGAGGAAGTGACACTTTAAGAGATCGCGCGTCTTAATTGTTATGATATTTTTTTTTTTTTACTTACTAATAAAGAAGACGTATGAAAATAAAACACAACAATTCACATGTCCGTCGTTCTCGTTGTTTCTTGCTTGATAAAGTCAAGTAATATCGCGATGCCGAGGCCAAACTTTCCCATGTCCTCAGTCAACACTCGAAGGAGTTCAAAAGGCGTACCGCCGGCGCCGTCAGCTTCATCTTGCCACATTTTCAACACTCGGAAGGCCCACTCAGCGGGACTTCCTCCGTATTCGCATTCTTCAGCGATCTTATCTAACCTCTCAGGCGACAATTTTAAATGGTCCCCCACCTCTTTCCACCTGCTACCCAGACGTCTGCCGAGGGTGCCCAAGTGCTTATGCATCGCGCGCGAGTCGGGGTTTTCGAAATCCAACCCCTGTCTGTGGAGAAGGGCCATCCACTGAGCCAACAGTTCCATGCGTCTTATGCGGGTGAAGACGCGACCGAGCTCGCCCCATCTATGACGATGCGGGGTTTCACCCCACCACACTCGGAACATCGCCGTACACAGCTCCTCCGGTGTCTTGACACTGCGCTCTACTAGAGCATCCATACGGGCGGCGCTGACTTTTAAGCTACTGCCCAACTCTCTCCAACAGCCGCTCAACTCTTTACCTAGTTGACGAAGCAAGGCGTCGCTATAGGCTAACCGCCGCTGTCCTACCTGTCGGGTCTCCCCATCATCGGTCTGCTGCCTCGCGCCGCGTCTCACGTCGTCAAGCCGCATTAACTTTTTTTCAGGCGCACCAGGCGGTGAAGGCGAGCTTGAAAGTGGAATAGCTTGAGCCATCTCGTCTCGTCTCGTCTTGGCGGCGGCGGCAGCGGCGGCGGCGGCGGCGGCGGCGGTGGCGGCGGTGGTGGTGGTGGCGGTGGTGGTGGTAGTAGCCGTTACTGGGGTCAGAGGTGATATGTTTTTTTTCCCACAGAAATGAGAGCTTTTTATACAGAGGGAGTTTAATCCCATTTCCAACAGCGCTCCAGCTGTCTAGCACCCTGTCCGCATGACGCTTTTTCAGCCGCTCCGCTCCTTAAGAGCTTAGATGACGAGGGGGTGTGGCATCGCTATCCGTGGAGACCAGCTGAAAACGGTGTTTTTTCCTCACTCATAGCCTTAATACCTCCTACCCCCTACCCGAGGACGTCTCCCTCCCTCTGACATTCATTGTAACAAACGTCAGAGGTCAGGTGAAAATCGGATTTTTTTTCATGCACAGCCTTAGGCAGCTGTCACCCCTCCCTATTGAACTAGCCGGCCGCCCGCCCGCCTGGCCGGCCCGGTCTACTCACCACGGCAGGAGGTGGCGATTTTTGTCTTACACTTAAGTCGCTCACCACATGCACACGCCTCTACTCACAGACAGACACGTTCGTCTTAGGGGGGTCCTGCTTCACGCCACACGCCTCCTGTAGTTTTTTTTGTATACACACTGTAAGCTCATCACCGTTACCGTTAATCCTTTATACAGCTAACGCGCGCTGAATGGCTGAACAGGGTGGTAAGAGGCTTAGGCTCACCACAGTGGATCCCTCAAAAAGGGATCCAGCTGAAAACGTCATACCTTATGTCTTTGTGAATGGCCGCCGCCGGTCAGTCGACGGCAGTTTTTTTTTGTATACACACTGTAAGCTCATCACCGTTACCGTTAATCCTTTATACAGCTAACGCGCGCTGAATGGCTGAACAGGGTGGTAAGCGGCTTAGCTCACCACAGTGGATCCCTCAAAAAGGGATCCAGCTGAAAACGTCATACCTTATGTCTTTGTGAATGGCCGCCGCCGGTCAGTCGACGGCAGGCAGCAACCGCTTAACCCTTTATACAGCTAATGCGCGTTGAATTGCTGAACAGGGTGGTAAGCGGCTTAGCTCATCATCACAGTCGATCTCTCAAAAGAGGGGGGGGGGAAAGGGATCCAGCTGAAAACGTCATGCCTTATGTCTTTTTGTTTCTCTTTGTGAATGGCCGCCGGCCAGCCGGCGGCAGCTGAACAGGGTCGGTAAGTAGCTTAGCTCTAGAAGCGAGAAGGCGTATATAAGGGGCTTGGAAACCTCCATTCACTCACTCATTCTTTTTTGCTGCTCTCTACAGTCACCACCATGAGCAAAAGACAACAGCTAGCGGCGTTCAAGAACAAGAAGACTACGCGGAACAGCGTTCGTTTAGCGTCAGTGCCTGCTCTTGCTACTGAACATGAGACTACCGCCGCAGCCGGTTGGTCTTATCACCCTCCTGCTGTAGCGAGCGCTCGCGGCAGTAGTAGTAGTAGTAGTAGTAGTAGCAGTAGCACTAGTAGTAGCAGTAGTAGTAGTAGTGGTAGTAGTACTAGTAGTACTACTGGTAGCAGTCGTCGTGCTAGCGACGTTGTTACACTCGCGACGGTACACGTTGCTGCTAAGCGCGCTGCCGCTGCTACCGCCGTCCCGCCTGCCGCTGCTGCTGCTGCTGCTGCTGCTGCTGCGCCTGCTACTGCTGCGCTTGCTACGGCTGCGCCTGCTGAGGCTGCTGCTGCGCCTGCTACTGTTGCGTCTGCTGCGGCTGCGCCTGCTGCGGCTGCTTCTGCTGCACTTGCTGCTACTGCTACTACTACTGACGACAACGCTCCTGGCACAGCGCAGTACTGGCAACCGGGTTTTTACCTCCCCACTACTGTTGATGACTTTGATGACCTGCCGCACGTTGCACAGCCCCTCTCCTCCACCACTACATCGACGGACGCCCTCGACGCCGCTCGCGCTGAGAGTTACAGCTATTCGGACACTCAGCCCCTGAACCGAGAAGAAGAGGAGGAGGAGGAGCAGCAACAGGGTGAGACAGAGAACGACGCTGACGACGAGGCGTACGAAGAACCCGAAGGGCAAGGGGTGAGCGGTACGTTTTTCGGCTTCCCTCTTCGACCTTTCGACCTCACTTCCTCCACTGCTAGCGCCCCCCCGTCCGGTCCGTGGCGACTGCCCTCACCGCCACCTTACGAGGGCGGCGGCGGCGCTTCATCTTCTACCGCTACACACAGCACGGACGGCGTGTGGCTGCGCTGTTCCAACAACGAGACCTCCGATACCACCAGCGCTGACGCTGCTCCTGCTATCGGTTCTGCTGCTGATTCAGCTCACGCTGATGGTGTTACTCATCCTGCGGGTGTGAAACGTTCTAAGGTGAGTTCCAGAACAACAAGGCCCACTAAGAAGAGAAAAATACAAGAAAAAGAAGGAGATGGACGAGAAGAAGCAGAGAAAACACTCGGGTTAGAGTTCTGCTTAGACGGAGCTTTGACGCTGGAGATCTGGGAGGACGTGGCTAGACTGTCTAGGAGGCCGCGCTACACAAAAGACGGCCAGGTGAAAGAGGCGTCTCTGACCAGAAGCAAGCGAGTGCACTTCACGGCCGACGCGCTGCGCGAGCTCATAGCACGCATCGCCGATATCCGCGCAGTGGTGCGCATACGCGACACAGCGGCCGCGCAAGGAAAACCTAATCACACCCCCTGGTTCGCAGTGCTGGATGAGGCGGGCGAAGTGTACGCAGCTGTGAGCTACTACAGCGGTAAGAACCTCGTCCACGTGCGCAAGTACGAAGGTCCTGACAAAAAACCCACACAGCAGGGGGTGACGCTGTCCGCCAGAGCGCTCAAAGAGTTGGATGACAAAACAGAGATCATTCTGAAATATCTCGGCATAGATTCGGAATGAGAGACGCTCAACGCTCACGCGCGCACACACACACACACAGCGTTTGACGTACGCTGTATGAGACAGACAGACAGACAGACAGACAGACGGATACACAGACAGCAGACAGAAAAGATAGTTACATAGACGACAGATTGATAGATGGCTAGATAGATAGATAGATAGTTAGACGGCTAAGTAGTTGGTAACCGAGTGAAAAAAAACATGACACAGTACGTATGCGAAAAGTGTTTCAAAATGTTTAAAAGAGCGTACAACCACGAGAGACACGTAGAAAATTGTAGAGTAGTAGCTAAGTTTTGCCCTCTATGCGGCGAAGGGGATTGCCGAAAGAGCGCTTGTCGACGCGAATCTCTGGACGGGGTGACCGTCCCTCCGCGCATATGTGCTGTACCGAACGGGGAGGAAACGTTCACGGCGAATTGGCCTGCGATACAAACGGGCGTCAGGATGCACGGGACTCGCGTGAGTGTAACAAACTTCAGGCTACCAACCGGCGAGTTGAGTGACGCTGTAGATACTATGCGTCGCATTCACTTGACACAAAGATTCAGATACAAAGTGGGTTTCTCGGTAGGCTTACTGTTACAACACAGAGAAGACAAGAGCAAACTGCGCTACTTCCACGCCTCCCAGAACAACGCAACTCTCATACAACCGCTCCCTACTGTAACTAATTCAGAAACTTTGGAAGAGCTCCTCTCAAAGATGCAAAACACCGTCGCTTGCGAGGAGGTACGGAAACTTTGCGACGCTGACACCAAGTGGCACGTTCTTTTTCCTACCAATTTGAACATCTGCGTTTACATGGGACCGGGGGAATTCCCCATAGGCGGTAGGATCACTCAGGCCGGTCGAGTTGGAAAGAGAAGCGGCGTGTTAGATTTTCCCAACAAGGACAACCTCTGCATCTTCCGCTGCATTTCCTTTCACTTATACAACACCAGCAAGCGCGCTTCAGATTTGTTACGTCAGTTCTGTCCCGCTGCCACACCTGAATCCTTTCCGGGTCTGAACATCCGCGACTTACCCGCGTTAGAGAACTTGTTTGACGTACAAATAGCGGTTTACACCGCGTCGCGTCAAGTGCCGGGGCGGAAGTTGAGAAGACGCGTTACTCTGATCAGACCGCCTTCCAGAACTGTGGCCGCCCGAGGTAAAGTCAACCTACACCTGACGGCGAAAGGCGGTTTGCACGTCTCTCTCGTCACGGACTTCAACGCGTACGCGGGCATATACGAATGTTGCAAGTGTAAGGCGGCGTTCACCACCGAGTTCTTGCTGAAGAGACACAGGAACCAGCTTTCCTCTTGCCGACAAGTCAAGTTGCGCTACGTAGGTGGCATCTACCAAAATTCGAGAACGATTTTCGAAGCGCTAGCAGACTTCTCCATTTTTCCCCCCGACGGACATTCCGGAATCTACCCTTACAAGATCGCCTTCGATTTCGAGGCTTTCTTCAGACCGTGCAAAGAACCGTCGACGGAGCACGTGTCCCTGCTGTGGGATCACGTCCCTTTGTCGGCTAGCGTCGCATCCGACTTTCCGGGGTGGGAGGGGCCCGTCTGCTTCGTCAGAGCGTCCGACGCAGATTCCGACCCCTTGTTGGACCGAGTTTTAAATCACATAAACGAGAACGCCAAAGCGATCGGGGAAGCTGTGCTAGAACTTTACCGACCGACGTTAGCGAAGTTAGATGCGGCGATAGGTGAAGCTCTCCTGCTGGAGGAGGCGACGTTCACCACCCCTTCTCCAGGCGGCTTCGCTGCGGCTCAGACCAGACACCCGTTAGTTCAACTGAAGAAGCGTCTTCTGAGATACATCCGTCAAGCTCCAGTGGTGGGCTTCAACTCGGGGCGTTACGACTTGAACCTGATCAAAATACGCCTTCACTCGTTCTTCGCCTCCGGAGACCGAAGAAACCAAGAATTCAGCGTCATAAAGAGAAGCAATCAATACTTGGCGGTTTACACACAGCACACGGTTTTCTTGGACGTAGTCAACTATTTGGCACCCGGTTACAACTACGCGACCTATTTGCGAGCTTTCACCAGGAACGAAGAGAAAGGTCACTTTCCTTACGAATGGATGACGTCTACCAGGAAACTGGCAAACAGAACGCTGCCGCCGAGATCGGCTTTCGACAGCGAGCTGACGGGCGTCAAAATGTCCGAATCCGACTACGCCGCATGTCAGAAAGTTTGGTCCGACGAGAAGATGCAAACTATGGAAGACTACTTGATCCACTACAACAACAAAGACGTGAAACCTTTCATAGAAGCTCTGAAAAATCACGCTAAATTTTTCCAAGATCGCGGCATCGACATGTTGAAAGACGGAGTTTCTCTCGCCGGTTTGACTTTACGCTTCCTCTTCCAAAACCTAGAAGACGCGTTCACAACGTTTCCCCAGTTCGACGCCGTCCTCCACGCTCTGATCAAAGAGAATCTAGTCGGCGGTCCTTCCATCATCTTCCATAGATTTCACGAGAAGGGCACCACGCGGATAAGGGAGCACAAGTACGGCGAAGAAGCGAGACCGTGCCAACACATCCTAGGACTAGACGCTAACTCTCTGTACTTGCGCTGCATGAGCGAAGCGCACTGCACGGGCTATTACGCGGTGAGACGGCCCGAGACCGAGTTCAAGCCCGAAATCAGGCAAAGAAACTCTCACAGCGCTTTGGAGTGGTTACGCTTCGTAGAGCACGACCGCGACGTGAAACTGCGCCACGCTCTGAACGGCGGCGAGATGGCGGTAGGCTGTCGGAGAATTCGCGTGGACGGATTTCACGCGGCCTCTAATACGGTTTTCCAGTTTCACGGGTGTTGGTTCCACGCTCACGAGTGCATACCGTCGCACCGATATCAGTGCGCTTCACTGAGAGAGGAGAGACGCGACAGAACGACCAGAGTAAGCGCTTACTTGAAAGCGTTAGGTTACAAGCTGGTCGTCGTGTGGGAGTGCGAATGGCGAGAGATGAAGCGTCGAGATGAGCGGGTCAAGGCCTCCCAACAACGCTGGAAGGTTGACGCTTTGAAAGTGTCTCGAAACGCGATGAGCGAGAGCGACATCCTTTCCGCTGTGAAAGAGGAGAAAATGTTCGGTTTAGTTCAAGTGGACATCACTACGCCGCCTCACCTACGAGAGTACTTCGAAGAAATGACCCCCGTTTTCAAGAACGCGACCGTTTCAAAATCGGACATAGGCCCTCACATGTCAGACTTTGCGCAGGAAGAAAAGCTGTTGAGCACGCCTCAGAGATGTCTGATAGGGAGTTACCACGGAAAAAATATTCTCTTGGGAACGCCGCTTCTCAAGTGGTATTTAGAGCACGGTTTGATAGTCACCAAAGTGCAGCTGGTGGTAGAATACCTACCTAAACGCTCCTTTGCCGGTTTCGCGGACGAAGTGACGGCGGCGCGAAGACGTGGCGACGTGAACGAGAACGAGAAAATTCTGTCAGACTGTTACAAGTTAATGGGAAACGCTACGTACGGTAAAACAATCTGCAACAAAGAAAAACACACGGCGGTGAGATACACTGACAGTCGGAAGTTCGAACTATTGGCCAATTCGTGGCGCTTCAAAAAGGCGTCCGAGTTGACTTCCGATCTGTTTGAAGTCGAACTACAACCGAAAACGGTCAAGAACAACCTCCCTATTCAGATAGGGTTCATGGTATACCAGTACGCGAAGTTGAAAATGTTAGAGTTCACATACGACTTCTTGGATAGATTCGTCGATCGGCGCGATTATGCCCTTTGTCAAATGGACACCGACAGTCTTTACATGGCTCTCAGCGGTGCCACGTTGGATGACCTAGTGAAACCTCGCCTGAGAGAGACGTACTTCAGAGAGAAACGAAAGTGGCTTCCGACAGCGGTGTGCGACGAGCACTTAGAGCTTTTCGTGAAGACAAAAACGGAAAGAGTGCGAGAATGGTGTGCGCCGCCCGGCGGATGTTGTGAGAGACGGTACCTTCACGATCTGAGAACTTCGGGGCTCATGAAAGCGGAGTGGGAAGGTGACGGGATCCTAAGTCTCAACCCTAAGACTTACATTTGCTACGATCGAGTCAGCGACACCGGTGAAAGAAAATCCAAAAAATGGAGTGCAAAAGGCGTACAGAAGAAACAAAACCCCCAGGAACCAGACGCCTTCTTGGATGTTCTTCGCCAACGAAAAACTCTCATTGCTGTAAATAGAAATTTCAAAGTGGTGCGAAACAAAATGGTCACCTACACCATAGAGAAAGACGGCGTGCGCTACTTGTATTATAAGCGTCGCGTGCATTCTGACGGTGTGACAACGAGTCCTTTAGAGATATGAAAAAAAAAAAAATAAATAAGCGTGTGCATCTTTTCAAAAATAGAGTGTTTATCAAGATTGAAAAAAAAAAATAAAAAAAAATTAAAAGAAAATATTGTTGTGTTTTTATTATCATACGGCTTCTTTTACTAGTAAGTCGCGCAGTCTCTTAAAGCGTCACTCATGTGACGACGTCGCTTCCAGTCACGGGATCCTAAACAAAAAAAAACTTCTTCTTCTTCCGGTCACGTGATCAATCAGGTCGCTTCCGATTGGCCATTAAGTCGTGTGACGTCACTTCCGGTCACGTGACTCATCAGGTCACTTCCGATCACGTGATCCTAAATTAGGTCATATGACGTCACTTCCGGTCCCCTAAGTAGGTCAGTAGGTTACCCAGAATGCACCATCCCCTAAGTAGGTCACTTCCGGTCACCCAATGGAGGCCTCTGATTGGCTGCAGGGTTACCCAGAATGCACCGCTAATCCCCTAAGTAGGTCACTTCCGGTCACGTGACCAAATGGAGGCCTCTGATTGGCTAACTAGGTCACGTGACGTCACCACTAATCCCCTAAGTAGGTCACTTCCGGTCACGTGACCAAATGGAGGCCTCTGATTGGCTGCATGTCGATTGAGTAATAAACAGTACTTAACTATAGTCCCGTTCCGATACATACTATACTACTGGAGCATGCTCCTAAAAATTAATTATACATTAAATGACAGTTTCTAATTTCATGTATGATAATTACAATACAAATTTATATAAAATAAGACTTGGCCAATATTTTATAATCGAGTTTCCCCCTATTGTACCACTACCATATTTTGGAAAAAAAGAACCTGCAGTATATAAAATAGCCCATTTTTGATCACTGTTTCAGCATTGTGATTTGTATTCAGACCGATTTTTAGTACTTAAGCATTACGAGTCACCCCCTAATCAAATTGCGTTGCATAAATGCAACGCAAATAAATGTGTTATTTTGATAATAGTTATGTTACTAGTTTAACAGAGAAAAAAGAAAGAAAGTACTTGGGGTTCACGGAGAGCAAACACTATCCGGTCTTTTTCAGTGCACCATCCAGAGGGATACCGTTATAATCAGCAGTAAGCCATGTATCACTGTTAAGAGTTCGCCGTACATACTTTTTGACTAGGCTCATTTTTCAGTTTGTCCCACTGCTATACCTACAGAGTGTAACTGCGCCAAGCACGCCCGTTAAGATGACTGAGATAACCGACATTACGACATAAGCCCTGCGTAGCTGCACCGCGGTGTCTATGTCGACTCGTCTCTTCTTTGGCACCAGGGCCGCTGCAACAATGACAAATCAAAATGACACATTACAATCACTGCATCAATGTTAGCATTTAAGTAAATTGAATATATCTAAAGAAAAAGTGTATGCATATCTAGTTTGAATACATTTTTAACCACCACCGTAAAATTATTTTTCTGTTGTCCCTTTTGGGGCACCATAGGGGGCCAAAAAAATTTAAAAAAACACAACATGGTTTATCATCGTTGATGTGTGGACCCCCTCTATGTTTGACACCCCCTCCCCCAACTCTATTGATGTCTTATTGACAGAAATAACAGTGGAAACCTCCAAACTTAATTAGAAACCCAGTTGATATAAACCTGCAGGCCGCAGGTTTATTGCCTTGCAAACAACTACCAATAGTTAAAAAGATTACCTTGAAATTTTAGCATTAAAAAAGAGAAAAAAAACTATGTACATATGTCTATTTTTGCTTCTGGGTCTAGTTCTCTGCAATTCTTTAAGAACTTTCTAAAGAGTGGTTGGGCGGGGGACTCCTGGAGTGAATGAGCCAAGAAGTGTAGTTTTAAAAGCAAATAAATATATATATACTAACATTCTTCATGCTCTACAGGCCCATTGATGTTCGTATCCTCGCACTTGTCATTCCCCATGCTGTCTATGATGGGGGCCAGTCCTGCAAGGAGGAATATAAATATGTGTTAAAGGCCAACAAGTTGGTACCCCTACATTTACAATTGTAGTGGATCCGTGACAGGTACCCCTACAGGGCGGGTGCATTAGAGATTGACTATGTACCTTTTATTGGCTGCACAGGGTGTGTGTGTGTGTGGGGGGGGGGGGGTACATCTATTGAAAGAGACTCTGGGGAGAGTCTCTTTCAGCCTGCAAGAGTCCA